>JBBDGP010001174.1:0-600000 GCA_037952835.1 Lithobates septentrionalis | reverse complement strand
ATACTTACCAACCATGCTTCCTCTGTGATTCTCAGATCTGCGATTTTGGCTAGTACATGACGTGTATCTTGTACGAACGATTTTAATTCGTTTACCATTGTTTTTAGCAGGGAATCCAGGTACTTTCCTACTCTGTCCAAGGGTCCTCGGATAGCAGACACAATTGGTCTCCCTGGAGGTTTTTCCAGGGATTTGTGGACTTTTGGGATGCAGTAAAAGGTGGGGATATTATAGTCATCAACTGAGAGGTATTCAAACTCCTTCTTTGTTAATAACCCCACCTCCACTGCATCGTCCAGTCTGCTATTCAATTCTCGGACAACCCGCGGAAAGGGGTCATGATCTAGTTTTAGGTAAGTATTCAGGTCTCCTAAGAGGCGTTTGGCTTCTTTTTCGTAGTCTTCATCGTCCATTAGGACGATGTTGCCGCCATTATCACTTCTCTTAATTATGATTTGTTTTGCCTCTTTGAGTTCCTTTAACGCCTGTCGTTCTGTTGGGGTAAGGTTGTCATGGCCTATCTGTTTCCAAGGAATTTCTTCTAAATCTGCCTGGACCATTTCCAGGAATATACTTAACCATTTGTTTTTTCCTAGCGATGGCATTTTTGTAGATCTTATGTTGAGATTTGCTGATCTCTTAGTGGGAAAGCTTGTTTGTGGATTCTCATTTTCCTCTAGCAGAGAGTTGAGGATGTCGATCACATTCTGATCTTCCTCCTCAAAATCACCATTGTGCGATTCCATGGGTTCGTTTTGTTCGTATAATGATCTAAAAAACACTTTTCTTAGGTATAATACCACATCTTTGTAAACGGTAAACTCATCCATGGAACTCACTGGTGAGAAAGACATTCCATGTTGTAACAACTGAATGTGTCTCTCTGCTAGAGGAAATGAGGACAAATTAATGACAGTCTTATCCTCTCCTGTCATATTGTCATTAGTTGAGTCTTTTAGCGATTTTGACTTCTTGTCCGTGAACCGCCTATTTGTTGCCTTGAGTTGTTCTCTGGTTGCTTTTTGCTTTGGTTTTGTTTCTTTTGGGATAAGTTGCTCATTGCGGGGGTATTTCTTATTTTTTCTCCCACCCCCTCCTCCTCTAAAAAAGTCACTGTTTTACTATTGTCGTTTTCTTCTGCTGTGGGAGGGGATCTGTCTCGTCTACTACGTGACTGAGATCTAGATCCTCTTCGATTTGAACCACTTCTCCCTCTTCTGATCGTTAGATCGAAAGCCTGATCTCTCTCAAAATCCTGAGTATCTCTTCTGTATTTTGTTTGTTCCCCAGTTCCTCTCCAAATGGGAGGCAGGGCTTGGAGTCCAATTCACTGAGGTACAGAGACAAAAAATTCTCTACTTTGCTCAGAAAGCCTCAATTGCCACTAGGGTTCAGGAAACCTGTTACAAAATCATGACACGTTGGTACAGAGTTCCTGCCATCCTGCATCGTTTCTTTCCTCAGGTGCCCGGCCTATGTTGGCGCTGTGGCTCTGAGGAGGGGACGATGTTACACATCTTCTGGTCTTGTTCCAAGCTTGCCCCATTCTGGCTCGGGGTTGCACGCACGGTCGGACATCTTACCGGTGTTTCCCTGGAAGGGAATCCTGCAGCCTGCTTGCTCCATCTATCAGAACGACCCATTAAGAAATATAAGACCTCTTTCACCATCCAACTTCTGAATGCCGCAAAGGCTTGCATTCCTCTTTGCTGGAGATCGGAGAGACCACCGGCGATATCCCTGTGGTTTGCTAAAGTAAACTAATTAAGGGATATGGAGGATCTTACTGCCACCCTGCACAATAGAGAGGAGACCTTTCGAGAGACCTGGAGACCCTGGCAGCACTTTATATACACAGAAGCCTATCTTAAGGAAATGGCACAATCTAGCTAACTCAACGGGTTAGCACCATATCTCAGGCAGAGGACATCACCCTTTACCTTGTTATATTGTACTTTTGCATTCTGTCTTTACCTTTCCTCTGTACTACTTCACCCTTATCACTTCTGCTTCCCCTCCTGTTCCCCCTTTCTTCTGTACCTCTCCGCCCCCTCCTATCCCGTCATATCCCTCTCCTACCCCGGGGGACACTAGTCTTTATATCATGCATCCTCATACTTGGGTTCCTTCATGGCCCAGATATAAAGAAAATCTTGTAAATCACTACCTGTTTAATGTGTCCCATGTATGGGTTTTACAGTCTTTCAGACCCCATTTTACCAACTATATGGAAAACACTGTATTTCACTGAGTGACAACGACAAATAGACAAGGAAGTCAGTAATAAGCCAAACAACTCAGATCCCAGAGCACCTCCCAGGTCTCATTCACTGGCAGTATTGATATTTCGGGGAGCCATCCCCACAAACCTTGATTGTGGTGCTTGTTTAAATAACCAGAACTGTCGACCTTGTTGTTTTTTGACATTACTGTTTGCAACCATTCATCTGTATCACACTTGCTTGTCTCTTACATTGTTTTACAACAGAATATGTAACTGTCTGCACTTGCTCAGTGTCAAAATAAAGGAATTAAAAAAAAAAAAAAAAAGTCTATGGGACACTGACATGAAAAAAAACAAAAGTGCTCATTTTAAAGGCTTATATGCAAGTTATTGTCATAAAAAGTGTTTGGGGACCTGAATCCTGCCCCAGGGGACATGTATCAATGCAAAAAAAAGTTTTAAAAATGGCAGTTTTTTCAGGAGCAATGATTTTAATAATGCTTAAAGTGAAACAATAAAAAATGAAATATTCCTTTAAATATCGTGCCTGGGGGTGTCTATAGTATGCCTGTAAAGTGGCGCAGTTTTCCCGTATTTAGAACAGTACCGCAGCAAAATGACATTTCTAAAAGGAAAAAAGTCATTTAAAACTAATTGCGGCTGTAATGAATTGTCGGGTTTTGTCAATATAGATAAAACTCATTGAAAAAAAATAGCATGGGTTCCCCTCCCAGGCCTTTACCAGGCCCTTTGGGTCTAGTATGAATATTATATATTATATAAGCCATATTAAAAAAAGAATGGTGTAGGGGCCTACATGGGGACCCCAAAGCACCTTGTCCCTAGGTTGATGGGGACAAGGGCCTCATTCCCACAACCCTTGCCCGGTGGTTGTGGGGGTCTGCGGGTGGGAGGCTTATCAGAATCTGGAAGCCCCCTTTAACAAGGGGACACCCAGATCCCGGCCCCCCCATGTGAATTGGTAACGGGGTACATTGTACCCCTACCATTTCACGAAAAGTGTCAAAAATGGTAAATGACGCTTCTTCTCGATGGGCCTTCCCCGTGGCGTCAGAGGGGGGCGGGGTCACCCGTTATAGGTCACCGGGTGGCCCTGCCCTCGGCTATATAACAGCTGTCATCAAGAAGAAGTGTCACTCGGCAGGAGCCTCCCATGGAGGCGGAACTGTTGCGCCTTGTTTTAATTTCTTTTTTTTCCTTTTTTGACACTTTTTGTGAAATGGTAGGGGTACAGTGTACCCTGTTACCAGTTCACATAGGGGCGGCCGGGATCTGGGGGTCCCCTTGTTAAAGGGGGCTTCCAGATTCTGATAAGCCCCCGTCCGCAGACCCCTACAACCACCGGGCAAGGGCTGTCGGGATGAGGCCCTTGTCCCCATTAACATGGGGACAAGGTGCTTTGGGGTCAGACCCCAAAGCACCCTCCCCATGTTGAGGGCATGTGGCCTGGTACGGTTCAGGGGAGGCGCTCTCTTGTTCCCCCCTCTTTTCTTGCGATCTGCCAGGTTGCGTGCTCGGATAAGGGTCTGGTATGGATTTTGGGGGGGACCCCTACGCCAATTTTTTTTAAATTTGGCGCAGGGTTCCCCTTAATTTCCATATCAGACCTGAAGGGCCTGGTAATGGACTGGGGGGGGGAGGAACCCATGCCATTTTTTCTCAATGAGTTTTATCTATATTGCCGAGACCCGACAATTCATTATAGCCACAATCAGTTTTAAATGACAATTTTTCGTTTAGAAATGTAATTTTGCTGTGGTACTGTTCTAAAAACGGGAAAAATGTGCCACTTTACAAGCATACTATAGACACCGACCCCCCCCCCCCCGGCACGATATTTAAAGAAATATTTCATTTTTATTGTTTCACTTTAAGCATTACAAAAATAATCACTGCTTCCGAAAAAATGGCTGTTTTTAAAACTTTTTTTGCACTAATACATGTCCCCTGGGGAAGGACCCGGGTCCCCAAACACTTTTTATGGCAATAACTTGCATATAAGCCTTTAAAATTAGCACTTTTGATTTCTTATGTTCGTGTCCCATAGACATTAAGGGTGTTTGTGTGTTCGTCAAAGTTTTTTGTCTGTTCACATGTTCTGGTGCGAACCAAACCGGGGGGTGTTCGGCTCATCCTTAGTAGTGAACTGCAGACAGCTTCAGGAGGCCAGTCCTTGACATTCTCACCGTTCTTGGTCAAAGCTATAAAAGGCGCAGCAATGTAAGAGTAATGCCTTATGAACTGACTATAATAATTTGTGAAGCCAAGAAAGTGCTGTGTGGCCTTGATGCTATCAGGAAGAGACCAATTGGTAATGGCCAAGACCTTTCCAGGATCCATACGAAGACCCAAACTTGAGACAAAGCATCCCAGAAACAGGATCTCAGAACATTCAAAGGAACATTTCTCCAGCTTGGCATACAAATTATTCTCTCTAAGGCGCTAAAGTACAGTGCGGACACTGTTTCTGTGGACAAGCAGATTTTCTGAAAACATGAGAATGTCATCCAGATAGATGACAACAAACTGGTACAGCAGATCCCTGAAGATTTCATTGACAAAGTTTTGGAACACAGCATTACATAAACCAAAAGGCATAACCAGGTATTCGTAATGCCCGTCTCTAGTGTTAAATGCGTTTTTCCATTCCTCACCTTCCCGTATCCGAATCAGATTGTATGCACCTCTGAGATCCAACTTGGTGAAAACGGAGGCACCCTTCAACCTGTCGAATAGCTCAGATATTAAGGGTAAGGGGTATTGATTCCTTATAGTCACCACATTTAAATGTCGATAGTCGATGCAAGGTCTCAAGGTACCATCCATTTTGGCAACGAAAAAGAACCCTTCGCCTGCAGGCGATGAGGATTTCTGGATGAAACCTCTCTCTAGATTCTTGGCGACACGGATTCTCTGACATGGTCTGGGTCTCTGGGATAGACAGAGGGTAGTTACGAACCCTGGGCAGAGTTGCTCCAGGGACAAGGTCAATAGCACACTCAAAAGACCTGTGGGGAGGAAGCACCTCAGCTGATTTCTTACAGAACATATCACGGTAATTGCTGTTTGCAGTGGGAAGATCAGAAGATACAGATGTGTTAGCAACCAGATGTCTCTCCTTGGGGGCCACCTTGAGAAGGCAGGAGGAGAGACTTGAGGGACCCCAAGCCAGGATCGGCCCAGAGACCCAGTCCACATGTGGAGATTGGAGCTGTAGCCAAGGAAGGCCCAATACAATGGGGTAGAGGCCTTGGGTAGAATGAGGAAGGATATCCACTCCTGGTGGAGTATCCCTACAGACATCTTAATAGGTAGAGTCTGGAAGTGGATAGGGCCCCCTGGGAGAACAGTGCCATCAATTGCAGAGACTACCAGTGGCGTAGTGAGGGACGAAAGGGTAAGCTTCATGGAAGAAGCAGTTCTCCAATCCATAAAATTGCCAGCAGCCCCAGAATCCAGATATGTAAAGATCGATTGAGGAGAAGCGTCTTCATGAAGGAACACTGGAAGAAGAAGATGAGAAGGTGATGTTTCCGGGTCCAATACTCCACCTTCCAAATGTGTTAGACCCTAGCGTTTCCGAAGCGAGCAGGAGTCACAAAAATGACCCTTGCCCCCACAATAGAGATACAAGCCCAGAGCCTAGCTTGTTCTTCGGGGGTTAGCCTGGTCCGGCCCAGCTGCATAGGTTCCTCAGCAGGCAGAAGATGCTCCACGGGAAGAAGGGAGGGGAGCTCAAACTGGCTAGGATCCAGGGAGTGCTGGCGTCTTTTTTCTAGGGACCTCTCCTGAAAACAAATGTCGATCTGGCAGGGATGGATCTTCCCGCTAATTCATCTTTCTATCGGTCAGAGAGGCCATGTAAAATAGTTGCAACCAGGGCCTCATTGTTCCAGCTCAACTCAGCTGTGAGGATACGAAATTGAAGAACATATTGTCCCACTGAAGAAGATTCTTGGTGAAGACGTACAAGGGCACTGGCCGCTGAAGAAAGCCCAAGCCAGCTCCTCGAAGATGTTTCGAAAGAGCTCCAAGAAGTCAGACAGGCTGGAAACCACAGGATCATTCTTTTCCCACAGGGGGGCAGCCAAGGCTAAAGCTTCACCAGAGAGGAGGGAAATAATATAGGCTGCCTTAGCCCAATCAGACATGAAGTTTTGAGGCTGGAGCTCAAAATGAATGGTGCATTGGCTGAGGAACCCCCTGCCGGCCTCGGAGTCCCCAAAGAAACGAGACGAAGCTGGCATTTGTAGTGAATGTGTGGCTGCCCCTCAACCCCGTATTTTTTGAAGGCCTTCTCCTTTGTTTTTATATGCATTTTTACATTGGAGTTAAGCCATCCAGGACTTTTGTTCGCTCTTTTAAATTTATTACCCAATGGGATGCATTGGCTAATGCCCTTATTTAATATGCTCCTAAAGCAAACCCACATCTCCTCCGTGTTCTTTGTTCCCAAGATTTTATCCCAATTTATGTCTTCTAGCAAGGTTTGTAGTTTAGGGAACTTGGTTCTTTTGAAATTCAGTGTCTTTGTATTCCCCTTATGTTTCCTATTAGTGTGATTTATACTGAAGCCAATTGACCTGTGATTGCTGTTACCTAAATTGCCCAGTATTTCCACATCCGTGATCAGGTCTGTATTGTTGGTAATCAGTAGATCCAGTAACGCTTTATTTCTAGTTGGTGCGTCTACCATCTGACCCATAAAATTGTCCTGCAAGACATTTAGGTACTGGCGAGCCTTAGATGAATGCATGGTTCCCTCCGCCCTAGTTTAAAAACCCCCTCTAACTTTTGGCCATCTTCATTCCCAGCTGATCTGCAAACCTCATCATTTAGGTGCAGTCCATCCCTTCTACAGTACTGGTTATCGACTGAGAAGTTGGCCCAGTCCTCCAGGAACCCAAACCCCTCCTTACTACACCACTTCTTCAGCCACTTGTTTACTTCCCTAATCACCCTCTGCCTTTCTGGTGTGGCTCGATGTACCGGTAGTATTCATAAGAATACTACCTTGGAGGTCCTTTTCCTCAATTTAGCTCCCAAGTCCCTAAAATCATTCTTTAGGACACGCTGACTTTGTCATTGGTGCCAGCGTGCACTATGACAGCTGGGTCTTCTCCACCCCCTCCCAGTAATCTGTCCACCAGATCCGTGATGTGCCGAACCCGAGTGCCCGGTAGACAACATACATTTCGACGCTTCAGATCTTTGTTACAGATTGGCCTCTCTGTCCTTCTAAGAATTGAGTCCCCTACCACCAGAATCTATCTTTCCTTTCCCTTCGCTTCCCCCCTACTCTCACTGGAGGAGTTCTTCCCCCTGCAGCTAGGAGCGTCTCTCAGCTCCAGCAGTGCTGGTCCCTGACTGGTTTCACCAATGTCACTCAATGGAGCGTACATATTGGAATGCTCCAGCCCTGGATCGGCCTCCCTGGCACTCCCCCCTCTACTATTCTTGACTGTCACCCATCTACTCTTTCCTAGTGCCTGCACTTCTTTGTCTCCACCCGCCTCTGTGCTGGCCCCTACCGGCACCTGCGGTGTACGTTCCTGGCTCACCTTTAGTATGAAGGGACCTCTCAGTGCTGACAGTTGCTTCCCCCGTTTTAGAACCAGGGCTTCCAGGGAAACAGTGTGCTTACAATTTGCACAGCAGTATTCACCCTCGATTGGATGATCAAGGAACGCATACATGCCGCAAGATGTACAACGAGTCGCCTCTCCACACCCACCGGGCATCGTACCTTTTAAATTAAATGAGGATTGGGGATTATACCCTGTCCAAATTACCCAACAACTAGCTTCCTGACACTAATACACAGGTACTCAACAAGACAATACACGTGCACTCACAGACCTACGTGCACTCACAGACCTACGTGTGTGGTATTGTTGTCACATGCACACAATGACCACGCTTTGTTCTTTTACCAGGATTTTGAAAGTGGCAGGTGGGGTCTGGAGGAAGCAGAGAAGAGGGGGAGGGGGGCTGAGTTGCTACACCATGGGCTTCTGGGTAGTACTTGCCCCCTGGGCCAAAAGTTGCCAGTCAGACCCTGCCGAAAGGTAGTAGTGGAGCTGGGAGGGAAAGGAGGTCCCAGACAGACAGGAGGACCAGCAGCCAGCCCTAGCACCTATTATTTAAGGTAAGTGAAGTCTTCTAGGGCTGGGCCTTGGCATCAAAGTGCTATAAATTTATATAATATTGTTTATTTTTACTATTGTTCAGTGACACTCTAATGTAGTCTTTCATGGGGCCTGGAGGGGACTTTTTTTATCAGAGACTCTCCATTGGTCACAGAGAGGGCCTCTGTTAGAGAGCCCCCCCTTCAGGATCCATTAGACCCCATTGTAGTCTCTAATGGGGCCTGGTGGGGGCTCTAACATACTCTCTAATGGACACCAAGAGGGCCTCTGGTAGAGAGACCCCCCCTCCAGATCCAATTAGACCCCGTTGTAGTTGACCAATATATCCCACCCCTTGACAGGTGCCATTGTAATGATATAATCAATGCTACTCACTTCAACTGTCAGTGGTTATAATGTTGTGGCTGATCAGTGTAGTGTTACATTTGCTTTTCCCCTTAGATGGCTAGCAAAAAAACAAAGTTATCAGGATTTTAAAACCTGCAATGCCGGAAAAGAAAGGAAGAAGCTTTGAAAAAAATTACTTCTTCCATCACAAGCTTCTTACAGCCACAGTCTTCATTGAGCAGTGGGCATAATTCACCTTTGCACAGATGCATCAACATCAAGCAAAGAGTTAAGCCTCGTACACACAATCGGATTTTCCACAGACAAAGCGTCTGACTTTCGTCTGAAGGGTGTGTGCCTGGATTTTGTCTTGCATACAAACAGTACACAATTGTCGGCCAACAAACACGAACATAGTGACGTACTAGACGTACTACGAGCCGATAAAGAGGAAGTTCAATTGTCAGGTGCCACCCTTTGTGCTCCTTCTACTAAGTTCGTGTTAGTAGACGTTTGGGGAGTGTTGATTCGCACTTTTCATTTCGCACTTTTCAGTTTGCGCTTTTCAGTTCGTTTCTGGATGGCCGTTCGTCAACCAGTCATGTTGGGGAATCGGAGGACATAATGTGTTATTTATTATTGGCCTTGGAGTCATTGCTTTGACCCAAGTCCAGTCCAGGAACAGGAGGAGGATTTCTTGGACCAAAAATTGGTTGCTTTATTAATCGTGACCAATTATGTCATATGCCTTTGCTGCGGGAGCTCGAGGAGAATAATCCAAATTATTTTCAGAATTATCTCTGGATGATGGACCCCTGCTTTCACCAACTCTTGGTATTGTTGACCCCCTATATTAAGAAGTGGAACAAATGCCTGAGGCTTTTATTTTATTTTTTGGTTGAATAATGATTTGATTTGGTATGTTTTCTATATTTCTTGATGCATAGAATGCACTTTTTGGTTTCTTTTTGGTTTGGCATTTGTTTTCTTTTTTTTATGCACAATAAAAAAATTGTGGAGAATAATACTTGGCTATGGGGGTCATTTACTATAGCGCCACAGTGCTAATTAGCACTAATTGCGCTAATTAGCACTAAAACGGTATTCACTATAGCGCTGGTGAGCAAATACTCCCAAAATCAAATTTACTATCGTTCCCTGAAACCAAATAGTGCCCAAATCCTTACTCTGCTAAAACCTGGAGAATTGCACATGAAAATATTTTTTAGAGCATGATATAATTGCCTAAATAGTACTGAAATATGCAGTATATTATTTAACCACTTGCCGACCGCCTCACGCCGATGTACATCGGCAAAGTGGCACGGGCAGGCAGAATCACGTACATGTATGTGATCTGCTTCCCGCGGGCGAGGGGGTCAGTGCCCGAGGCGGTCGGCTTTTGTCCAGCGGCGATCGGAGGTGAGGGGGAGACCATCCATTCGTGGCCCCCCCTCGCGATCGCCGCCGGCCAATAGAATCATTCCTCTGCTGCTGTATGCTAAACAGCAGCAAAGGAAATTATGTCATCTCTCCTCGGCTCGGTATTTTCCGTTCCCGCGCCGAGGAGAGAAGACTGCAATGTGAGTGTAAAACACACACAGTAGAACATGCCAGGCACACAAAACACCCCCCGATCCCCCCCCAATCACCCCTCCCCCCCTGTCACACTGACACCAAGCAGTTTTTTTTTTTCTGATTACTGCATGGTGTCAGTTTGTGACAGTTAGTGTGGTAGGGCAGTTAGTGTTAGCCCCCTTTAGGTCTAGGGTACCCCCCTAACCCTCCCTAAAAAAGTTTTAACCCCTTGATCACCCCCCGTCGTATTAGTGTCACTGGTGACGCTAGTTAGGGAGGTAAATATTTAGGTTCGCCGTCAGTGTTTTATAATGACAGGGACCCCCATATACTACCTAATAAATGTTTTAATGCCTTGATTGCCCCCTAGTTAACCCTTTCACCACTGATCACCGTATAACCGTTACGGGTGACGCTGGTTAGTTCGTTTATTTTTTATAGTGTCAGGGCACCCGCCGTTTATTACCGAATAAAGGTTTAGCCCCCTGATCGCCCGGCGGTGATATGCGTCACCCCAGGCAGCGTCAGATTAGTGCCAGTACCGCTAACACCCACGCACGCACCGTACACCTCCCTTAGTGGTATAGTATCTGATCAGATCAATATCTGATCCGATCAGATCTATACTAGCGTCCCCAGCAGTTTAGGGTTCCCAAAAACGCAGTGTTATCGGAATCAACCCAGATACCTGCTAGCACCTGCGTTTTGCCCCTCCGCCCGGCCCAGCCCAGCCCACCCAAGTGCAGTATCGATTGATCACGGTCACTTACAAAACACTAAACACATAACTGCAGCGTTCGCAGAGTCAGGCCTGATCCCTGCGATCGCTTACAGTTTTTTTGGTAGCGTTTTGGTGAACTGGCAAGCACCAGCGGCCTAGTACACCCCGGTCGTAGTCAAACCAGCACTGCAGTAACACTTGGTGACGTGGCGAGTCCCATAAGTGCAGTTCAAGCTGGTGAGGTGGCAAGCACAAGTAGTGTCCTGCTGCCACCAAGAAGAAGACAAACAGGCCTGTCGTGCCCATAGTGCCCTTCCTGCTGCATTTGGCAATCCTAATTGGGAACCCACCACTTCTGCAGCGCCCATACTTGCCCCATTCACATCCCCAACCAAATGCAGTCGGCTGCATGAGAGGCATTTTCTTTATGTCCTCCCGAGTACCCCTACCCAGCGAACCCCCCCAAAAAAGATGTTGTGTCTGCAGCAAGCGCGGATATAGGCGTGATACCCGCTATTATTGTCCCTCCTGTCCTGATAATCCTGGTCTTTGCATTCGTGAATGTTTTGAATGCTACCATGCACTAGTTGATTATTAGCGTAGGTTACAGCATTGCACAGACTAGGCACACTTTCACAGGGTCTCCCAAGATGCCATCGCATTTTGAGAGACCCGAACCTGGAACCGGTTACAGTTATAAAAGTTAGTTACAAAAAAAAGTGTAAAAAAAAAAAAAAAAAAAAAAAAAAAATATATATATATATATATATATATATATATATATATATATATATATATATATATATATATATATATATATATATATATATATATATATATATATATATATATATATATATATATATATATATAAAATAAAAAAAAATAGTGGTCGTTTTATTGTTCTCTCTCTCTCTATTCTCTCTCTATTGTTCTGCTCTTTTTTACTGTATTCTATTCTGCAATGTTTTATTGTTATTATGTTTTATCATGTTTGCTTTTTAGGTATGCAATTTTTTATACTTAACCGTTCACTGTGTTTCATTGTTAACCATTTTTTTGTCTTCAGGTACGCCATTCACGACTTTGAGTGGTTATACCAGAATGATGCCTGCAGGTTTAGGTATCATCTTGGTATCATTCTTTTCAGCCAGCGGCCGGCTTTCATGTAAAAGCAATCCTAGCAGCTAATTAGCCTCTAGACTGCTTTTACAAGCAGTGGGAGGGAATGCCCCCCCCCACCGTCTTCCGTGTTTTTCTCTGGCTCTCCTGTCTCAACAGGGAACCTGAGAATGCAGCCGGTGATTCAGCCAGCTGACCATAGAGCTGATCAGAGACCAGAGTGGCTCCAAACATCTCTATGGCCTAAGAAACCGGAAGCTACGAGCATTTCATGACTTAGATTTCGCCGGATGTAAACAGCGCCATTGGGAAATTGGGAAAGCACTTCATCACACCGATCTTGGTGTGGTCAGATGCTTTGAGGGAAGGGGAGAGATCTAGGGTCTAATAGACCCCAATTTTTTCAAAAAAAAGTACCTGTCACTACCTATTGCTATTATAGGGGATATTTACATTCCCTGAGATAACAATAAAAATGATTAAAAAAAAAAAAAAAAAAAAAATGAAAGGAACAGTTTAAAAATAAGATAAAAAAGAAAAAAAAAAAGAAAAAAAAAAAAAAGCACCCCTGTCGCCCCCTGCTCTCGCGCTAAGGCGAACGCAAGCGGCGGTCTGTCGTCAAATGTAAATAGAAATTGCACCATGCATGTGAGGTATCACCGTGAAGGTCAGATCGAGGGCAGTAATTTTAACAGTAGACCTCCTCTGTAAATCTAAAGTGGTAACCTGTAAAGGCTTTTAAAAATGTATTTATTTTGTTGCCACTGCACGTTTGTGCGCAATTGTAAAGCATGTCATGTTTGGTATCCATGTACTCGGCCTAAGATCACCTTTTTTATTTCATCAAACATTTGGGCAATATAGTGTGTTTTAGTGCATTAAAATTTTAAAAAAGTGTGTTTTTTCCCCAAAAAATGCGTTTGAAAAATCGCTGCGCAAATACTGTGAAAAAAAAAAAATGAAACACCCACCATTTTAATCTGTAGGGCATTTGCTTTTAAAATATATATAATGTTTGGGGGTTCAAAGTAATTTTCTTGCAAAAAAAAATAATTTTTTCATGTAAACAAAAAGTGTCAGAAAGGGCTTTGTCTTCAAGTGGTTAGAAGAGTGGGTGATGTGTGACATAAGCTTCTAAATGTTGTGCATAAAATGCCAGGACAGTTCAAACCCCCCCAAATGACCCCATTTTGGAAAAGTAGACACCCCAAGCTATTTGCTGAGAGTAATGTCGAGTCCATGGAATATTTTATATTGTGACACAAGTTGCGGGAAAGAGACAAATTTTTTTTTTGCACAAAGTTGTCACTAAATGATATATTGCTCAAACATGCCATGGGAATATGTGAAATTACACCCCAAAATACATTCTGTTGCTTCTCCCGAGTATGGGGATACCACATGTGTGAGACTTTTTTGGGAGCCCGAAAACCAAGCACTGCCTTCAGGCTTTCTAAGGGCGTAAATTTTTGATTTCACTCTTCACTGCCTATCAGTTTCGAAGGCCATGGAATGCCCAGGTGGCACAACCCCCCCCCCCCCAAATGACCCCATTTTGGAAAGTAGACACCCCAAGCCATTTGCTGAGAGGTATAGTGAGTATTTTGCAGACCTCACTTTTTGTCACAAAGTTTTGAAAATTGACAAAAAAAAAAAAAAAAAAAAAGTTCTTGTCTTTCTTCATTTTCAAAAACAAATGAGAGCTGCAAAATACTCACCATGCCTCTCAGCAAATAGCTTGGGGTGTCTACTTTCCAAAATGGGGTCATTTGGGGGGGGGGGGGGGTTTGTGCCACTTAGGCATTCCATGGCCTCCGAAACTGTGATAGGCAGTGAAGAGTGAAATCATAAATTTACACCCTTAGAAATCCTGAAGGCGGTGATTGGTTTTCGGGGCCCCGTACGCGACTAGGCTCCCAAAAAGTCCCACACATGTGGTATCCCCATACTCAGGAGAAGCAGCTAAATGTATTTTGGGGTGCAATTCCACATATGCCCCTGGCCTGTGTGAGCAATATATCATTTAGTGACAACTTTTTGTAATTTTTTTTTTTGTCATTATTCAATCACTTGGGACAAAAAAATTAATATTCAGTGAGCTCAACATGCCTCTCAGCAATTTCCTTGGGGTGTCTACTTTCCAAAATTGGGTCATTTGGGGGGGATGACATAGGCAGTCAAACTAAAAGCTGTGTAAATTCCAGAAAATATACCCTAGCTTGTAGACGCTATAACTTTTGCGCAAACCAATAAATATACGCTTATTGACATTTTTTTTACCAAAGACATGTGGCCGAATACATTTTGGCCTAAATGTATGACTAAAATTGAGTTTATTGGATTTTTTTTATAACAAAAAGTAGAAAATATCATTTTTTTTCTAAATTTTCGGTCTTTTTCCGTTTATAGCGCAAAAAATAAAAACCGCAGAGGTAATCAAATACCATCAAAAGAAAGCTTTATTTGTGGGAAGAAAAGGACGCAAATTTCGTTTGGGTACAGCATTACATGACCACGCAATTAGCAGTTAAAGCGACGCAGTGCAAAATTGGAAAAAGTCTTCTGGTCTTTAGGCAGCCAAATGGTCCGGGGCTGAAGTGGTTAATGATAATCTGCTTTTAAACTGTCTGTAAAAGTGATTTCTACACTGAAATATCTTGAAAAGTCTGAGAAGAGATAAATTCCCCGTTTTTGTACAACTAGGTGCCAACACAACTGAGCTTGTTCAAACCCTCAAATAGCTAAATAGCTCTCATTTTAACTCCAGTGTCTTTTACCAGGCGCGATAGAAAATCTGAAAATGAGCGCTGAGTAAAAGAGCATTTTTTGGAAGTGAAAATCTGCGCTATTATAGTCCAATGCAAGTTTTAGCCATTGATTGTAATGGTACAATTGTAACTTTCACAAATAAATCCTTTTAATGTTGAAATGAAATGTATCTTTCTCTGAAATAAATTTTCCTTTGCAACATTGTAGCTTCTATTTAAAATATTTTGTTTTTAACTGCTTCAATACAGGGCATTTTCAACCCCTTCCTTCCCAGACTAATTTTTCGTTTTCAGCGCTGTCGCATTTTAAACGACAATTGCGCGGTCATGCGATGTTGTACCCAAACAAAATTGACGTCCTTTTTTTCCCGACAAATAGAGCTTTCTTTTGGTGGTATTTGATCACCTCTGCGGTTTTTTTTTTTTGCACTATAAACAAAAGAAGAGCGACAATTAAAAAAAAAAAAAAAACACAACATTTTTTACTTTTTGCTATAATAAATATCCCATTTTAAAAAAACAAAAACAAAAAAAAACATTTTTTTTCCTCAGTTTCGGCCGATACGTATTCTACATATTTTTGGTAAAAAAAAAAAAAAAAAATCGCAATAAGCGCATATAGATTGGTTTGCGCAAAAGTTATAGCGTCTACAAAATACTGGATAGATTTATGGCATTTAAAAAAAAAAAAATGTATTTATTTATTTTTTTTACTAGTAATAGCGGCGATCGCGATTTTTTATCATGACTGCGACATTATGGTGGACACATCGGACACTTTTGACACATTTTTGGCACCATTCACATTTATACAGCGATCAATGCTATAAAATTGCATTTATTACTGTATAAATGTGACAGGCAGGGAAGGGGTTAACCACTAGGGGGAGATGAGGGGTTAAATGTTTCCTAGGGGAGTGATTATAACTGTAGGGGGAGGGGACGCACAAGGGGAGAAGACCGATCGGTGTTCCTCTGTACTGGGAACACAGATCGGTCTCCTCTCAACTGACAGGACGTGGATCTGTGTGTCAGGTACTCACCAAGGCCGAGTTGCTGAGAGAGGCTCCCCTTGCAGCTGGGCGCACGATACCCTCTGGGAGTGGCACAGTGGGTATTGGGCATGAAGGAGCATGGGTCGCCAGCAGGTAGTAGAGTAGCTGGGCGGTTCTTCAGGTAGAGAAGAGATCCGTGCAGGGTGGCTGACACCTCACCGGAGCCGATTGAGCAGGAATCTGGAGATGAAGGCTGAAGCCGGATGCAGAGGGTCAAACACAAGGCAGAAGTCCAGGAACGGGCCAGGGGTCAAACACGGGTAGTCAAACAGGCAGGTGATCCAACACTGGGGTGAAGCAGAGACAAAGTCCAAGAGCAGGCCGAGGGTCAAACACAGGTAGTCAAGCAGGCAGATGATCCATACTAGGATGAGGCAGACGCAAGTCCAGGAGCAGGCCGAGGGTCAAACATGGGTAGATCAGGCAGGCAGATGATCCACACTAGGATGAGGCAGAGGCAAGTCCAGGAGCAGGCCGAGGGTCAAACACGGGTAGATCAGGCAGGCAGATGATCCACACTAGGATGAGGCAGAGGCAAGTCCAGGAGCAGGCCGAGGGTCAAACACGGGTAGATCAGGCAGGTAGAGAAGTCCAGAAGGCAGCCGAGGTTCAAGCACAAGAGAGGTTCAATCCAGGTCACAACGGGCAGGCACAGGTACACAGGTTCAGGAACAGATCACAGGAGCTGAAAAGACAAACCAGCAACAAACACAGGACATAGCTGTCTTTATATAGGCCCGCCAGGGGAACGTCCCAATGTGCGCGCACGCGTTCGTACTGATGCACTGCGTCGTGCACCCACGTGGGCTGATCCGTTCGGAACACGCGCTCGTACCCGCTGATTGTGAAACGGTACGCGCTGATGTGCAATCCTACCATGCAGGCGCATGGGGAAATGCCTATACTGACAGGCTCCGATTCTGACATTCCCCTGACACTGTGTGTTTACACACACAGATCCACGGTCCTGCCCGGTTAACCGGCAATCGCGGGTGCCCGGGGGACATCGCGGCCGCCGGGCACACGCACCGGGTCACGAGCAACGCGGCGGGCGTGCGCCCCCTAGACAGCCGGGAGGCCCAGGCCGTCATA
This sequence comes from Lithobates septentrionalis, assembly GCA_037952835.1. NCBI lineage: Eukaryota > Metazoa > Chordata > Amphibia > Anura > Ranidae > Lithobates > Lithobates septentrionalis. Next base: position 582,943 of record JBBDGP010001174.1, on the reverse strand, counting down.
TGACGTCCACCCAGGATGGGAGATACCATCTGTGGACGTCATTTTACAATACGCCGGTAATGAAGTGGTTAAGAATGCTAAAATGTGGAATGCTTTGGTAAAATATATTTTTCTCTGTCACTTTCACTTGTTACACAACAACAAGTGAATAACAGAGAGAGAGAGAGAGAGAGAGAGAGAGAGAGAGAGAGAGAGAGAGGGCTAGCTAGGGCTACTCCATTATTGTTGCCCAGTAACACCAGTGTTGTAAATGGACTATCTCGGTACCCAGTAAGTGGAAGTGTATACAGAATTATTAAAAAATATACATTTATTTAGAAAAATATATATAAAATTAGACACAATAGGATGTGTGACAAAATTATAAAGGTAACACATTAACAGCGATGTATTCTAAAACCAGGTAGGTGGGAGCGAAATGATGCAGGTAAAGACAGGTCCTCGACTAGTTTCGCAACGATTGTTGCTTCTTCAGGAGGTATTACCCAAAGCATCTAGAACAAATACAGTCTCATAGTTACATAGAACAGATTATTAGATCGCTTGGTTAGAGCTATCAGGTTGAACTGGATTAATGGAGTATGGTAAACAGTAGTGTAACTCATCAATGAAGGCCCCGTGAGGGCACAAGGGACGGCTATTGAGACACCACAGGCGGGTGTCCCACCCCGGGCAGACACGGGAGGCAGAAAACGCGGTATCGGATGAAATAAGATAAAGAGGTTCTAAATAGAGTAATAAATGTATGGCGGGGGCCACACTTGTGCACACACACCAGGGTTGGGAACCGGGAAGGGGAGAAAAAAAAGAGAGAAAAGGGGTAAGGTAGTAAGAGGGGAGAAAAGGGAGGGGAGGAGAGGAGGGGAGGGGAAATGGGGGGAGGGGGAAGGGGGAGGAAGGTATATAAAGCTGTGCAATCTAGATGTCTTGGGAATAAAGAGAGCTTACCTTAAGATGAATATGTGGAGTCATGCATTCCCGGGTGTAGCCGTGCCGCTAGAGGCCGCTGGGGCCGCCTTTTATGCCTCCAACCCAGAATTATGTCAAAAACATCGGTGGCGCTGAGTAGTGACGTCACCGGGTCCGCCGCTCCGAGTGCGCGCGCGTCTAGTGGAGATGCGCGTGCAATGACCCTTGTCGTCATGGGATACCCAAAGGCAAGGGAAGCAGGAAGGAGGAAAGCGCCATATGGAATACTCTGCCCCGCTGCAGAGGCACATGTCCGCCACTGGGGGGAGAATGAACTCCTCCAGCCATAAGTACCCCCTCCAGTGGACAAAGGGGAAATTACACTAATGTTGGTTGGTATTAAACAAAGATTAAATAAAGGGTAACAAAGAAGGTAGCAACACTGGAAAGATGTCTCCGGAGGTGGCAAAAGAACCACAACACATTGAGGGGGACAAGATTCGGTTGAGTATGGTATTCAAAAACAGTGACATAGAAAATTAATAGAATAGTTTATCTCACCATGGTTGGTTAAATATTAAGGTCTGCAAAATAATATAAACAATGATTTGAATCAGATATGACATTATACACAGTCCAAAACTGGTGGTAAAAATTGGGTATTAGGCACAGCAGGAAGATACATAGATGTTTGTATCTGGGTATCTAACCCAGATAAAGGTAGGCATGCCTTGACCATGAAGAGGAAGAAGAGATGGCAAGGAAAATGTGAAGTAGTATAGTAGTATAAGGTTCCCCATAGAGACCTCATGGGAGGAAGTATTTGTATGAGTGCGCTTCATTGAGTCCTGGAGGGGTGAGGGCATCCAATCGTTCGATCCAGAGAGTCTCCCATCTCAGGATCTCACGATCCCAATCACCACCTCGTGGGTCTTCAGGAATGACCTCTAGTACAAAAAATTTGACAAATTCTGATTGGTAGCGGTGGTGGATGCCAATGTGGCATCCAACCGTGGTCAATTTGCCAACCGTGGTCATTAGATGAATAATATGGGTGATCCCCCATCCTTTGGCGTAGTTCCCTGACGGTCTTGCCTACATAGAAGGCCTTGCAGACCATCAGGTAAACTACACCCCTGGTACCACAATTAGCATATTGGGGAGGGAAGAAGATTTCTCCGTTAGGGAGGGTGAAACTAGATCCCTCCAAAATCCAAGGGCATTTGGGGCAAGTCCCGCATCTGAAAGTGCCACAAGGGCCCTCAGAGCAGTGGTGGTTAGCCCTATAATGACTGCTTGTTAGTCGATCTCTCAGAGTAGTGGCCCTTTTTAAAACTAGTTCTGGTGTCGATCTTACATATTTGCCCAGGATGTGATGATCCATTAACAAGTGCCAGTGGTTAGAATGTACTGTACGGAGTGTGTTATGGTGGGTGGAGAATTTGGTGACTATCTTCACCGTAGAGGGTTAAACAGGCCAGGGAAGGCTGTACAGTAGAGATTGTCATGTGCGGGCATAGGCCTTGTTGAAAGCTTTTCTGAGATTGGTGCGGGTATATCCTCGAATCAGGAGGCGCTCCTGAAGGGCAGCCTCCTGGGTGATGAAATCCCTGTCCTCTGAGCAGTTACGCCCCAGTCTAAGGTATTGGGCGTAAGGTATGCTTCAGACCAAAGGGCGGGGGGTGTGCGCTCGAGGCGTGTAACAGGGTGTTGCCCGCAGTTGGTTTATGGAAGAGATCAGTCGCTAACCCACTTGTGTTGTTTTTGATGATATTGAGATCCAAGAAAGAAATACATTGGGGATCAAAAGAAAACGTGAAGCACAAGTTAAATTGATTGATGTTAAGAAGTCTAATGAATTCAATGAGTAATTGTTTAGTGCAAGTCCATATCATGAACAGGTCATCTATGAATCTATACCAACTCAGTATATGGTTCAAAAAGGGTTGCTACGTTTCACACCAAATATTGATTGTTTCCATCTCCCTAGAAACAGATTTGCATAAGAGGGTGCACAGGCAGTGCCCATTGCTACTTCCTGGGTTTGCAAAAATGTTTGGTCCATAAACATAAAGTAATTCCTAGTGAGAATGAATTCTAGTAATTTTAATATAAATCTGTTTAAAGGCAAGGTATGGTGGTCCTGCTCCATGAGGAAGGTACCGACCATCCGGATGTCCTGCTCATGGGGGATGCTCGAGTAAAGTGCCTCGACATCAACAGCCACGAGAAGGGCATCCGGAGGGATCTAGACCCCCTCAATATGACGGAGCATGTCCGTGGTGTCTCTGATGTAGGAGGGCAGACTGAGAACGTGGGGCATTAAGAATGTGTCCACAAATTTACTGGCGTTTTCGGTCAATGACCCTATGTCTGAAACGATTGGGCGACCAGGGGGGGACCTAAGGTTTTTGTGGGTCTTAGGTAGGGTATAACACGTTGGAGTCCGAGGTTTTTGGGCATTGATAAATTTGAAGGTGTCTTCATCGATAAGGCCCTCCCAAAAGGCTCCAGCAATCAGACCACGATACTCTGCAATAAAGTTTTGTATCGAGGCATGATTAATGGGTGTGTAGCAGGTGGTGTTGTGTAAGACCCTGTTAAATATGATTTAGGGGTCTCAAAAACAAAACAGATGATGAGATAGTGAGTCCAGATCTTAAGATTATTAGGTGCTTTATTGTATACAAATACTGCAGTGCAGAGACACAACACAGACCGACTTCCATCTCTACCAGGCGGAATGAAGCAGGAAGTGTCTGAGCTTACATCTAGGGGTTATACAATTTATACTTTATGAATATACGTAAGTACTAGGCGTGTTATAGGTGTGATAGTATAGTTTAGTCCAATCAGCATTCATATCTTCTTAAGTAGCAAGGGAACAGTTAAATGGGTGGTTACATCATGTGACTGATAGAAAGCGAAAGGAAACATGGGCTCCGCCATCTTGGTACTGGTTTAGACCAGCTAGATAAGAGTGTCCATTTCTCGGAGCAAAGAGGAAATAAACTGTTGCTTTTTATCTGGCGGTGAAGGTCATCATAGACTCAAAACTCTGTCTAAGAAGAAGCAAGAAAGTGTATTACAATTCTTAAAGCGACAGTCTCTATGTACATACATATATATAACTCAACATTATCAGACCCCTATAATTCTACTAATTTCCCTCCTCTTGACCCCTATGGAGGGGTCACTACTATATCTTCCCTACCTAGGATGATACCAGAGGGTCCACAGTACTACTTCACATCTAAGTGGAGCAAAGTTCTTCTTAGGGTGTATGTGGATACATATCTTTTACTCATTCGTATCACCCATCTTGGCATCATACGACTCTGTTAATCTGACTATCTGATAACACTCTCTCTTCCTTGGGGTCATCTTCCTCATTTCTAGCTGCCATTTTAGTAATCCTTGTATTTCACATTTAGCACACCTGAAAAAAAAAAACAAGCAATCCTATAACGATGATTCCTATGAGAAGAAAAAAAATGTCTGTTGAATCTATGAAAATGTACCATTTCTAAACAAAGTGTAATCTGGGTTTGTCATATTTCCTATCATATTGTCACATTGTATACCTCTTTACCTTACTAAACAAGGGGATATTCCCAAAGGCCTTAAGTTACATTTAGCATAAAATGTATTTTCACAATAATAATAGAACATTTGTGGTATTTCTAGACATACTGGTATTTTTGGCAGCTTTGTATGGCTTAAACTCAAAATGAAAGTAAATGGGTACCAGGTGTGTGCCTTTTTTTGAACTGTCTGGCCTATGTGAACATATCTAGCAATTACTCAAATTACTCCTTATGCCTGTTAGCATGTGTAATTTGTACAGGTGATTTTCCTCTATAGCTTTGACTGCTAAGATCAAGCAAAGGCATAACAGTAGTTTACTCATCTTTTGAAATTAGCTGTATTTTCTTGCAATGGCTGGCATATATCCACGTTGCTTTACAGCTGTAGCAGTTGTCAGGAACACTTGGTAGGGTCCTTCTAACTTTGGTCCCAAAGATACTTTCACATGTTCTTTTACTAGGACCCAATCACCTGGCTGTAATTCATGTGTTCCAGTTACTTGATCTGGATCTGGAATTGAATCAATAACAAACTTGTGCATCACAGTTAGTTGCTTGTATTAGACAATTACAAAACATAATTATTATACATTACAACAGTCTGATGTGGAAAATACAAGCCTGTCTTAGGTGGGCCCCAAAACAAAATCTCATAAGGGCTCGAGTTCTCTGACCTATAAAGTAGGGGTATTCCTGATGTTGTAAAGAACCAAAGGCAACAGTCCTGGCTACTGTTTCTTTACTAACCCTTCCTCCCATTCCTGCATTCATTTAGCTAGCCTTTCTTTAATGATTCCACTATATTTTTCTATCTTCCCTGAACTCTGATGATAGGGGCATGGAAGACCTTCTCAATTGCCAAGTCCTTGTATATAATTTGCATGATCTGTCCAGTGAAATGTGTTCCTCTGTCACTCTCTATAGTTTCAGGGACTCCAAAGCAGCATATTACTTCGGAAAGGGGCTTCTTTGCTGTTGTCTTGGCATCTGCTTCAACCACCAGGCAGGCTTCTATTCAGCTTGAAAACATGTCTCCACACAACAAACATATTGATATTGGCCTGATATGGGCAATTAGATGTAATAAATCTGAAGTCTTTGGAAAAGGAAAAGTGGCTTGGCCAAATGTCTTTATAATACTCTGGTCTGTTTTCCTGGGTTATTTTTAGCACAGATTATGCATCCCTCAACAAAGTCTTGACATGAATTTCTGGAGTATCGAATAAACTATCCAGTCTTGCCTATGTTTCTCTCCTTTGTCTTAGGGCCTACATGACTTGGGCCTTGAGCTAGTTGCACGATCATCTTCTCTGTTTGAGGTGGGACACATATTCCATTTACCTTGCACATAAGTCCTTCTTGGTTCTTCTTTGCTCTGTCCCTTTCCATGATTTCATTCCAATCCTCAGGTGCAGATTCTAGCAATTTCTTAATCAGTTCTTTTACTTTGAATATTTGTTCTCTTCTTATTTTTCAATCTGTTACGGGCTTCTTATTCCTTTGCAAAATCAGTGATTAGGGTCATGATTGCTTCCATTGGTGTTTCAGCAGTCTTCCTTATGGGTCCATAGTCATGGACTACTTCGAGAGCATACTTGCTATCAGTGTATATGTTGACTGTTTGATCCTTTGTGGCCTCATGGACTCTGGTGAGTACTACCACTTTGGCAACCTGCGCTGAAAGTGATGAAGGGAGTAGTTGGGTCTCAATCACTTTCTCCAATGTTGTCACCGCATATGCCATTCTTGGGTACTCCATCTTTGTACAGGTGTGAACCCGATGCAAATAGGATCAGATCAGAACTTTCAAGAGGAGTGTCCTTTACTGGGGAGATTTGCTGCATTTTTTCTTCCATAAGTCTTAAGCAGATGTGGTCACCCTCCTCTTCGAGGTCTTCTTCTCTCTCTGGGATAACTCTAGCAGGATTGATTGTAGTACATCTTTTCACTTCTATTTTTCCTAATTCAAGCAGGATTGCTTCATATTCGCTCAGCCTTGCGGATAACAAATGTTTTGTCCTTGCTCTTTTAAAGATTTAATTGGCAAATTTCTTCATAACATCCGTTCTAAAGCATATCTTCCATTTTGTATAGCACCACTGGCACAGGTTGCAGCTGCAGTTTTCTTTTTGTGTTCTTGCCACAACATGGCATCCACCAACTGGATCTTTTTCATACACGGTTTGAAAGGGTTTGCGGTCAACAGGGCAGGATATACAGCAAACGTGACAACGTACTTCTGGAAAGCCAGCCTCCAGGGAAAGACTGTTCAGACAAATTGGACACCTCTCAGTTGATCTTAATGCTAAAGTACTGGCACCAGTCCCATCTTTGCCTTTGTCACCATCTTTTTCTTCATGTTGCTGGTCTCTAGCATCAGATGAGCATAAACATTTTCTCCTTCAAAGCGGAAAGCAAAGAGTTCTTCATCCAAGGCGACACTGAAGAAAGCATTTCCCAGTTCTATTACGGTGCACACCTGTGTGCTAGGGAAGCACAGTGGTGTAGTGGGTAGCACTCTCACCTAGCAGTAAAAAGGGTCGCCGGTTCAAATCCCAACCACGACACTACCTGCCTGGAGTTTGCATGTTCTCCCTGTGCCTGCATGGGTTTCCTCCGGGTACTCCGGTTTCCTACCACACTCCAAAGACATGCTGGTAGGTTAATTGGCTTCTGTCCAAAATTGGCCCTAGTATGTGAATTGGGGACCTTGGATTGTGGGCTCCTTGAGGGTAGGGACAGATGTAAGTATGCGATATATGTGTGGAGTGTTGCTTAAATTGATGGCGCTATCAGGGTACCTTAAATAAATGGGGATGTTGTAAACACGCACCCACACTCACTGAGGATGGACTGGTGTCTTTATTCAACCTTACTAACTATGTAACTATGTGTTCCTGTAGGTATGTCATTGAACAAAGTACTGAGATTTGGACAACAGGAGTGCCTTCCTCGATGATGTGATTGATGGCCCTTAAATCATGTACCATTCAATATACTGGCTTTTCTCCTTTTTTTTTTTTACCTTTTTCTTTACCGGAAACAGTGGCGTCTGCTCTACTTTCTGTTTTCTTTATGACACCTGCTTCAAGTAATTCTTTTATTTGTACTCGTACACCAGCGAGTTGATCTGGTGATAGTGGATACTGTGGTATGTGTGGGATTTGAGCTCCTGCTTTAATTTTGACTTTAACTGGAGGGACTTGTAGACACATACATCATATTTTCCCTTTGCCCACATATATCAGGTATTTGAGCAACAATTTCAGGTGGAATATTACCTCCAATCTCTTGCTCCAATTCAATTGCTGTCAATCCACATATAATTTCTTCATCTAATTCTCCAACATGTACTTCTATTCCATTGAGTGTATACTGTACACAGGCTTGTAAGTAACTCAGTAGGTCTCTTCCCAATAGGTTGCATTGTACAGTGTCAGAGACAAGCAGCTTATGAAACATATTGTGGCTTGTAATTCCAATTTGTATGTGGGGCGTTTCCTTGAGAGGAGTATATTTCCCTACCACTCCAACTGCTAGTGGCCCAGATGTAAGGGGGATGTCTTTTGGTAGGCGGACTTTTGAATTATAGTCCCGGTGTTCTGACATAAACTGTCCTCCTATCGGATAGTGTCCGCCCCATACTGCGCAGGCGCAGTGCTTGCGCAGTACGGAGGAGAAGGAGATGCCGAAAGTGTCCGAAGTTGATCAGCTGACCATCAGCTGTACACGGAGCTTGGGCACTTCTTAGCGATGGCTTTGTAAGAGGGCCCCTCGCGGGCTCGCTTCGCTCGCCACGCTTTGGGCACGGCCTCGCTGCGCTCGGCAACTATTTATTCTAACTCTATGTCCACTTGGATAGTAGGGAATGAACCTGGACATAGGGTGAGAATAAAAGCGCAGGCGCCGTGTACAGCTGATGATCAGCTGTTGAACTTCGGAGACTTTCGGCGTCTCGTTTGTCCTCCGTACTGCGCCTGCGCAGTACAGGGCGGACACTATATGATAGGGGACTGTATTCGACAAGACACCGGCAGAGCCAGAATCCGCTGAGCATGAAATTTCCTGATCTGTTAGTTGTGGAAAGCATAACGTTACAAAAGCGTCTTTACCATCAGTCTCAGATGCACAAATTAACTTCTGTGTGCTCAAAAAGTTCATGCTGCTTTAGCCACCATATTTATCATCATCTCCCTCTTTCTTCTGCTTACATCTGTCAGGCAATCTGCATTCCCTAGTTTCTTTTAGAAACAGCTCATTGCCCATCATTGTGGGCTATAAAAGCTTTCAGTCTGCTGCATTCTTTTTCTCACATTCATCAAGATACTTGACAATAATTCCACAACATTCTGTCCACTTCTCCACAGTGCAATTCACCCCCAAGTTCTTCAAACCATTTCCCCAGTCTTGTTGCCATTAACCATCTCCCCATTGATTCCCCAAGTCCCATCTCATCAGCATTCCCACAGTCTATCCTGAAATCTCTGTTCTTTCTCCACCTCCATGTCCACTATCTACTTCTCTAAATCATCAACAACCTTCTGACATCTCTCCTCTGCACTGTTCCATGCCCTCATCTACAATTTTCTACTGTACTTAGATTTAAAAAAAAAAAAAATCTCTGGCTTCAGACGGGCACAATCTTTTTAAGAAAATATCTGCAAACCGCCTGTCCCTTTTCTACAAATACAATTTTTATTATTTAAATTGGAGGGTAATGTTGCCCATTGTTGCCTTTTGAGGGACTTGGTGGATTCATGGAGGAAGGCCCATATTGCAGGACATCTCATCAAATCAGGGAATGATCGAGATTTGAGTTTAAGTTTGTCAGTCTTATGCCCTGTACACACGGTCGGACATTGATCAGACATTCCGACAACAAAATTCATGGATTTTTTCTGACGGATGTTGGCTCAAACTTGTCTTGCATACACACGGTCACACAAAGTTGTCGGAAAATCCGATCGTTCTGAATGCGGTGACGTAAAACACGTACGTTGGGACTATAAAAGGGGAAGTAACCAATAGCTTTCGTCTCTTAATTTATTCTGAGCATGCGTGGCACTTTGTGCGTCGGATTTGTGTACACACGATCGGAATTTCCGACAACGGATTTTGTTGTCGGAAAATTTTATAGCAAACTTTATGTGTCGGAAATTCCGATGGAAAATGTGTGATGGAGCCTACACACGGTCGGAATTTCCGACAACAAGGTCCTATCACACATTTTCCATAGGAAAATCCGACCGTGTGTACGGGGCATGAGAGTTAGATAACAGGGTGTGGGAAGTGAAAGTCATGGTACTTTGGGAGGTGAAGGTCGGGGGACCTGAATCAGTTGGGGAGTCTGTTGGCACCGTTGCTCCTTCCTCATACAATAGCATGAGGTTGCGTAGGGCCCTGATTTAATTCATAGTAAAATGTTTTGTTTTTTTTCGCCAATTCTTTTTCAAGGTTAAGGTTTTTTCTGTCTTTATCAAAGATGAATCTGTATGTTAGGTTTCGGGCAAACAAGTAAAGGTTTTTGATAGTTTCATAGATGTTAATTGGTTCAGAGGAGCAGAAGCCTAAACCTATTTGGAGGACATGCTCCTCCTTGGCAGTGAGGGTATGGGAAGTAAGATGGATAATATTAAGATTCCCTGTTACAGGAGTGGGTACTAAGAGGTTGGATTGTGTATGGTGTGAGGTGTCGGAGTCTTTAGCACAAATGCGTCCAGACTTCCCAGTCTTGTCGGTTCTGGTAGTGGTTGTGCTAAAAAACCCAAAATTGGGAAAAAGTGTTTGAGTGTTGGTGTGTAATACTTTGGGAACAATATTATGCAGTGTAGATTGTTGAGTGTTGCTGCCAGAGGCTTGGGTCCCTGGATTTGTGGGGTATATCGGTTTTTTGGATTTACCATGTTTTTTGCTCTTTTTCGACTCCTTGGTAGGATGATCCTCACCAGTCAAAGATCTTTTTCGGGGAATACCCGGTGCGTGTGGTTTTGTGGAAGATGGTGCAACCTGTGAAGAAAATGAGGAGATAGAAGAATCAGATTCAGTGGGATCTGTAGCAGACAAGGTTCCCTTAGATGCACGTGAACGTGTATTAAGTCTCCTAGGGCGTTGTTTGCCACCCCATTTGTAGGCGTAGGCGTATTTTTCATAATAATTTCTTTATTTAGGGCCTCTAAACGTTCCTTCATCTCCTTCCATTTATCAGTGAAGGAAATGGATTCAGAGATTTTGGGAAATTGAGTGTTTAGCCGTTCAATCTCACCATCAAGAACGATCATGTCGGCGTGATATTAAGAGGTCAATTGGGTCATAAGTTCAATACTGCATTTAGTTAGAGACTCCTCCCAAGACTTTTTGAAGTTAAGGGTGGGGTCCTTGATTGTGGGGAACACCTGAATGCGAAGGCCTATTGGGCACACTTTTTCCTTATAGTGTTCAAAATATTGGGTGTGCTAGTACAGGTGAGATTTTTTCTTTAGGGAGGTTAAACATCCTGTCCAAAATTAATTTGGTTTCGTTCTCTGTTTTGTGGCTGTTCAGACAACCTGTCTGAATGGTTGACATGAAGTCTGCCCAAGCTGGGCTGAGAACATCCATAGCACCACTGGTGTTCCTGGTACAGGTCATAGGAGAATAATAAATTGCAAAAAAGATTGAGATAAGAAAATTGGTCAGATGACAAAAGGGGGTGGGGGGGGAGGTTAACTGAAAATATATTTCAGATACGTTTTAATTGATTCAATGTAGTATAGACAGAGGCAAACTAGAAAAGAAAAATTGGATCAATCGTAGATCCTAGGTGTGTTGTCCACCCTGCAAGTAGTTAGGTTGGTGCTGCCTCATTAGGCAAGTATACAGAGGGTAGGGATGGGTACCATCATCCTAAGAGTCAATTATTGTTGCCCAGTAACACCAGTGTCGGTACCCAGTAAGTGGAAGCGTATACAGAATTATTTAAAAATATATATAAAATTAGACACAATAGGATGTGTGACAAAATTATAAAGGTAACACATTAACAGTGATGTATTCTAAAACCCATCAGGTAGGTGGGAGCGAAATGATGCGGGTAAAGACAGGTCCTTGACTAGTTTCGTGACGATTGTTGCTTCTTCAGGAGTATTACCCAAAGCATCTAGAACAGATTATTAGATCGCTTGGTTAGAGCCAACAGGTTGAACTGGATTAATGGAGTATGGTAAACGGTAGTGTAACATGATGGATGAAGATAGATAGATAGATAGATAGATAGATAGATAGATAGATAGATAGATAGATAGATAGATAGATAGATAGATAATGATGAAAAGGAAAGGTAGGAAATAGGGGGGAGGCGAGATAAAGCAGTGGGTGCACAAGGGATTGCACTGATTTGTACCCACCCTGTGGTGTCCTTATTTGATTTTAGCACCCGGGAATGACAGCAAACTAAAATTACTTTAAAATTTTGGGATAGGTGGTAATCCAACCCAGTTGAAATGGAAGTATAGACAGAGGGGGTAAACCCTGTGACCACAGCTTGTTAGGTTGGATGAATGTCAGGTGAGTGTGTAGAGAGTATACAGCATCGGAATGAATAGTTCAAGTATGGGTAAAAAATGTATATCAAGCTGTGCAATCTATATTTCTTGGGAATAAAGAGAGCTTACCTTAAGATGAATATGTGAAATCATGCATTCCCGGGTGTAGCTGTACTGCTAGAGGCCACTGGGGCCGCCTTTTATGCCTCCAACCCGGAATTATGTCAAAAACATCGGCGGCGAGTAATGATGTCACTCCCAGTGCACGCGCACCAAGTAGAGATATTGGAGACTCCGCCCTGCTGGAGAGGCACATGTCCGCCACTGGGGGGGGGGAAATGAACTCCTCCAGCCGTAAATACCCCCTCCAGTGGACAAAGGGGAAATTACACTAATGTTGGTTGGTATTAAAGAACAAACAAAGGGTAACATGGGGGCGTGGCCAATATGGCGACGGAGTAGGACGCTTAATCAAGAAGCTCTGCAGCCATCGCGGGGAATTAATCCTTTTACCCCATCCTGTGAATCTCCTTGACCACCTGGGACACCTCCTAATCCCCCCCTGCGATTGCGGACAAGGAACCGGTGGCGCCTTGAGCAACACAGCCTGAGGAATACCCGTATTCATCCCGGAGGCGCCGCTGCACACGTGGAAGCAGTGCACAGTATGGCGACCCAGACGGAAGGGCCTGAGCCTGCTCCTACGGAACAGAGTAATTTTGCTGCCTTGATGCAGGCTATCACGGGCTGTCAGTCCTCCCTCTCTGCTCTCACCACTAAGATTGACAACGTACAACTGGAGATCGGCCTTATCCGGCAGGATTTTGAGAAGGTGAGACAGCGGGTCACTGAGGTGGAGCGCCGAGTGGGGGACACGGAAAACACGGTTAGAGATCACTCGGCCTCCCTTCATACCCTGCAAGTGAGAGAGTGAGAGTGAAGCATTTGGAGGCAAAAGCCGAAGATTCGGAAAACCGAAATAGGCGCAACAACTTGCGGATAATCGGCCTGCCTGAGGGGTCCGAGGACCCTGACACCTCTGCCTATACGGAGCGGCTACTCCGATCACTCTTCCCCCAGGCAGCGTTCTCGCCATACTTTGCCGTTGAGAGGGCTCACAGGATGCCACCTGCCCGGGGCCCCCCGGGGGCTCCACCCCGCACATTCATATTCCGGTTATTAAGTTTCAGGAACCGGGACCTGATACTCCAAGAGGCTCGCAAGATGGCGGACATCCGACACGAGGCGGCCCGCCTGATGTTCTTCCCTGACTTCTCGGGGGACACCCAGAAGCAGCGCAAGTCGTTCGATGCGGTGAAGCAGGCCCTGAGAGTTAAGGGAATGCGGTACAGTATGCCATTTCCTGCCCGACTCCGTGTACAAGACGGTGAAACTGTCCGTTTCTTTGCTTCCCCTACTAAGGCCTCACAGTGGCTAAATACTCTGTCTCGCCATTAGGGGTGCTGATAGCTTGCTACTTGCTCCTTGAAGATACCCTGTCACCGGCCCCTGTGGTTTGTCCGATGCATGGCTAATGTCACAAACTGCCTTATATTAACCCCTTTGACTCTGTACATGGCCTGACATAGGTGCTTACATTTGGTGGGGTTCGTGTCTGATGGAGATAACCGGGGGCCCTGCTCGGTGGCTCCCCCCTGCATGACCCTTACTTCAATTATTGATGGTGAACCCCCTGTCTTTTACCCTGGAACTATATTGACTGCCCTGACTCTTGCCTCCTGGCCGACTCCATTGAGTCAGGGGGTGCTGACACGGAGGGGGATACCCCAGCAGGTCTGCCAGTCGGCGGTGACACCTACCAGATTTTTGTGGCCCCAGGCTGCTGCTTCAATTGATGGCCGTTTCTCTACTTCAGTTTACGTGACACTGTTGCACTTACTCCCCTCCCCCCACCTTTTTATATTCCTTTTATTTTCCCCCCTTTTTTTTTAAGCTAAATTTAAAAATTGTTGTTTTTGGAATGGGGGGCCCCTTTGGGGGGGCGATTTTTTGCTAGTTTAAAAAGAAACAAAAATTTTTTGAGTGTGTGCCCCCGGTACTAACGGGAGAAAATTAAAGAATTCTGTTATATCCCGCTCGATGGCGGCATCTTCTACAGACTTGGACCTCTGTAAATTAAGAGGGCGCTATCTGCTTTCGGCCCTCTGGTTCATGTCCCTAATTGATCGTTGATCATGTTTGGTTTTTGGGAACAGGCACGCTCTGGTTTGGGGGGTGGGCGGGGATTTTAGTTTAAAGCTTAAGAAAATAAGTTATCTTAGTTATATACAGGTATATGGGCTATGCTGTTTTTGTGGTACGTATTGTTGGTCAATCATCTGTGCAAAGTCTCTTGCTGAGCTGTGGAGGATGGGATTGATTTCCCTGCCTAGGGATCTGAGTGCACTCCTTCTGCAGTTTGTCTCATTTCGCCCCAAATTAATATGGCCCCCATAACAATCATATCATGGAACGTCCGAGGGTTGAACTCCCGGATAAAACATTCACTAGTCTTTAACTTTCTTAAACTTCACCGCCCAGATATTTGCATATTACAGGAGACCCACCTCACCAGGGGTCGGGTTCTTAGTTTAAAGAAACCATGGGTGGGACATTACTATAACACCACCTTTTCCTCGTATGCCAGAGGGGTTAGAATACTAATTCACAAGAACCTATCCTTTACACTGCTGGACCTACACTTAGATCCCGAGGGTAGATATGTATTATTGCACGCTGTCATAGCAAATGTGCCTGTGGTGGTAGTGGGACTCTATATACCCCCACCGGCGTCGCTGCTGGTCTTAAATAAAATTTCTATTCTGCTCCACTGACAATGTGGTTCTAGCGGGTAATTTTAATATGCCTCCCTGCCCTGCTGTAGACAGGCTGACTCCGGACAAAACTGTGGAATCCCCTCTTTCTGAATGGGCATCCACATTCGATCTCACGGATGTTTGGCGGTGGAAGAATCCCCTCTTGAGATCCTACACCTGCCAATCAGCCTCTTATAGGGCCATGTCCCACATTGACTTGGTATTTGCCACTAGCTCTATTCTTACTAAGGTACAGGAGATCTCCCATCTGTGTAGGGGTATATCTGACCACTCCCCCATCCTGCTAAAACTAAACATGAACCCTGCTCCCACTGACTGCCTCTGGCGATTGTCCAGGTATTGGGTCTCTAATGACCGTATAGTCCCAGAGGCTGAATTGGCTGTGCGGGAATATTGGGCTGCCAATCCACCTGCTACCTCACCCGCTTCTACATGGGAGAACTTTAAATTTCATGCTAAAGATCATTATCAGAAAGCCATAGGTTGCGCCCAGCGCCAGACTGGAGAGGCGCTGCTCCGGGCTGAGAGCAGGGCTGTTCACTTAGAGGCCAAATACACTGCCAGTAGAGATGAAACCTATAGAGCAGACCTACAGTGTGCGATGCGTGAGGTGACACTTCTTCGGGTAACGGCCACAAAGAAGTTGATGCTGCATCAGACACAGCGCATCTTCGAACAGGGAGAGCGGACCGGGCGTCTCCTGGCATGGCTGTCTAGGGAGCAGACGGCGACGACCTCTGTAGCCAATATTAAAGAGGCCTCTGGACATTTGTTGTCTGACCCCAGAGACATAAACAATTGTTTTGCCTCGTTCTATGAGGACCTATATTCGTCCAGAGTACAAAATTCTGCCGATGAACTACAGAAGTACATAGAAGCCATTGAGTTGCCCTTCCTATCGGAGGCAACACATCAGAGACTTGACGCTCCGCTTTCCCTCAAAGAGATCCAAACTTCCATTAGCTCCCTCCAATCGGGAAAGACCCCGGGTGATGATGGATTCCCGTTGGAATTCTACAAGGAACATGCTGACATCCTTGCCGTCAGATTGCTGCAAGTTTTGTCTGCCTCCTTTGACTCTGCCTCCTTGCCCCCTTCTATGTCTAGAGCTGTTATTGTCGTGGTGCCCAAGCCTGGAAAGGATCCCGATCTTTGCTCCTCATAGAGGCCCATATCACTCCTTAATGTGGATGCAAAGATCCTTGCAAAGGTTTTGGCAACCAGGGTCAATACAGTTATTCTATCCCTAATCCACGGTGATTAGACTGGTTTTATGCCAGGCAAGGGAACAGATATCAATTTGCGTAGATTGTTTATCGTGATTGCGAGCTTGGCTGCTAAAGGGGGGACTAACGTGGTGGCCTTACTGGACGCAGAGAAGGCCTTTGACTCGGTGGAGTGGGAATATCTATGGCTTTTTTTGCATAGATTTGGAATAGGGCCAAAAATTTATAAAGTGGGTGTGCTTTCTATACTCGAACCAGACGGCTAGAGTACGCACGAACGGTACCCTATCGACATCATTCCCCCTCCACCGAGGCACCAGGTAGGGCTGTCCTCTCCCCGCCTCTTTTCGCCCTTGCAATTGAGCCGTTGGCGGTGCTTCTCAGGGCGGCGATGGCGGTGAGAGGCATTTCGTTCCCTCCCCTAACTGAAAAAGTTTCGCTATATGAGAACGATATGCTCTTATACCTCCAGGATGACCAGCAATCGCTAGAGGCGGCTCTGTCCATTATTAATCAATTTGGTGTGTTCTCCGGAGTCCGGGTGAACTGGGAGAAATCGTTCCGGCTTTCCCTGTCAGATGTCCCCATGCTGACAGGCCCCCCCACCCCCTTAAAAAGGGTAGCACGGTTCAAGTATCTGGGTATTCAGGTACAAGCAGATCAGCAGAAATACCTAGATGATAATGTCTTTCCCATCCTGCAACACTTTATCCAGCGCTGCTCGGTATGGAAGACACTTCCACTGACCCCAGTGGGGAGAATGAATCTAATTAAAATGTCCTTCCTTCCTAAATTCTTATATGCCTTCCGTCATACCCCAGTCCCCATTCCTAACTCTCTTTGTCAAATTAGACCAAGCTATCACATCTTTCATCTGGGCGGGGGCGGCTCCCAGAATAGCTAAACACACACTGCAGCTATCACTTATGGAAGGAGGCCTCTCCCTACCAAATTTTAAGAAATATTACCGGGCAGCGGTGTTGGTGTCTGTGCGTTGGTGGTTTACTCAGGACAAAACCAACCCAGTGGTTAACTTAGAGGCTGCAATACTTGGTTCATACTCAGAGCTTAGTAACCTAGTATATAGGGGTCCGAAATACAGCCCCCGGGTTACTAAGCCGATGAAGGAGACAGTGAGGGTCTGGGGTCAGGTGTCCAGCTACCTTAATGCACGGAATGCTGTCTCACCATACACGCCATTATGGGGTAATCCCACACTGCCACATTTCCAATCTGTCCCAGACCCGCAGGTTTGGGCCAGATACGAGATCCGGACACTACGTCATATTTTTAAAGATGGTCGCCTTATGTCGTTCGCAGAGTTAAAAAGTAAATATCAATTCCCCCCTGGATGTTCTTAAGGTTTGTGCAACTTAGTCATGCGGCTCGGGCTCAGTTCCGACGGGATAGTTCTCGCTACGCACTCAGTTGAGTCCCTACTTACAGCAACTGATATTGATCGTACACTGTCTTCTATATACCTCAGACTTACTTGTAAGTACACCTCCAAAATGCTCCCACTGTTCACTAAATGGCAGCTGGATATCCCTGAATTGACTGAGGAGGACTGGTCGGAGGGTCTGCAGCAATGCATTCCACTCATGATCTCGGCAAGAGACAGGTTTGTGCAGCTGAAGTTTCTGCATAGATCGTACTATACCCCGCACAGACTATCCACCATTTATCCAGGAGTGGAGGATGTTTGTCCCAAATGCAGGCAGTCGTTGGGAACTTTCTTTCATGTTGTCTGGGCATGCCCAGTCCTTCAGACTTATTGGCGGGCAGTGGTGGCAGATATAAAATGGAGTGGCTGGGCTACACCTGGATGTTGACCGCTTGTGTTTCTCCTGGGTATTACAGATAACCTGGCAACTACTAAACACACCAAGCTGTTTGTGTTTTATGCAGCCTATTATGCCAGGAAAGAAATCCTGTTCAGATGGAAACTACCTGACCCTCCTACTGCAAAAGCGTGGCGGGCTCAGGTGAATGAGATACTGCCACTGTACAAACTTACATACATGGGTAGGAACTGCCCTCAGAAGTTTGATAAAATATGGACGGCTTGGGTGGAAGCTAGACACCTAACAATATAATTTTTCCCTGGGAATAACTGATGGGTGGCAGATATGTCGAGCTTACTTTCTATTATAGGAGACACCGGGGGCCGGTGATGTTGGAGTTCGTAGGTTGATCTCGGGCCCACCTCCTCCCGTTCCCTTGTTTTCCTCCTGAGTACCTCTCCCATTTTCCCCACCCTTTCCCTTGTTTCTGGATGACAGTCGCCGGATGGTTCTCTTGTGGGAACCCCCCCTTTGTTTTCTTAATTGAGATGGAACCTAGAGATCGAGGTTGTGGCTTCTACACATCTGGTTCCTTCTTGAAGGGACTACACTGATTCCCATGAAGTTTGTTGCCTTATGCCGCGTACACACGAGCGGACTTTACGGCGGACTTTGCCCGGCGGATTTTTCGACGTACTTTACGACGGACTTTGTGAATGAACGGACTTGCCTACACACAATCCACCAAAGTCCGTCGAATTCGTACGTGATGACGTACGACCGGACTAAAACAAGGAAGTTCATAGCCAGTAGCCAATAGCTGCCCTAGCGTGGCTTTTTGTCCGTCGAACTAGCATACAGACGGCGGACTTTTCGACCGGACTCGATTTCAACGGATACATTTTAAACAAGTTTCAAATCTAAGTCCGTCCAACTTTTGAGAAAACAAAGTCCGCTGGAGCCCACACACATCGAATTGTCCGACGAAATCCAGTCCGCCGGGCAAAGTCCGCCGTAAAGTCCGCTCGTGTGTACGCGGCATAAGTTTGTCCATGGTGTAGATTTTGTATTGAAATTGAATTCTTTTATTCTTGATTTGAAGACTACCTACCAATGGTATACGCTTTTGTAAATGTACCACTATAAACTTGTACACCCTGATTGGCTGTATTCCTGTCTAAAATGTATGATTTGCATTTTCAGTTCACTTAATTTTCATTTTCAGTTCACTTTAAAACATTACCTGTGTTAAAAAACAAAAAAACAAAAAAGGGTAACAAAGAAGGTAGCAACACTGGAAAGATGTCTCCGGAGGTGGCAAAAGAACCACAACACATCGAGGGGAACAGGATTCAGTTGAGTATGGTATTCAAAAACAAACAGTGACATAGAAAATTAATAGAATAGTTTATCTCACCTTAAATATTAAGGTCTGCAAAATAATATAAATAATGATTTGAATCAGATATGACATTATACACAGTCCAAAACGGGTGGTACAAATTGGGTATAAGGCACAGCAGGAAGATATATAGATGTTTGTATCTGAGTATCTAACCCAGATAAAGGTAGGCATGCCTTGACCATGAAGAGGAAGAAGAGATGTCAGGGAAAATGTGAAGTAGTATAAGGTTCCCCATAGAGACCTCATGGGAGGAAGTATTTGTATGAGTGCGCTTCATTGAGTCCTGGAGGAATGAGGGCATCCAATCATTTGATCCAGAGAGTCTCCCGTCTCAGGATCTCACATGACCTCTAGTACACAAAATTTGACAAATTCTGATTGGTAGCGGTGGTGGATGCCAATGTGGCATCCAGCCATAGTCAATTTGCCATTAGATGAATAATATTGCAGGCGCAGACCATCAGGTAAACCACACCCCTGGAACCACAATTGGCATGTTGGGGAGGGAAGAAGATTTCTCCGTTAGGAAGAGTAAAACTAGATCCCTCCAAAATCCAAGGGCATTTGGGGCAAGTCCCGCATCTGAATATGCCACAAGGGCCCTCAGAGCAGTGGTGGTTAGCCCTATAATGACTGCTTGTTAATCAATCTCTCAGGAGTAGTGGCCCTTTTTAAAACTAGTTCTGGTGTCGATCTTACATATTTGGCCAGGATGTGATGGTCCGTTAACAGGTGCCAGTGGTTAGAAAGTATTGTGCGGAGTGTGTTATGGTGGGTGGAGTAGTCCATTTACAACTCTGGTGTTACTGGGTAACAATAATTGAGTAGCCCTAACTAACCTGCCCTCTCTCTCAGACTCTATTAGAATGATGGTACCCATCCCTACCCTCTGTATACTTACCTAATGAGGCAGCACAAGAACAATCTTTACCCAAATTCACACAGGTGTTTTTACAAAGCACAAACAATACCATTGCTGATGCAAATTTAAAATGAGTCACAATTTTTTGTGCTTTTTATTATTTCCAAATAATCATATTTGAGCCCAAAAAAATGTGATATGTGTACCAACATCAGAAATCAAAATTTAATTCTTAAAAATTTGAGGGTAGTACCACTATTCTACACTGACCCACAAAAACACACCAAATATCACAAAATAATTCAAGAATGCAGTATTTATGTGTAGGAGGTTTTCATATGAGTCAGCTCTGTGGCTTAGAGGTTAGAGCTTCTGCTTAGCATCCCTGAGCGTCTGGGTTTAATTCCCAAACATGCTGCTTCATGTAGAGAAGTTATCTCATCTCCCAGGTCCTAAAACTAAAAAGGTAGTATTTATGTGTAGGAGGGTTCCACCACCATTGTAATTCTTGCCAATCAAAAGTATTGGGACGCCTGCCTTTACACACACATATGAACTTTAATGGCCAGCCCAGTCTTAGTCCGTAGGGTTAAAAATTGATTTGGCCCACACTTTGCAGCTAGAACAGATTCTGGGAAGGCTAGGAAAGCTGTCCATAAGGTTTAGTGTGTCTATGGAAATGTTTGTTCATTCTTCCATAAGTGCATTTGTGAGGCCAGGCACTGATGTTGGATGGCTCGCAGTCTCTGCTCTAATTCAGCCAAAAGATGTTCTATCAGGTTGAGGTCAGGACTCTGTGCAGCCAGTCAAGTTCCTCAACCCCAAACTCACTCATCCATGTCTTTATGGACCTTGCTTTGTGCAGTCATGTTGAAACAGGAAGGGGCTATCCCCAAACTGTTCCCACAAAGTTGGGAGCATGAAATTGTCCAAAAAGTCTTGGTATTCTGATGCCTTAAGTGTTCCCTTCACTGGAACTAAGAGGCCAAGCCCAATCCCTGAAAAACAAGCCCACATTAAATTCCCCCTCCACCAAATGATTTGGACCAGTACACAAAGCAAGGTCCATAAAGACATGAATGAGTGAGCTTGGGGTGGAGGAACTTGACTGGCCAGGACAGAGTCCTGACCTCAACAGAACACCTTGGGAATGAATTAAAGCAGAGACTGTAAGTCAGGCCTTCTCATCCAACATCAGTGCCTGACCTCACAAATGCACTTGAAAGAATGGTCAAACATTCCTATAGACACACTCCTAAACCTTGTGGACAGCATTCTCAGAAGAGTTGAAGCTGTTATAGTTGCAAAGGGTGGGCCAAATGAAATTTGAACCCTACGGACTAAGGCTGGGATGCCATTACAGTTCATGTGCGTATACAGGCAGGCGTCCCAATACTTAGGCCAATATATTGTATATTGCTTGTGACACTGAGCATGGCTATGAACTTAGGGCTGGTTCACACCACAGAGATGCAGAGAACATGTGTGAGGCTACCTGCTGGCTAAGTGGGTAGCAATTCTGTCTAGCAGCACTGGGGTTGCTGGTTCAGTTCCCCGACATCTTAATGCTTGTGTCAAAGTTGATATGCTCTCCCTGTGTGGCTTTCTCACTGCAATCCAAAAGCATGCTGGCATTTTATTAGTCTCCTGTCAAAATAGTCTCTAATGTAAGAAAGTTAGTTTTGGACTTTATATTGGAAGCTCATTGCAGCCAGGGACTGATGTTAATGTTTGTTAGAACTAATCATGCCCAAGGACTTGGACGTTTAAAATTGTAGGGTTTACACTGCACAGGTACATATGCTTAGAAAACTGTTGCTATGTTTATCTGCATTCAAATGGACTTTGATCTTTGGCCTGTAGTTGGAGATTTGATGCACATAGCCAAGGGCTAACACAATTGCAAATAGTGTTATGTGTTCCTGCCCATCAGTTGCAATCACTTTAGACATACACAAAGAGACAGATTGAAAGATACTGGTGGAAGTGTACTTCTATTGGGTGTATGTCAGTGTGCTAACAATACAACCTACCTTATATAAAAGGGTTGCAGTAGTGGGGGTTTGTTTGGCCTGAGAAGGCCAGGTTTTTTGCTGTGATTTGTGGGGGTGAAGGAATGATATTGTACCCATTGACAAACGCCCAACTAGGGCTGTTTGTTTGCTGAAATTCTTGTGCATTTTTTCAATCAAAAGTGGGTTTATGTGGCCATGCTGTCAATGTTGTGTGTGTATTGTTCCTGTCTGACCATGCAAACATGGTTTGGGAGCATGTGCTGACCTTCTACTCTTTGATCTCATTACTTAATCATGTACACAGAAATGCAGCTTCCAGCAGAACGTGGTCACCAATGTATGTATATGTGTGGATTTGTTGGGGTAGTGGTGGGTGTCATATTTTGAACATGTGTTTTTTTTTAATATTATGTTGGAATGCTTTGTAAGAATAATGACTGTTAAGTATGTTTCTATAATCTTGCAGATAAAAATGTGATGTTACCCGTTATACACTGATAGTATTACTGTGTACACTCTAATGTTTAGGCAAATTTTTAGATTGTAAGCTCCTATGTGCAGGGCCCTTAAAACCCAATTGCTAACTGTTTAGCTAAATGTAGCACCATATATCCTGTAGAAATTTTTTTGAAGCTAGTAAATGAATGTACGTAATTTTGTTTCTGCTGGCAAAATAAAAGTAAATTATTGAGCTTGTTTGTCGTTTTTTTTTTTCTTTTCTTTCTTATTTTTAATTAGTTTTGGGAGTGGTGGTTTTGGGGAAGTGCAAGATCTTTTACAGCTTAGGCTGCTTTCACACTGGAGGCGCTTTACAGGTGCTAAAAATAGCACCTGCATAGCGCCTGTAAAGAGCCTGTCCTCCCACTCCAGTGTGAACTGGCCCTGACCCTAGGTTCACACCTTTGCATTTTTTAGTGGGTTTTGCAGTTTTCAGAAACACGCTACAGTCCATTTAACATGGTTTCCTATGGTACTAGTTCACACCTATGCCTTTTGCGGCCAGTGCGTTTTTGAAAATGGTCAGGGACTTTTTTCACGCAATTTGCGGGTAATAGATTTCAATGGAACTGCATCATAAATGCAACTGTTGCGTTTGTGATGTGATTTTTGATGTGTTTTGCGGTTATTTTTTTAACACTGTATATAGCTGTTTGCTATATGTTAGGGATGCGGCCAGGTGCCGCATCCTTAACAACCAACTTAAGCTTTGTATACAGAGGGCAGGAACAATTGACCCTTAGCATCGCATCCCATATATAGAATACACAAAGAAAGGGAATTGGGGCAAAATTACCCCAGGGACTTTAAAGGTGCTTGAAGTTATAAGTAAGTAGGGATAAAAAAAAATGTATGCAACTTGACTACATAAAACAATCTTTTATTGATTCAATTATTAATACATAATATCAAAAGGTTAAAAAACCAATCTCTCAATCTGAAAGATCCAATGGAAATCAATCACTTAGTGAATACCACTCGACATGTTTCGCTCATTCGTGAGCTTCATCAGGAGTTATGGTACATATGTGGTATACTGGAGATGAGAGAGATAAAGTACAAATCAAATGGAATAAATACAAAATATGCTTCTAATATTAAGACACACAGATTTGAAACAATAGTTGCATACATAAATGAAAGATTCAATCAGTAAATTTTAACAAATATTCATAGTGTGATTTAAACAATATAACAGGATAAACTACAATAACCGTGTATGGATGCCCCCACAGTAACAGACATTACTGCTGGACAAAATTAATTAAATAATTATAAGTAAGACTATCTTACCAAGCCAATTTCAGAAAAATGAGGATAGATACGTATTGGTTGTAGATACAGGAACGCAATACATCGCATTCCCAAGGCTGAATTTCCCAGGCGTTATGGTCACAGAGGGGCTACGTGTAGAATATATAGCCAAAGGCTAGGAATTAAATGGAAAAAGTTTTTATATAATGAATAAGTGAGGAGTAAAGTAGAACACTTAGGATACCTGAAGCAATCCAAGAGTTAAACTATAAATTACCTTATGTTGAATCAAAAGTATATTGTTGGGGGCCAATAAAGCCTTGTAACAAAGATCACATGAAGCAGCTGCTTTCGGGTCTCTGAAGGATGACACTCAGCACTAGCCCATGAACTAAAAAGCGGAACAACCAGGGTCATGCAACAAAAGTATGCTGCAGAGAGAATAAATGCAACAGGTATCAGTAAACAACTTGCACCATACATAGCAAGTGACTTCTTCTGTAGAATCAGGGACCATGTGTCCCTGATCCAGAAGAAGAGAATGGAAACCCCAATCAGCCGACATATTGGCTTGTATCATAATTTTGATAGCAGTAAAATGCACTTTTATGCCCTTGAGCATATCCCCCTGGGGACAGAGGGGGCAATTATGACAAGCTACTCCTGCAGTGGGAGGCCCGCTGGATACACGATCTATCGGCTTTGAAGCATCCAGGCCTCAATGACGCCTTTAGTTTTAAATCATTTTTGTAAGTTCGTGTTAGATAGTAACATGGTGGACGAGACTTTTTATTTTTCTCTTTTTTCTTTTCCGTATTTTATTTCATTTATACCTACTTTCTCATTTCACATTTATATATGTACGTAATCAAGTTGTAACTGAATTTTGTTAATGTATGGAATAGGATCATTTATGATTTGTTTTTCCCAATTATGCAATAGACTCTTCCCAAGCCCATGAATTATCTACCATATAATTTGTTCTACCTGCTAACTGGCTGTTTAGGTGTCTCCCCTGCTGGGTTTTCCCTTTTTTTGGTTCACACGGACGCCAGGGGCACTTATAGGTATTGTGAGTAATCAATCACTCACCCATGGGGGCCCTAGAGGCCTTTACTCCCACCTGGTGCATGTTTATTTACCGGCAAAGTGCTACATTTTTATTTCTTTTTCATCAATATTTCCTCATCTCCCTTCACATTCAGGGGGTTCTAGTTTTTACTCTAAATATACCCCTACCCATGCTTTTACAGCATGGTCAATATTATATCAAATGAAGGGCTATTGATGTCAATATTATTAGGCTCCTTCTTGCCACAGTTGAAATGAATTTATTTCATTTATTTTATCTCCCTTTATCCCCATTGCTTTTACAGCATGGTTAAATGTATTCCCCATTTATGTCAACACTATTGGGCTCCTTCTTGCCGCAGGAGAAACAAATTCATTTTATCTCCCTTTTACATCTTTATTACCAGAGACAATTAACAATTTAGTTGTTCTGACTAAGATCACTTTGTTGTTCATTCTAAAGGGGTACTTTGGAGGCTTTTCCCTCTACCAAGATGGCGCCAATGGCTCCACAGGTAGAGCAACACCTAAACGTAATTGTTTCCGACTGGTGACGCATGCGCAGTGGATCCATCTGCGCGGTTGGCGCTTGGATCCTTGGCGCCTGCGCAATGAGTAAGACTGGGACGAACGCTACGTCATACCTACCCTCCGCCGTGGTCTAACGTGCTCCTGGGGGGGTGCCTCACTGTATGTCCGCATCCCGGCGGTGATGTCAGACGCCGCCGTGATGGATGGGACTATTTAGTGCGGCTTCCTAGCCGCTACCATCTGTCAGTAGTGGCTTCTCGGTCCAAAGGGGAGGCTCTGTGTCTCTCTCCCCTTCCCTGCATGCCTGTCCATTCACTAATTCAGGTAATTGACTTTGAGCACGAATCTGCCTACTATTATAGTCACTTGCTATGTATTGTGCAAGTTGTTTACTGATACCTGTTGCATTTATTCTCTCTGCAGCATACTTTTGTTGCATGACCCTGGTTGTTCCGCTTTTTAGTTCATGGGCTAGTGCTGAGTATCATCCTTCAGAGACCCGAAAACAGCTGCTTCATGTGATTTGTTACAAGGCTTTATTGGCCCCCAACAATATACTTTTGATTCAACATAAGGTAATTTATAGTTTAACTCTTGGATTGCTTCAGGTATCCTATGTGTTCTACTTTACTCCTCACTTATTTATTATATAAAAATTTTCCATTTAATTCCTAGCCTTTGGCTATATATTCTACACGTAGCCCCTCTGTGACCATAAGGCCTGGGAAATACAGACAGTGCAGACCTATTCAGCCTTGGGAATGCGATGTATTGCGTTCCTGTATCTACAACCAATACATATCTATCCTCATTTTTCTGAAATTGGCTTCTTAACATAGTCTTACTTATAATTATTTAATCAATTAATTTGTCCAGCAGTAATGTCTGTTACTGTGGGGGCATCCATACATGGTTATTGTAGTTTATCCTGTTATATTGTTTAAATCACACTATGAATATTTGTTAAAATTTACTGATTGAATCTTTCATTTATGTATGCAACTATTGTTTCAAATCTGTGTCTTTTAATATTAGAAGCATATTTTGTATTTATTCCATTTGATTTGTACTTTATCTCTCTCATCTCCAGTATACCACATATGTACCATAACTCCTGATGAAGCTCACGAATGAGCGAAACATGTTGAGTGGTATTCACTAAGTGATTGATTTCCATTGCCTCTTTCAAAATTGGATCTTTCAGATTGAGAGATTGGTTTTTTTAACCTTTTGATATTATGTATTAATAATTGAATCAATAAAAGATTGTTTTATGTAGTCAAGTTGCATACATTTTTTTATCCCTTCTTACTTATAACTTCAAGCACCTTTAAAGTCCCTGGGGTAATTTTGCCCCAATTCCCTTTCTTTGTGTAACCAACTTAAGCTGTCAAACGTTATTTATGGCATGCAAGCAAATCGTCCTTAGGTGGATGAAACAAATATCCCCTCAATGGATCAATGGCTTAAAGCGATAAATGAAATACTCCCATACAAAAAATTAATGTACAAGCATAGAGGAACACATCAGAAATATCATAGAATCTGGGATGGATGGTTAAACTCATTAACTCTTAGTGGTAATGATTAATGTAAAAGAGGGGCATAGACAGAAGTTTTCCATGTTTTATGGAACCTAGGAAAAGTGGACGAAGTGGAGGCTGCAGCCAGGGTAATTGGGTATCTTAAAGTGGATGTAAACCTAATGTCATCCGTTCTAAACTACTGCCATAGGGGTTATCTATAAGGATATACATGCCTCCTGCATGTATCTTTACCTGTCAAATGTCTCCCCTCTGTCTGTTATAAGACCCGAAAAACTGCATATTCTGTGGGTGGGTCAGTTGTCTGGAGCTTGGTGGGTGGAGTTGTGATGTCAGTAGATTCCCCGCCCACCTCTACACTCCCCTTGTCAATATGCATTTTCTCCTGTGTATTTCTTACACTGAACTTCTGCTATGATCTCTAACATCCAGTGAAAAGACAGGAAAGTAACCACATGACTTCAACATGCCAAATCATGCTGAGGTGCGGAACAGCCAATCCTTGCAGAGCTGCTAAAGAGGGTGGGAATTAAAAAATAAATTAGGCTAGTGCACGAGATATGTACATCACCTGTCACTCATAGCAAGGGGAAGGATTTGACAAAGTTTTTCTGTTTGTTAAGTTTTATCTCATTGAACAATGAGAGGATTGCTCAGAGCTGGATTAACTCTTTGTAGCAAGACTGGGCTCAAATGATAGGAAATCTTATACTCTACATTATGACATAGAAAAAAAAAAATTCGGGTTTACATCCACTTTAACTCTTGTTCCTTGAGGGGGGGAGTGGAGGGAGGAGAAAGTTTTTTTTTTCTTTCCTTTCCCTTTGTTCCCTCCAGTCTCCATCCTCTTGAAAAAAAAAAAAGTTGTTAGTTTTTGGTGTTGTTTTTCAGGGTGAAATGAAACATATAGTCATTTATTCTTTGTTTTTTGGTGTGCATTTATTAATATGAAAGAAACAAAGGAATTGATAATGATGAAATGTAATATTGTTAATGTTTGTAAATGCAGATATATGAAATAAAAAGTATTTAAAAAAAAAAAAAAAAGGAATCTTTAGCTGTCAGCAGGTTCCCCACTGAAAGTACAAAAAAAAAAAAATGCCAGCCAAAAAAAAAAGCAAAAAAATGCATTGTGTCCCCCCCAGGTCTATACAAGGCCCTTTGGGTCTAGTACAGATTCAGAGGGCACCCCCCATGCCAAAATTTTACAAAAATGGCGTGGGGTTCCCTCCCCCCCATTACTAGGCCCTTTGGGTCTGGTATGAATATTAGGGGAACCCCCGAATCAAAATATTAAAAATTTGCATGGGGGTCCTCCCAAAATCCATACCAGGCCCTTCAGGTCTGCTATGGATATTAAGAGGAACCCTGCGCCAAAATGTAAAAAAAAAGGCGTGGGGGTCCCCCCCAAAATCCATACCAGACCCTTATTCGAGCACGCAACCTGGCAGGCCACAGGAAAAGAGGGGGGAATGAGAGAGCCCCCCCTCCTCCTGAACCGCACCAGGCCACATGCCCTCAACATGGGGAGGGTGCATTAGGGTCCCCCCAAAACACCTTGTCCCAATGTTGATGGGGCAAGGGCCTCATCCTCACAACCCTTGCCCGGTGGTTGTGGCGGTCTGCGGGTGGCGGGCTTATCAGAATCTGGAAGCCCCCTTTAAAAAGGTGACCCCCAGATCCCAGCCCCCCATATGTGAATGGGTATTGTATCCCTACACATTCACCAAAAAAAGCAGTAAAATGTGACGAGCCGAACACCCCCCGGTTCAGTTCACATCCAGAACATGCGAACAGGCAAAAAATTCATTTGAACACGAGAACACCATTAAAGTCTATGGGACACGAACATGAATAATCAAAAGTGCTCTTTTTAAAGGCTTATATGCAAGTTATTGTCATAAAAAGTGTTTGGGGACCTGGGTCCTGCCCCATGGGACATGTATCAGTGCAAAAAAAGTTTTAAAAATGTCTGTTTTTTCAGGAGCAGTGATTTTAATAAAGCTTAAAAGTGAAACAATAAAAGTGAAATATTCCTTTTAATTTCGTACCAGGGGGGTGTCTATAGTATGCCTGTAAAGTGGCGCTTTTTTCCCCGTGTTTAGAACAGTCCGAGAGCAAAATGACATTTCTAAAGGGAAAAAAAGTCATGAAGTAATAGCGGTGTTGGCTATAGTGAATTGTCTATGGGAGAAATCAAAAGTGCAAATTTTAAGGGTCAATATGCAAGTTATTGTCATAAAAAGTGTTTAGGGACCTGGGTCCTGCCCCAGGGGACATGTATCAATGCAAAAAAAGTTTTAAAAAACGGACGTTTTTTCGGGAGCAAAATGACATTTCTAAAAGGGAAAAAAAAAGTAATGAAGTAATGGCAGTGTCTGCTATAGTGAGTTGTCTATGGGAGAAATCAAAAGTGCAAATTTTAAGGGTTAATATGCAAGTTATTGTAAAAAGTGTTTGGGTCCTGCCCCAGGGGACATGTATCAGTGCAAAAAAAAGTTTCTCAAAAGGGCCGTTTTTTCGGGAGCAGTGATTTTACTAATGCTTAAAGTGAAACAATAAAAAAGTGTAATATTCCTTTAAATTTCGTACCTGGGGGGTGTCTAGAGTATGCCTGTAAAGGGGCACATGTTTCCCGTATTTAGAACAGTCTGACAGCAAAATGTCATTTTTAAAAGGAAAAAAAGTAATTTAAAACTACTCGCGGCTATAATGAATTGTCGGTTCTACAATACACATAATAGTTCATTGATCAAAACGGCATGGAATTTCCCCACGGGGGAACCCCGAACCAAAATTAAAAAAACCTGGCAGGCCGCAGGAAAAGAGGGGGGGGGCGAGATAATGCCTCTCTCCTCCTGAACCGTACCAGGCCATATGCCCTCAACATTGGGAGGGTGCTTGGCGGTAGCCCCCCGAAGCACCTTGTCCCCATGTTGATGGGGAGAAGGGCCTCACCCCCACAACCCTTGCCCGGTGGTTGTGGGGGTCTGTGGGCAAGGGGCTTATCGGAATCTGGAAGCCCCCTTTAACAAGGGGACCCCCAGATCCCGCCCCCCCGTGTAAATTGGTAATGGGGTACAAATGTACCCCGACCATTTCACAAAAAAATTGTCAAAAAGGTTAAAAAACACAAGAGACGGTTTTTGACAAGTCCTTAATTTCTTCTTCCCGCTTCTTCTTCCATCTTCTTTCTTCTGGTCTTCCTTCTGTGTTCTTCTTCTTCCTCCATCTTCTTCTTCTTCTTCTTCTTCCTCCGCTCTTCTCGTCCCGCATCTTCCTTTGGCTTCTTCTCCACTCCATTGTCAGCACGATCCGCCTCAGTGGGCGGGGTCACCGGGTGGTGCACGGGGACTTTACGGGGAATTCCCTGTGGCTTTCCCTGTGCGTCAGAGGAGGGCGGGGTCACCAGGTGGCCCCGCCCTCCGTTATATAAGAAGTGTCAGAAGAACCGAAGCGTCACACGGCAGAAGACTCCCACTGAGGCGGATCGTGCGGATGGAGCGGAGAAGAAGGAGGGAGAAGAAGTACACCGAAGGAAGATCAAAGAAGAAATTAATAAAGGACTTGTCAAAAACCGTCTCTTGTGGTTAACCTTTTTGACACTTTTTTGTGAAATGGTAGGGGTACATTTGTACCCCATTACCAATTCACACAGGGGGGCTGGGATCTGGGGGTCCCCTTGTTAAAGGGGGCTTCCAGATTCCGATAAGCCCCTTGCCCACAGACCCCCACAACCACCGGGCAAGGGTTGTGGGGGTGAGGCCCTTCTCCCCATCAACATGGGGTCAAGGTGCTTTGGGGTAGCCTCCCAATGTTGAGGGCATGTGGCCTGGTAAGGTTCAGGAGGAGGGGGCGCTCTCTCGCCCCCCCTTTTCCTGTGGCCTGCCAGGTTGCGTGCTCGGATAAGGGTCTGGTATGGAATTTAGGGAGACCCCCACGCCATTTTTTTAAATTTTGGTGCAGGGTTCCCCTTAATATCCATACCAGACCTGAAGGGCCTGGTATGGAATTTAGGGGGACCCCCATGCATTTTTTTTAAAATTTTGGTTCAGGGTTCCCCTGTGGGGACATCCCATGCCGTTTTTATCGAAAAACTTTTATGTGTATTGTTGGACCGACAATTCATTATAGCTGGGAGTAGTTTTAAATTACTTTTTTTCCTTTACAAATGTCATTTTGCTGTCAGACTGTTCTAAATACAGGAAACATGTGCCCCTTTACAGGCATACTATAGACACGCCCCATGTACGCAATTTAAAGGAATATTACACTTTTATTGTTTCACTTTAAGCATTATTAAAATCACTGCTCCCGAAAAAACATCAGGTTTTTAAAACTTTTTTTGCATCAATACATGTCCCGTGGGGCAGGACCCAGGTCCCCAAACACTTTTTATGACAATAACTTGCATATTAACCCTTAAAATTAGCACTTTTGATTTTTCCCATAGGCAATTCACTATAGCCGACACTGCTATTACTTCATGACTTTTTTTCCCTTTAGAAATGTCATTTTGCTCCCGAAAAAATGGCCGTTTTTAAAACTTTTTTTTACATTGATACATGTCCCCTGGGACAGGACCCGGGTCCTCATACACTTTTTATGGCAATAGCTTGCATATAATCCTTTAAAATGAGCACTTTTGATTTTTCATGTTCGTGTCTCATAGACTTTAACGATGTTCGCACAAATTTTTGGCCTCTTTGCAAGTTCTGGTGTGAACCGAACTGGGGGCGTTCAAGTCATCCCTACCCAATGGCACATGAGTATGGTTGGTACCATAATATTAATGCCTCAAATGCAAAACATTATTGTATACAATGAAAATAATCAAACATTAGTAATAGTATTTCTGTATGAGTATGCTCAGCTCCATCGCGTAGTGGTATGCCCTGCTACCTTTAAGGGTTCAAGCCATGGGTTTGAATCCCACCAATGGTTTCACCTCCTGAAAACGTACACTGTACTCAGCAGCATAATTAGCAAATGCACATCAGTTTGGTTTATTTCATCATTTTAACTCTTCAAATGCATGCAATGGTATGTAATTATACAATAATATTATGGTGTGGAATTAAAAAATATTTAAGCTAGTCAAAAATCAGGAGAAAAACAGCGTGGGGTCCCACCCGTCAGTCCATACCAGGCTCTTCGGATATGGTATGGACTTTAAGGGGAATTGCACACCAAAATGTAAAAAAAAAAAAAAAAAAAAAAAAAAAAAAAAAAAAAGGCGTAGGGGTCCCCCCCCAAGGTCCATACCAGACCTACTGGTATGGTTATTAAGGGCAACCCTGCGCCAAAATTTAAAAAAATGGCGTGGGGGCCCCCCCAAATGCATACCAGCCCCTTATCCGAGCACGCAACCTGGCAGGCCGCAGGAAAAGAGGGGGGGGATGAGAGAACGCCCCCCCCTTCTGAACTGTACCAGGCCACATGCCCTCAACATGGGGAGGGTGCTTTGGGGTCCCCCAAAACACCTTGCCCCCTTGTTGATGGGGACAAGGGCCTCATTCCCACAACCCTTGCCCGGTGGTTGTGGGGGTCTGCGGGCGGGGGGGCTTATCAGAATCTGGAAGCCCCCTTTAACAAGGGGACCCCAGATCCTGGCCCCCCCATGTGAATGGGTATCGGGTACATTGTACCCCTACACATTCACCAAAAAAAAAAAAAAGCAGTAGAATTTGACAAAAGACAATACTTGGCTTTTGACAATTCCTTTATTAAAAATGTCTTCTTCTTTCCCCACTTCTTCCTCTAGTGTTCTCCATCTTCCTCTGGCCTCTTCTTCCCCCCGCTTCTTCCTCCATCTTCCTCCGGCTCCGGTCTTTCTCCTCCGCCGCTCCTGCCATCGACCTGCTATGAAAATGAACCTCCTCCAACGCTGTGGCCAGCCGATCTGTCCGCTTCCATAGCGCCCATTTCATATATAACTATGAGGCGTGGCCGCCGGATGACCTCATCAGGAGACCCTGCCCCTTGTTGGGCAGGATCTCGGAGTCACGCCATCCTCCCCATTGCAGCATCGGAGGAGGTTCATTTTTGAATGTTCAGCGGGAGCGGCAGAGGAGAAAGACCGGAGGATGGACCAGGGGAAGAAGAAGCCGGAGGAAGATGGAGAAGACCGGAGAAAGAAGCGGAGGAAGAAGAAGCCAGACGAAGATGGAGAAGAGCGGAGGAAAAAGCAGAGGAAGATAGAGGAAGAAGCGGGTGGAAGAAGAAGCTGGAGGAAGATGGAAAAGACCAGAGGAAGAAGAAGACATTTTTAATAAAGGAATTGTCAAAAACCGGCTATTGTCTTTTGTCACATTTTACTGCTTTTTGTGGTTAATGTGTAGGCGTACAATGTACCCGATACACATTCACATGGGGGGGCAGGATCTGGGGGTTACCTTATTAAAGGGGGCTTCCAAATTCTGATAAACCCCCTGCCCACAGACCCCCACAACCACCGGGCAAGGGTTATGGGGACAAGGTGTTTTGGGGGGACCCCAAAGCACCCTCTCCATGTTGAGGGCATGTGGCCTGGTGCGGTTCAGGGGGGGCGCTATCTCATCACCCCTCTTTTCCTGCGGCCTGCCAGGTTGCATGCTCGGATAAGGGTCTGGTATGGATTTTGGGGGGACCCTTACGCAGATTTTTTTTTACATTTTGGCGCAGGGTTCCCCTTAATATCCATACCAGACTCAAAGGGCCTGGTATGGACTGGTGGCGGGGGGGAGGGAACTTACGCCGTTTTTTTCTTTGATTTTAATTCTATATTGCCAGGAACCGGCAATTCATTACAGCCGCGAGCAATTTTAAATGAAATTTTTTTTTTCCTTTAGAAATGTAATTTTGCTGCGGTACAGTAATAAACACGGGAAAGATGCGCTACTTTACAGGCATAATATAGACCCCCCCCCTAGGCACAATATTTAAAAGGAATTTTTCATTTTTATTGTTTAAGCATTAATAAAATCACTGCTCCTGAAAAAAACGGCGGCTTTAAAAATATTTTTTCCAATTGATACATGTCTCCTGGGGCAGGACCCAGGTCCCTATACACTTTTTATGGCAAAGAACTTGCATATAAGCCTTCAGTGAGAACTTTGGATTTTGCAGGTTTGAGCCCCATTGACTTCCACTATTCCCGCATATGTGATCTGACAGGCATTTTTGCCCGCAATAGCGCTGCTTTCCATTTGCATTAGTGCTCAGTTTCTGAGAGTTGAAGTCTTACTTGGCCTTATTTGGGTGCTATTTTCTGGGACTGCAGGATCATTTTTCAGCGCTATAGTAAATGACCCCCTATGTGTTTTACTTCAAATGACAGTTTGGGAGTAGGCAGTTACATTTTGAAAAATACAATATAAAATTAACAAGGGACGCCAACATAGTTGTATCTTTGCTCTTAAAAACTAGGGGATAATGGTGTTGTGGTAACTTACACCAAAAATAAATAACAAGCATAATAATATTATTCTTGATATCACTAGAAAAAAAAAGCCTTTGAAAATTAGTTTGCCATAACTCCATCAGTATCACCAGCAAAGCAGCTTCATTGTTATCCCATTAAAGAAGAAGAGAATGTGTGCTGCATTTCGACATTTCATAATTTGCCACGTCACGAATGTTAATTCTCCATTACGAACACTAGTTTTACAAGACCGACTGCTTCCGGCTCGTCCTTGCTTCCGAGCATGCGTATTTGTACTTTAGACTTTTGTCCGGCGGACTTGTGTACACACGCTCGGAATATTCGACAACGGACCGTTGTCCGCGGAAAATTTATAAACCTGCCATCCAACATTTGTCCACGGAACGCTGGCCAACAAATTGTCTGATGGAGCGTACAAACGGTCGGATTTAGCAACCAACAGCCTGTCATCACACAATTCCAGTCGGAAAATCCGATCATGTGTACAAGGCTTTAAGGTCCAGTCTCACAAATATTTCGCATGGTGGAGAAGCGGAAACAAATACAGAATTGGAAGAATCAAAATGTGATGATGATCTGGTCCCTGTGGATCCCGAGTGTTGCACTGAGCCAACAACAACTGGAGATGTAACTTCAGGTTACATTGTTTCAGCAGCAGAGCATTTTGACATTGAAGAGGAAGATATATCTGATGTTTCCTCTGAGTCAGACACTGAGTCTATTGTACTCATGGCAGTGGCATCACTAAGGGAGGGCCAGAGGGGGCCCTGACCCCCCCAACATTATGCTGTGCCCCACCATGTGCCCCCCCAATTTAAAGACATTTTTGTTTCTATATGTAACGGGTGTCCCGCATCTTGCTTGGGTCATCGCCGAGTGGACACAGGCTCTCCTGAGAGGCAGAGTGTCCTGACAGCTTCTGGGGGGGGGGATTTCTCCCCCTCCCTCTGCTCGCTGACACTGTGCAATGCTGCATGCATAATACGAGAGCCATTTGCATAGTCACAGCCGCCAGATCTGCTCCCTCCCCCTGCATCCTCATTGGCAGGGAGGAGAGCGACTAGGGGAAATAGGGGATAGTTTTATAGCATTTTTATTATTTTTTTTACTCGTAATGGCAGCAATCTGCGATTTTTATCATGACTGACATTATGGCGGACACATCGGACAATTTTGACACATTTTTGGGACCACTGACATTTATACAGCGATCTGTGCTATAAAAATGCATTGATTACTGTAAAAATGTCACTGGCAGGGAAGGGGTTAAACACTAGGGGGCGATCAAGGGGTTAATTGCGTTCCCTAGTGTGTGTTCTAACTGAAGGGGGGATGGGACTGACTAGGGGAGATGACAGATCGCTGTTCATACTTTGTATGAACAGACAATCTGTCACTTCTCCCCTCAGAGAACCGGAAACTGTGTTTACACACCGAGGTCCCGGTTCTCGCCGTGTTACGAGCGATTGCGGGAGCGCGGCGGTCAGCGAGACCGCTGGGCACTCACATTGGCTCCGGGGGCGAGCAGCGGGCATGTGCGCCCCTAGTGGCCGCCAAAAAGAGCGACGTACCATAACGTCAATTCGCCTGCCCGTGCCATTCTGCCCCAGTAAAACTGCGGCAAGCGATTAAACTGTCTATGGCGGGTCTTAGCACTTAAGCATCCGATACATTGATCACTATTTTCATTCAACTATTTGGTTGAATAAAAAAAAAAAAAAAAAGAATGTTTAAATTCCCCCCATCTACACTTTCCAGGTGGATGGGGGAATCCTCCCACTGTGGACCAGCAGCAGAACTACCAGTGTTGCTGTCCTGTCCCTGCGGTCTCCATGGCAGCAGCACATTAGGACTCAGGGCTGATTACTTTTTGGGGCTGATGTACAGGAGGGTCAGCACAATTGGTTGTTAGAGATGAGCTCAGGCGTGATACAATTCCACATGTCCGATCCCACCAGGAAGCCGACACTGCACACGGCTAATCACAGGTAGTGAGACATTTCCTGGTTTGCAGCTGCACAGATCAGGAAATGTCTCACTGTGATTAGCGGTGTGCAGTGTCGGCTTCCTGGCACTATCAGGCATATGGGATTTCAAACACGCCTGAGCCCATCTCTAATGGTTGTAGACAGTTGAGCTCCCTGCAGGTTGCTTAGCAGCAGTAGAGCCTTCTCTGATTTGCTGATTGGGATGCAGTCCAGGTGATGCTTCTAGTCTAATCTAATGTCAAATATGGTACTGGTTTTAGTGATCAAATATATAATTGTACTGTTGATTCTAATAAATACTGTGTTTATTAGATCTGACTGGGAGCATCACCTGGATCATATCCTGATCGGCAACAGAGAACAACAGAGAAGGTTATACAGCATTACTGCTGCTAGGTGACCAGCTGGGGGCTCAGCTCTCTACAACCAATAGTGCCAGCCTTCCCCCTGCATGCACACATAATGTCACCAGCACTAGGTCCTAATAGACTGCCACCGTTGCCAAGGAGACAGACGCCAGACCAGTGCTGTCAATAGCAGGGGCAGGACAGCAAGAGGAGGCTGGGGAACCCCACAGTGGCAGAACACCAGGGCCCGGTCGCAAGTGCAGCCTTTGCAACCCTGGTAATTCTCCCACTGCTTTGGACCCTTATATTTTCCTGGTGTTCTGGTGACATACCTCTTGTTTTCTGCCACCCTGGGGGGGGCCCAATACAGTAGGAAGGGGGCTCTCTGCAAAACATGTGAAAGGGTCTTGTTGCAGGATAGTAATAAAGGGCCCCACAACAGAATTAAAGGGCCCAGGAGATATAGATATATATATATATATATATTTTTTTTTTTATTAACATCAGGGGTTGGTTTAGCTTAAAGGTAGAGCTTACCAGTGAGCCCACGCCAGATATGCAGAATTAAGGGCTTGTAGGCCCACGTTTATTTAAGAAAGAAAATGTCCGATAACAGAAGTGTTGCCCACACAGGGGTTTCAGCTTTCCACAGCAACAATGTAAGTTCAATCAGAAATACCAAGCCACCTGGCTCTCTTTAGCAGCACTGCTGCTCAGACTTATGCTTCAGCCCTCTCGACTCTATAACAGAGTTCCTGTAAACCCAGTACCTCAGCACTCTTTTCCAGCCCACAGGCTTAGACCCTCTGTCTGCTCTGACAGACAGACCTGTGCAGACATGCACACTTCTCCCTTGCTTGCCTAGACTCCTCGGGAGGGTGGAGCCCAGAACTATGGTCAGGTGTCTACAAATAGCCCAACACACACCTGACCAGTCAATATGCTGGTGGATCTCAAAATCTGGACCCAGGATTGGGGATTTCATCCCACCTAAGACACTATGGAATCTCCAAACTACAGAGCCCCATGACTGAATACCAAAACCTGGAGAAAGCTGCGAAAGCAGTTTTCTCCAGTCCACATTTATGCTCTGTAGCCTTGCACCAAGCAAATGTGCATATTCTGTGTCCACTTTAACCCCATTTTCATAGTGACAGGGACTCTCACTATTAATATATATATATATATATATATATATATATATATATATATATATATATATATATATATATATATTGCATTTTATAGTTGGCTCCCCTACTTTTGTCCCTGTTTCCCATGTGCCCCCCTAAATATGAAAGCTGGAGACGCTACTGACTTATGGATGAAGAAACCAAAATGGAACTTGAAGAGCCATCAACATCATCAAGTGGAATCTCAAGTGATCCTGCTTTCTGGCCTGAAAATATAGATGACCAACACAGAATAACTTTGATAAAAATTGGTCCTGTTCAAGAAAAGGCTTATACTTTTCCAAAAGATGATACCAGCAGGAGCTTTTCTATCTCTTACTACCAAAGAGTACTGGATAATGGAGAGAAGATGTCTCTCCACAAGAAATTGGTTGATCTATTCTACATTTAGTAATTCAGTCCAGTGCATTGCTTGCTGGATATTCAACAGTGACAATATGACTTTGGCCGCAAAACAAGACTTTAATGATTGGCAGCATCTGTCAGGACATTTAACCACTTGAGCCCCGGACCATTATGCTGCCTAAGGACCAGAGGTCTTTTTCCAATTTGGCACTGCGTCGCTTTAACTGCTAATTGCGCGGCCATGCAATGCTGTACCCAAACAAAATTTGCGTCCTTTTCTTCCCACAAATAGAGCTTTCTTTTGATGGTATTTGATCACCTCTGCGGTTTTTATTTTTTGCGCTATAAACGGAAAAAAGACCGAAAATTTTGAAAAAAATGATATTTTCTACTTTTTGTTATAAAAAAAATCCAATAAACTAAATTTTAGTCATACATTTAGGCCAAAATGTATTCGGCCACATGTCTTTGGTAAAAAAAATGTCAATAAGCGTATATTTATTGGTTTGCGCAAAAGTTATAGCGTCTACAAACTAGGGTACATTTTCTGTAATTTACACAGCTTTTAGTTTATGACTGCCTATGTCATTTCTTGAGGTGCTAAAATGGCAGGGCAGTACAAAACCCCCCCAAATGACCCCATTTTAGAAAGTAGACACCCCAAGGAAATTGCTGAGAGGCATGTTGAACCCATTGAATATTTATTTTTTTTGTCCCAAGTGATTGAATAATGACAAAAAAAAAAAAAAATATTTACAAAAAGTTGTCACTAAATGATATATTGCTCACACAGGCCATGGGCCTATGTGGAATTGCACCCCAAAATACATTCAGCTGCTTCTCCTGAGTATGGGGATACCACATGTGTGGGACTTTTTGGGAGCCTAGCCGCGTACGGGGCCCCGAAAAGCAATCACCGCCTTCAGGATTTCTAAGGGTGTAAATTTTTGATTTCACTCTTCACTGCCTATCACAGTTTCGGAGGCCATGGAGTGCCCAGGTGGCACAAACCCCCCCCCCCCATATGACCCCATTTTGGAAAGTAGACACCCCAAGCTATTTGCTGAGAGGCATATTGAGTCCATGGAATATTTTATATTTTGACACAAGTTGCGGGAAAGTGACACTTTTTTTTTTTTTGCGCACAAAGTTGTCACTAAATGATATATTGCTCACACAGGCCATGGGCATATGTGGAATTGCACCCCAAAATACATTTAGCTGCTTCTCCTGAGTATGGGGATACCACATGTGTGGCACTTTTTGGGAGCCTAGCCGCGTACGGGGCCCCGAAATCCAATTACCGCCTTCAGGATTTCTAAGAGTGAAAATTTTTGATTTCACTCTTCACTGCCTATCACAGTTTCGGAGGCCATGGAATGCCCAGGTGGCACAAAACCCCCCAAATGACCCCATTTTGGAAAGTAGACACCCCAAGCTATTTGCTGAGAGGCATGGCGAGTATTTTGCAGCTCTCATTTGTTTTTGAAAATGAAGAAAGACAAGAAAAAACTTTTTTTTTTTCTTTTTTCAATTTTCAAAACTTTGTGACAAAAAATGAGGTCTGCAAAATACTCACTATACCTCTCAGCAAATAGATTTGGGTGTCTACTTTCCAAAATGGGGTCATTTGGGGAGGTTTTGTGCCACCTGGGCTTTCCATGGCCTCCGAAACTATGATAGGCAGTGAAGAGTGAAATCAAAAATTCACGCCCTTAGAAAGCTTGAAGGCGGTGCTTGGTTTTCGGGGTCCCGTACGCGGCTAGGCTCCCAAAAAGTCTCACACATGTGGTATCCCCGTACTCAGGAGAAGCAGCAGAATGTATTTTGGGGTGTAATTTCAAATATTCCCATGGCATGTTTGAGCAATATATCATTTAGTGACAACTTTGTGCAAAAAAAAAAAAATTGTCTCTTTCCCGCAACTTGTGTCGCAATATAAAATATTCCATGGACTCGACATGCCTCTCAGCAAATAGCTTGGGGTGTCTACTTTCCAAAATGGGGTCATTTGGGGGGGTTTTGAACTGTCCTGGCATTTTATGCACAACATTTAGAAGCTTATGTCACACATCACCCACTCTTCTAACCACTTGAAGACAAAGCCCTTTCTGACACTTATTGTTTACATGAAAAAGTTATTTTTTTTTTTGCAAAAAAATTACTTTGAACACCCAAACATTATATATTTTTTTAAAGCAAATGCCCTACAGATTAAAATGGTGGGTGTTTCATTTTTTTTTTTCACACAGCGATTTTTCAAACGCATTTTTATGGGAAAAAACACACTTTTTTAAATTTTAATGCACTAAAACACACTATATTGCCCAAATGTTTGATGAAATAAAAAAGATGATCTTAGGCCGAGTACATGGATACCAAACATGACATGCTTCAAAATTGCGCACAAACGTGCAGTGGCAACAAAATAAATACATTTTTAAAAGCCTTTAAAAGCCTTTACAGGTTACCACTTTAGATTTACAGCGGAGGTCTACTGCAAAAATTACTGCCCTCGATCTGACCTTCGCGGTGATACCTCACATGCATGGTGCAATTGCTGTTTACGTTTGACGACAGACCGCCGCTTGCGTTCGCCTTAGCGCGAGAGCAGGGGGCGACAGGGGTGTTTTTTTTTTTTTTTCTTTATTATTTTTTTGCTTTTTTATCTTATTTTTAAACTGTTCCTTTCATTTTTTTTTTTTAATAATTTTTATTGTTATCTCGGGGAATGTAAATATCCCCTATGATAGCAATAGGTAGTGACAGGTACTCTTTTTTGAAAAAATTGGGGTCTATTAGACCCTAGATCTCTCTGCCCTCAAAGCATCTGACCACACCAAGATCGGTGTGATAAAATGCTTCCCCAATTTCCCAATGGCGCTATTTACATCCGGCGAAATCTAAGTCATAAAATGCTCGTAGCTTCCGGTTTCTTAGGCCATAGAGATGTTTGGAGCCACTCTGGTCTCTGATCAGCTCTATGGTCAGCTGGCCGAATCACCGGCTGCATTCTCAGGTTCCCTGTTGAGACAGGAGAGCCAGAGAAAAACACGGAAGACGTTGGGGGGGGGGCATTCCCTCCCATGGCTTGTAAAAGCAGTCTAGAGGCTAATTAGCCGCTAGGATTGCTTTTACATGAAAACTGACCGCTGGCTGAAAAGAATGATACCAAGATGATACCTAAACCTGCAGGCATCATTCTGGTATAACCACTCAAAGTCGTGAATGGTGTACCTGAAGACAAAAAAATGGTTAACAATAAAGCACAGTAAACGGTAAAGTATAAAAAATTGCATACCTGAAAAGCAAACATGATAAAACATAATAACAATAAAACATTGCAGAATAGAATACAGTAAAAAAGAGCAGAACAATAGAGAGAATAGAGAGAGAGAGAGAACAATAAAACGACAACTATTTTTTTTTATTTTATATATATTTTTTTTTTTTACACTTTTTTTGTAACTTTTATAACGGTAACCGGTTCCAGGTTCGGGTCTCTCAAAATGCGATGGCATCTTGGGAGACCCTGTGAAAGTGTGCCTAGTCTGTGGAATGCTGTACCCTACGCTAATACTCAACTAGTGCATGGTAGCGTTCAAAACATTCACCAATGCAAAGACCAGGATTGTCAGGACAGGAGGGACAATAATAGCGGGTGTCACGCCTATATCCGCGCTTGCTGCAGACACAACATCTTTTTTGGGGGGGTTCGTTGGGTAGGGGTACTCGGGAGGAAATAAAGAAAATGCCTCTCATGCAGCCGACTGCATTTGGTTGGGGATGTGAATGGGGGAAGTACGGGCGCTGCAGAAGCGGTGGGTTCCCAATTCCCAATTAGGATTGGCGAATGCAGCAGGAAGGGCATTATGGGCACGACGGGCCTGTGTTTGTCTTCTTGGTGGCAGCGGGACACTACTTGTGCTTGCCACCTCACCAGCTTGAACTGCACTTATGGGACTCGCCACGTCACCAAGTGTTACTGCAGTGCTGGTCTGGGTGTACTAGGCCGCTGGCGCTTGCCAGTTCAATAAAAAGCTACCAAAAAAAAACTGTTAGTGATCGCAGGGATCAGGCCTGACTCTGCGAACGCTGCAGTTATGCGTTAAGTGTTTTGTAAGTGACAGTGATCGATCGATACTGCACTTGGGTGGGCTGGGCTGGGTGGAGGGGCAAAACGCAGGTGCTAGCAGGTATCTGGGCTGATCCCGCTAACACTGCGTTTTTGGGAACCCTAAACTGCTGGGGACGCTAGTATAGATCTGATCGGATCAGATATTGATCCGATCAGATACTATACCACTAAGGGAGGTGTACGGTGCGTGCGTGGGTGTTAGCGCTACTGGCGCTAACCTGACGCTGCCTGGGGCTGGTGCTTGCTTGCCAGTTCACCAAAATGCTACCAAAAAAAACTGTTAGCGATCGCAGGGATCAAGCCTGACTCTGTGAACGCTGCAGTTATGCGTTTAGTGTTTTGTAAGTGACAGTGATCGATCGATACTGCACTTGGGTGGGCTGGGCAGAGGGGCAAAACGCAGGTGCTAGCAGGTATCTGGGCTGATCCCGCTAACGCTGCGTTTTTGGGAACCCTAAACTGCTGGGGATGCTAGTATAGATCTGATCGGATCAGATATTGATCCGATCAGATACTATACCACTAAGGGAGGCGTATGCTGCGTGCGTGGGTGTTAGCGGTACTGGCGCTAATCTGATGCTGCCTGGGGCGACGCATATCACCGCCGGGCGATCAGGGGGCTAAACTTTTATTCGGTAATAAACGGCGGGTGCCCTGACACTATAAAAAATAAACGAACTAACCAGCGTCAACCGTAACACTTATACGGTGATCACTGGTGAAAGTGTTAACTAGGGGCAATCAAGGGGTTAAAACATTTATTAGATAGTATATGGGGGTCCCTGTCGCTATAAAACGCTGACGGCGAACCTAAATATTTACCTCCCTAACTAGCGCCACCAGCGACACTAATACAGCGATCAGAAAAATGATCGCTTAGTGACACTGGTGACGGGGGGTGATCAAGGGGTTAAAACTTTATTAGGGGGGGGTTAGGGGGGTACCCTAGACCTAAAGGGGGCTAACAGTAACTGTCCTAACACTGTAACTGCCACAAACTGACACCTAGCAGTAATCAGAAGAAAAAAAAAAACCTGCTTGGTGTCAGCTTGTGACAGGGGGGGGGTGATTGGGGGGGATCGGGGGGGGGATCGGGGTGTTTTGTGTGCCTGGCATGTTCTACTGTGTGTGTGTGTTGGTGCACTCACATTGATGTCTTCTCCCCTTGGCGCTGGAACGGAAACTACCGAGCCAAGGAGAGATGACATAATTTCCTTTGCTGCTGTTTAGCATACAGCAGCAAAGGAATGTTCCCATTGGCCGGCGGACGGATGGCCTCCCCCTCACCTCCGATTGCCGGGGAACAAAAGACGACCGCCTCGGGCACCGGGGGGGTCCGATCGGACTCCCCACCCGCGGAAGGCAAATCACGTACATGTACGTGATTTTGCCTGTCCGTGCCACCTTGCCGACGTACATCGGCGTGAGGCGGTCGTCAAGTGGTTAAGCCGACATGAAAAAAAACAATCCAAGTCACAAATTATAAGAAATGGATGGATCTTTCAAGAGCTCTGGAAAAGGGAACAACCATTGATCATATCAATCAAAAGATCATTAAAGAAGAAGAGAAACACTAGTATTCTGTCATACAGCGAATAATCTACATTATCCAATATTTAGCAGGACAAAATCTGTTGCTTCGTGACTGTGATACCCGTTTGTTTCAAAACAATAATGGAAACTTCCTGAAATTAGTTGAAATGATAGGGAAATTTGATCCTATCATATCTGAACACATTCAGAGATATCAGTGCTCCATTTCACAGCATTCACAAATGCCACATTATCTCGGTTACAAGATTCAGAATGAGATAATTGCCATAGTTGGAACAAAAATAAGAGAAAAATTATACGAAGCCTGAATGAGTCCAAATATTTCTCCATGATCCTGGATTGTACTTCTGATATGAGCCACATAGAGCAAATTAGCATGGTTGTCTGATTTGTTGTTCTAGATAAAAGTGCAAAAAAAAATTGAAATTTGAGAACACTTACTGGATTTTTGCCCAGTATACAAGACAACATCTGAATGACTGACATCCTTTTTACTGGCCTACCTAAAGAACAATCAGATTTCAATTGAGAATATGGTCAAGGCTATGACAATGGCGCCAATATGAAAGGAAAACATAATGGTTTGCAGCAAAAAATACTCAATATCAACCCAAGAGCCTTTTTTGTTCCATGCAGTGCACATACTCTCAACTTAGTTGTGAATGACACAGCAAACATATCTTACCTGACAATAGATTTTCTTGGCATCGTTCAAGAACTTTATGTGTTCTTTGTCTCATCCACCCATCAATGGCAAGTACTCAAGGAGCACATTACAAATCTAACTTTA
Source organism: Lithobates septentrionalis (assembly GCA_037952835.1). Taxonomy (NCBI): domain Eukaryota; kingdom Metazoa; phylum Chordata; class Amphibia; order Anura; family Ranidae; genus Lithobates; species Lithobates septentrionalis. The sequence goes on along the minus strand of JBBDGP010001174.1, from coordinate 538,122 downwards.
AAAACACTTTTCAATACCAGATGGGAAAGCAGAGTTGCAGCAATTAAACCCTTGCATTATTTTCATACCTGAGGTATATGATGCACTGTATGACATCTCAGATGATGACAACAGGGACATTAACACCAAACATCAGGCTCAATCCTTGGCAACGAAAATTAAATCATTCAAATTCATCTTTTCCATTGTCATCTGGTATGAATTATTATCAAAGGTGAACGTAATCAGCAAAATACTGCAGCAAACAACATTAACCACTTCCAGACCAGCCACCGCAGTTTTACTGTGGCAGGTTGGCTCGGCTTGGCAAATCTGCGTTACCCTTACGTCGCTTTTCCTTTTGGGCACTAGGGGCGCGTGCGCACGTGCCCGCAGTGTGAGTCCGGAACCAATGCGAGTGCCCGGCGGGTGCGATGACAGAGGGAGAACTGGGATCTGTGTGTGTAAACTAGGGATGAGCCAAACACCCCCCGGTTCGGTTCGTACTAGAACCTGCAAACGGACCGAAAGTTCGCGCAAACTTTAGAACCCCATTAAAGTCTATGGAACTCGAACGTTCAAAATCAAAAGTGCTAATTTTAAAGGCTAATATGCAAGTTATTGTCCTAAAAAAGGTGTGGGGACCCAGGTTTGTCCTGCCCCAGGGGACATGTATCAATGCAAAAAAAAGTTTTAAAAACTGACGTTTTTTCGGGAGCAGTGATTTTAATGATGCTTAAAGTGAAAAAACAAAGTGAAATATTCCTTTAAATATCATACCTGGGGGTGTCTATAGTATGCCTATAAAGTGGCGCATGTTTCCCGTGCTTAGAACAGTCCATGCACAAAATTACATTTTTAAAGGAATAAAAGTCATTTAAAACTGCTTTAATGTAATGTCGGGCCCCGGCAATATGGATGAAAATCAGTGAGACAAACGGCATGGGTAGCCCCCACCCCCCAGTCCATTACCAGGCACCCAAATTAAAAAAAGGAAAGGCGTGGGACCCCAGGCCCTATATACTCTGAACAGCAGTATACAGGCGGTACAAACAAGACAGGGACTGTAGGTTTGTTGTTAAGTAGAATCTTTATGTAATTTTGAACGGGTACATTTTTAAAGTGTAGCTCCAGCCAAAAAATTATTATTAATATTATTATACAGGATTTATTTAGCACCAACAGTTTATGCAGCGCTTTACAATATAAAAGGGAGACAATACAGTTATAATATAATAAGATACAAGAGGATTAAGAGGGCCCTGCTCAGAAGAGCTTACAATCTAATGGTGGGCAGGTGGTACAAAAGGTTGTAATTGTGGGGAATGAGCTGATGGAAGTGGTAAAAGATTAGTTAGAGACGTTATAGGCTTTCCTGAAGAGATGAGTTTTCAGAGATCGCCTGAAGGTAGCAAGAGTAGGGGATAGCCGGACAGGTGGAGGTAGCGAGTTCCAGAGGATGGGAGAGGCTCTGGAGAAATCCTGGAGACGAACATGAGAGGAGGAGACGAGAGAGCTTGAGAGTAGGAGGTCTTGAGAAGAGCGGAGAGGACGATTTGGGTGATATTTGGAGACAAGATTGGTGATGTAGCTCGGGGCAGAGTTGTGAATGGCTTTGTATGTTGTGGTTTTTGAATTTGATTCGCTGGGTGATTGGGAGCCAGTGTAGGGATTGGAGGAGAGGGTTGGCAGACACTGAGTGGTTGGTAAGGTGGATAAGTCTGGCAGCAGCATTCATGATAGACTGAAGAGGGGATAGCCTATGGAGAGGCAGGCCAATGAGAAGGGAGTTGCAACAGTCAAGGCGAGAGATAACAAGGGAGTGAATGAGGAGCTTGGTGGTTTCATTTTAGAGATGTTACGGAGGTGAATTCTACAAACTTTTGACAACGATTGGATTTGACGCTGAAATGACAAGTCAGAGTCTAGGATTACAACTAGTACCCTGGCGTGAGGGGAGGGACTGATGGCTGCATAGTTGACTTTGATGGAAAAGTCGTGGAGGGGGGCACGGGCGAGGGGGAATATTAATAGCTCAGTTTTAGAGAGATTTAGTTTAAGGAAGTGGTGCGACATCCATGCTGATATGTCAGTAAGTAAGTTAGTAATGCGAGAGGGGACTGAAGGAGTGAGGTGAGGAGTTTTGGGAGTCATTGGCGTATAAGTGGTACTGGAAGCTGTGGGCGGTTATCAAGTGACCAAGGGAGGAGGTGTAGATAGAGAAGAGAAGGGGTCCAAGAACAGAGCCTTGGGGGACTCCCACAGAAAGGGGCAATGGAGAGGAGGAGACAGAGTTGTAGGTGACACTGAAGGAGCGCTGTGATAAATAGGCAGAGAACTAGGATAGAGCAGAATCTCGGAGGCCAAGGGAATGTAGTTTATTGAGAAGGAGCGGGTGGTCAACAGTATCAAAGGCCGCAGAGAGGTCAAGTAGTAGGAGTATGGAGTACTGGCTGTTGGTTTTAGCAGTTAGTAAATCAATGGATGTTTGAAAGAAGGGGCCTGCCCTATATACTCTGCAGTATTGCGTCAACAATTGTAATTACACGCCCCCGTTAAACAGGGGCTGAAAAATTGGGCCTTGGGCACTGCTGCTGGTGCCACAACACTGCAACCCCTCACAGATACTCTAGTTAGAGCGCAGGAATGAGCCCCGCTGCAAAGTATTGCATCAAAAATTGTAATTACATGCCCCTGTTAAACAGGAGCTGAAAAATTGGGCCTTGGGCACTGGTGCTGGTGCCACAACACTGCAACCCCTCACAAATACTCTAGTTGGAGCGCAGGAATGAGCCCTGCTGCAAAGTATTGCATCAAAAATTGTAATTATACTCCCCTGTTAAACAGGGGCTGAAAAATTGGTTACATCAGCATCAGGTGCTTGGTAGCTGGTGATCTAAGACTGATTCATTTTTATGAAGATCAGCCGGTGTGATCGGTTACAAAGCCTCCAGCAGCACTGAATGTGTGTTCCGAAAGAATGCTGGATGCAGGACAGGCCAGTAGCTCAATTGCATACTGTGCATACTCCAACAGGGACAACTGACCCATGTGCCCTGTTTGGCTGACATCCTTAACTTGGTGGTGCAGCGGTTCTTGGGTAGGTACCCGGGCTTACAGGATGTCCTGAGGCAGGCCAGGAAAGTCTGTGTGCATTTCCGCAGGTCATATAATGCCAGTGCTCGGTTGGCTGACCTCCAAAAGGTATTTAATCTGCCCAAGAACCACCTAATCTGTGACATGCCCACCAGGTGGAATTCAACGTTGGCCATGCTGCAGTGGCTGCACACGCAGCAGAGGGTCATCAATGAGTACCTATGCAACTATGGCACCAAGACAGGTTCAGGGGACCTTGTTTTTTTTCCCCACGCCAGTGGGCTATGATTAGGGATGCATGAACTGTCCTGTCACCATTTGAGGAGGCCACGAGGATGGTGAGCAGTGACAGTGCATGCATCAGTGACACTGTCCCTCTTGTCCACCTGTTGGAGCACACGCTGTGTGGAATAATAGACAGGGCACTTGAGGCAGAACAGAGGGAGGAGGACTTCCTTACCTCTCAAGGCCCCCTTTTTCCAGACAGTGTTCCTGCATGCCCGCCAATCACACAGGAAGAGGACGAGGAGGAGGAGGGGCAGGAGGAGGATTGTGTCAGCATGGAGGTGGAGCCTGGCACTCAGCATCAGCGGCAGTCTTCAAGGGATCATTTACAGTCCGAAGAAACACATTGATGCAATACTTTGCAGCAGCAATGTGAGATGAGTACAGCGCTGCACCAATGTTATTAGGGGATGGTTACACAGTTAGCAGCTGACACGCCTCTTAGACAAAGGTAAGATAAAAATAAAAGTATATAAAGTGTAGCGCTATGTGTGTAAATATTATAAGGTAAAAAGACAATGAACTAAGCCCGAGCCATTCCTGAAGGGCCCACGAAAAAAATAGAATGATTCGAAATTACATACAGATGACAAAACACAATCAAAAATGCACTGAGTCCACACAATGCCATATAAAATATAGTGATTATATAGTTGATTCTAATAAACCAGTGAAAAGACAATGTGAAAAACAGGTATTAAAAAAGTGGAGAATTGACCAAAAACTTCCATAAATGTTGAAAATTATAGTCTTAATAAAAATCAAAAACCACCACCAAAAGTCTTTGAGGGTTGAATAATGAAAACAACAATGGAAAGCTTCTGGCAAATGGATAGATAGAACACCAAATGAATGAAACGTCTAAATATGTGCCAGGACCATCACCGGAGCATCAGAGGAGGCTTACCGGAACCAGGTGACTTGAGAAGACATACGTCTTACAAGTCTCAGAAAGCTTGTTTAGCCACCAGGGCTGGCAAGATGGGTCATCAGGTGTCCTCAACTTCAAATGGGGGGGGGGGAATAAAGATCTCGTCACAGCTTCAGCCGTCCAAACTTTTCAACAGGCCAACCGGATGTGTTTACATACCATGGGAGAAATAAAGCTCACATGGCATGATATCGTTTAAAAAACGTTGATTTATTAAAACAATAAAAAGGAAAACTCACATGTTAGGAGATCGTAATACAGCTCAAAATATATATCAGTCGCGGTGATCGTAAGGGGTCCGCCCAACATGTTTCGGCTAACAAGCCTTCATCTGGGGTGTGGAGCCCCCCCACCTCACTGCTATTTAAACTAGAAATGACCCCCACTGGGAGTGTCACAATGCAGGAAGTGCCCGACTGATGTCACTTCCGGTTTAATGGATTGATGTTAAATTATGTGAAATATATGTAAAATGTAGAGTTGCAGTGAGCGGTATTATACCGATAACACCAGTAACTAAAATTCAAGAGTTAGACCAAAATATCACCTATAGTGATCGTGTGGCCGGCCGACCCGGAAGTGCTCGGAAATCCAACCAAGCCTCAGTGTCACCGTGGCCGATAACACAAATCAGAGCGCCTTCGCGCTCCGCCCACCGGGCATGTCCAGATAACAAGGCCATGCGCGATAGCGGAATTCACAGAAGGAAGTCCGCCTGCGCACCAAGCCTCGTTCTCGGCCCGCGAATCCATGGGCCGGAGCGCCGTCACGCTCCGCCCCCTGGACTCTGCATCCAATATGTAGACGTGGCCCGCCTCCGTCGAATGCGGCGCGCGCATTCGATGCTCGGGACCAGGTCTCGCCTCCACGCTGACAGTTCCCGCACTTCCTGTATGGAGGAAGGAGGGCCCTGATAGGCTGGCGATCTCACAACACAAGCCAAGTGTCAGCAGAGGTGGTAACAATAGAAACCTGGAAATCATGTAATATTCAAACGCCAAAGGCCTGGAGATAAAAATGAAAAATGAAAAAATTTGAAAAATTAAAAAAATGTATTTAAATTATTAGATGGGGGCATTGGCCACAAGCATGGAGTAATGAAAAGTGACACTGCCAATGGGGGACATCCCTTAGGTCCCATATAATACATCACATACAAGGGGGACTACCAATAACAGTAATTCCAATAAAAGGGACATCCACCAAGGTACATAAATACAAGAGGTGCTTATATAATATCACAATATAGAAAGTATCAATGGCCAGAAAACTCCCTGGCATTGATACAAAATTATGAAACATATACAGAACAGAAGAAAAATGTATAAAAATGGAATTAAAAATGAGAGAGATCGTAGATAAAATGACTATGCCTGATTAATAAACAAATTGATGTCCCACTCCACGTTAATACCTTGCGGGAAGTGGGAACCCAATAGGTAAATCCAGTAAGTCGTCCCGGCGGGTTGACCCACCCCGCCAGGGAGCCACATATTTATCAATGATAAGAAACTGGGTGCCTTCAGGGTTTCGATCGTGGAATTCCCTGTAGTGAAGAGGTACAATGTTTAGTGCTACCTGCCTTAATAAGGTTGATATGCTCAGAGACTCTGGTAGTGAATGACCTAATAGTTCGTCCCACATATTGTTTGCCACATGGGCAGGTCAAAAGGTAAACTACCCCTGTGGTCGCGCAAGTGCAGAACTGCTTGATCTTGTAGGAACGGCCAGTTACCGTGGAGGAAAAGGTGTGACTGGCTCTCCTACCGTTGATATTATATTGACAGACCAGGCATTTTTTACAGGGGTGGAAACCAGTCCAGTTGTGAAAAAAGGAAGGTTTGTTTGGGGGATTAACCACATTAGGTGCCAACTTGTTACGGAGGGATGGGGCGCCCTTGAAAACCACCTTAGGGGTTCTGGGCAACATAGGGCCCAAAATCTTGTCTGTTTTTAGAACATTACAATGGTGTTCAAAAATTCTTCTAATGTGTTTATGTTGGATGGAGAAGGATGTCATGAAGGACCATTTAAAGTCCTCATTTACCTGTCTAGGTTTGTCCTCTAGGAGTATTTGACAATCAACTAGACAGCCATTATCTATCTCCTTATCCAAATCTGAGGGTTTGTAACCCTTCTCCAAAAACCTATTTTTAAGAGACACTGCTTGGGTCCTAAAGGTGTTAAGATCACTGCAGTTCCTGCGTAATCGCAGGAACTGACTTTTAGGGACTGATCTGATCCAGGGGGCATGGTGGCAGCTATCGGTAGGAATATATCCATTCCGATCGGTGGATTTAAAATAGGTACTGAATACAAATTGACCTTCCCTTCTATCAATAACCAGGTCCAAAAAATGGATAGAAGATACACTTGCTTCAAAAGACAAGACAATATTCATGTTGTTATCATTAAGGGTCGCAAAAAAATCCACTAAACCTTCCGAGGTCCCAGTCCATAGGAGGAGGATGTTATCTATGTACCGAGCCCACAACAGAAGGTGTGGGCTCTGCATAGCATAGACGACATCCTCCTCCCATTTGGCCATAAATAAATTGGCCAGACTGGGAGCGAACTTCGCTCCCATTGCAACACCTTTGTGTTGCCGGTAGAATCTACCATCGAACCAGAAGTAATTGTGCTGTGTTGCAAACTCAATTAGTTCGATAATGTAGTCCACCTGGGGTGAAGCAAGGGAAGCGTCTCTGTCGAGAAAACATTTGACCGCATCAATACCCCTGCTTTGTGGGATGCAGGTGTAGAGGGATGCAACATCCGCAGTTGCCATGATGAGATCACCTGAGTGGGAAACATTAGAAAGTAATTTGATCACATCTTTGGTGTCCTTCAAATAGGACGGCATCTTAGTGACTGATGGCTGAAGGAAAAAATCAATATATTTCCCAATTTTAGAGGTGACCGAGTCAATGCCACTAATTATTGGCCGACCTGGGGGATGCAAAGGGTCCTTATGGACCTTAGGCAGGTAGTACATAACAGGTATGCGTGGAGCGAGTGGGACTAAAAACGATCTCTCTTTCTTGTTTAAAATATAAGAATTGTAACCTTTGGATACCAGTCTTTGTAACTCTTTCTTATACTTATGTGTAGGGTTACCCGATAGTTCGATATATGTCTCATGATCTCCCAAAATGCGGTGCATTTCATGGATATAGTCAGATTTATTCAATAAGACAATACCACCGCCCTTATCGGCGGGGCGGATAACTAAATTTTTGTTGTCACATAGAGTTTTTAGGCCTGTTGAAGGTAAAGGGTTGGGGAATTTGCATTTCAACGGAATGTTGGCTAAATCTCTCAACACTAGTTCCTTGAACAGATTAATAGCTGGTGGAAGTTGTGTTGGAGGGCTAAAAAGAGAGGGGTTGGATAAACCTGAGTGAACAGTGCCAGACGTTGCCGCCCTGGCTACATTCCTAGAGGGATTAGAGATAATATACCTCTGGACATTGATTTTCCTGATGTACTTCTGAATGTCGATAAAAGTATCAAACTTATTCAGTTTACACGGGGAGCAAACTTAAGTCCTTTGTTTAAAATAATTTTCTCTTCCTTGACAGGTTAAATTCTTTTCCTTTTTTCGTCTCTGAATCCTCCTCCCTCCTCTGGACCCTCTCTTGTTTCCGGACCTCTTTTGTTGTTTTGGGGGGCCTCGTGAAAACCCAGAGTGGTCCGTGGTCCAGAATAGGGTTGTTTGTAGGGGGATGGACCATAACCGGCATTAGGGAATGGGTAGACGTTCTCGTTATAGTGATCCCGCAAGGGGGAATATCTATTATATGTGGAGGCAGGGGGGTGCCTATAGTAAGTTGGGTTCTGATGTTGGAAATAATGGGAAGGATCGTGACTGCGACCCGGAGAGCCCCTATAATGGGAGCTCTCCCGATCGTAATACCGATAATCATCTTGACCACGGTGATCGCCCCTATTTCCACCTCTGCCCCTACTCCTAGAGTAGTGACCCCTGCCTCTTTGTTGATTTCTAGGGGTATGCGTGCTGGGGTGTCGACCTCTACGCGAGGAGGGACCCACATCCTGAGCTCGCCCCTTATCAACAGACGGTTTGGGACGGACAGAAGGCTCCCTGGAAGGAACTGCTGCTTTGCAGCAGGGCTCATTCCTGTGCTCCAACTATAGTATCTGTGAGGGGTTGCAGTGTTGTGGCACCAGCACCAGTGCCCAAGACCCAATTTTGCAGCCTCTGTTTAACAGGGGCGTATAATTACAATTTTTGATGCAATACTTTGCAGCAGGGCTCATTGCTGCGCTCCAACTATAGTATCTGTGAGGGGTTGCAGTGTTGTGGCACCAGCACCAGTGCCCAAGGTCCAATTTTTCAGCCCCTGTTCAACAGGGGCGTATAATTACAATTTTTATGCAATACTTAGGGCTCATTCCTGCGCTCCAACTATAGCATCTGTGAGGGGTTGCCGTGTTGCGGCAATTTTTCTGCCCCTGTTTAACAGGGGTGTGTAATTACAATTTTTGATGCAATACTTTGCAGCAGGGCTCATTCCTGCACTCCAACTAGAGTATCTGTGAGGGGTTGCAGTGTTGTGGTACCAGCATCAGTGCCCGAGGCCCAATTTTTCAGCCCCTGTTTAACGGGGGCATGTAATTACAATTTTTGATGCAATACTTTGCAGCAGGGCTCATTCCTGCGCTCCAACTAGAGTATCTGTGAGGGGTTGCAGTGTTGTGGCACCAGCATCAGTGCCCAAGGCCCAATTTTTTAGCCCCTGTTTAACGGGGGCGTGTAATTACAATTGTTGATGCAATACTTTGCAGCAGGGCTCATTCCTGCGCTCCAACTATAGCATCTGTGAGGGGTTGCAGTGTTGTGGCACCAGTGCCTAAGGCCCGATTTTTCTGCCCCTGTTCAACAGGGACATGCAATTACAATTCTTGATCTAATATTTCACAGCAGGGCCCATTCCTGCGCCCACCAAGAGTAACTGTGAGGGCTTACAGTGTTGTGACAACACCACCACCACCACCAAAGGCCCAATTTTTCTACCACTGTTCAACAATGGCATGTAATTACAATTCTTGATACAATATTTCACAGCAGGGCCCGTTCCTGCGCCCACCAAGAGTAACTGTGAGGGCTTACAGTGTTGTGGCAACACCAACACCTAAGGCCCCAATTTCTGCAGAGTATATAGGGCAGACCCCTACTTTCAAACATCCAACTCACAAACAACTTGCAAACGGAAGGAGACAACAGGAAGTGAGATGAAATCTACCCCTAGGAAGGGAAATTCTCTCCTGTAAGAGTTAATATGGGAAAAACGTGTCTCCTCTTCATTGATGCTTTATCACCAATCCTTGTTTCACTAAAAAACCCCAAATTTTCAAAAAACATTTGTCATTAGGACAGAAAGTGAGGTGAAATCTTCTGAAGAGGTGCAGAGACAGCAAAACAAATGTTACAGGGGTGATAACCATTCCCTATGTTTTCCAAAAAGCTTAAAAATAGATTTTTTGGCTGGAGCTACACTTTAAAAATGTACCAGTTCAAAATTACATAAAGATTCTACTTCACAACAAACCTACAGTCCCTGTCTTGTTTGCACCACCTGTATACTGCTGTTCAGAGTATAAAGGGCCTGGGGGCCCCACGCATTTCCTTTTTTTAATTTGGGTGCGGGGTTCCCCTTAATATCCATACAAGACCCAAAGCGCCAGGTCTTGGGGGTGGGGGGTACCCATGCCATTTGTCTCACTGATTTTCATTCATATTGCCGGGACCCGACATTACATTAAAGCCGCAAGCAGTTTTAAATGACTTTTATTCCTCTAAAAATGTCATTTTGTGAAGGGACTGTTCTAAGCACGGGAAACACGCGCCACTTTATAGGCATACTATAGACACCCCCCAGGTATGATATTTAAAGGAATATTTCACTTTTTTTTCACTTTAAGCATCATTAAAATCACTGCTCCCGAAAAAACGTCCGTTTTTAAAACTTTTTTTGCATTGATACATGTCCCCTGGGGCAGGACAAACCTGGGTCCCCAAACCTTTTTTAAGACAATAACTTGCATATCAGCCTTTAAAATTAGCACTTTTTATTTTGAACGTTCGAGTCCCATAGACTTTAATGGGGTTCTAAAGTTTGCGCAAACTTTCGGTCCTGGTTCGAACCGAACTGGGGGGTGTTCGGCTCATCCCTAGTCGACAAATGTCTGGTCAAGCATGTGGTGCCCAAGCGGGTGATGTTTTGGCCACGCGAGATATGCTTGAGACATATGTTGCAAATAGCAGTGGGATCAGTGGGTATCAGACCAGTGGGATCTGATGCACTTGTCTCAAAAAAGGCCCACACCAAAGAGCTTTTGGAATAACGCGCAGAGACAGCAGCGCCCTGCACATGCGGAGGTCTGCGGTGTGATGCAGTCGGTGTGCTGCCCTTAAGCTGGCCCCTGAAGGGCATCCTGCTTCGTTGGAGATGTGCCTCCTCCTTCTCCTCTCTCCTATCAGGCACCCACGTGGAGTCAGTGACCTCATCATCCCCTCCCTCCTCATCACTGGCGCAAATCTGGCAGAATGCTGCAGCTGGGGGAACATGACTGACAGATTGCTGTCCTTCTTGGGCACCCCCTCTCTTTGGGCTCACGTTACTGCCTTCCTCTAGCTGGGTACCATCATCGGAGCCTTCAAAACGCCGGGCATCCTCCTGGAGCATGTACCCAACACTGTGGTCAAATAGTTCGGGGGACTCCTCAGGGGGACATGGTAGGGCTAGTGAAGGTGTGATTGATGCCATTGAGCTGAGGGAAGAGGCCGCGATGGCAGCTGCTTTGCCAGACAAAGTACCCTGAGCCTGGGTGAGAGAGGATGAGGAGGATGAGGACGGCTTGGTCATCCACTCTACCAAGTCTTCCGCATGTTGCGGCTCAACATGGCCAGCTGCCGAAAAAAGGACAAGCACGTCCCACGGCCATGTGCTGATGAGGATGCACCGTCTCCACAACCAGCACTGTTGCCTCTAAACACAGAGCCTGCTTGCCCTCTTTTAGTGGCTTGTGACTGTCTGCCTCTCCTTGTTGGCCTTCCAGACATACTAATGGCCTGCGGTGAGATGTAGCTGCACAAAGCTGGAATGTATATATATATACTGATACTACAGCTATCAACTGTCTGCCTGTGGTACTAATAGGATCAGAAAAACACCACCAATTTTCTTCAGGTAGCTTTAGCTGCACACTGTGCAGAGGACGCACTACACTAATGCCGCATACACACGACCGGACTTTGCGGCATACTTGGTCCGGCGGACCGGAGTCCGTCGGACAATTCGATCGTGTGTGGGCTCAAAAGTTCGACGGACCTAGAAATGAAACATTGCACAATATGTGAAAGCTAACGCCTATGTCTCACAATGCTCTGCGCCTAGGGCCACCCATGAAATCAAATGTAGTAAAATTAAAGCAGCTACTTAAATGAAAAACATCTATACATAAGCAAAAAGGTGTAAAACAATGGTGCCAAGTCTCTGATCCCTTATTTGCAGCAGCGCTGTGTGTCTGATGTCAGACACACAGCGCTGCTGCAAATAAGGGATCAGAGACTTGGCACCATTGTTTTACACCTTTTTGCTTATGTATAGAAATGAAACATGTTTCATTTCGCTCGTCTGTATGTTAGTCCGATGGACAAAAACCAACGCTAGGGCAGCTATTGGCTACTGGCTATGAACTTCCTTGTATAAATGAGTGGTGCAGCGCTAATCCTAAGTATAAAACCTCAGGTGGTTTTCAAATATGGTCATAATTTAAATAACCAAGGTGTATAAAAATAATGGTGGAAGCAATAAATATAGGTTTAAAGAACAATGGGATAATAAATATAATGGTAAATCTCACTAAACGGTGAATGCAAATAAGCTGGTAGAAATAGCGTGTTATAAGCTTGAATCTCTACGGTAAAAAATCTAATAAAACATAAATAACAAAAACCAATGTATATAGGAAATATATATAAATAAAGTGCAGCTTGATTTAAATGCATATAAAATTCAAAAGTGACAATGTGCAGTGTGTGAACACTGTGCGTAATAAACTTGGCTACACCTCAGATTACATGCAGTGTTGGTATTCAAACCTACATAAAGTGCAAGAATGTGCAAAAAGGACCAAAAAAACTCCTAGGTACATATAGTAATGTCCCAAAAATAAAGTCTATATATAAAAAGGTTTTGACACAAAAAGGAATGTCCTTATAAATAAAGTAAAATCTGTGACAATGATGTGCTGGCATGCGCATGTGGCAGTTAAAGTGCCAAGTGACTTAAAAACTCGTGCTTCTTCGTGTGCAGACACTTCAGTGGGTAGTGGCCCCTTACCTCACAGTAATGGGGCAACAGCATATGACCAAAGGGCTCTTTATCTCATCCTCCTAGGGGCTCCTGCGCATCCCTCACCGTCCTCACAGTAGTGGGGCAACAGCATATGACCAAGGGCTCTTTAGCTCATCCACCTAGGGGTTCCTGCACATCCCTCACCGTCCTAGGATTAGGTTCCCAAGCCTGATTAAAAGAAAAAGCACTGTGCATTGATTGTGGATATAGGAACGCAGAATATCGCACTTCCAATTTTGAGCGGGTCTCAGATACCGATACCTCCCAAGTATAATGGTCACAGAGGGACTAGTGTATAGAGTAGTAGTAAATACTGTAAACAGCCATGATGTACTTGAAAGGCATAACATCAACAGCATATGCTGTTGCCCCACTACTGTGAGGACGGTGAGGGATGCGCAGGAGCCCCTAGGAGGATGAGATAAAGAGCCCTTTGGTCATATGCTGTTGCCCCATTACTGTGAGGTAAGGGGCCACTAACCACTGAAGTGTCTGCACACGAAGAAGCACGAGTTTTTAAGTCACTTGGCACTTTAACTGCCACATGCGCATGCCAGCACATCATTGTCACAGATTTTACTTTATTTATAAGGACATTCCTTTTTGTGTCAAAACCTTTTTATATATAGACTTTATTTTTGGGACATTACCAGAGGCGTAACTATAACCTTCAGGGCCCCAGTGCAAGAAACCATGAAGGGCCCCTGACCCGCACTATGATGGGGGAGGGGGGGGGTATTGTGAAAGAATGAGGGGCAGTATGACGGGGTATTTTGACAGGAGGGGGCAGTGTGACCAAAGAAGGGTATCTGGAAAGTGTGACCAGAGGGGGGAGTGTGATAAGAGGGGGCACTGTGAAAGAAGGGGGGCAGTGTGACAAGAAGGGGCAGTGTGACAGGAGGGGGCAGTATGACAGGGGGATATTGTGACAAGAGGGGGGCAGTGTGACAGGAAAAGGATACCTGGGAAGTATTACAAGAGGGGGGCAGTGTAATGAGGGAGCACTGTGAAAGGAGGGGGACTGTTTAACAAGAGGGGGGTAGATATGACAGAAGGGGGACAGTGTGTGGGGGGCACAGTGTGAGAGGGGACAGTGTGTGGGGGGCACAGTGTGAGAGGGGACAGTGTGAGAGGGGGACAGTGTGAGAGGGGACAGTGTGTGGGGGGGACAGTGTGTGGGGGGGACAGTGTGTGGGGGGGGACAGTGTTAGAGGGGAGAGTGTTAGAGGGGACAGTGTTAGAGGGGACAATGTGGGGGGGGGACAGTGTGGGGGGGGGGCAGTGTTAGAGGGGACAGTGTGTGGGGGGACAGTGTGAGAGGGGACAGTGTGAGAGGGGACAGTGTGAGAGGGGACAGTGTGAGAGGGGACAGTGTGTGGGGGGACAGTGTGAGAGGGGACAGTGTGAGAGGGGACAGTGTGAAAGGGGGCAGTGTGTGGGGGGACAGTGTGAGAGGGGACAGTGTGAGAGGGGACAGTGTGAGAGGGGACAGTGTGAGAGGGGACAGTGTGAGAGAGGGGACAGTGTGTGGGGGGACAGTGTGTGGGGGGACAGTGTGTGGGGGGACAGTGTGTGGGGGGACAGTGTGAGAGAGGACAGTGTGAGAGGGGACAGTGTGAGAGCGGACAGTGTGAGAGCGGACAGTGTGTGTGGGGGGGGGGGGGCAGTGTGTGGGGGGACAGTGTGAGAGGGGGCAGTGTGAGAGGGGACAGTGTGTGGGGGGACAGTGTGAGAGGGGACAGTGTGTGCCCCCCACACACTGTGTGTGAGAGGGGACAGTGTGTGGGGGGACAGTGTGAGAGGGGACAGTGTGTGGGGGGACAGTGTGAGAGGGGACAGTGTGAGAGGGGACAGTGTGAGAGGGGACAGTGTGAGAGGGGACAGTGTGTGGGGGGACAGTGTGTGGGGGGACAGTGTGAGAGGGGACAGTGTGTGGGGGGACAGTGTGAGAGGGGACAGTGTGAGAGGGGACAGTGTGTGGGGGGACAGTGTGAGAGGGGACAGTGTGTGGGGGGACAGTGTGAGAGGGGACAGTGTGAGAGGGGACAGTGTGAGAGGGGACAGTGTGAGAGGGGACAGTGTGTGGGGGGACAGTGTGAGAGGGGACAGTGTGTGCCCCCCACACACTGTGTGTGAGAGGGGACAGTGTGTGGGGGGACAGTGTGAGAGGGGACAGTGTGTGGGGGGACAGTGTGAGAGGGGACAGTGTGAGAGGGGACAGTGTGTGGGGGGACAGTGTGAGAGGGGACAGTGTGAGAGGGGACAGTGTGTGGGGGGACAGTGTGAGGGGGGACAGTGTGTGGGGGGACAGTGTGAGAGGGGACAGTGTGAGAGGGGACAGTGTGAGAGGGGACAGTGTGAGAGGGGACAGCGTGTGGGTGGACAGTGTGAGAGGGGACAGTGTGAGAGGGGACAGTGTGTGGGGGGACAGTGTGAGGGGGGACAGTGTGTGGGGGGACAGTGTGTGGGGGGACAGTGTGAGAGGGGACAGTGTGAGAGGGGACAGTGTGAGAGGGGACAGTGTGTGGGGGGACAGTGTGAGAGGGGACAGTGTGTGGGGGGACAGTGTGAGAGGGGACAGTGTGAGAGGGGACAGTGTGTGGGGGGACAGTGTGAGAGGGGACAGTGTGTGGGGGGACAGTGTGTGGGGGGACAGTGTGAGAGGGGACAGTGTGTGGGGGGACAGTGTGTGGGGGGACAGTGTGAGAGGGGACAGTGTGTGGGGGGACAGTGTGAGAGGGGACAGTGTGTGGGGGGACAGTGTGTGGGGGGACAGTGTGAGAGGGGACAGTGTGTGGGGGGACAGTGTGTGGGGGGACAGTGTGAGAGGGGACAGTGTGAGAGGGGACAGTGTGTGGGGGGACAGTGTGTGGGGGGACAGTGTGAGAGGGGACAGTGTGTGGGGGGACAGTGTGTGGGGGGACAGTGTGAGAGGGGACAGTGTGAGAGGGGACAGTGTGTGGGGGGACAGTGTGAGAGGGGACAGTGTGAGAGGGGACAGTGTGAGAGGGGACAGTGTGAGAGGGGACAGTGTGTGGGGGGACAGTGTGAGAGGGGACAGTGTGTGGGGGGACAGTGTGAGAGGGGACAGTGTGAGAGGGGACAGTGTGTGGGGGGACAGTGTGAGAGGGGACAGTGTGTGGGGGGACAGTGTGTGGGGGGACAGTGTGAGAGGGGACAGTGTGTGGGGGGACAGTGTGTGGGGGGACAGTGTGAGAGGGGACAGTGTGTGGGGGGACAGTGTGAGAGGGGACAGTGTGTGGGGGGACAGTGTGTGGGGGGACAGTGTGAGAGGGGACAGTGTGTGGGGGGACAGTGTGAGAGGGGACAGTGTGAGAGGGGACAGTGTGTGGGGGGACAGTGTGTGGGGGGACAGTGTGAGAGGGGACAGTGTGTGGGGGGACAGTGTGTGGGGGGACAGTGTGAGAGGGGACAGTGTGAGAGGGGACAGTGTGTGGGGGGACAGTGTGAGAGGGGACAGTGTGTGGGGGGACAGTGTGTGGGGGGACAGTGTGAGAGGGGACAGTGTGAGAGGGGACAGTGTGTGGGGGGACAGTGTGAGAGGGGACAGTGTGTGGGGGGACAGTGTGTGGGGGGACAGTGTGAGAGGGGACAGTGTGAGAGGGGACAGTGTGTGGGGGGACAGTGTGAGAGGGGACAGTGTGAGAGGGGAGAGGTGGGTGGCCAGTGTTGTGCTTTACTTACATGAGAAGCAGCATGCTTCCTTGTCATGTCTGCACTCTGCAGGATGTCCCTCCAGGCAGCACACAGTTCACTTCCCGAATATCATTGTATCCAATGGAGAGGGGAGGGGCCTCTGACCTGAGCGTGTATTAGCAAGACTCAGAGTGTACAAGCAGAGGGAGAAACTTGTGCACTCAATCTGCTGGTCAGAGGCCCCTCCCCTCTCCATTGTACTCACTGATATTCGGGAAGTGAACTGTGTGCTGCCTGGAGGGACATCCCGCAGAGCGCAGACATCACATAGCTGCCGATCGCCCCCTTACGCCCCCCTCTCCTGTATAGTTAGATGCCAGCCAGGGGAGGTGCGGCGTCTTGGGGCCCCCCCACACTGGCAGAATTCCAGGGCCCAGTCGCAAGTGCGACTGTTGCGACCCTGAAAATTCCGCCACTGGACATTACTATATGTACCTAGGAGTTTTTTTGGTCCTTTTTGCACATTCTTGCACTTTATGTAGGTTTGAATACCAACACTGCATGTAATCTGAGGTGTAGCCAAGTTTATTACGCACAGTGTTCACACACTGCACATTGTCACTTTTGAATTTTATATGCATTTAAATCAAGCTGCACTTTATTTATATATATTTCCTATATACATTGGTTTTTGTTATTTATGTTTTATTAGATTTTTTACCGTAGAGATTCAAGCTTATAACACGCTATTTCTGCCAGCTTATTTGCATTCACCGTTTAGTGAGACTCACCATTATATTTATTATCCCATTGTTCTTTAAACCTATATTTATTGCTTCCACCATTATTTTTATACACCTTGGTTATTTAAATTATGACCATATTTGAAAACCACCTGAGGTTTTATACTTAGGATTAGCGCTGCACCACTCATTTATACAATCAATCAAAAGGTCAGGTGTTTACCCGAATAGGTGCATGCAGCTTTTCCACCTCCAGCCATCTCCATACTTGATAGCGCAGGAATATCTCTGATAATTAATTATGAACTTCCTTGTTTTAGTCCGGTCGTACGTCATCATGTACGAATCCGTGGGACTTTTGTTGATCGTGTGTAGGCAAGTCCGTTCATTCGGAAAGTCCGTCGTAAAGTCCATCGAAAAGTCCGCCGGACAAACGCGGCATCACTGTAAATACTGCAGCTGCCTGAGATACTAATAGGATCAGAAGAACACCACCAATTTTCTTCAGGTAGCTTTAGGTGCACACTGTGCAGAGGACGCACTACACTAACTGTAAATACTGTAGCTAATAGGACTAATAGGATCAGAAGAACACCAGCAATTTTCTTCAGGTAGCTGTAAATACTGTAAAAACACCTGCCTGCCTGTCAGTAGGAAGAGAATAACAGGAACGGATCTAGCTAAACTGAATACAGTGTATATATATATTATATATATATATATATATATATATATATATATATATATATATATACATATATATATATATATATATATATATAGCAATAACTCTCGGTGGAGCTGCTGGTTTAAAGCGGGCTGTTGCCTTCACTCTCACAACCTCTGTTTCACCGGCATTGGGTCTAAGGTCCCGTTGAGTTTACCTCCGGACAATGTAGGCACCAAACACTTGAGTATCTTTTCCAATGCTTTATTGAACAGGTAATAAAGGAAGTAGCAGGAAAGAGGTAGAAGGAAAGTTGCAGGGAAGCTCAAATACCTTTTCGTAGTATTCTTTAGTACATTGTTAGGAATTGAACACTTGTAGTTGAATCACTCCCCTTGTGGGATTCAATCTTTGCCCGCCTGGATAGGCCTCTCTCACTTGCCTAGCAGCCAGTACGTAGCACGAACAAAAGTCTCTGCCACAGACTTGTTTGGAACAGAACCAGTAAGATCCTCTGCCACAGGATGTAATGATTTACGATGAATATCAGACACAGCACTTGAACCTTTAAGCCAACCCGGCAGTACTATGCAGTAAGATTACTTCAGGATACGTCCTCGAACTGAGTCACCAGGTCCCTCTCCAGACCAGCACTCTGCATGATACTTCCATGACGGGTCCTCCCCTGGCATCTCCTCAGTTGTCCAGCTTCTTCCTAAACATGGCGTCTGTCCCATAAATACCCTCTCCCAGAATGCAACTCGGAGGACCACCTCCACCAAGTTGTCTCCGGGACAGAGGAGCACTCATACGCTTCAACACGTTGCCTTACCAACACCTGCCCATATGGACAACGACACCCACCGGCGCAGTATGGAACTACACGCAACTCAGCCAAGCTGTAACAGAGGCAAATCTAACTTCACCTAACAAGTAACCCACCAAATTTACCTATCAGTAGTAGATTAAAAATCTACCAGCGCTACATACTCCCCCCACTACAACAGACGTTGTCCTCAACGTCTGTCAAAAATAACTCCCAAGCCTGAGAGTAGGTATTTGAGCTTAAAACTGGGATTAAAGTAAAGAAGAAAAGAAGACAGTCGAAAGACATTACAATTTCAACATTTTTTTTTTTTTAAAACAATATGTTCACATCCGCAAACAAAACCACATTATGACTGTTGCTATCTATCTAGCTGAAAAGCCTAACAGCTTGATAGTAGGTCCACTTGCTCCTGAAAAAAAACAAAGTTAAACACACACACGAGATATATACAGTTTAGGAGCAAAGTCTCATTCTGAAAGAAAAATGAAACTCTCTTCCCATAATCTTTCTTATATTCCCTTTAAGGAACCAGCTAAAATAACTTGAAGAGTCCATCCCTATATATATATATTTAGCTATGTCATATCTTTAAAATGAAGGAAGTCCAGCTAGCAAAAACGGGTCTGGGATTTATAAACACTGAGATGGACATCAAATCTTGATCACGAAGATCTCTAAACACTGACACTGTCTATCTACATACCCCACAGTTCTTTATCCATAATCACCAGTAAAACCGAGGATCTGGCAATGTCAGTGTCTTTCCCAGTTTATGCACTGTAGTAATGAAGTACACAACGTCATCTTTTCCGGGTCTGCAAATGACCACTTTGTCAGCATGAATGTGCCGACCATAGTTCCAGTGTAGGAAACATCCACTGAAGCATTCATCCATAGCGACAGAATATCCAGTTTTCTGGAAAGGCTTAGGCACAGACAAATAGTCCCAAACAGCCTCACTGTACCAGAGCTCCCGGTTGGCTTCAATCTCTTGCATAATGTCCTGAGTAACATAGGGGAACTTCAGACCATATTCCGTGGCCACGCGCTTGTTAAGCATTCTCTGCAAACGTGCAAGTTTAGGCAACAATCTATTTTTCCCCAAACCAGGAGGCACACAAGAGTTCAATGACTTGCTCACCATAGACCCGACAGGTGTCGGAAGCAAAGTAGTAACTTTAGGCAATGTCTCCTTGATAGTACTGTGTGGCTCCACACAAGGCGATGTTCTCTCAGAGTCCAGGGCTGTCCATTCTGAGAAAGTTAAGGCAGAAGCAACATCTTCTCCCTGTGCCCATAACAGTTCCTGCGACATTGTCTCAAATAAATCATCATCACCGGAGAGATCCGACATGAAATCCATCTCCGAATCTCTCAACTCTTCTGCCAGCAAATATTTACGCAAAGTCCTAGATGCATTCCCCTGTGATCTCTCACCCGTTCCTGACGTGGACTTCTCCGGTTCGGGTAGTCTCTGGGGTAGGCCTCGACCAGGGCCACGGGAAGCCTTTACGTACCCCACCTTCCTCTGGACAGGTACAACGGGGATAGGCGTAGTGGACGCAGAAATCAAAGTAATGTCCGCTGATGAGTTAATTACCGCAGTATCTTTCTCAGGAAGACTTTTGGTGACAACAGGCGGAATCACGGACTGCCGTTCTTTTTCAACAGTAGCAGCAGCTTCCACTGTGGCAATACCTGTAGCCCAGTCCATACGATAAGCACAAGGCGACATAGTAGGTTTCACCACAAACAAATACTCTCCACATTGCGGGCAGCGACAAAATGGACGGAGATGTATGGCCAGTCCTTCACACTTGTGGCAAAGCACTCCCAGGCCTTCAATATCTCCGACTGTATAAAGAACAAACTTCCCCTGCGGTTTCAGACGAATGCTGGTATCTGTAAGCAAGGTTCCGGTCAGCATAGCACCCGCAGCGGTGCTCGTAGGGAACATTTTAGGTCCCACAGTTGGTTGCATCACCGAAAAAGACATGGCCACACTCTGATCTTCTCAGCACGATCACGAAGCCTCTCTTCTTCTCTGGCGCCAACACACATACACGCGTCCCACGCGGTATCAAGTAGGCTAGGCTCCTCCCACTCGTTCCTCTGATCACGTAGCTCCTGGGCTTTCACTGGCGCTTGCCCCCTATGCAGTCAGAAGTAAAGTCCTGCAACTTTAACCTCTTCTTCTCCTGAGAAATTGACAAAGTCCAGCTTTCACTGTAAACTCCCGGTGAAACACTTCTCTAGGTGGCAGGAAGTTGATGGCCAACAAATCCTGGACGACGCGCCCACATGTAGCAATAACTCTCAGTGGAGCTGCTGGTTTAAAGCGGGCTGTTACCTTCACTCTCGCAACCTCTGTTTCACCGGCACCGGGTCTAGGGTCCCATTGAGTTTACCTCCAGACAATGTAGGCACCAAACACTTGAGTATCTTTTCCAATGCTTTATTGAACAGGTAATAAAGGAAGTAGCAGGAAAGAGGTAGAAGGAAAGTTGCAGGGAAGCTCAAATACCTTTTCGTAGTATTCTTTAGTACATTGTTAGGAATTGAACACTTGTAGTTGAATGCACTCCCTGTGTGGGATTCAATCTTTGCCCGCCTGGATAGGCCTCTCTCACTTGCCTAGCAGCCAGTACGTAGCACAAACAAAAGTCTCTGCCACAGACTTGTTTGGAACAGAACCGGTATGATCCTCTGCCACAGGATGTAATGGTTTACGATGAATATCAGACACAGCACTTGAACCTTTAAGCCAACCCGGCAGTACTATGCAGTAAGATTACTTCAGGATACGTCCTCCAACTGAGTCACCAGGCCCCTCTCCAGACCAGCACTCTGCATGATCCTTCCATGACGGGTCCTCCCCTGGGATCTCCTCAGTTGTCCAGCTTCTGCTCTCAGGATAGACAGCCCAGGACCATTCCTCTGCCACTGTGGTAGGCCCCAGACAGGCTTCTGGGCCCACCCACACGCTGCAGCGACGTGGGCCTCCGGAATGGAGGACCACGGGGTGGTATTCCTAATGCATACCTGTCGGCCAGGAGGGCCAGAAGGTGGACGGAAAAAGACCCCTAAACATGGCGTCTGTCCCATAAATACCCTCTACCAGAATGCCACTCGGAGGACCACCTCCACCGAGTTGTCTCCGTAACAGAGGAGCACTCATACGCTTCAACACGTTGCCTTTCCAACACCGGCCCATGGGGACAACGACACCCACCGGCGCAGTGTGGAACTACACGCAACTCAGCCAAGCTGGAACAGAGGCAAATCTAACTTCACCTAACAGGTAACCCACCAAATTTATATATTAGTAGTAGATTAAAAATTTACCAGCGCTACACATATAAATATATAAATATATATATATATATATAATATATATATATATATATATATATATATATATATATATATATATATATATATATATATATATATATATATATATATAGAGTGCAGCTAACTGACTCGCCTAGGGAGGCCAAAGCCACCCTAGCTTTGGCCAATTACGGCTCTCTGTACAGACGGCGCTGTGATTGGCCAAGCATGCGGGTCGGCCAATCATCAGCCAGCAATGCACTGCAATGCCGCAGTGAATTATGGGCCATGACGCGCCACTTGAATTTGGTGCGAACGGCCCATAACATTTGAAATTCGATGAACGGTTGAACATGCGATGTTCGAGTCCAACATGGGTTCGACTCGAACTCGAAGCTCATCCCTAGTGTAAACACAGAAATCCCAGTTCTTTCAGGGTAGTAGAGAAAGATTTGTGTTCATACCAAGTATGAACACCAATCTATCTCTCCTCCTAGACAGTCCCATCCCTCCTACAGATAGAACACACCTAGGGAACACAGTTAACCCCTTGATCGCCCTCTAGTGTTAACCCCTTCCCTGCCAGTGCCATTTACACTGTAATCAGTACATTTTTATAGCACTGATCGCGATATAATTGTCAATGGTCCCAAAAATGTGTCAAAAGTGTCTGATCTGTCCGCCATAATGTCGCAGTCCTGATATAAATCGCTGATCACTGCCATTGCTAGTAAAAAAAATAATAATAATAAAAATGCCATAAAACTATCCCCTATTTTGTAGACGTATAACTTTTGTGCAAACCAATCAATATATGCTTATAGCATTGATTTTTTTTTTTACCAAAAATATGTAGCAAAATACATATCGGCCTAAACTGAGGAAAAAATTTGTTTTTGTTTTTTTTAAATGTGGGATATTTATTATAGCAAAATTGCCGCAAATTAGCGCTAATCGTGGTAATTAGCGCTAATTAGCAGTAAAACGGTATTCACTATAGCGCTGGTGAGAAAATACTCCAAAAATCAAATTTACTATATTTCCCTGAAACCAAATAGCGCCAAACCCTTACTCGGCTTAAAACCTGGAGAATTGCACATGGAAATATTGTTTAGAGCATGATATAATTGCCTAAATAGTACTGAAATATGCGGTATATTATTTAAAGATAATCTGCTTTTAAACTGTGTGAAAAAGTGATTTCTACACTGAAATATCTTTAAAACATCAATATCAGAAATCAAAATGTAATTCCCAAAAATTTGAGGGTAATATCACTATTCTACACTGACGCACAAAGAAATAACAAATATCACAGAATAAATCAAGAAGATTAACTCTTGAGTAATGTAATTCTGTCACCTGTATGTCCAAAGAAATGCAGTATTTAATTGTAGGAGGTTTTCATGTGGCAGCTCTGTGGCTTAGAGGTTAGAACTTCTGTTTAGCAACCCTGAGCATCTGGTTTTGAATCCCAAAAATGCAGCTTCATGTAGAGAAATTGTCTCATTTTCCAGGTACTAAAGCTATGTCTAAATGTAGTATTTATGTGTAGGAGGATTCCACCACCATTGTAAATCTTGCCAGATACACTATGTAGTCAAAAATATTGTGACACCTGCCTTTACACACACATGAGCTTTAATGGCAGCCCAGTCCTAGTCTGTAGGGTTAAAATTTGATTTTGCCCACCCTTTGCAGCTAGAACAACTTCTGGGAAGGCTAGGAAGGCTGTCCACAAGATTTAGTGTGTCTATGGGAATGTTTGACCATTGTTCCAAAAGTGCATTTGTGAGGCCAGGCACTGATGTTGGATGAGAAGGCCTGGCTCGCAGTCTGTTCTAATTCAGCCAAAAGGTGTTCTATTGTTCTATCAGGTTGTGCAGCCAGTCAAGTTCCTCCACCCCAAACTCACTCATCCATGTCTGTATGGAACTTGACTGGCCTGGACAGAGTCCTGACCTCAACACAACAGAACACCTTGGGGATGAATTAGAGCGGAGACTGTAAGCCAGGCCTTCTCATCCAACATCAGTGCCTGATCTCACAAATACACTTGAAAGAATAGTCAAAGATTCCCATAGACACACTCCTAAACCTTGTGGACAGCGTTCCCAGAACAGTTGAAGCTGTTATAGCTGCAAAGGGTGGGCCAAATGAATTTTGAACCCTTCGGACTAAGACTGGGATGCCATTACAGTTTATTTGCGTTTAAAGGCAGGTGTCCCAATACTTAGGCCAATATATTGTATATTGCTTGTGACACTGAGCATGGCTATGGACTTAAGGCTGGTTCACACCACAGAGATGCATAGAACATGTGTGAGGCTGCCTGCTGGCTAAGTGGCAATTCTGTCTAGCAGCACTGGGGTTTCTGGTTCAGTTCCCCAACATGCTAATGCTTGTGCCAAAGTTTATATATTATCCCTGTGTGGGTTTCTCACTACAATTCAAAGACATGCTGGCATTTTATTTTTCTCCTGTCGAAATATTCTCTGATGTACGAAAGTTAGTTTTGGACTTTAGATTGGAAGCTTATTGCAGCCAGGGACTGATGTTAATGTTTGTTAGCACTAATCACGCCCAGGGACTTGGACATTTAAAATTGTAGGGGTTACACTGCACAGGTACATATGCTTAGAAAACTGTTGCTTTGTTTATGTGCATGCAAATGGACTTCGATCTTTGGCCTGTAGTTGGAGATTTGATGCACATAGCCAAGGACTAACACAGTTGCAAATAGTATTATGTGTTCCTGCCCATCAGGTGCAATCACTTTAGACATACATGAACAGATAGATTGAAAGATACTGGTGGTTGTGTACTTATATTGGGCGTGTGTCAGTATGCTAACAATACAACCTATCTTATATAAGCAGTAGGGGGGGTTCATTTGGCCTGAGAAGGTCAGGTTTTTTTGCTGTGATTTGTGGGGGAGAAGGAATGATATTGTGCCTATTTGTAAACGCCCAACTAGGGCTGTTTGTTTGCTGAAATTCTTGTGCATTTTTTCAATCAAAAGTGGGTTTATGTGGCCATGCTGTCAATGTTGTGTGTGTATTGTTCCTGTCTGACCATGCAAACATGGTTTGGGAGCATGTGCTGACCTTCTACTCTTTGATCTCATTGCTTAATCATGTACACAGAAATGCAGCTTCCAGCAGAACATGGTCACCAATGTATGTATATGTGTGGATTTGTGGGGTGGTGGCAGGTGTTATATTTTGAACATGTAGCTTTTTTAATATTATGTTGGAATGCTTTGTAAGAATAATGACTGTTAAGTATGTTTCTATAATCTTGCAGATAAAAATGTGATGTGTTGCCCGTTATACACTGAAAGTAAAGCTGTGTCCACTCCAAGGTTTAGACAAATTTTAGATTGTAAGCTCCTATGAGCAGGGCTAACCACTTAAGGACCAGCCTCGTTTGGATTTTATGTGTTTACATGTTTAAAACAGGTTTTTTTGCTAGAAAATTACTTAGAACCCCCAAACATTATATATGGTTTTTTTTCTAACACATTAGAGAATAAAATGGCGGTCATTGCAATACTTTTTTTTGCACCATATTTGCGCAGCGGTCTTATAAGCGCACTTTTTTTGGAAAAAATTCACTTTTTTGAATAAAAAAATAAGACAACAGTAAAGTTAGCCCAATTTTTTTTTATATTGTGAAATATAATGTTACGCCAAGTAAATTGATACCCAACATGTCACGCTTCAAAATTGCGCCCGCTCGTGGAATAGCGTCAAACTTTTACCCTTAAAAATCTCCATAGGCGACGTTTAAAAAATTCTACAGGTTGCATGTTTTTCGTTACAGAGGAGGTCTAGGGCTAGAATTATTGCTCTCGCTCTACCGGTCGCGGCGATACCTCACATGTGTGGTTTGACCACCGTTTTCATATGCGGGCACTACTCACGTATGCGTTCGCTTCTGCGCGTGAGCTCGTCGGGACAGGGCGCTTTAAAAAATTTTTTTTTTTTTTTATTATTTATTTTACTTTATTTTATTTATTTTTTCCCTGTTTTAATAAAAAAAAAAAATTGGATCACTTTTATTCCTATTACAAGGAATGTAAACAAAAAAACATGACAGGTCCTCTTAAATATGAGATCTGGGGTCAAAAAGTCCTCAGATCTCATATTTACACTAAAATGAAAAAAAAAAAAAAAAAGTTGTTTAAAAAAATGACACAAAAAATTGTGCCTTTAAGAGAAGTGTGCGGAGCTGTCATAATGACGTCGCTCCGGCCATCACATGGTATAGAGACGGGTGGGGGCCATCTTGGCCTCACTCGTCTCAGTACCTCAGCAGTGACAGGTCCCGATCTCCTCCGCCGCTACCGACGGCTCCGGTAAGCGGCGGAGGGCGCGGGAGAGCGGCGAGAGGGGGGGTGGCACCTCTCCCGCCGCCGATAACGGTGATCTCGCGGCGAGCCCGCCGCAGAGACCACCATTATCGTGTACAGAACCGCTCGCTGTAAAGATGGATACCTCGGTTGTGGCAGCAGCTGCTGCCGTTACCGAGATATCCATCTTCAAAAAAATGACGTACATATACAGTGAGCGGTCGTCAAGTGGTTAAATTGCTAACTGTTTTGCAAAATGTAGCACCATATATGCTGTAGATTTTTTTTTTTTAAGCTAGTAAATTAATGTACATAATTTTGTTTCTGCTGGCAAAATAAAAGCATATTATTGAGCTTGTTTGTTGTGTTTTGTTTTCTCCTTTCTTCTTAATTCATTTTGGGGATGGTGGTTTTGGGGGAGTGTAAGAACTTTTAAATCATAGGCTTCTTTCACACTGGAGGCGCTTTACAGGCGTTATAGTGCTAAAAATAGCGCCAGCATAGTGCCTGTAAAGAGCCTCTCCTCTCACTCCAGTGTGAACTGGCCACTGACCCTAGGTTCACACCTATGCATTTTTTAGTGAGTTTTGCAGTTTTCAGAAACACTTTACAGTCCATTTAACATGGTTTCCTATGGTACTAGTTCACACCTATGCGTTTTGTGGCCAGTGCGTTTTTGGAAATGGTCAGGGACTTTTTTTTACGCGATTTGCGGATAATTGATTTCAATGTAACCGCACCAAAAATGCAACTGTTGCATTTGTGATGTGATTTTTGATGTGTTTTACTTTAACACTGTATATAGCTGGTTTCTAACTGAGGGCCGGGAAGCCATCTGCCGCATCCTTAACAACCAATGAATCTTCAGCGGTCAGCGGCTGCCCCACTGAAAGTAAAAAAAATGCCAGCCAAAAAAAAAAATTGCAGAAAAAACAGCATGGGGTCCCCCCAGTTCTATACCAGGCCCTTCGGGTGTAGTATGGATTTGAAGGGGTCCCCCATGCCAAAATTTAACAAAAATGGTGTGGGGTTACTCCAAAATCCATACCAGACCTGAAGGACCTGTTATGGATATTAAAGGGACTCCCGCATCAAAATAAAAAAAAATTGCGTGGGGTCCCCCCAAAATCCATACCAGCCCTTCAGGTATGGATATTAAGGGGAATCCCGCCTCAAAATAAAAAATTGCATGGGGGTCCCCCCAAAATCCATACCAGACCCTTCTCCGAGCATGCAACCTGGCAGGCCCAGGAAAAGAGGGGGGGCAAGAGCATGACCCCCCTCCTGAACCGTACCAGGCCACATGCCCTAGACATGGGAGGGTGCTTTGGAGTAGCCCCCCAAAGCACCTTGTCCCCATGTTGATGGGGACAAGGGCCTCATCCCCATAACCCTTGCCCGGTGGTTGTGGGGGTATCACGTACCTGGTAGTAGAGCCTGATTGGACGAGGAAGGCCTCCCTTACACCTCTGACTCGGGGTCTCTGGTAATGTGAACAGAAGACACCGAAGTGCAGAGTCGCACGAGTGCCAAGGAATCTTGCAGGCAGCAGGGTGGTACAACAGGAGCCAAGGGAGCAGTCAGAAGAAGGGTCACAGGACAACCTGAGGTCAATGCAGGTGGAGTTCAAGGGATGGTCAAGACAAGCCAGGTAGATACAGGAATCAGGATACAGGTTTGACGGGTAACAGGGGATACACAGGAGCTAAAGACGAAGCAGCACTGGAGCCTGGCACTGGCTGGGTTTAAATAGACTTTTTGGGTGCCAGCGTCATCTACGAGTGCGCACGGGTGCGCGCAAGTGTTGGCGCACACGGGGATGCGCGACGGCTTCTGTTTGGGTGCCAGTTCGCGCATGCATACTTCTATGCCCGATTCTTCGTACTTTGCATTGGCATAGTACTTCTATGCCAATGCCCGATTCCTACGAGCAAAAGGAATAAGTTCTTCTGCGCTTTAGAGTTCTTTTAGAGGGGCAAACTTGTCTGCTGGCATATACACCCTGACATTGCCCCCCTCCAATGGGCAGCCTCCGGATGCCCAACTGGGCTAGTTTTTCAGGATGATTCTGACAAAAAGTTTGGATAAGTCTCTCGGCATGAATATTGCCCTCAGGTTCCCAAGAGTTCTCCTCAGGTCCGTAGCCCCTCTGTTTGACCAAGTACTGGGTTTGATTCCGTTTCTTCCTGCAGTCCATGATCCCATCTACTTCATATTCTTCTTCAACGTTTGCCATTACAGGCTCAGGGGGACCACTATTCCGTTCAGCTAATGGGTCTGGACACACAGGTTTCAGAAGAGCAATATGAAAAACTGGGTGAATCTGGTAGTGCCAATTCATAGGCCACGTTGGTAATCCTCTTCTTCACCGCGAATGGCCCCACAAATTTAGGACTCAATTTTTTAGATGGGCAAGCTAACTTTAGATTAGTTGTAGCTAACCAAACCCGATCACCAGGTTCCAGGATCAGATCTTCTTATAGTCTTCCTGGGCTTTGGCCATATTTTTTTGCAACAGCTGGTTGTTAGAACTGAAGAATTTCATTTTATCTTGAACTGCTGGGATGGGACATTCAGGGGCTGTGGTGGTCAGGAATGAAGGGTGAAACCCGTAGTTGGCAAAAAAGGGGGATTGCTTGATGGCAGAATGTTCTGAGTTGTATCGAACTCTGCTAATGGTAATAATGCCACCCAATCATCCTGTGAAAAGGAAGAAAAACAGCGGAAATAATGTTCCAGCATCTGGTTGGTCCTTTCAGTTTGACCATTGGTCTGTGGGTGGTACGCTGAGGAAAAAGACAACTCAATCTTCAGGACTTCACACAAGGCTCTCCAAAATCTGGACGTGAACTGAACTCCGCGGTCAGACACTATATTAACAGGAAGTCCATGCAGCCTCACGATTTATTTAATAAAAATCTGTGCTGTCTCTGAAGCTTATGGTGTACCCTTCATGGGTAAGAAGTGCGCCATCTTCGATAAACGGTCCACGACCACAAAGATGGTATAGTGACCTTCGGATGGGGGAAGTTCCACGATGAAGTCCATCAAAAGCATTTTCCAAGGTTTATCTAGAATTGGCAAGGATTTCAGCAGACCCCAGGACTTAGTCCTGCTAGTTTTATTTTTGACACAGGTAGGACAAGACTCTATGTACCTTTTACAGTCCTCTTTTAAGCTGGGCCACCAAAAGGTACATTGTAAGAGTTCGGACGTCTTGCGGATTCCAAAATGCCCTGCAAGGGCATGGTCGTGGCAAAGACCCAAGGCGGCAACTCGCACATTTTCAGGTACAAAGATTCTGTCATTGTGCCATAACAGTCCATCCCTTGCTTGTAACACCACCCCAGAAGAAGACAAGATACCAATAGAGGCTTGTTTGATCTGGGACAATTAATCTTCCTGCAGCAAGAGAAAATTTCCGGGGGAAATAATGGTGTCTGGAGGGGCTGGTTCTTCTGACACACTGAACATTCGGGACAGAGCATCCGGCTTTGTGTTTTTTGACCCTGGCCTGTAGGTGGCGTGGAAGACAAATCTAGTGAAAAATAGTGCCCACCTGGCCTGTCGAGGTTTCAGACATCTTGCGGCTCGTAAATATTCCAGGTTTTGGTAGTCAGTATATATCAAGATTGGGTGAGCTGCCCCTTCCAGCAAGTATCTCCACTCTTCAAGGGCAGAGTTCTCTGTCTCCTACATCATAATTTTTCTCTGCCGGAGATAATTTGCGAGAAAAGAATGCCACAGGTTGTAATAGGGCTTTGGCCCCTTGACGTTGAGACAAGACTGCCCCTACTACTGTCTCTGAGGTGTCTACTTCTAAGACAAATGGTAGAGCAGGATCTGGATGCCGGAGTATAGGTGCAGATGTAAAAAGTCTTTTCAGAGTTTTAAATGCAGACTGTGCTTCTGAAGACCACTGGAAATGCTTGCATTGTCTTGTCAACTAGGGAATGGGGGAAATTATTGTGGAGAAGCCCTTAATAAATTTTCTATAGAAATTTGCGAATCCTACGAAGCATTGTATTCCCTTCTTGTCCATGGGAGCTGGCCAATCCAGGATAACAGAGACCTTCTGGGGATCCATCTTGATGCCATCTGTGGACAGGATAAGGCCCAGAAACTGGATACTTTGGCGCTCGAACTAGCATTTTTCGAGTTTCGCGTATAGGCAGTGCTATCGGGAGAGGACTTTTCTGACATGTTCCCGATGAGCCTCTAAGGAAGAAGAAAATATTAAAATGTCATCCAGATACATGATAACAAATAGGTCTAAATAGTCCCAGAAGACATCATTAATAAAGTGCTGAAAAGTTGCTGGGATGTTGCAAAGTCCTAAAGGCATTACTAAGCACTCAAAATGTCCAAATCGGGTAAGAAAAGCCGTTTTCCACTCGTCACCTTCACGAATAGGCA
This sequence comes from Lithobates septentrionalis, assembly GCA_037952835.1. Taxonomy (NCBI): domain Eukaryota; kingdom Metazoa; phylum Chordata; class Amphibia; order Anura; family Ranidae; genus Lithobates; species Lithobates septentrionalis. The sequence goes on along the minus strand of JBBDGP010001174.1, from coordinate 507,448 downwards.
CCAAGTTATATGTCCCACGTAAGTCCAATTTCGGGAAGATGACGGCAGAACAGAGTCTCTGAAACAGCTCTGACACCAAAAGCAGGGGGTAACAATTTTTAATTGTTATTTTATTGAGGTCCTGGTAGTCCACACACGGGCAGAGGGGAAGATCCTTTTTCTGGACAAAGAAAATTCCAGCTCTGGCTGCGGACGTGGAGAGACGGATAAAACCCTTTCTCAGGCTGTCATCAATGTACTCTTTCAAAGTGGAAAGTTCAGGTTCTGTTAAAGGGAAGATTCGCCCAAATGGTATTTCGGCCCCAGGGAGGAGCTCGATGGGGCAATCGTATGGCCTATGTGGAGGCCATACGATTGTATGTCTCTGCTCCTTTCTTACTAAACATGTCAGCAAAGTCTCGGTAAGGTGCAGGAATGGAAGAACACATCTCAGCATCAGAGTCCATACACAGTAGAGGAGATGGACGAGTGGATGGCTTGGAGAAGCAATGTTGCTGACAGTAGAAAGAGAGGAACTTAATCTTTCCTGAATCCCAATGAATGCAAGATTGTGCCCCTGGAGCCATGGCATACCCAAAATGATAGGGAACAAGGGTGAAGCTATGGCATCCAGACCTAGCAGTTCTCTTTGAGTCCTGGAAATGGTGTCAGGTAATGGAACAGTCTCTTGGGTAAAAGGACCTGATTTAATATGTGACCCATCTGCCAGATGAATTGAAAGTCCATGCAATTTAGGTTGCAGAGGAACCTTATCTTGTAGAGCAAAAGTTAAGTCAATAAAGCAGCTGCAAGCCCCTAAATCCACAATAGCAGGTACTAGGATGACTCTTTGCGGAAGACGCAGTGAAATTTGGATAGCCAGGTGAGAAGACTTGCGAGGCAACGAGGACTGGCTGGCAGAAGAGAAGGTCAGGCATCTGCAAACCTTGGCTGGAAAGGACCTTACATAATGGCCACCTCTCCCACAGTACAGACACAGGTGATTCAGTTGGCGGTACTGGCGTTCCTCTGGAGAAAGAGACGGGTGGGGCGGGGCGTGCCGAGCTGGACTGATTCTAGTAGACTGGGTACTGACTTGTGGCAACATCCCTGAAGGCTGGTGTCGTCCGGCCGATTTTTCAGCCCTGCGTTCTCTCAAACGTCTGTCAATCTGGATTGTTAGGTTAATCAATGCTTCCAAGGAATCAGGTACTCCTACATGGGCCGCTCATCTTTGAGAGGTTCAGATAAGCCTAGTCGAAACTGGTAACAGAGGGCAGCATTATTCCATTCGACATCCGCGCTCCAGTGTCTAAAGTCAGTTACATAGTTCTCAGTGGCTCTGGGGCCTTGCAGGAGCGCATGTAGGGACGCCTCGGCTGTGGTAGTTTGCAGGGGATCCTCATACACTTGAACCATAGCTTTGAAGAATGAAGTCAGACTTGACAGACAGGGGTTACTCTGCTCCAGCAAATGGTGAGCCCAGGACTGAGGCTCACCTTGTAGAAGGGAAATTACATACCCCATCTTAGTAGCCTCAAGAGAAAAGGTCTGGGGCTGTAATGAAAAGTATAGTTCACAAGCATTATAAAAAGTCTTGAACTTGCTGCGATTGCCTGAGAACTTTTCTGAAATTGATACCTGGGGTTCAGATGGCAGCATTACTACAGTTGGTGCAGGAGGAAGTTCCACAGATGCAGATGAGATGGAAACAGACGTGGGAGAAGAAAGTCCATGGATTTGCTCCTGAAGCCGACCCCTCCTGCAGACTCTTGACCAATTGTGCAAGTTCTGTAAGGTGATGGCACAGCTGATCCACCGGGGAAGTCCCTCATCCAGGCTCCGACATGGCTGCTTTGTACTATCATGTACCTGGTAGTAGAGCCTGATTGGATAAGGAAGGCCTCCCTTACACCTCTGACTCGGAGTCTCTGTTAATGTGAACAGAAGACACCGAAGTGCAGAGTTGCACGAGTGCCAATGAATCTTGCAGGCAGCAGGGCTGATGTCCTGGAAGTCTGGTGAAGATACTGGAAGGTCTTGACAGGTAGGCAGCTGGTGCTGGTGATGGCAACCGAAAGCAAGGTCAGGCAGGCTGGGTCATACACGGCAAGACAGTCATATGCATGGTGCAGGCAGGAACGTAGTCAGGAGACAAGCTAGATCTGGAACCAGATGAGTAAAACAGGAGCCAAGGGAGCAGGCAGAAGAAGGGTCACAGGACAAGCCGAGGTCAATGCAGGTGGAGTTCAAGGGATGGTCAAGACAAGCCAGGTAGATACAGGGATCAGGATACAGGTTTCACGGGTAACAGGATACACAGGAGCTGAAGACAAAACAGCACTGGAGCCAGGCACTGGCAGGGTTTAAATAGACTATTTGGGCGCCAGCGTCAATCAAGAGTGCGCGCGGTTGCGCGCCAGCGTTGGCACGCACGGGGATGTGCGAAGGCTTCTGTTTGCGCACCAGTTCGCATTGTGCACTTCTTTGCGCCAATGCTCGATTCCTACGAGCAAAAGGAATAAGTGTTCTTCTGCGCTTTAGAGTTCTTTTAGAGGGATGAACTTGTCTTCTGGCATGTACACCCTGACAGGGGGTCTGTGGGCGGGGGCTTATCAGAATCTGGAAGCCTCTTTTAAGAAGAAGGCCCCCAGATCCCGGCCCCTCCCCTATGTCAATGGGTTTTTCGGGTACATTGTACCCCTACACATTTACCAAAAAAAGCAGTGAAATGTGACAAAAGACAATAGCCGTTTTTTGACAATTCCTTTATTTAAAATATCTTCTTTCCCCGCTCCTTCCTCCGGTCTTCCTCCAGCTTCTTCTTCCTCCCGCTCCTTCTTCCAGTTTTCTCCTTCTTCTTCCAACTTCTTCTTCCCCCGCTTCGTCCTTCATCTTCCTCCGGTCTTCTCCATCTTCCTCCGGCTCCGGTCTTTCTACTCCGCCGCTCCCACCGCCGTCCTGCTATGAAAACGAACCTCCTTCGATGCTACGGCCAGCCGATCTGTCCGCTTCCATAGCGCACATTTCATATATAACTATGGGGCGTGTCCGCCAGATGACGTCATCAGGAGACCCCGCCCCCTTGTGACATCACTGACACATCATGCCCCATGCGGTAAAGTCACAAGGGGCGGGGTCTCTGAGTCACGTCATCCGCCCCCTCGCAGCATCGGAGGAGGTTTGTTTTTTGAATGTTCAGTAGGAGCAGCGGAGGAGAAAGACCGGAGGACGGACCAAGGGAAGAAGAAGCTGGAGGAAGATGGAGAAGACCGGAGGAAAAAGCGGGGAAAGAAGAAGACATTTTTAATAAAGGAATTGTCAAAAACCGGCTATTGTCGAGGGGGCGTGGCCAACCGGAGCTGAAGATGGACGCTTAACTGAATAGCTCAGCAGCCAGGGGACACAATCCAGCGTAATCGGCCCACATCACTACTCCATCCGCACCCATCCTCGCTCCAGGCACTCAGGAGACAAAGATGCAGCCATCCAGGAAAAGATTTACGGAGCACAAGCCCCAAAAACTAACAGAATTCGCCTACAAGCCGGCGGGCTGGGACTCCCAAGATGGCGCCGACCAGGCCGCGCCGCCCGAACCATACACGGACCTCCCGGAGGATCTCCAGGACGCACAGCACTCCACAGGTACGATTCCTGACAAGTACCAAGCCCCAGAGAGTGACCCTCTCCCCAGCAGCCCAGCAAAAGCTCGGATGAGGCTAGATACACTGGCGCTGCACACACAGCGCCAGCTAATTGAGGCCCAGGCTCCCATCCCCTTCTCCATAGACCAGGCCCTGCACTCCTCCATGGCCTCCTTCCCCACATCAGGGCAGCCAGTCATGGACACTACTCTGAAGGACATGCTTCTGTCCCTTCAATCCTCCCTCATGAATGATCTTTCATCCATGTTCCACAGAGTCACCTCTGACATTCACAAGCTAGATGACAGAATAACTAATGCTGAGAGAGGAATACAGGCCTGTACTTCCACAGTAAATGAAGTGATTGATTCCTATGACAATATCAAGGAGGAACAGGCATGGATGCGCGCCAAAATGGCGGATTTAGAAGACAGGTCACGCAGGAACAACATTAAACTGAGGGGAGTCCCGGAGTCCATACTCCCGGTGGACTTACCACGCTACGCGAAAGAATTAATACATCTAGTGATACCTGAAGCTTCCCCCAGAGACGCCATTATTGACAGAATACACAGAATTGCCAAACCGTCCCACCTGGCAGCCTCAGTCCCTAGAGATGTATTGATGAGGGTTCACTTCTATCACACCAAAGAAAAGCTCCTTATGGGCCTTAGAGCAAAATCTCCACTACCCAGCCCCTATACTGGGATACAACTTTTCCCTGACCTGTCCAAGTACACCCTCCAACTGCGACGGCAACTGAACCCGATAACCAAAGGTCTGCAGAACCACAAAGTACCATACAAATGGCGCCACCCAGCTACCATCCTTGTTGTCCGCAATGGCCAGACGCACGCAATAGGAGACCTAGATAAAGGCCTAAAGCTCCTCCACTCCTGGAGCATAATCCCTGATATGGCTACCCCTACCGCACTAACCAACGGTGCCTTACCTCCTCGTAGACAACAAAATCATCTTCTCACCTGAGGATGTTCGCATCTCCACAACAATGGCCGAAAACTCATCTCACAGATCCCCTGAGCTCTGACAGTCCGACACCTTAACTCTTACCTCCGGTGATACTGACTCTGTTTACCCCCACGTAGAGGATTTAACGGTGTCCAACACCCCCTCTAATCTTCGCGCTAGCTGAATTATACAGCAATATCATATCCAGCAACTGCGAACCGAAAACCCGAGTTCCTTTACCACTAGTTTCCATACTTTATACCAGTATTCTGTCAATGCATCCCTCTATTGGTTACTGACGTATTGCTCTATCCGCAGCACTCTAGTCCACCTCTATTTCAGACCCTTGGATTGCCACTGGAACACCACTGCGCTCTAGCTCCTAGACTCACCTGCAAGCAAAAGCATCACCATCCCTATACCAGTGCCTCAACACATCTGCAATCGGACTTTCGCCTCAGGATTGAAGCAGCCGACCCCACCTGCCATCGGACTCATCCTCCAGCAACGAACCGTAAGTGTTGCACTCAATACCCAACACCCCCACGGACACAAAATGCCATTCACTATACTCTCCTTAAATACCAACGGCCTCAATCATCCTGCCAAGAGACACTCACTGTGGAGATCCGCTACAGATCTGCACAGCGACGTCCTTTGTGTCCAGGAAACACATCTGCTCACAAATGATACACCCCTATGCAAGAACAACCGCTATCCCCAGGTGTTCCACGCCACCCATTCAACTAAAACAAGAGGGGTCATGATTGCAATCAGAGACTCACTGGACTTCCTACTTTTAGATATCGAAAAAGACCCCGAAGGCCGTTATCTCATACTTACTTGCAAAATCAACAAAGTGACCTATACCATAATCAACCTCTATGCCCCGAACTCTGGCCAAACTAAATTCCTTCACAAGGTCCTGCGTAAAGCCAAACACATCCAAAAAGGTCACCTAATATTATGTGGAGACTTTAATCTCGTCCCTGAAATATCCATCGACTCAACATCATCGGCAATCAGAAGAGTCTCACCTCTGAAAAGATTCATCTCCTCTCAAGACCTCTACGACGTTTGGCGCTGTCACCACGGCTCCGAACGGGACTATACTTTTTTTTCTTCCAGGCATCGCTCCTATTCAAGAATAGACCTGTTCTTAACCGATAAGTTTATTCTACAAAATGTATCTGCCTCCACAATCCACACCACGACATGGTCGGACCATGCCCCAATCTCTATCACGATCCAAGACTCTAACTTACAAAAAAATACATTTATATGGCGAGTAAACAACCACATCATTCAACACAATCAATATGCGCCATCTATTGCAGAACAAATAATCGATTTCTTTTCACTAAACAAAGGCTCGGTGCCCGACCCTGCCGTGGTGTGGAGTGCGCACAAAGCATACATGAGAGGCATGTTAATTAAATTAAGCTCCCACCATAAGAAAAAGAGGACGCAACGTATAAACGAACTAACAACCCAAATAGCAACCCTAGAATCGAGACACAAATCTGACACCCGAGACCAACTGACAAATCACCTATTGACCCTTAGACAGGAACTTAGATCACTACTCCTTCACTCTTATGAATTCCTTCAGAAAAAATTTAAGGCTACATCGTATTCTACCTCTAACAAAGCAGGGAAGAAACTAGCACAAAGACTAAAAGGCAGACGAACCAAAGCCAAAATCTCTCAACTTATCCACCCTCATACCAAAACCCTGCTGAGCAACCCCCAAGACATAGCTAATGCCTTCAGTGCCTACTATGAAGACTTATATAATCTAAAACAAGACCCGCTCACTCCCCAACCCACCCCAGACGACATTGACCACTTTCTCAGAAAAGTCAAGCTACCCACACTGACGATAGACCAACTGAATAACTTAAATGCCCCCTTCACAGAAATAGAAATAAAGAAGACTATTACCTCACTACCTAGTGGCAAAGCCCCAGGCCCTGACGGATTAACTGGGGAATACTACAAGCAATTCTCACCACATTTGACCCCGTACTTAACGGAATTATACAACCACGTTGCCTCCTCTTCTGCTTTCTCTAAAGAATACTTGAACGCGTTGGTAATAACATTGCCGAAACCAGGGAAACAGTCGAATATACCTCAAAATTTCCGCCCAATCTCTCTACTTAATCTCGACCTAAAAATTTACGCAAAAACCATAGCAACAAGATTGATTAAAATTATGCCCACCCTTATACATCAGGACCAGACGGGGTTCACAAAAGGTAGACAATCATCTGACGCCACCAGACGGATGATAAACCTGATCCACCATGCTGAATCCACCGGAACGCCTTCTCTGCTCCTATCCTTGGATGCAGAGAAGGCGTTCGATAGGGTTCACTGGACCTACCTAGAAAAGGTACTCCAAAAGTTTGGATTCCAGGGTCTGATTCTTAGAGCCATCCTGGCACTATACTCCAACCCCGAAGCTCAGGTTTACACAGAGGGCATGCTCTCCTGCCCATTCCCCATAACCAATGGCACCCGTCAAGGCTGCCCTCTATCTCCCCTCATATTTAATATGCTCATGGAGCCCCTAGCAGAAAGTATCCGTTCTCATCCCAACATCTCGGGCTTACACATTGGAACTACGCACCATAAGATCAGCTTATTTGCGGATGACATCATCCTTATCCTAACCGACCCGACTGTTTCCCTGGCTGAGGTTCACCATATGCTCCAGTGGTTTAGTTCGATCTCCTACTACAAGGTGAACACATCCAAATCCTGCATCCTAGACATAAATTTAAACGCCACCATAAAAAATCTTCTACAACTACAATATCCTTTTGTATGGGCAGACACTGATATTGCCTACCTGGGCATTAAACTCCCAAGAAACACTAACAACCTCTATTCAAGCAATTTCCCCCCACTACTCCAGACTATACAGCAAACGTCGCAACAAATAGCAAAACAAGAGCTATCTTGGACGGGAAGGCTTGCGGCCTTTAAAATGGTCTGCCTACCCCAAATACTTTATTATTTCAGAACCCTACCAATTCCACTACCTGCTACATTTTTTAGATCCTTACGCACAATATACAACAAACTCCTGTGGAACGGTAAACGTCCCAGGTGTGCCCATCAACAACTGACTAAACACAAACAAGTGGGGGGCACGAGCTCTATAGATTTTGAAGACTACCATATAGCAGCCATTCTGGCCCAACTACCCTGCTGGTTCCATCCAACTCCAACTACCCTATGGGGGCAAATTGAATGCTCCTCAATTACAAGAACAGACCTGAAAACCTGGCTACTGAGCACCCCCCTGGGCTCACCGATCCCAAAATCCCTATCCCCAACTATTAAAGCATCAGCGCAAGCCTGGAAAAAATTATCCATCTCAATGAACCATACCCCCCATGAACCACAAACACACATCCCTCTGGCCTCCTTGAAACATATAGCACCTGAAATACCAGTAACCTCATGGACACACAAAGGCGTAGGGCCCCTACAACATCTACTACAAGATAACTCCCTCAAACCATTCTCCCAATTGCAATCTGAATATACAATACCCACATCTGAACATTTCACCTACCTCCGTATACAACATTGCCTCAAAACGGTCCCCCTTCCTCTGTACAACATCCACCCCAAGACTTGGGATTATCTCACCAACCCTAACACAAATCTCAGAGGAATCTCATACTTCTACAACTCCATACACCAAAAACATACCTTCACTAAACTAAAGCCTCACAAGAAATGGGAAACAGATCTGAATCACGAATTCACAGACAATCAATGGCATCAAGCACTCAAGTCCACATACAAGGCCACGAAATGCGCGGCCCTTTGGGAACTGGCGCAAAAAATCTCTCTGCGTTGGTACATGACCCCAGCCAGAATCACGTCCATTAATCCTCAAGTCCCCAATATCTGCTGGAGATGTAACTCTTCCCCAGGGGATCTTCTCCATATCTTCTGGTCATGCCACCTTCTTAAAAAGTACTGGGATAGTATCTTCCAGCTAATCTCAAACATCACACACATCACAACTCCCCCCTCCCCAGCACTTGCGATCCTGAATCTTACTATTGAGGATCTTCCTCACCCCTTTAGAATAGTGACCACCCACATCCTGATGGCAGCTAAACTTAACATAGCTAGGCATTGGAAATCAGACACACCCTTAACCCTAACCCAAGTCGTAGACTTGGTATCATTACACTACAGTTATGAGCACACATCTGCTTCTGACACAAACCAATATAAAAAAATACAATCCAGCTGGCAACCATGGACCACCTGGACTAGAGTCTGCGCAATCCCCATCTAAGCTGCTGCATTAAAATCCTTTCCTCTTGACCGAGCAATACTATAAATAGAGTATGTTTACATGTATATTTTCAACTAATAACCTTCCAGAACATTTTCTTTCTTCTTTCCTTGGAATGCATTAACACAGATGGTCCACTTCACTCCTGTGACTCTAGAGATCCCACTTGGGGTGTCACACTAGTGAAGTGGATCAACAACGACTACAATATACCGATGCTAGAGATACTGATTATTATGTACTCAATGCATTAATTCAATGTGTATGGACATAGTTTTACTCTACCCAATGTGGAGCTGTTTTCAATGCATTGTCCACTTTTACGTCGTTGCACGACGTACAATGTTCAATTGTACAATGTATACTATGTGAAAATTAATAAAAATTATTGATAAAAAAAAAAAAAAAAAACCGGCTATTGTCCTTTGTCACATTTTACTGCTTTTTTTGGTGAATGGGTAGGGGTACAATGTACCCGATACCTATTCACATAGAAGGGGGGGCCGGGATCTGGGGGCCCCCTATTAAAGGGGGCTTCCAGATTCCAATAAGCCCCCCGCCCGCATACCCCCACAACCACCGGGTAAGGGTTGTGGGGATGAAGCCCTTGTCCCCATCGACATGGGGACAAGGTGTTTTGGGGGGAACCTCAAAGCACCCTCCCTATGTTGAGGGCATGTGGCCTGGTATGGTTCAGGAGGGGGGGCGCTTTCTCGTCCCCCCCTCTTTTCCTGTGGCCTGCCAGGTTGCGTGTTCGGATAAGGGTCTGGTATGGATTTTTTTTTCAAATTTTGACGCAGGGTTACCCTTAATATCCATGTAAAGACCTGAAGGGTCTGGTATGGATTTTGGGGGGGACCCATACGCCATTTTTTTTTTTTTTTACATTTGGCGTGGAGTTCCCCTTAATATCCATACCAGACTCAAAGGGCCTGGTATGGACCGGTGGGGGGAACCTACGCCGTTTTTTCCTTTGATTTTTAACTCTATATTGCCGGGAACCGGCAATTCATTACAGCCGGGAGCAATTTTAAATGAAATGTTTTCCTTTAGAAATGTCATTTTGCTGCGGTAGGAATTTTTAATTTTTATTGTTTCACTTTAAGCATTAGTAAAATCACTGCTCTTGAAAAAACGGCCGTTTTGAAAACATTTTTTTCCAATTGATACAGGTCCCCTGGGGCAGGACCCAGGTCCCCATATACTTTTTATGGCAAAGAACTTGCATATAAGCGTTCAGTAAAAACTTTTGCAGGTTCGAGCCCCATTGACTTCCACTATTCCTGCATATGTGATCTGACAGGCATTTTTGCCTGCAATAGCGCTGCTTTCCATTTGCAATAGCGCTCCGTTTCTGAGAGTTGAAGTCTTAATCAGCCTTAATTGGGCTCTATTTTCTGGGACTGCAGGATCATTTTTCAGTGCTATAGTAAATGACCCCCATTGTTTTTTTTTCGCTCTTCTTTTGTTTATAGCGCAAAAAAATAAAAACCGCAGAGGTGATCAAATACAACCAAAAGAAAGCTCTATTTGTTGGAAAATGTATGTCAATTTTGTTTGAGTATAGCATCGCATGACCGTGCAATTGTCAGTTAAAGCGATGCAGTGCTGTATCGCAAAAAATGGCCTGGTCAATGAGCAGCCAAATGTTCCAGGGCTGAAGTGGTTAAATCTATTAGGCTGTGTACAGGAACTGGAAAAGTTGATCAAGCACTTGGTGGAATACAGGTCTGATGAAGGCTTTGAGAATGTGCTTAGCTGATGCCAAAGAAATAGCTGAACAGCTTGATTGTGAAGCTCAATTTCCTGATGCTGTTACAATTAGACCTCGACGGAGAAAGAAGATTTTTGACTATGTACATGAAGATGAGTCTCTTGCAGACCCAACACAACATTTTAAAGTTAATTTTTTATTTGCCGTTTTGGACACATCCATCCAGTCCATAAATGAGAGATTCTTGTTACTTCAGAGCCACTGTGACACATTTGCATTTTTATATTAAATCCCAAAACTTGTAATGGACAGAAATTATATATTGAAGTGTTCCATGGATCTGCAAAACAAGTTAACTGACAGCCAGTTATCCAACTCTGACATTAATGGAATAGATCTTTGTGATTAACTGGACACCATTAGACCTTTTCTAACTCGGGAGATGACAGTCACCAACATCTTTCAGTATCTAGTGGAGAATAACTTGACCAACACATTCTTAAATCTTTCTATTTAACTGAGAATATTGATGACACTTCCTGTAAGTGTAGCTGCTGGGGAACCTTTATTTTCAAAACTAAAGCTGATGAAAAAAATTATCTCCGTTCCACAATGTCCCAGGTAAGACTTACCAACTTATCCATAATATCCATTGAAAAATTCTTCTGCGAAGACTTGGATATACATGATGTGATTAGAAATTTTGCTGTTGCCAAGGCTCGAGGAGTTTGTTTTGTTTGATTAAATAATCAAACAATGTGTATATGATTACATACATAAAAAAAGATTTTTTTTCTTCCCACTTTAGATATCTATATTTGAACACTGAAATGGCAGACTATTTATTTATGGATATTTACTTGGCACAAGCATAATACTTGCAACTGTTTAAAAGTCACTAGAGAGTCCCCTTGTGTGAGTCCCGTGTGGACTATGTCAAGGGGTTGGGGATATCTCCAACCAGTTTGGGTGGTGGGTATTCCCATGTATGAATGGGCACATAGGAAGGGGAGGGGTATTTGTGGGGTTGTGCGGGTTCTCTCTCTCTCTCTCTTTCTCTCTCTCTCCCCTCTTGCTACTCTGTTAGGATCTCTAATATCATACACTGTGTTAATTTAAAGAAATTGGAAACATTTCTTCTTATATAAAGTGTATTGGATATCTTGCTGGGGACTTAATGGATTACCAGTTGGAGATACGAAATAATGAGTGGAAAAATGAGGGTGTTGTCATGGAATGTGAGGGGGTTGGGTGATAGGGAAAAGAGACAGGCAGTTTTTGAAGCAATTGAGTTTTATAAACCAGCAATAATATTTCTGCAAGAGACCCACCTTGAACGAGAGGATAAAACGCTTTTTGAAAGATCAAGATTCACGTATCAAACTCATGCGGTAATATACTCTACCTATTCCCGAGGCGTTAGCATCCTGATTTCCCGTTCGGTACAGTTTTCATGCAGAGAGAGTTTTAAAGATCCTGAGGATCATTATATTGTATTTCGGTGCTCATTAAATGATAAAAACTTTTTGTTGGTGAATGTCTATGTTGCTCCCCCATACAATGACGAAGTGTTGAAAAATATGTTTAGGAAAATGGTACAGTGTCCGAATTTACCAACCCTAGTAATGGGAGATTTTAATAACATAATGAATGAGGAGGAGGATAGATATAGCACCACAAAGTGTAAACAAAGAATGAAGAGAACTAGATTTGCTGGCCATACACAAGAAATTGGGTTAATGGATATGTGGAGAATTAGATATCCACTAAAGAGAGAATACTCATGTTGTTCGAGTACATACGGATCTCTGTCAAGAATAGATTTGGCTTTGGGGAACTATAACTTTTTCCCTTGGCTAGAGTCAATCCAATATGGCCCTAGGAGGCTCTCCGATCACTCCCCACTTATACTGACCATACAGACTGAGGGACAGTTAATTTCTCCACCCTGGAAAATTAATCCACAGTGGCTGTTATTAATGACAGAGGAGGACACAATAGAATTTCAGCTGATAGAATTTAAAAAATAAAATAAAAACTCGACATCTCTATTAGTAGTTTGGGACACTATGAAGGCATATATGAGTGGGGTAATGATTAAAGAAATATCTATAATTAAAAGTTCATCAAGAAGACGTGAGGAGGAGGTAATGCAAAGTGGGACTCAAACAGAGCAGGAATATATTACGGATCCCATAGAAGAAAAGTGCCTAGCTAGGCAGGAAGCTCAAAATATTTATAAAATGTTATTTTTAACCAAAGCAGAAAATAGCAGATTTTTTCAAAACCAAAAACACTATGAGATGGGCGAACAAGTGGGATGTATGTTAGCTGCGATAGCTCAAGAGGGCCCGATAACTATCGCAGCAGTCAAAGATGCAGAAGGGGTAGTGAGGTATGATACAGGTAGTATCCAGAATATATTTGTTGACTTCTACACCTCACTTTATGAATCAAGGGTGGAGAAGTCAATGAATCAAGTAAAATAATTATTGGACAAATTGGTTCTCCCAAAGCTTAAATTAGAAGAAAGAGAGTTTCTCGATAGCCCCATATCCCTGGAAGATTTAAAACAAGCAGTTGCACAAACTCACAATAATAAAGCATCAGGGATGGATGGCCTACCGATGGAAATCTATAAAAAATTTGGTAAGATTCTGTTGCCAGAATTATTACAAGTACTAAATGACGCTTTTCGGAAACAAAGACTTCCAGAGTCAATGCAGGAAACAATAATTATAGTAATTCAAAAACAGGGTAAGGACCAATGTTGTCTAAAGTCTTATTGCCCTATTTCCCTCTTCACCTCAGACGTTAAGATATTGGCCCTGGTTCTTGCAAACAGATTATCAAGCCACATTAACATTTTGATTCATGAGGACCAAACAGGTTTTATTCCAACAAGAGCAGCATCAACAAATATTCGTAGACTTTTCTTAAATATGCAGCTCCCCATAGAAAATACAGGATTTAGAGCAATATTGTGCATGGATGTCCAAAAGGCTTTTGATATGGTGGAGTGAGAATATCTATGGGCCGTATTGGAGGCTTTTGGTAAAGGCCTGGGATTTTTAAAATGGGTTAAAATGTTATATAGGGAACCAAAAGCAAGGGTAAGAATTAATAATACATTATCTAGTTACATAGTTACATAGTAGGTGAGGTTGAAAAAAGACACAAGTCCATCAAGTCCAACCTATGTGTGTGATTATGTGTCAGTATTACATTACATATCCCTGTATATTGCGGTCATTCAGGTGATTATCTAATAGTTTCTTGAAGCTATCAATGCTCCCCGCTGAGACCACCGCCTGTGGAAGGGAATTCCACATCCTTGCCGCTCTTACAGTAAAGAACCCTCTACGTAGTTTAAGGTTAAACCTCTTTTCTTCTAATTGTGGTCGAGTGGCCACGAGTCTTATTAAACTCTCTTCTGCGAAAAAGTTTTATCCCTATTGTGGGGTCACCAGTACAGTATTTGTAAATTGAAATCATATCCCCTCTCAAGCGTCTCTTCTCCAGAGAGAATAAGTTCAGTGCTCGCAACCGTTCCTCATAACTAAGATCCTCCAGACCCTTTATTAGCTTTGTTGCCCTTCTTTGTACTCGCTCCATTTCCAGTACGTCCCTCCTGAGGACTGGTGCCCAGAACTGGACAGCATACTCCAGGTGCGGCCGGACCAGAGTCTTGTAGAGCGGGAGAATTATCATTTTATCTCTGCATTTGATCCCCCTTTTAATGCATGCCAATATTCTGTTTGCTTTATTAGCAGCAGCTTGGCATTGCATGCCATTGCTGAGTCTATCATCTACTAGGACCCCCAGGTCCTTTTCCATCCTAGATTCCCCCAGAGGTTCTCCCCCCAGTGTATAGATTGCATTCATATTTTTGCCACCCAAATGCATTATTTTACATTTTTCTACATTGAACCTCATTTGCCATGTATATGACCAAAAAAGACTGCGCTAGCAACAAAGTAAATTAAAATAAAAGAGTGTCAGAGCCAAATGCACTATAAAAAGGAATGTGGTGAATAAGACAAAATGTTATATGACAGAAAAGATAGAATAGGATATATATCTAACACAACACACCATGTGCTAAATAAAGGCATGCACGCATGCACTAACAAAATACATAGCTCATATTATCAAAAAGAGTGTACATAATAAACATGTGCAACTGTGGAGTGATATGGGTGAGCCTATCACTGCACTTGAACAAAAAATATATATAAATGTATGTACTCTCCTAGTTTTGCAAGCACCAATATAGATGACACTGATGCGAACTTCTAGGAAAATGCTAGGTGAAATAGTAAACGAAAAAGTCACCAATAACAAAATTGCAGACTAAAAGTATTAAGTTGAATGAAAATCTTCCATATTAGAGACAATTGGCAGACTACCAGCTATCCAGTCCGTGTAGTGAGCAGGACAAACGGTAGGCTGACCTAGTATCTGATTGCCTGCTCTGCATCCCGGTCCCGTGAGTAGCGCGTATATGCGCAGGTGACCCTATGGTACAGTAAGGTTTTACACCATATACCTTTCTTTCTTCCTTTTTTTGCGGAACGCGAGTCTTTGTGGTCCTCCAAAGGTTTCTTCCGGGCATCTCCAACATCAGCCTACCGTTTGTCCTGCTCACTACACGGACTGGATAGCTGGTAGTCTGCCAATTGTCTCTAATATGGAAGATTTTCATTCAACTTAATACTTTTAGTCTGCAATTTTGTTATTGGTGACTTTTTCGTTTACTATTTCACCTAGCATTTTCCTAGAAGTTTGCATCAGTGTCATCTATATTGGTGCTTGCAAAACTAGGAGAGTACATACATTTATATATATTTTTTGTTCAAGTGCAGTGATAGGCTCACTCATATCACTCCACAGTTGCACATGTTTATTATGTACACTCTTTTTGATAATATGAGCTATGTATTTTGTTAGTGCATGCGTGCATGCCTTTATTTAGCACATGGTGTGTTGTGTTAGATATATATCCTATTCTATCTTTTCTGTCATATAACATTTTGTCTTATTCACCACATTCCTTTTTATAGTGCATTTGGCTCTGACACTCTTTTATTTTAATTTACTTTGTTGCTAGCGCAGTCTTTTTTGGTCATATATATCACTAAAAGTGTAGCACTTTTTGTTTCTGCTGCTGCAACAGGCTAGTTTGATCAACACTATACCACTTATTATTTGCGAGCGCTGGTTTTTATGTTTATATCATTTGCCATGTAGTCGCCCACCCCATTAATTTGTTCAGGTCTTTTTTCAAGATTTCCACATCCTGCGGAGAAGTTATTGCCCTGCTTAGCTTAGTATCGTCTGCAAATACAGAGATTGAACTGTTTATCCCATCCTCCAGGTCGTTTATGAACAAATTAAATAGGATTGGTCCCAGCACAGAACCCTGGGGAACCCCACTACTCACCCCTGACCATTCTGAGTACTCCCCATTTATCACCACCCTCTGAACACGCTCTTGTAGCCAGTTTTCAATCCATGTACTCACCCTATGGTCCATGCCAACGCACCTTATTTTGTACAGTAAACGTTTATGGGGAACTGTGTCAAATGCTTTTGCAAAATCCAGATACACCACGTCTATGGGCCTTCCTTTATCTAGATGGCAACTCACCTCCTCATAGAAGGTTAATAGATTGGTTTGGCAAGAACGATTCTTCATGAATCCATGCTGATTACTGCTAATGATATCATTCTTATTACTAAAATCTTGTATATAGTCCCTTATCATCCCCTCCAAGAGTTTACATACTATTGATGTTAGGCTAACTGGTCTGTAATTCCCAGGGATGTTTTTTGGGCCCTTTTTAAATATTGGTGCTACATTGGCTTTTCTTCAATCAGCTGGTACCATTCCAGTCAATAGACTGTCTGTAAAAATTAGGAACAACGGTCTGGCAATCACCTGACTGAGTTCCCTAAGTACCCTCGGATGCAAGCCATCTGGTCCCGGTGATTTATTAATGTTAAGTTTCTCAAGTCTAATTTTAATTCCGTCCTCTGTTAACCATGTAGGTGCTTCCTGTGTTGTGTCATGAGGATAAACACTGCAGTTTTGGTTACTGAAACCCCCCGATTCACTCGTGAAGACTGAGGAGAAGAATAAATTCAATACCTTTGCCATCTCCCCATCCTTTGTAACCAGATATCCTTCCTTATTCTTTATGGGGCCAATATGGCCTGTCCTCCCTTTTTTACTGTTTACATACTTAAAGAATTTCTTGGGATTTTTTTTGCTCTCCTCCGCTATGTGTCTTTCATGTTCTATCTTAGCCATCCTAATTGCACCCTTACATTTCTTATTGCATTCTTTATAAATTCTGAATGCTGAGGATGATCCCTCAACCTTGTATTTTTCGAAGGCCTTCTCCTTTGCTTTTATATGCATTTTTACATTGGAGTTAAGCCATCCAGGATGTTTGTTCGCTCTTTTAAATTTATTACCCAATGGGATACATTTAATATGCTCTTAAAGCAAACCCATCTCTCCTCCGTATTCTTTGTTCCTAATATTTTATCCAAATTTATGCCTTTTAGCAAGGTTTGTAGTTTAGGGAAGTTGGCTCTTTTGAAATTCAGTGTCTTTGTGTTCCCTTCATGTTTCCTATTTGTGTGATTTATACTGAAACTAATTGACCTGTGATTGCTGTTACCTAAATTGCCCCGTATTTCCACATCTGTTATCAGGTCTGTATTGTTGGTAATCAGTAGATCTAGTAATGTTTTACTTCTAGTTGGTGCGTCTACCATCTGACCCATAAAATTGTCCTGCAAGACACTAAGGAACTGGCGAGCCTTAAATGAATGCGCGGTTCCCTCCGCCCAGTCTATATCTGGATAATTAAAATCCCCCATTATGATAACACTTCCCATCCTTGTTGCTAATCCAATTTGTGATAGGAGATCCGTCTCCACTTCCTCCCTCAGGTTAGGGGGCCTATAGCATACTCCCAGTATTATTTTCCCCTTAGCTTCATCCCTTTGGAGCTCTACCCATAAAGATTCCACCTCCTCCCTAGCCCCCTCAGTGATGTCATCTCTCACATTCACTTGTACATTATTCTTGATATATAGGCATACCCCTCCCCCTTTTTTACCCTCTCTATCCTTGCGGTATAGGGTATACCCTTGAATGTTTGCCAGCCAATCATGAGAGCTGTTCAACCAGGTCTCTGAAATTCCCACAAAATCCAAATCCTCCTTGTACAACAGTATCTCTAGTTCACCCATCTTGTCCGCCATGCTCCTGGCATTGGTGAACATGCCACATAGTTTAGACTGGTCCCATATTGTCCTCATATTGGGTGTTTCAAGATTGCAACTAGGACTTACTACTATACTCACCTTGTGTTTTTGTGCTTTGGTTAACCTACCACTAATGCCCCCAATACTACCCTCTGGAATATCTTCCGCGCTGGCTATCACTGTCTCTGGACCCTCCCCCCCATCGCCTAGTTCATTCAATCTGTCTAGAGGGACAAGGCAAGGATGCCCCCTGTCCCCACCACTGTTTGCTATAGCAGTGGAACCTCTTGCCCTTGTTATTAGACAGTCAGTGGAAATAGTCGGGTTCCAACGAGCAGGAAGAGAGGATAAAGTTGCCCTTTATGCAGATGATGCTCTTATTTTCCTGGGGGATACCTCAAAGTCATTAGCGGAACTTATGAGCCTTATCTCCATATTTGGGTGACTTTTGGGCTTCCAGATTAATTGGGATAAGTCTGAACTACTACCATTAGATGAGTTAAAAGTCCCTTTATTAAACCAAGCATACAGTGAGATACTTGGGGATAGACATATCTCGGAATGTAAAAGATTAAATTAAACTTAACCTTAAACCTTTATTAGCGAAATTTAAGGATAAATGTCGAAGATGGTGTAAATTACCACTGACTGTCAGGAAAGGTATCCTCCACTGGTAATATCGATCATTTGGCATGGAGTACTGAGGTCCACCAGCAGGTGTCTCCTGGCAGGTTGGAGCCGTCAGAAGAGCTTTTTCCTGCTGGTATTCTGTCACCTTTGGGCCGCAGTACTGGCGCCCACCAGCGGAGGAATCCTGGCAGTATGGAGCAGGTATTCCCCTCTGCAGACAGGTGTCACCTGACCTTAACCACTTCCCGACCGGCTCACGCCGATCTACGTCGGCAGAATGGCACGGCTGGGCAAATCGACGTATCTGTACGTCCATTTGAATTCCCCGCCGTGCCATTGCGTGCACGCCGCCAGCGCGCGCCGGCCAGGAGCTACGTGAGTCGGGTCGCAGGTCCTGTGGACTCGATCGCCAGGGGGGTACCCGCGATGGCCTCACGGAGAGGACGAACGGGGAGATGCTGATGTAAACAGCATCTCCCAGTTCTGCCTAGTGACAAGTGTCACTGATCACTGCTCCCTGTCATCGGGAGCAGTGATCAGCGTAGTGACACACACAGCCCCTCCCCCCACAGTTAGAAAACACTTCCCTAGTACTGATTAACCCCTCCCCGCCCCCTAGTGGTTAACCCCTTCACTGCCAGTGTCATTTACACAGTAATCAGTGCATTTTTAATCGTACTGATCGCTGTATAAATGACAATGGTCCCAAAAATGTGTCAAAAATGTCCGATGTGTCCGCCATAACGTCGCAGTCACAATAAAAATCGCTGATCGCCGCCATTACTAGTAAAAAAAAAATTATTAATAAAAATGTCATAAAACTATCCCCTATTTAGTAAATGCTATAACTTTTGCGCAAACCAATCAATAAACGCTTATTGCGATTTTTTTTTAACCAAAAATACTGTATATACTCGAGTATAAGTCGTCCCGAGTATAAGTCGAGGCCCCTAATTTACCACAAAAAACTGGGAAAACTTTATTGACCCAAGTATAACACGAGGGTGAGAAATGCAGAGGGTCAACAATGCCCATCTGCAGCTGCATGCCTCCCTGTGTCCTGTGCAGCCTACCTGTACCCTGTGCATGTGTCCTGTACATGTGTGTGTGTCCTGTACATGTGTGTCCTGTACATGTGTGTCCTGTACATGTCCTGTGTCCTGTACATGTCCTGTGTGCATGTGTCCTGTGTGCATGTGCAGCCTACCTGTGTCCTGTGCAGCCTCCCTGTGGCGATCTCCATCCTCCCTGTGGCGATCTCCATCCTCAAATGGCGGCCGGCGTGTGATGATAGTGTTCGGCGGCCATTCCACAGTTCAAAAGCCGCGCCTCCTCCTTGTCTGTGATAGGCTGACTGCCTATCACGGACATTCTCTCATTCTCATACCACGGACGAGGATGAGAGAATGTCCGTGATAGGCTGTACACTGACAGCTGTTCAGCCTATCACAGATGAGCAGGAGGCGCGGCTTTTGAAAGCTGCAATAGCCGGCGAACACTATCATCACACGTCGGCCGCCATCTGCCTGCATGACACGCTGATCATGCAGACAGACGGCAGGGACTCGAGTATAAGTCGAAGGGACACTTTCAGCCTAAAAAAAAGGGCTGAAAAATTTGACTTATACTCGAGTATATACGGTATGTAGAAGAATACGTATCGGCCTAAACTGAGGGAAAAAATGTTTTTTTATATATTTTTGGGGGATATTTATTATAGCAAAATGTAAAAAATAATGCGTTTATTTCAAAATTGTCGCTCTTATTTTGTTTATAGCGCAAAAAATAAAAATTGCAGAGGTGATTAAATACCACCAAAAGAAAGCTCTATTTGTGGGAAAAAAAGGACGTCAATTTTGTTTGGGAGCCACGTCGCACGACCGAGCAGTTGTCAGTTAAAGCGACGCAGTGCCGAATCGCAAAAAGTGCTCTGGTCAGGAAGGGGGTAAATCCTTCCGGGGCTGAAGCGGTTAATTAGCAGAGCTGCAGTATAAATAACTGGCAAGTGCACACTCATGTTGCCCTGGTATTGTCCTTGAGCCCTAACCTGCAGCCTGCATCCTGTTACTCTGATCCTGAATCCTGATTCCTGAACCTGAAGCCTGATTCCTGGAACCTGTTGATCCTGTTTCCTGTCTGTTACCTGAACCCTGGACCCTGAGCCTTGTACCTGACCCGTCCCTCCTGTGATCCATCCATCCTCTCTTATCCTGTTTGTTTCCCTTCCCAGCTACTGATCTCCTGTTTATGACTCTGGCCTGGCTTGACTACGATTCTGGTACTCCCTTTTGCTACATATGCTGGTTGTGTATTATCACTGTTTGGTTGTTTAGTTTGTTCACTCTGTATTGGTGGTGTGTTCACATGTATATGCATTTACCTTAATAAACTTACTTTCACCTATTTATGTCTGGTTCACTCTGTTGCAGTCCACACAGTTCTGGTCTTATCTGGTATATGACACTGACAGTGATAGGTAGAGCAAATCTTGTTAAAATGATTTGGACCCCACAATTACTTTATGTGTTTAATAATTCACAAGTATGGATCACAGTATTCTGGTTTAGAAAAATAGAATCTCTTTTTAGAGAACTTATTTGGAAGAAAAAACAACCACGCATAAAGTTAACAACATTAATGTTAAATAAAGAAGCTGGTGGATTGGCGATTCCCCACCCAAAAAGCAATTTTTTAGCTTCACAAATACAACATTTTTGGGATGGACAGTAATATCAGGTTCCGATTCTATACAGAGTCTGCTATTATCAGTATACCCCGACTACCCATTGATTTCCTTATTGGAGACAAGAAATCAATTGTTTAATAAAGGATTTGTTACAGGTAAATTATTTGACAAGGTATGGCAGGAAATGAAAAAAAATACAGAAATAAAGGGCTATACAGTATACACCCCCTATATGGAATAATATTAGTTATGGGTAACTGATGAAACTGGAAGGGTTTGAGATATGAAGGCTCAAGGGAATAAGGCAGAGATATGCAATTAGCGGACCTCCAGCTGTTGCAGAACTTCAAGTTCCATGAGGCATAGCAAGACTCTGACAGCCACAAGCATAACACATAGAGGCATGATGGGACTTGTAGTTTTGCAACAGCTGGATGTCCACTAATTGCATAATCCCTGGACTAAGGTATATGATACAGCTATTCCAGTACGATGTGATAAAAACCTTTACTGAACTAAGAAATTAATAAAATATCCGAAACCAAAGATTCTTACATTCTCAATTTTTACAGCTTAGGCATGCATTACAAGCACAGGGTCAAATGCATGAATTGAAATGTAATAAATCAGAGGTAATAGCCTTGCTGGATAAAACAGAAAAGAAAAAGGGTTTGATTTCACAAATATATGAAATATTATATGATAAATTTAAAGAAACAGTGGACATACCAGCAAGGTCAGCCTGGTCTTGCCATATAGGGCCAATCTCAGATGAACAATGGGCATCGGCACTGTCAGTAACACCCCTGGCATCCCTATCCCCAACACAAAACTTAACACAATTATTTATATTATACAGGGCTCATTATACACCAGAGAAATTATGTAAATGGAAACATAGAGACACAGCCCAATGTCCCAGATGTAAAGGGAGCCCTGCTAACTTAATCCATATGCTATGGAGATGTCCTAAACTCCATTGTTACTGGTATGAAGTGGCATTAACGCATTATTTTTTACTTTTTGCTATAATAAATATCCCCCAAAAATATATAAAAAAACATTTTTTTTCCTCAGTTTAGGCTGATATGTATTCTTCTGCATATGTTTGATAAAAAAATTGCAATAAGTGTTTATTGATTGGTTTGCGCAAAAGTTATAGCGTCTACAAAATAGGGGATAGCTTTATGGCATTTTTATTAATAATTTTTTTTTTTACTAGTAATGGCGGCGATCAGCAATTTTTATCGTGATTGATTATGGTGGACAGATCGGACACTTTTGGTGCTATTTTGGGACCATTCACATTTATACAGCGATCAGTGCGATTAAAAATGCATTGATTACTGTGTAAATGTGTGGCACGACACTGATCACCGCTCCCGATTACAGGGAGTGGTGATCAGTGTCAATGTCACTAGGTTGAATGGGGAAACGCTTGTTTACATCAGCATTTTCCCGTTCTTCCTCTCCGTGAGATGATCGTGGGTATCCCTGCGGACATCGAGTCCGCGGGACCCGTGATCACACTCACGGAGCTCACAGCAGCGGTGCGAATGCGACCACACGGCGGAAAATTTAAAGGGACGTACCTGTACGCCCATTTACCTGTCTGTGCCATTCTGCCGACGTATATGTACATGCGGCGGTCGGCAAGTGGTTAATGATCAATAGTGTTTTTGGGACCGGGCTGTCTCCAGAACCGGGAATGAATGGGGAATCCCGGGGGAATATAGGATATCAATAACCAGGAGCCTATTTCAGGCCCGTAAGCTTATAGGGCAAAAGTGGACATCATTATGTCCACCTACAGTAGCAGAATGGAAGATACAAATAAGGGAAACCTTAGTTAAGGAAAAAAATATTTTTCTACACAGAGGATACCCAGGGAATTTTGAAAAGATATGGAGAAGATGGTCTGACATTCTGGATGTATTATTAGATGGGAGAGTGGGGAGAGAGAGGGGGGGGTATGGGTGCCAAGGGTTTTGTTTTTTTTCTTCCCCATCTCATTACGTGCCAGGGTTGTATGTTGTTTGTTATGCCGCGTACACACGAGCGGACTTTACGGCAGACTTTGCTCGGCGGACTTTTCGACAGACTTTACGACGGACTTTCTCAATTAACGGACTTGCCTACACACAATCCACCAAAGTCCGTCGAATTCGTATGTGATGATGTACGACCGGACTAAAATAAGGAAGTTCATAGCCAGTAGCCAATAGCTGCCCTAGCGTGGCTTTTTGTCCGTCGAACTAGCATACAGACGAGTGGACTTTTCGACCGGACTCGATTTCGACGGATTGATTTAAAACATGTTTCAAATCTAAGTCCGTCCAACTTTTGAGAAAACAAAGTCCGCTGGAGCCCACACACGATTGAATTGTCTGACGAAATCCAGTCTGCCGGGCAAAGTCTGCTGTAAAGTCCGCTCGTGTGTACGCGGCATTATTCTTGTTTTTTGTATGAAAAAGTAATAATAAAGAATGAGGTGATTAAAAAACATAAATAAATGTGTACACACTGCATCCTTCCCTAGTGTCCCAAAACTGGAAGATAATGTACCAACATTTTTTGGGAGACTGCAGATGTGTTTTTGCAATATTGAGCTGGGCTTGGATGTTTTTCTTAAGAAAAGGCTTCTGTCTTGCCACTCTACCCCATAACCCAGACATATGAATAATACAGTAGATTGTTGATATGTTGACATGTAGCACATAGTTACATAGTTACATAGTTAGTAAGGTTGAATAAAGACACCAGTCCATCCAGTTCAACCTGAGTGAGTACACACTCACATCAGTCCCTACCCTCAAGGAGCCCACAATCCAAGGTCCCCAACTCACATTCATATACTAGGGCCAATTTTTGGACAGAAGCCAACCTACCAATTAACCTACCAGCATGTCTTTGGAGTGTGGGAGGAAACCGGAGTACCCGGAGGAAACCCACACAGACAGAACATGCAAACTCCAGGCAGGTAGTGTCGTGGTTGGGATTCGAACCAGCGACCCTTTTTACTGCTAGATGAGAGTGCTACCCACTACACCACTGTGCTGCCCATACAGACAGATATTTCTGCAGCTCCTTTAATGTTGCTGTAGGCCTCTTGGCAGCCTCCCTGACCAATTTTCTTCTCGTCTTTTTATAAATTTTGGAGATATCAAAAGACTATAAACCTTTTTGGGACTTTAAAGGCACAACTGTAGTGAGCTACACAACGTAAATAAAAAGGTTGAATTTTATTAATAATATACAAAAAAACAGAAAGAATAGACAGAACATCATTAAAAACACATCAGATCTAGACATACAACGCATATCATGACACCATTGAGGATCCTATCCTCAAAAGTACAGAATCAATCTATCTTGCATATTTTGCATCTGTAGTTATAGGTTTTCTACTACGAAACAAATAGAGACCAAGGAGGCTTGATTAAACATGTATCTACATGTATATTAATGTATCCAGACAACCGTACTTGCTCTTCAGCCCCTGAAAAACTGCAAAATCAAAAAATGTCCTAAACAGGAGGGGGACCAAGAAAAGATGGGGCTCATTGAAGAGCAACACGTGGTATGAAATATCAAAAAGTATGTTTATTGTAGTACAAAAATTATATAAACATGTGGATAAAAGTACTATACTGCCCTGGGTATAAAAGATCGGCTGGCCTCAAGGGGTCAGTCAATGCATTCACAGACTGGGGGGACAAAACGACATGTAACAAAAGGACAAACAAAAACGTCCGGACGTCAAGGAAATTGATGTCTGCTCAACCAGCTTACAATAAGAAGTATCCAGCAATTGCTGAAATGTGGTTGCAGACTGACATCAATCCCCCAGGGGGCGGCTCAAGCCAAGGGGGGCAGGAAGGGGGGGGCACAGTGTGGGGCACTGGTAGATCACAGTTGTCTGTGATAGAAGAGTGATCCCATGTGTGGTCTGTGAACAGTGCTAGTCATTGAAAATTATGGCAAGCAGTCCAATGTTGTATATGTCATTGTACATCGATATACAAGAAGTAATGTGCATATATCCTGATTTGAAAATAATTAGTCAATATCAGAAGCACCTTGTATGGCCATACTGTTGGTGAACAGAAGAAATGAAGGTAACCTGGTACTTTACCACTTCCGGGTCCTGGATTGAAAACTTCAGATACTACCGTAGTGTTGTGTTCCGTTCATTATGTTCCGTTTTCAGTGGATGCTTAAGATAGCATGACAATGTTACTCGTCTGAGCGCTGTGCTCTGAAAAGCACTGCAGTAGTAAGCAGGTGACAGTCCTTGAAGATGTGCCCACGGTAACTCCTGTGGAGCGGCCCCGACCAACTGATCAAATCCCTGCCCTCGGTGTATGAGCCGGCAGCCTCCTACGGGGGATGACAGCAGAACGTGACGTCCGGACAGAATGAAGTCAACGAGTTTCACATTACAAAGATGTGTAGCTTCATCTGGACGTATAGGTGGCATGCTACATCCATTCCTCGTACACGCCCACCCAGCTGGCACATTTAAAGGAGATGCTCCCAATCTGTGTAGTAACCAGATTATCAGTTGTTTGTTAGTTGCTGCTTATCATATTTTAACCCATATTCAACCCCGGATTCAGAGAATATTCTCATCAGTGGGTTATAGTCGTGCTTACCATACGCAGCATATTTAAGACCATAAGCCCCGGGGGGGTGGATGCAGGTAAGGGAAAAGGGGAAAGGAGAAGAGAGGAGAGGAGAAAAGGGAAGAGAAGAGGGAGGAGGAAAAAAGGAACACACATATATATAGACCCTGAAATTAGCTGGCGAGAATGGGGGCACTACAAAAATCCCAGGTGATCCCACTAAGGGATGCCTCAGTATTTTTGTTTGGTCTAAGTTGCCAGAAACGGCTGTAAATTTAGCTCTGTATTAAGGTCTAACGGGGCAAGAGAGCCCAAACAGAAAATCCATCTCTTTTCTTTTTGCTGTAAGATCTGGTCAAAGTCCCCTCTTCTGGAGGAGAGGTCTAGGGAATATATGCCTTTGACTTGCATGCCAGACAGTTTGCCCTGGTGGAACTGGGCAAAATGTCTGGCCACCGGTTTGTCTGGATTCTTTTCCTGGATTTCCCTCATGTGTTCTCCTAGGCGGATTCTGAATTGACTTTTGGTCTTGACGATATATATCTTTTTGCATGGACAGGTTAACATGTAAATGACCCTAGTTGTTGCGCAGTTGATAAGACTTTTGATCTCAAAACTGTTTTTGTTTTGGGAGTCATTAAAAATAGCTGTTCTCTGTACATATGGACATACTTGACAATGTCCGCAGGGGAACATCCCCTTACTTCTAGGGAACTGAGATAACCAGGAAGTGTCTGTACTTTTAATGTGTTCGGATTGAACCAAACAATCGCCTAGGTTTCTGGCTCTTCTTGCAACCATTTTTGGAGCAGGCCCTACTATCTGAGCTATACCAGGGGTGTTTGTAAGAATGCCCCAGTGTTTCTGTGGTATGGATCTAACCGTATCCCACTGGGTACCAAATTGTGTGATTATTCTCACTGCGTCAGGGGCAGTGGAGGACGGAAGGGTAGAGGGCAGTTTTTTCGTGTTGTCCAGGAGAGCAGGGCAATACCGCCCTGCTGCCTTACGTTTCGCTCTTCTTATTTGTTTATGGGAGTATCCACATTCCCAAAACCGCTTATACAGTTTGTCACTTTCTCATTTATAATCCTCACTATTGGAGCAATTGCGCCTAATACGAAGGAATTGACCTACTGGAATGCTATTCTTAAGCCATTTTGGATGGTGACTATCTGCTCGCAGAAGTGTATTGGCTGATGTCTCCTTCCGGAAGGTGTGGGTTACAAGGGACAGATTTTTTTTACCAATTGAAAGATCCAGAAAGGAAATCCTCTCTCGATCCCATGCATAAGTTAGTTTGATGTTTCGATCGTTGGAGTTCAAGAGATCTATGAATAACGCAAGCGAATCCTGATCACCCCTCCAGATGACAAACACGTCGTCGATGTACCTGAGCCATATATGAACATGGCTCAGGTACATCGGCGAGGCGTAAACCAAATCCTCCTCCCACAATCCCAAGTGGAGGCATGCGTATGCAGGAGCCCATGGTGCACCCATAGAGGTGCCATTAATTTGTTGGTAATAGTTGGATAGAAATTGGAAATGATTATTATTAAGGGCGAAGGTCAGCAGGTCCACCAAGAATTCATTTTGGGGTCCATAGTTGGGAAAGTGCTTATCCAGGAAGATCTCCACTGCTCTAATCCCCCACTCGTGGGGAATTGACGCGTAGAGGGATTCCACGTCGATCCCCACGAGAAGGAGCTCCCCCTGTAGGTCAATCTGGGAAATATGTTTAAGGACATCGCCAGTGTCCCTGACATATGACCTGAGATCAGTGACCATCTCCTTGAGGAGGTTGTCCAGGTATTTTCCAACTCTCTCCAAGGGACCCTTGGTTGTCGAGACAGTTGGTCTCCCAGGGGGATTAGCCAAGGACTTGTGCACTTTAGGGATAATGTAGAATACTGGTACATTAAATTCCTTAACGGTGAGGTGATCTAACTCCCGTTTACTCAAAAGTCCAGCCTCCCCTGCTAAACTGAGTTTGTTGTTAAGGTTAGTGACGAGTTTAGGGAAGGGATCACTAGGTAATTTAT
Organism: Lithobates septentrionalis; assembly: GCA_037952835.1. NCBI lineage: Eukaryota > Metazoa > Chordata > Amphibia > Anura > Ranidae > Lithobates > Lithobates septentrionalis. The sequence goes on along the minus strand of JBBDGP010001174.1, from coordinate 479,545 downwards.
TATATGTTGCAGTGTCGCCCAGAAGGCGAAATATTTCCTTTTTATAGTCTTTTTCATCTATAAGTATCACATTCCCGCCTTTGTCACTCCTCTTAATCACTAATTGCTGGGCTTCTGAGAGTTCCCCAATGGCTTTTCGTTCCCCAGGAGAAAGATTATCCTCACTTTTAACACTCCAGTCTACTTTGGCCAAATCTATTTGTACCATGTCCAGGAAGAGGCTCAGCCACTTATTTTTATTAAGTGGAGGCATCTTGCTGGACCTGATATTAAGTTTGGACTGCCTCTTGTATGGGCCTCTCCCTACTTCCTCCATTTCATTTTCTTCTAAGAGGGAATTGAGGATTTCCAACATCTCCTCATCCCTATTTTTGACTGTATCAGACCCTACTGAGGGTTTGTAGGTGTGGAGAAAGCGGAGAAAAACCTTGTGGAGGAATAGAGTAACATCTTTAAAGACCGTGAACTCGTCCATTTGGTTGGTGGGCGAGAAGGACATGCCCCGTTGTAGGAGACTAATATGTCTTTGGGCCAGGTTAAATTTGGAAAGGTTGATAATTTTCATATCGTTCCTTTCAGAATTATCTATCGGTGGTTTTACTATTTTCATTGGCTTCTGGTACGTGCCCCTCCCTTGGTTGTCTGTTTTTGTTGTCTGGGGGCTAGTTGTTTGTGTATGTTTGAACTCTCCTCTTGGTGGTTCACCTTGTCCTTGTCCACTGCCCCTTCCTTCTCTAAAAAAGTTACCGTTCTAGTTGAACTATTGTCTTCGGTATCACTTTGAGATCTACTACCTCTAGAGGATGATCTATGATTACCGCGTCTTGACCTACTCCGGCTCCGGCGTGTGGTTAAATAAAAAATGTCACATTTCTTCCAGTCTCCAAGATCTCGTCTAAATTTGGATTGTTTTGTTATTTTCAGTGTATGCTGTGTTTTTTGAACTTCCTTTCTCAAAGTGTCATTACGTTTTTGGAATTCGTCTAAATTTTTGTATGGCTCCAAGCCCTGGGAGCTCTCCGTGATGGCTGTTGATAACTCTTCTAATTGAATTTTCTCTTCTTCCACTATAAGTTTCATAACAGATACCCCATGGTCTATACAGAGTTCCCTCCACTTTTCCAGAAATCTGGGGCTGTGGAGGTGCTCAGCAGGTATCACTTTGTCTCTAAGACCTCTGGGCACTATTCTATGGGAAATGTAGGTTTCAAGGAAAGAGACGTCCCACTTCCTATTTAAATGTTTGATGAGGAGTTTCTTATGTTCTTTGAACCAAGATTTTACCTCCTCCTCTTGTGAAGGAATGGACACTGTATCTTTCCTAAAAGCCTGACTAATTTCCTGGTCAATATCTTCCCCGATCACAAAAGCCATACTAAAGTGGCAGTACTAAAAACAACAAGATGATAACAAATAACAAGCAACATAAAATCCTAGGGCAGTAATCAGTGTATCTCAAATATCACAATTGCCTCAGGAATGGATCACCGGTGATCCAAGTATTAGAAACGAAACAAATAGAGACCAAGGAGGCTTGATTAAACATGTATCTATATGTATATTAATGTATCCAGACAACCGTACTTGCTCTTCAGCCCCTGAAAAACGGCAAAATCAAAAAATGTCCCAAACAGGAGGGGGACCAAGAAAAGATGGGGCTCATTGAAGAGCAACACGCGGTATGAAATATCAAAAAGTATGTTTATTGTAGTACAAAAATTATATAAACATGTGGATAAAAGAGTATAGACCAAATACTATACTGCCCTGAGTATAAAAGATCGGCTGGCCTTAGGGGGTCAGTCAATGCATTCACAGACTGGGGGGACAAAACGACATGTAACAAAAGGACAAACAAAAACGTCCGGACGTCAAGGAAATTAATGTCTGCTCAACCAGCTTACAATAAGAAGTATCCAGCAATTGCTGAAATGTGGTTGCAGACTGACATCAATCCCCCAGGGGGCAGCTCGAGCCAAGAGGGGCAGGAAAAGGAGGGGGCCGCGGGGAGGGGGCACAGTGTGGGGCACTGGTAGATCACAGTTGTCTGTGATAGAAGAGTGATCTCATGTGTGGTCTGTGAACAGTGCTAGTCATTGAAAATTATGGCAAGCAGTCCAATGTTGTATATGTCATTGTACATCGATATGCAAGACCCCTTGGGCCAGCCGATCTTTTATACCCAGGGCAGTATAGTACTTGGTCTATACTCTTTTATCCACATGTTTATATAATTTTTGTACTACAATAAACATACTTTTTGATATTTCATACCGCGTGTTGCTCTTCAATGAGCCCCATCTTTTCTTGGTCCCCCTCCTGTTTGGGACATTTTTTGATTTTATGGGTTTTCTGCTAACTCATTTTCTGTTCAAAAGTTTAATATTGTTCAGTTCATATTTATATTTCAAGTTTTGTTTTCTGCTACACTATTTGATTTACATGCACTAACTTATTGTCAAAGCAAAGTGGTGGGGATTACAGATGGAGAAGTGGAGTTGTTGTCATAGAAACATTTGTTAAGGGGAGGAGTTAGTAAGATGACCACGCCCATGTGGGGGTGCCAGTAATATTTCTGCACCCAGGCGCTTGTGACCCTAGGATCCTGCCCTGCCATCGTCCCGGACACAACCTGTCCCAACTTGTTGTAGAACTTGGAATCTAGTAGATTCACCTGCAGAGTTCCCCCTGCCACTATTCTATACCTGGAATATGCACTGAAGATTGGGACAGCACTTGTGCTGTCCCAGACAGAATGTGGTTCACCTTCCTGAGCCGCATGACTCCTGGTGCCGCCCTGGGGGTTGATATATATATGCCCCTGCAGAGGCTTTTCCGGATAGAACCTACAACTGGTTTGTACCATAATCCAGAGCAAGGTGTACTGGCCAAAAGCTCCAAGATATTTATGGGCAGTATACCCTGTGGAGACCAAGTCCACTGAACTGTAGCCACCCTCAAACCAAATGAAGAAACCGGCCCCAGTGGATATTATCTTCCAATACCTGAAAGGAAGAATTACACTTTTCCTAGATTCCGAACCATCAACCACCAATCTTTAGCTGTGCAACCCCCCCCCCCCCCCCCCCGAGAACAGAGCCCTTTGGCAACCCAATGCCTGGATCTTCAAGCTCCTGACAGAGAGAGAATGATCCTTTACCAAGACCTGGAGTAGGACTGTACGTAAGGAATGTGCTTCGACCTAGATACAGCTTCCTACTGCAAAATGTATCGAAGGAAAATCTGGACTAACTGCTTCCAAGAGCAAAGGTTATTGAGGTATACTGAGATTGACACCCTCTGCATCTTTAGCAAGTCCAGCACCGGAACCTCAGAAGCTGTGGCCAGCCTGAAGGATAACCACAAAAAAGTAAAAAGACGACTTTCCACTGCAATTACAGAAATCTTTGATGAGGCTGGAAACAACCCAGCACATGAAGCTGTGTGTTTCCTTATGATTATGGGCCCCACAAACTACCTCTTGCAGAGAGGTCATCACTGATCAGACCAAGCCTATCTGAAACAGAAAGATGCCCAGCGGATTGAGATCTTAAGATAGACCTCATGTCCCTATTCAGTTTTGAAGCTGCTACCATCTAATTGTTTTACATAACTGTCCATAACTTTTGCTCCAAGACCCAATGCAAGGCCAAGACTGACCCAACTAAGGAAGGAGCAAACCACCTCAGAGACTGCTCTAAAATCTTATGGTCTGAGATACTCTCAAACACAGCAACCTCAGATGCCTCCCTCACTTAGGAGGGAAACCTGGGCAATCTCCCATTTAGGTACTAACCAGGCTTGATCCGAGACCAGGCACCACAGTGGCTCAGATCACCCTGATGCCATTGGTCCAACAGGAGACATGAACATTGCTACACCACTGAACCTGAGGGCAGTGTACCTGCCTCACCCTTCTAAGTCATTTAGCTAGTCTAACAGATACATAATAAAGTGACTGTGTTAGACAAACTAATACGCAGTTCCACAAGGATGCAGGCCTAGACAATGTTGGTCTACCGCTATACAACCCCGTAGGTATGCAAGTATGCAAGTACCCAGGTATGCAAACATGCAGGTATACAAGTATTCTTGCCATTCATGCATGTATGTATGCAGCTTAAGGCAATAAGCACATATGTATGTATCCCTAGACAAATAAACACATACAGTATGTATATAGTACTAGGCAAATAAGCACATATGTATATCAGGGATGAGCTTCGTGTTCGAGTCGGACCCATGTTCGACTCGAACATCGGCTGTTCGATCGTTCGCCGAATTGCGAACGATATGGGCTGTTTGCGCCAAATTCGTGTGACGCGTCACGGCCCATAATTCACTGCGACAGTGCATTGCTGGCTGATGATTGGCCAAGCATGCACTATGACCCGCATGCTTGGCCAATCACAGCGCCGTCGGTAGAGAGAGCTGTAATTGGCCAAAGCCAGGGTGGCTTTGGCCAATTATGGCTCAGGGGGTTTAGAACACGCCCCACACTATATAAGGCCGCCTGCACAGCGGCCCTGTGTAGTGTGTTCCGGCGTGCTTAGATAGAGAGAGAGAGACAGTGTCATTTAATTTGAGTTAGCTAGATTAGGCAGGACAGTCAGTGAGTTAGCTGCACTTATAGTGTATTGTGTATATATATCCCCTACCCCACCGTGTAAAATTCAAAATGCTAACCATAACATACAAGGCCATTCACAACATCGCCCCCATCTACATCACCAACCTCATCTGCAGATATCGCCCAAATCGCCCCCTCCGGTCCTCCCAGGACCTCCTGCTCTCTAGCTCCCTTGTTACCTCCGCCTATGCTCGCCTTCAGGACTTCTCCAGAGCCTCTCCCATCCTCTGGAATTCCCTGCCCCAGTATGTCCGATCAGCCCCTACCCTGTCCACCTTTAGGAGATCCCTAAAAACTGATTTATTCAGGGAAGCCTATCCCACACCCACATAACTGTCCCTGAGCCACCCCCATCAAATCATTCTTTGCAGCTATTACCTTTTGTACCACCACCCCCTCCCTTTAGAACGTAAGCTCTACGAGCAGGGCCCTCCTGTACCTTTTGTATTGAACTGTACTGTAATTGTGTTGTTCCCCTTATACATTGTAAAGTGCTGCGTAAACTGTTGGCGCTATATAAATCTCGTATAATAATAATAATAATATTATATGCATCCCAGGTGTTGCATATATATATATATATATATATATATATATATATATATATATATATATATATATATATATATATATATATATATATATATATATATATATATACACTGTATTCAGTTTAGCTAGATCCGTTCCTGTTATCTTCCTACTGACAGGCAGGCTTGTCTTGTTACAGTATTTACAGCTATCTGAAGAAAATTGCTGGTGTTCTTTTGATCCTATTAGTACCACAGTCAGGCAGCTAGACTATTTACAGTTAGTGTAGTGTGTCCTCCTCACAGTGTTCAGTTAAAGCTACAAGTTAGTTTAGTGTGACCTCTGCACAGTGTTCAGCTAAAACTACAAGTTAGTGTAGTGCACAGTGTTCAGCTAAAGCTACAAGTTAGGGTAGTGCGTCCTCCTCACAGTGTTCAGCTAAAGCTACAAGTTAGTTTAGTGTGACCTCTGCACAGTGTTCAGCTAAAGCTACAAGTTAGGGTAGTGCGTCCTCCTCACAGTGTTCAGCTAAAACTACAAGTTAGTGTAGTGAGACCTCTGCACAGTGTTCAGCTAAAGCTACAAGTTAGTGTAGTGCGTCTTCCTCACAGTGTTCAGCTAAAACTACAAGTTAGTGTAGTGAGACCTCTGCACAGTGTTCAGCTAAAGCTACAAGTTAGTGTAGTGCGTCCTGCTCACAGTGTTCAGCTAAAACTACAAGTTAGTGTAGTGAGACCTCTGCACAGTGTTCAGCTAAAGCTACAAGTTAGTGTAGTGCGTCCTGCTCACAGTGTTCAGCTAAAACTACAAGTTAATGTAGTGCAACCTCTGCACAGTGTTCAGCTTAAAACTACAAGTTAGTGTAGTGAGACCTCTGCACAGTGTTCAGCTAAAGCTACAAGTTAGTGTAGTGCATCCTCCTCACAGTGTTCAGCTAAAACTACAAGTTAGTGTAGTGCGTCCTGCTCAGTGTTCAGCTAAAACTTACAAGTTAGTGTAGTGAGACCTCTGCACAGTGTTCAGCTAAAGCTACAAGTTAGTGTAGTGCGTCCTCCTCACAGTGTTCAGCTAAAGCTACAAGTTAGTGTAGTGCGTCCTCCTCACAGTGTTCAGCTAAAACTACAAATTAGTGTAGTGAGACCTCTGCACGGTGTTCAGCTAAAGCTACAAGTTAGTGTAGTGCGTCCTGCTCACAATGTGCTCAGCTAAAACTACAAGTTAGTGTAGTGAGACCTCTGCACAGTGTTCAGCTAAAGCTACAAGTTAGTGTAGTGCGTCCTGCTCACAGTGTTCAGCTAAAACTACAAGTTAGTGTAGTGCAACCTCTGCACAGTGTTCAGCTAAAACTACAAGTTAGTGTAGTGAGACCTCTGCACAGTGTTCAGCTAAAGCTACAAGTTAGTGTAGTGCGTCCTGCTCACAGTGTTCAGCTAAAACTACAAGTTAGTGTAGTGAGACCTCTGCACAAGTGTTCAGCTAAAGCTACAAGTTAGTGTAGTGCGTCCTCCTCACAGTGTTCAACTAAAACTACAAGTTAGTGTAGTGAGACCTCTGCACAGTGTTCAGCTAAAGCTACAAGTTAGTGTAGTGCGTCCTCCTCACAGTGTTCAGCTAAAACTACAAGTTAGTGTAGTGAGACCTCTGCACAGTGTTCAGCTAAAGCTACAAGTTAGTGTAGTGCGTCCTGCTCACAGTGTTCAGCTAAAACTACAAGTTAGTGTAGTGAGACCTCTGCACAGTGTTCAGCTAAAGCTACAAGTTAGTGTAGTGCGTCCTGCTCACAGTGTTCAGCTAAAATTACAAGTTAGTGTAGTGCGTCCTGCTCACAGTGTTCAGCTAAAACTACAAGTTAGTGTAGTGCGATCTCTGCACAGTGTTCACCTAAAGCTATCTGTAGAAGGTTGGTGGTGTTTTCCTGATCCTATCACTACCTCAGGCAGCTAAATAAGCTACAAGTTATTTTTTGGTGAGCTCTGCACAGTGTTTACCTAAAGCTACCTGTAGAAGGTTGGTGGTGTTTTCCTGATCCTATCACTACCGCAGGCAGCTAAATAAGCTACAAGTTAGTGTAGTGCGAGCTCTGCACAGTGTTCACCTAAAGCTACCTGTAGAAGGTTGGTGGTGTTTTCCTGATCCTATTACTACCGCAGGCAGCTAAATAAGCTACAAGTTAGTGTAGTGCGAGCTCTGCACAGTGTTCAGCTAAAGCTACCTGTAGAAGGTTGGTGGTGTTTTCCTGATCCTTTCACTACCGCAGGCAGCTAAATAAGCTACAAGTTATTTTTTCGCGACCTCTGCACAGTGTTCAGCTAAAGCTACAAGTTAGTGTAGTGCATCCTCCTCACAGTGTTCAGCTAAAACTACAAGTTAGTGTAGTGCGTCCTGCTCAGTGTTCAGCTAAAACTTACAAGTTAGTGTAGTGAGACCTCTGCACAGTGTTCAGCTAAAGCTACAAGTTAGTGTAGTGCGTCCTCCTCACAGTGTTCAGCTAAAACTACAAGTTAGTGTAGTGAGACCTCTGCACGGTGTTCAGCTAAAGCTACAAGTTAGTGTAGTGCGTCCTGCTCACAATGTGCTCAGCTAAAACTACAAGTTAGTGTAGTGAGACCTCTGCACAGTGTTCAGCTAAAGCTACAAGTTAGTGTAGTGCGTCCTGCTCACAGTGTTCAGCTAAAACTACAAGTTAGTGTAGTGCAACCTCTGCACAGTGTTCAGCTAAAACTACAAGTTAGTGTAGTGAGACCTCTGCACAGTGTTCAGCTAAAGCTACAAGTTAGTGTAGTGCGTCCTGCTCACAGTGTTCAGCTAAAACTACAAGTTAGTGTAGTGAGACCTCTGCACAAGTGTTCAGCTAAAGCTACAAGTTAGTGTAGTGCGTCCTCCTCACAGTGTTCAACTAAAACTACAAGTTAGTGTAGTGAGACCTCTGCACAGTGTTCAGCTAAAGCTACAAGTTAGTGTAGTGCGTCCTCCTCACAGTGTTCAGCTAAAACTACAAGTTAGTGTAGTGAGACCTCTGCACAGTGTTCAGCTAAAGCTACAAGTTAGTGTAGTGCGTCCTGCTCACAGTGTTCAGCTAAAACTACAAGTTAGTGTAGTGAGACCTCTGCACAGTGTTCAGCTAAAGCTACAAGTTAGTGTAGTGCGTCCTGCTCACAGTGTTCAGCTAAAATTACAAGTTAGTGTAGTGCGTCCTGCTCACAGTGTTCAGCTAAAACTACAAGTTAGTGTAGTGCGATCTCTGCACAGTGTTCACCTAAAGCTATCTGTAGAAGGTTGGTGGTGTTTTCCTGATCCTATCACTACCTCAGGCAGCTAAATAAGCTACAAGTTATTTTTTGGTGAGCTCTGCACAGTGTTTACCTAAAGCTACCTGTAGAAGGTTGGTGGTGTTTTCCTGATCCTATCACTACCGCAGGCAGCTAAATAAGCTACAAGTTAGTGTAGTGCGAGCTCTGCACAGTGTTCACCTAAAGCTACCTGTAGAAGGTTGGTGGTGTTTTCCTGATCCTATTACTACCGCAGGCAGCTAAATAAGCTACAAGTTAGTGTAGTGCGAGCTCTGCACAGTGTTCAGCTAAAGCTACCTGTAGAAGGTTGGTGGTGTTTTCCTGATCCTTTCACTACCGCAGGCAGCTAAATAAGCTACAAGTTATTTTTTCGCGAGCTCTGCACAGTGTTCACCTAAAGCTACCTGTAGAAGGGTGGTGGTGTTTTCCTGATCCTATCACTACCTCAGGCAGCTAAATAAGCTACAAGTTATTTTTTGGCGAGCTCTGCACAGTGTTTAACCAAAGCTACCTGTAGAAGGTTGGTGGTGTTTTCCTGATCCTATAACTACCGCAGGCAGCTAAATAAGCTACAAATTAGTGTAGTGCGAGCTCTGCACAGTGTTCACCTAAAGCTACCTGTAGAAGGTTGGTGGTGTTTTCCTGATCCTATCACTACCGCAGGCAGCTAAATAAGCTACAAGTTAGTTTTTTGCGAGCTCTGCACAGTGTTCAGCTAAAGCTACCTGTAGAAGGTTGGTGGTTTTCTCATACTACAGGCAGGCAGTTGATTTTGCTAGCTGCAGTATCAGTACATATATATATATATATATATATATATATATATATATATATATATCCCAGCTTAGTGCAGCTACAGGCCATTAGTATGTCTGGAGAGCCAACAAGGAGAGGCAGATAGTCACAAGCCAATAAAAGAGGGCAAGCAGGCTCTGTGTCTAGAGGCAACAGTGCTGGTCGTGGAGACGGTGCATCCTCATCAGCACGTGGCCGTGGGACACGCTTGGCCTTTTTTTCGGCAGCTGGCCGTGTTGAGACGCAACATGGGGAAGACTTGGTCGAGTGGATGACCAAGCCGTCCTCATCCTCCTCATCCTCTCTCACCCATGCTCAGGGTACTTTGTCTGGCAAAGCAGCGGCCTCTTCCCTCGGCTCAATGTCATCAGTGACTCCATCCCTAGCCCCACCATGTCCTCCTGAGGAGTCCCTCGAACTGTTTGACCACAGTGTTTGGTACATGCTCCAGGAGGATGTCCAGCGTTTAGAAGGCTCTGATGATGATACTGAGCTAGGTGAAGGCAGTAACGTGAGCACGGACAGAGGGGGTGCCCAAGAAGGACAGCAATCTGGCAGTCATGCTCCCCCTGCTGCAGCATACTGCCAGGTTTGCTCCAGTGATGAGGAGGGAGGGGATGATGAGGTCACTGACTCAACGTGGGTGCCTGATAGGAGAGAGGAGGAGGAGGATTGTGTCAGTATGGAGGTGGAGCCTGGCACTCAGCATTAGCAGCAGTCTTTAAGGGATCAGTCCCAAGAAACACATGGACTTGTACGTGGCTGGGAGGAGGTGGCTGCGGACCATGTCGTCCTTAGTGACCCAGAGGACTCCGGACCGAATGCCTCAGCAAACCTACGCTGCATGGCCTCCCTGATCCTGCAAAGCCTGCGTAAGGATCCTCGTATTCGTGGTATCAAGGAGGACCAATTCTGGCTAGCAACCCTCCTTGATCCACGTTACAAGGGAAAGGTTGCGGACTTTATCTTGCCATCGCAGAGGGAGCAGAGGATGAAACATCTTCGGGAGGCCTTGCAGAAAGGTCTGTGCAACGCGCTCCCAGAGACTGGGAGGTTACAAACTCCTGTTTCTGGACAATGTGTTGCTGAGGTTTCGGTCAGTCAAAGAAGGAGCGGTGGAGAAGGTGGCCGTCTGACCGATGCGTTCAGACAATTTTTTGGTCCGCGGCCCCAAGGTATGATCGGTTCCAGCAACCATCGCCAGCGTCTGTTTTACATGGTGCAGGAATACCTAGGGGCAAGATCTGACTTGGACACCTTTCCCACCGAAAATCCTCTGGGTTACTGGGTCTTGAGGATGGATCACTGGCCAGAGCTTGCACAGTATGCAATTGAGCTACTGGCCTGTCCTGCATCCAGCGTTCTTTCGGAACGCACATTTAGTGCTGCTGGAGGCTTTATACCCGATCACAGGGTGCATCTGTCCACTGACTCGGTCGATCGACTGACCTTCATAAAAATAAATCAGTCTTCGATCACCACCAGCTACCAAGCACCTGATGCTGATGTAACCGAATCATTTTTTTTGATATCTCAGATCCCTTCAAAGATTCAACATGCTGATGCTGAGTGACTATCCTGAGTAATTATCCTCTTCCTCCTCAATGATAACGCTGATAGCTTGTAAGAACATTTTTGGTTCTGGGCACCAGCACCAGTGCCTAAGGCTGGCCATACACTATTCAATTTTCCTGTTCAACTTTCCTTTAGATTTACCAAAACCATATAATATGAGGTGAAACCTAAACACTTTCAATTTGGATGCAATCAGGCAGGCCCTTGTACTACATAGTTGAAGGTAAATCTAAAGAAAATTGAACAGGAAAATTGTATGGTGTATGGCCAGCTTAAGGCCCAATTTTTCAGCCCCTGTTTAACATGGGCGTGTAATTACAATTTTTGATGCAATACTTTGCAGCAGGGCTCGTTTCTGCGTTCCAACTAGAGTATCTGTGAGGGGTTGCAGCTTTGTGGCACCAGCACCAGTGCCTAAGGCCCAATTTTTCAGCCCCCGTTCAACAGGGGCATGTAATTACAATTCTTGATCTAATATTTCACAGCAGGGCCCGTTTCTGCGCCCACCAAGAGCGAGTGAGGACTTACAGTGCTGTGGCACTAGCACCACCACCACCAAAGGCCCAATTTTTCTGCCCCTGTTCAACAGGGGCATGTAATTACAATTCTTGATCTAATATTTCACAGCAGGACCCTGTGAGGGCTTACAGTGTTGTGGCCACAACAACACCTAAGGCCCAAATTTTTGCTGAGTATATAGGGCAGGCCCCTACTTTCAAACATCCAACTTACAAACGACTCCTACTTGCAAATGGAAGGAGACAACAGGAAGTGAGATGAAATCTACCCCTAGGAAGGGAAATTCTCTCCTGTAAGAGTTAATATGGGAAAAACGTTTCTCCTTTCCACTGATGCTTTATCACCAATCCTTGTTTCACAAAAAAACCCAAATTTTCAAAAAACATTTGTCATTGGGACAAAAAATGAGGTGAAATCTTCTGAAGAGGAGCACAGACAGCAAAACAAATGTCACAGGGGTGATAACCCTTCCCTATGTTTTCCAAAAAGCTTAAAATAGATTTTTTGGCTGGAGCTAAACACGTTAAAAATGTACCAGTTCAAAATTACAAACAGATTCTACTTAACAACAAACCTACAGTCCCTGTCTTGTTTGCACCGCCTGTATACTGCTGTTCAGAGTATATAGGGCCTGGTGGCCCCACGCCTTTCCTTTTTTTAATTTAGGTGCGGGGTTCCCCTTAAAATCCATACAAGACCCAAAGGGCCTGGTAATGGACTGGGGGGGTACCCATGCTGTTTGTCTCACTGATTTTCATCCATATTGCCAGGACCCGACATTACATTAAAGCCGCAAGCAGTTTTAAATGACTTTTTTTCCTTTAAAAATGACATTTTGTGCAGGGACTGTTCTAAGCACGGGAAACACGCGCCACTTTACAGGCATACTATAGACACCCCCCAGGTACGATATTTAAAGGAATATTTCACTTTTTTTTAACTTTAAGCATCATTAAAATCACTGCTCCCGAAAAAACGGCCGTTTTTAAAAGTTTTTTTTGCATTGATACATGTCCCCTGGGGCAGGACCCGGGTCCCCAAACCCTTTTTAGGACAATACCATGCAAATTAGCCGTTAAAATGAGCACTTTTGATTTCGAACGTTCGAGTCCCATAGACGTCAATGGGGTTCTAACGTTCGTGCAAATTTTCGGTCCATTCGCAGGTTCTGGTGCAAACCGAACCGGGGGGTATTCGGCTCATCTCTAATGTATATAGTCCTAGGCAAAAAAACAGATATGTATGTAGTCCTAGGAAAAATAAGCATATATGTATACCGTTTAATGCAACTAAGAACATATGTATACAGTTCAAACTAAGCATATACGTATGCAGTACAAATGAAAACATGCCAGCATGCGTTTAAGCAACACGCATTTATGGAGGCATGTTTTATGGAAGCATGTAGGCATGTGCTTAAGCAAATATGCATTCAGGCAAAACACGAAAGTGCGTGTCCATGCAAACACGCACTTATGCAATACGTGCCCATGGAGACTTGCATTTACGGAAAGAGCAAGCATGCATTTATGAAACATGTTTATGCAACATATGTTATGCAACACGCATCTATGCAAACATGTGTTTATGCAAACATGCATCCACGCAAACACGTATATCTATGCAACATGCTTATGCCCACACGTCTATATAAACAAATGCTTCGAAAAACCTGCGTCTATGTAACACGTGTCCATGCAAATGCGCTGTCGCAGCCAGCCTTGGGGGACTGCATGCTGGGCGGATGGGCGCCACCGGCTTGTTGGGCATGGGGGCCACGGGGCGGGGCCCTCTGCAAACATATGCCTATGCAGGCTTGTGTTCTATGCAAGTAAGCAAGCATGTATACTAAGCCGCACCTGCTCAACTGCACCTGGACCCATACTAGTTATAGTCAGGATTAGCCAAGTACATAGGTATCCAATGCAGCCTCTATGCTGTTTCAACAGCCTAAGGCCTCTTGCACACCTGTGCAACCCGTCCTGCGACTTGGGACTGCAAGGTTGTCTGACAAGTCGCACCCCATGATTTCCAATGAGTACCCTTCACATCCGTGCGTCTTCAAGTCGCAGCAACCTAAAAGCAGCCCCTGCACCACTCCGGTCCAACCTTGGCATGACTTGAGGTCCATAGAACTCAAGATTACACAGGCACTGCTTCTTTCCGCTACAAAATCGCTTCAAAGTTGCAGCCAAAATGTGCGACTTTCAAGTTGCACAAGTGTGAAAGGGGAGCCCAAAACTAAGCTCCTGCAGACCCAATGCATGCTATTCTGGTGACACAACTCCCTCAAGTGCACCTGCCCAACTGCACTTGGCCCCATATTAGTTTTTATTAGTTTAGCACTTATGCATGTCATGCAGCCATTTCCTGCTTCGGCCTAAAAGTAAGCTCCTGCAGACCAACTGCACATTATTCTGAAGTTTTGCAAGAATGCACCTGTTCAACTGTACCAGGCCCCATACTATTTGTGCCAAATGCACAGTATTCTGGAGACCCAACACTTTAAAGTGCACTACTGAGGGAGCCTGCATGATTAAACAGCACATTGGCCCCAGTGGCCACTGGGAGAACAGACAGTCAGAGCTCTCTTTTTTTTTTTTTTTAAAGAGAAACTGCAAAACTGCAGACTTACCATTCCTGCTGCAGGACTCTGAACATAACAGAAGTCCAATCTTCACCCATCACGGCGAGCTTTGTCATAAAAGACCTTTAGGGACTGGGTCCCCCTTAATGTGGGGTCCACTACCCTGAACCTGTATAGCACCCTGCAGGAAAGCACCCTGGTCAGAACAAACACAGCACAGGGTTCCATTACGCAGGGTCCAGCCCCATAAGGCTGCATTACAGGCAAAACCTTGAGAAATCTTCTCTCCTTCCAATGAGGCTCGGGTACCATCCATTTTGGCTGATAGCTTTTTCGAATGAATCCGAATGAAGCCCATGATCCTAAATAGAACCGTCCAGACCTCCAAGTATGCTCCAAGAGCACATGTATTACATTAGTGACCATTCCACCTTACAAACACTGGCAAAAAAACTGAGGTCCTTTCTGTGTAGGAGGGGTTATATAGGGGAAGACTTCCTGTTTAACTATCTGCCAATGTCCATCCACCTATAGGTGGCGTATTAACCCATATAGTCATTATTATGGTTGCTCTGTGTCCCATGATGTACGATAAAGAAAAGACACAAGTCCATCTAGTTCAACTAAATAAATAAATAAATAAATAAATAAAATACAATCCCATATACACAATCCTTCACCCACAGTTGATCCAGAGGAAGGCGAAAAACCCCAGCAAAGCATGCTCCTATTTGCTACAGCAAGGGAAAAAAATCCTCCCTGATCCCCTGAGAGGCAATCGGATTTTCCCTGGATCAACTTTACCTATAAAGGTTAGTACCCAGTCATTTTATGTACATTTAGGAAAGAATCCAGGCCTTTTTTGAAGCAATCTACTGAGCTGGCCAGAACCACCTCTGGAGGGAGTCTATAGTCCATATTTTTACAGCTCTTATTGTGAAGAAACCTTTCTGTATTTGGAGATGAAATCTATTTTCCTCTAGGTGTAAAGAGTGCCCCTTGGGGGCCTGGCCTGGACATGGCTGACAGAGGACATGTTTTTCCAGAGCTCACGACCTTATCCCAGCTAGCTGAGCCAATTTTGATCCTACTCCACCCCACCAGACACGACATGTACCCCAAGAGGAGGAGGACCAAGGAGAAAGCCAAAGCAACAAAGGAGGTAACATCGAACAATTTCTCACGCACTCCCAGCTTGCCTCCCCGCTTCCAAGATGGCGGAGCAGCGTGTGGAAGCAGAGACGACTCAGTGATTAGACAGCCGGCTTCCCCCGCAGCAGCGATGGAGTCAGACTCATACTCAGACACCCCGGCGGCCTTGCAGTCGGTAACGCGGACACCGCTGCCCGGGCTGCAGGAGGCCAGCGGAGATGCAGAGCTGTAGGCACTGTTAAAGGCCCTTCCTACTAAGACGGCCGTTACCATGGTTACCATGAACTGCCCACACCCTGGTTATGTCTGTAAGATGGTCCCTGATGTGCAGCGTCGTCTGAGACTGAAATGAGATCCACAGAGGTGAGAGGGGCTTGTAACCCTACCCGGTGTAGCTCAGACGGTGTTAAATGTTGTAATTGTGGGGACGGGGGACCTGACTCCCTGTATATTATGGAGGAGAGCGGCCATCCCCCCGTTCCTTAGTTTCTTTGCCTAGTTTGAAAAAATGTTGCCATATTGTGCCTTTTATTGACTGTAATACAATATCTCTATGCCTAAGCCTTCTTGAAGTGGGAAATGTTTGATGGTATAGGTCTTCCCGACCCCCTGTCAGTTATCAACCACACAGAGGGTTTAATGGGACCACCTGACAGACTAGGAATGTTTGTATGCCTATTATTTCTGTACCCCCCGGCCGACGGAGCAATTCAGCTATTTGTTCTGGACGTTACCGGACACGGAGGGTCGGGCACCCTGTTGGCTTGTGGGGGGAAGGTGATATGGCCTTGGTTTAATGTCCACCCCCTCCGAAGGTTTAGACGAGGGGGAAGGAGTGGAGTTTACCGGGGGTTGGTGGTGCAGAGGGTGAGGCCCTACCCCCGGGGGGACTACCGCAACCCTGAAACTTTAGATTGCAAGGCTGGGCTGGACGGGCCGGGTCGGGAGCACCTTCTCACAGCTTGAACCAGTCACTCCCCAAACAGGCCCGCACAACTCTTGCCTGAGATTGGACGAGTTGTGCACATGCAAGCGTGTTACTTGCTACTATTAGTGGGGCTTTTGTCCCACAACACCCCCAGTTTTTATTTTCTTTTTTCTTATTCTTTTATGTTTTTTAGTTATTTCTAAGCTTCTTTTTACGGTGACATAGCGGTGTCCACGAAAAGGATGCACCATTAGAGACATTGCTGAGGGACCTTGCTGAGTAGACGCTTCGCTATACTTCCTCACCCATACCCCTACCCACCCCCCCTCCTCCTGGTCCTTCCCTACTATTTCCTCCCCCTCCGTATCCTGCTGTAGCCCTGGTTGAGGATGGACGGACTACAGGTATATTCTATTAATGCAAAAGGCCTAAATATACCAGAGAAATGATGCATGCTCATGAATGATTTAAAAGGGGCGAAAGTAGATGTGGCCTTCATTCAAGAAATTCACTTTAAAGAAGACAAACTTCCTGTTCTCAAGAACACATTTTCCCCCCTAACATACCATTCTACCAAAAAAACTAAATCCAAAGGAGTTTCCATCCTGTTATCCGGTGGACTACCTTGGACCCTGCGGGACTCCATGTTAAACAGGGATGGAAGGCTTTGCATTCATCAAGGGTCTTATAGGTGACGTGCAATTGACATTAGCGACTATATATGCCCCAAACGAACATCAGGACACCTTTTTAAGACGCATCCTGTCCAAGCTCTCTGACTTCCGGGGAGGGTCTCCTGATCCTCGGGGGAGACTTTAACGTCCCTCTAACCCCAGTGGTGGACACCTCATCGGGCTCTTTTTCTATCCTGACAAGCTCCCGAAAACGCATTGCCCAAACCCTACACGGGGCCCAGCTGATTGACGTGTTGCGTCTTCAACACCCGGGAGAAAGAGACTATATGTTCTACTCCCCCCTCATAAATTCTACACGAGTATAGATTACTTTCTAGTTCCTCATGGCCAACACCATGAGGTGCAGAGTTCCTCCATTGGCCTTTGGACGTGGTCTGACCATGCCTCCATCTTTCTGACATATTCACACTCTAATACCCCCTCACACAAAACGCGCACTTGACGATTAAATGAAAGCCTTCTACAAAGGCCAGAGGTCCTAGAGGAAGTAAACAGGGAACTGAACTGCTATTTTCAAACAAATACCACTGAAGACTGTAGCCCAGGGGTAATATGGGAGGCCCATAAACCGGTCATCAGGAGAATACTCATAAAGCACGGAGCTTGCATTAAGACGGAAAGAGAGGGACAATTAGAGCGGCTTTTATCCAAACTCTGTATTGTCGAATCACAGCAGAAACACTCCACTAGCCCCCTATTAGAAGTGGAACTGGCTTCTATCCGCAACCAAATCAATGACCTCCTTGGCTACAAAGCCAAAGTGGCGCTACAAAGTTGCTGCCTTATGGCATACGAATCTGGGAACAAATGCGGGAAGGTTCTAGCCAGAGCAGTCAGAGATATTAAAACACAAACTTACATCCCCCACATAAGGACCCTGACTGGATTCGAAGTTAGTTTACCAAACCAAATATCTAAAGCGTTTAGAGATTACTACGAGACCCTGTACAACTTACCGACCCCGTCAAGTACCCATACTCTAATATAAGACTACATATCCTCCGCTCAAATGCCCACACTGACATCCGAGAGCAAAGCCAAATTAGATACTCTGATCACTCCAGAGGAACTAGAATTCGCAATCAGCTCAACCAAACGGGGTAAAGCTCCAGGACCAGACGGGGTCACCCTTTAATATTATAAGACCCTACTCCCGATCCTTAGCCACCGCATGGTAACTTTTTATAATAACCTGGGACAGACAGCGGCCTTCACCAGAGACACCTTAAAGGCACACATTATCGTTATCCCGAAGGATGGTAAGGACCCGACCATATGTAATAATTACAGACCCATTTCCCTTCTAAACATCGACCTTAAGCTGTTCACTAAAATACTGGAAAACCGGCTAGCCCGACACATGCAAAACCTAATCTATCTAGATCAAGTGGGGTTTATTCCCGCAAGGGAAGCCAGGGACAGCACAACGAAAGTGCTGAACCTCAGTCATATAGCTAATCAGACCCATACACCATCTATATTTGTCAACACCGACGCTGAAAAGGCGTTTGACCATGTTCACTGGCATTACATGTTTGCGGTCCTAAAGCACGTCGGGCTAGGGAAAACTATGAATAAACGGATTACCCAAATTTACTCAACCCCTACTGCACAGGTCAAAACTAATGGCATCCTATCAGATCCCTTCCAGATCACAAATGGAACTAGACAGGGTTATCTGCTGTCGCTCCTCTTATTCACCCTATCCCTAGAGCCATTCCTATGCAAGGTCAGACGGAATCCAGACACTCAAGGCCTCACAGTTAGAGACACTCAATACAAAGTCTCAGCTTATGCGAACGTCTTACTTTTCTCTCTCACAAATCCATCTATCTCACTTCCGGACCTCCTCCGAGAATTTGACATTTATGGATCTATATCCAATTTGAATATTAATTATATCAAATCAGAGGCGATGGGGGTCAGAATACCACCTACCCTCATGTCCACACTCTGCTGTAGTTTTAATTTTAAATGGACATCCTCCACCCTCAAATATCTAGGTACCTCTGTCCCAGCTGACTTAACCCGCACTTTTCGACCTGAACTTCCCACCCCTACTGATCAAGACCCAAGCTGTGCTAGACTCATGGCAAAAAGGTCTGCATTCATGCTTTGGCAGATGTAACCTGATTAAGATGTGCATCCTACCCAAATTTCTATACTTACTACAGACACTTACAATCTCAATCTCCTTGCAGTTCTTTAAAAAAGTACATGCGCAGTGCGCATGCGCAGTGCGCATGCGCGCGGCGCCATGATCAGTCATGCACTGACCGAGCTCCGCACATCTCCGGCCTAAAAATGCTTCATATACAGCAAAAAGGGACGATCGGAGCACCACCTGACTGGCAGCCTGTGGTTCGGGAGCGGACCATGCAGCGGAGGGCGGCGGGGAACAATACCAACAACCGAAAGCCCACCCAGCAAACCCGAACGACCCGCACCTCCAAGGCCCAGCAGCAGTCTCCCCAGGCTAAGATGGTGCCAGGGAAGGGAGACACGGCACGAGGCAGCTCGCAAACCCAGCAGCCGACTCCACAGACCGCGAAGAAGCAGGGAGGGGGAGACACTGCCCCCTGAATCAGCAGCGGCCCCCTCAGACCAAGATGGCTTCCAGAATGGGACACACAACACGCAGAGGAGGCCAGACCCAGGGGACCGCGCCACCCTGCCCAGGTATTACATTCCTAGCTGATGTCCACAGGGACTCCATTTGATCCCAGTCCCAGGAGGACCTCCCTCCCCACAGAGTGAGCATCCACAGCTGTATCCCTTGCCGGGCTCCCCAGACAGGGCCTTGCTGTTCTCAGACTCCCCGGCCTCCTCCACAGACAGGCAAATGGTGGAACTTGCTGAAATAGCCCTGAGTCAAAACAGCTCTGTGTTTTCGCAGCCACCTGCCCCTGCTACCACATACTCAGGAGACACAGTTCTTCTAGCTAGATTTTCTGCTCTCCTGCAACAGGAACTGTCCAAAGCCTGCACCATTATCACTACTGGCATGAAAGACGACTTCCAAAACATAGGGGAGAGATTGGACATAATTGAGTCCAAAATGGACGGTACGGTAAAACAAGTGAACCAAAATTCTAGAATGATTACGTCCCTACAGGACCAACTAGACCAAGCGAATGCAAAGATCGAGGACTTAGAAAAGAGGTCTAGGTGGTACAACTTCTGCGTATGGGCCTCGCTTAATCAGAAGTGGACCTAGAAGAACTGATACATGCCTTAATGAAACAATTGATACCGGACATCTCCCCTCACCAACTAGAACTAGATAGGGTGCATCACGCCCTGACAGCTCCCAGACCAGATGGCCTGCCACACGATGTGATAGTTAAGCCACATTTCTATCGCATCAAGGAAAAAATTATGCTGGAGGCCAGACATCAAGGAGACATATCTATTTCGGGAAATTCAGTCCAGATCTTTGCAGAAATAGCCCAGGCGACAATTCAGAAGAGGAGAGCGCTGAAACCGCTTCTAAATCAACTTATCAATCGCCAGATCAAATATCGGTGGTCATTTCCATGCCGACTATCATTCTCTTACAAGGGTAAATCCCACTCTTTTCCCTCAGCGAGGGACAACCGATATCCCCCCTGTGGTCCCAACAGGGGAGACCCAAAGCTAGGAAATCTCCATCGGGCACTTGAACATCCTCGAAGATGTCATCTCAGATTCAGGTCCCAGTGACTGGTTTACTCATAAATGGACTATGCCCGCCTTTGCAGACTTAGATACTCACGCCTGACTGTTCCCGTTGTGCTCAGGCCCAAGAATGGTTACTGTCAATGGTTAGCATCTAAGATGCTTTTGTTTCCCAGGAGGGAAATCCTGCTCCCGACTGCAGATTTGATTTTCAAATTTTTATTTTATTTTTTCAGTAATAAGGGATAGAGAGGGCCGCAACATCATGGTAGCTGGGAAGATTAATGATAATGCGGTTACCTTTCTTTCCTATTACGCCCCCAATGTGGGCCAATTACATTTTTTTCGCATGAGGCTGGAAGCAATAATGCCTCACATGGTGGGTCATGTGGTATTTGGTGGGGATAGCAACACCTCCCTGGACCAGATTCTGGATAGGTCTGACCCTGGGAGGTCGATCCTAAAACATACCCCAAAACAGAGTAGTGAAATAGCACGTTTACTACATAGCTATGATCGAATTGATCTCTGGAGAGACGCTCATCCCACCACTAGAGACTTTACGTTTTATTCGCACATACACAAGACATATTCGCGCATTGACCATCTCCTCACACTGTCCCCCTTGCTCCTGTATATTTCGTCGACTAAAATAGTTCCCATGGCATGGTCAGACCATTCCTCGGTCCAAGTCGTTTTAACAGACCTATGGTCTAAATCACGACCATCTTCTTGGTGATTAAACAAATCCTTATTAAGCGACCCTATTATTGCCAAAGAAATAGAAACAACCCTACAACAATATTTCCAGGACAACCCCTCCTCGGCCTCCTCCCCAACTATGGTTTGGGCAGCCCACAAGGCCACCATACGCGGTAAACTAATACAAGTAGCTACCAGAGTCAAACGAGAACGAGAACAAACAATCCAACAACAGGAGGGAGAGTTACTTCGTCTCACGCGAGAACAAAAAACAACCCACATCTGGATCTTAGGAACCAGATTGATGTAGCAAGAATGGCCCTAAAACTGAGTCTCACAGCAAAAGCGGAAAAATATGTTAGGTGGGCAAGACACCGATATTACACATTGGTGGACAAGCCTAACAAACTATTAGCAAGGAAGCTCACTCCAAGACCATTTAACCCTGCATTCCCTAAATTGAGATTACAGAATGGCCAAACTACCCAAAATCCTCATCTTATAGCACAGGAATTCTTCACATTTTACTCTAAACTCTACGACTCTCCAAAAGACTTCAGTGCGAATAAGGCAGAGGAATTTTTGCGGGACATACTGCGCCCTACACTAACTAGTGACCATGCAGAGATGATGGAAGCAGAGTTTACAGCAAACGAAATAGTAGCAGCTATTAAATCCTTAAACCCGTCAAAGTCACCGGGTCCAGATGGATTCTCAGGCCACTATTACCGCAAGTACACCGAAATTCTGGTCCCGCATCTCTGCTTCTTCTACAATGAACTGAGAAAGGGCTCCCCCTTACCACCGCACGAGAACAGGGCCTTTATACATGTCATACCCAAGCCAAATACGGACCACGGGGACTGCGCAAATTACTGCCCTATTTTGTTAATAAACGTCGACCTTAAATTACTGACAAAGATGTTAACTACTCGTATAAACTTGTTCTTACCAAAATATATCCATCCAGACCAGACAGGGTTCATTCCCAATAGACAAGACCCGGATCAGACCAGACACATCATCGACATAATATCTGCTTTAAATTCAGGCTGGGATGGAGGGGGCCAGAGAGGGGCATTGATGGTCTCATTGGACCTACATAAAGCGTTTGATTCCCTATACTGGGACTGTCTTTTCTTCATCCTAAAAAAGTACGGGTTTGGTTCACACTCAGGGCCGTCTTTAGCGCAGGGCAAACGGGGCACTTGCCCTGGGCCCAATCTTTGTTGGGGGGCCCGCTCTAGCCGTGAATTGGGGCCCCGATGACAACTTTTCAGAGGATGCGGGAGGATGTATTCCGTGTTAGCCAGTTGAGAGGGGGCGGGGCCGGGAGCTCCACTGATGCTCTGACCCCGCCTACATGCAGCCTGTATACTCGGAAAAGATCGTCTGTAGTAAGAGCCAGTGATCGGAGTGGGAGTGTCAGTGGAGCTCCCGGCCCCGCCCCCTCTATACTGGCTGGTGAACACAGAGGTCCGGGGGTGGGGCCGGGAGCTCCAATGACACTCCCACTCCGATCACTGGCTCTCACTACAGATGCTCTATTCCGAGTGCACATGCTGCACGTGGGCGGGGTCAGAGCGTCAGTGGAGCTCCCGGCCCCCGCCCCTCTCAGCTGGCTAGCGCCGGAATACAGTCTCCTGTGTCCTCTGTGCGCTCTGCAAAGCTGTCATCGGGGCCCCAATTCACGGGTGATGCGGGCCCCCTAACAAAGCATCAGTGGAGTTTCCCGGCTGTTGTAGTGAGAGCAGAGAGTGGAAGTCCCGCCCACACACCTGAATGTATGTAGTTAGTTTGGCTGGCCAGGTATGTCCTTACACCTATAAAATGCCTGACTGTTTAAACCCTGAGCTGTGTTATTCAACTGTAAAGCTGTGCATTGCTGAAAGTTCTCTGACCATCTCCTGCAGTATGTCCGCAGTCTCTGGTAATCTCCTGCAGTATGTCTGCAGTCTCTAATTGTCTCCTGCAGTACGTCCGCAGTCTCTGGTAATCTCCTGCAGTACGTCCGCAGTCTCTGGTAATCTCCTGCAGTATGTCCGCAGTCTCTAGTAATCTCCTGCAGTATGTCTGCAGTCTCTGGTAGTCTCCTGGTATGTCTGCAGTCTCTGGTTGTCTCCTGTAGTATGTCCGCAGTCTCTGGTAACCTCCTGCAGTACGTCCACAGTCTCTGATAATCTCCTGCAGTATGTCCGCAGTCTCTGGTAATCTCCTGCAGTACGTCCACAGTCTCTGGTAATCTCGTGCAGTACGTCCGCAGTCTCTGGTAATCTCCTGCAGTACGTTCGCAATCTCTGGTAATCTCCTGCAGTATGTCCGCAGTCTCTGGTAATCTCCTGCAGTACGTCCGCAGTCTCTGGTAATCTCCTGCAGTATGTCCGCAGTCTCTGGTAATCTCCTGCAGTACGTCCGCAGTCTCTGGTAATCTCCTGCAGTATGTCCGCAGTCTCTGGTAATCTCCTGCAGTACGTCCGCAGTCTCTGGTAATCTCCTGTAGTACGTCCGCAGTCTCTGGTAATCTCCTGCAGTACTAAAACGACACCAATAAATCTTCACATTAATAAATATAAAGTGATAAGTGCCAAAAGCAGTGATTATCAAACAATAGTGCATAAATGTGCAATAACCATTCGCAATAATAAATCATTAGTAATGTGTCAAATCGCAATAAAGTATCAAAGAAAAAATTCCATATGTTTTTTAGTGCAAAAAAATGTTCATAACAATTGTGCAAAAGTTCTTCTTTGGTGGAAAAATGCCATGCTGTAATAACTGGTAGTGCCCCCCAATGTGATTGCACTCACCGGAGCACTCCACCCCTGCAGGGGTACGAGCGTGTGATGTTGGTCTTGTCACTCCAGTCGTGTGGGTATCGGTTTCCTTCCACGCGTCCCAATCCCAAAGGCAGCTGTTTTCCTGTCCCTTGATGTATAAAAGGTCCCCACTGGATATCCACTTAAGTATTAAAAATATTAAAAGAAAAGTATCCACATAGCGTGATTCTGTTTAAAAATGTATTCATTTATTTATATAAAAAACAGTCCAGTCAAAGTAGGCTGATATCACACTAGCGAATAAAAAATAAAAAATATATGTATATATCCAAGTGGGAGAGAGAGCTCAAGTCTCCTATACTCTCCCCGTAATCCAGGGCCGCAGCATCAGCGTGAACCGCCGCTTGCGTTCCACCGTTTGGATATCCGGAACCACGATCCGCGGAAGTGACGTTGTGCGCGCCAAGATAATCCCGCCTTACGCGTTTCATCACACAGACGTCATCGGAGGCGCCTTGTGACGAAACCCCTGCCGACATCGCTGGACCCTGGGACATGTATTAAAAGTCAGCAGCTGCAGTATTTGTAGCTGCTGGCTTTTAATATTTTTTTTTTTGGCGGTGTGGGTGAACCCCCGCTTTAAAGGCACAAAACATAAACATACATAGAGGGACCCATCAGGGCTGTCCCCTGTCCCCCTTATTATTCATTTTGGCTTTGGAGCCACTGGCCATCAAAATTCGCGAATATCCAGACATATTGGGTGTTAACTGCGGAGGTAGCGAACATAAGTGCGCGATGTTCGCAGATGATATTTTGCTGCTCCTCTCCTCCCCAGTCACTTCTTTGCCTAACCTACATGTGGTACTAAGACACTTTACGGCATTTACACGCTTGAGAGTAAATCACTCTAAATCTCACAAAAAAAGGGGGAGAAGGGGTTGAAACAACCCCGGGACTTTTAAGGTGCTTGTATTTTAAGGTAAATAGAGTAGATAGGCATGTACAATTTATCCATAAAAAAGATTTTTATTACAATTGATATAAATTACACAACATAGTTAAAAAAATATATATCTCAGTATCCACATCCAATAGTGGGCAGACAGTAGAAAAAATACCACTCAATAGATACCACTCAACATGTTTCGCTCATTTGGAGCTTCCTCAGGAGTTTTGGTATAGAATATGGTGTACTAAAAATGATAAAAGGAACATGGATGAGATATCATATTACATAATAAAGTTTACAATTTACAATTGAGAATATATAAGTGTATATATGGATAACATGTCATACACGAGCTATAACCAGCTAAGGAAATAAAAAAAAATCAGACAACAATCAAAAAAATCAATCCATCAAAATTAATGATCTTACCAGGCTGCCAAAGATTAATTATGAATTATATTTGGTAAAAATATTACCGATGAATAGGGATGAGCTTCGCGTTCAAGCCGAACCCATGTTCGACTCGAACATCGGCTGTTCGATCGTTCGCCGAAATGCGAACGATATGGGACATTCGCGCCAAATTCGTGTGGCGCGTCACGGCCCATAATTTACTGCGGCATCGCAGTGCATTGCTGGCTGATGATTGGCCAAGCATGCACTATGACCCGCATGCTTGGTCAATCACAGCGCCGTCAGAAGAGAGAGCTGTGGAGTGTTCTAACCCCCTGAGCCATAATTGGCCAAAGCCACCCTGGCTTTGGCCAATTATGGCTCAGGGGGTTAGAACACGCCCCACACTATATAAGGCCGCCTGCACGGTGGCCCTGTGTAGTGTGTTCCGGCGTGCTTAGAGAGAGAGAGAGAGAGACAGTGTGATTTCATTTGAATTAGCTAGATTAGGCAGGACAGTCAGTGAGTTAGTTGCACGTACAGTGTATTGTGTATATATATATGCATCCCAGGTGTTGTATATATATATATACACTGTATTCAGTTTAGCTAGATCTGTTCCTGTTATCTTCCTACTGACAGGCAGGCTTGTCTTGTTACAGTATTTACAGCTACCTGAAGAAAATTGTGGGTGTTCTTTTGATCCTATTAGTACCACAGTCAGGCAGCTAGACTATTTACAGTTAGTGTAGTGCGTCCTCCTCACAGTGTTCAGTTAAAGCTACAAGTTAGTTTATTGTGACCTCTGCACAGTGTTCAGCTAAAGCTACAAGTTAGGGTAGTGCGTCCTCCTCACAGTGTTCAGCTAAAGCTACAAGTTAGTGTAGTGCGACCTCTGCACAGTGTTCAGCTAAAGCTACAAGTTAGTGTAGTGCGTCCTCTGAACAGTGTTCAGCTAAAACTACAAGTTAGTGTAGTGCGACCTCTGCACAGTGTTCAGCTAAAGCTACAAGTTAGTGTAGTGCGTCCTCCTCACAGTGTTCAGATAAAACTACAAGTTAGTTTAGTGCGACCTCTGCACAGTGTTCAGCTAAAGCTACAAGTTAGTGTAGTGCGTCCTCTGAACGGTGTTCAGCTAAAACTACAAGTTAGTGTAGTGCGACCTCTGCACAGTGTTCAGCTAAAGCTACAAGTTAGTGTAGTGTGTCCTCTGAACAGTTTTCAGCTAAAGCTACAAGTTAGTGTAGTGCGTCCTCCTCACAGTGTTCAGCAAAAGCTACAAGTTAGTTTAGTGTGACCTCTGCACAGTGTTCAGCTAAAGCTACAAGTTAGGGTAGTGCATCCTCCTCACAGTGTTCAGATAAAGCTACAAGTTAGTGTAGTGCGTCCTCCTCACAGTGTTCAGCTAAAACTACAAGTTAGTGTAGTGCGACCTCTGCACAGTGTTCAGCTAAAGCTACAAGTTAGTGTAGTGTGTCCTCTGAACAGTGTTTAGCTAAAGCTACAAGTTAGTGTAGTGTGTCCTCTGAACAGTGTTCAGCTAAAACTACAAGTTAGTTTTTTGCAAGCTCTGCACAGTGTTCACCTAAAGCTACCTGTAGTAGGTTGGTGGTGTTTTCCTGATCCTATCACTACCGCAGGCAGCTAAATAAGCTGCAAGTTAGTTTTTTGCGAGCTCTGCACAGTGTTCACCTAAAGCTACCTGTAGAAGGTTGGTGTTGTTTTCCTGATCCTATCACTACCGCAGGCAGCTAAATAAGCTACAAGTTAGTTTTTTGCGAGGCAGGATGCCAACGAGGCAGGATGCCCTCCAGGGGCCAGCCTAAGGGCAGCACACTGACTGCATCACACCCCAAAGCTCCGTATGTGCAGGGCGCTGCTGTCTCTGCGCGTTATTCCAAAAGTTCTTTGGTGTGGGCCTTTTTTGAGACGAGTGCATTAGATCACACCGCTGCTATTTGCAACATATGTCTCAAGCATATCTCGCGTGGCCAAAATATCTCCCCTTTGGGCACCACATGCTTGACCAGACATATGTTGACCTGCCATGCAGTTCGTTGGCAAGCGTATCTAAAAGACCCACACCAAAGAACAAAGAGGACCTCTCCTTGCTCCTCATCAGCTGAGATCTCCAACCCCACTATACCTTCAGTCCTCTATGAGACCTGCACTGAGAGGAATGAAGGTGTAGAATTAGGTGGGTCACAGCCAAGTACTTGGGCAATCTGCTTTTGGTACACCGACGTCAGATTGCACCAGGCAAATTTCCTTGCCCCAGCTGCTGCACCACCGAAAGAAGTTCGCTCCCAGCCATCCACATGCCCAGCGGTTGAATGCTAGCTTGGCGAAATTGCTAGCACTTCAACTGCTGCCTTTTCAGTTGGTAGACTCTGCCCCCTTCCGTGAGTTTGTGGAATGTGCGGTTCCTCAGAGGCAGGTACCCAAACGCCACTTTTTCTCACGGAAGGCGATTCCAGCTCTCTACAGGCATGTGGAAGGCAATGTCTTGGCCTCGCTGGACAGGGCGGTCAGCGGTAAGGTGCATATTACCGCTGACTCATGGTCCAGCAGGCATGGACAGGGACGTTATAAAATGAAAGACAATCAGCGCAAACCAAATGTATAGGTAAGATATGCAGGCTGAACACTAGGAGGATAACACCAACCTCAGTGACATACAATAGATAAAATAAGTGCAGCGCAAAGAAATGATCACAGAGTAATAAATAATCTAATTAATCCTGTAGAAATGACAAAGTCCTTAAGTATAGGAGAAATGGTAAAATAGCAGGTAGCTCTCTTCTGGGGAAACTCATAACAGACTTTAATCCAAGCGGTAAATGTGGAAAGAGATTGTGCTTACCAGATCCAATTGACCCCTTGATTATAGGGGGTCCGAAACAGCATGAATGGGTCCGTGGCAGACTGCTGGGCTGGCTGTCATCTGCAGAGATCTCCTCAGGTCTGAAGTATAAAGCTGATATACCGCTAGATATTCTCTTTCTCAGTTTGACAATATCCTTAGGAGAGGGGGGAGGTCCGTGTGGAGATGCCGGGCGGAGAGGTAGAGATCCCCAGGGAGAGTGAATGACATAAAGAAAAAATCTAAGAGCGATCCGTAAGGTAACCAATGATCCACATTTATTAGGTCACTTAAAAAGAGAGAGGACGCTAACAGAGCGCCAATGAATACAAATACTTGTGGCAGTGTTCAGTGATGGGACAGACTGTTCGTGACAGAACAGCTGTCAGCAAGAGAAGGCTGCGGGTGATGGTGGTCAAACAATACCGCCCTCATACGCGGCGTTACGTCAGAAAGACTTTGTCAGCGAGGGTGGAGAGCACCTGTCACCCGTAGAGCCTTAAAATACCCGCCCGCTTAATGGGAGTGTCAGAAAGCCGTAGGACCGGAAGTCCCCGAAGGAGAAAAAATCCTCTGAGCTTGCTGGGGACAACATCCCGATGCAATCAAATTTAAAAGAAAAAGGAAATTTATCTTAAAATTTTTTTTTTAAGAACATGAAAAGGTAAAAGAGCTTGGTTAACCACAGCTAATGGAATAAACAGCAGTGGTACCAGAGCTAATTAATGCGAAACAAGGAAATTTCCAGAAGTTACAGATGTAACTGCAAAAGTAAATAATAATGTGTACTAAAAAATGTGTAAAAAAATTTTGTAAACATTAATATGACCCATGGTGCACCCGCAACATTCTCCAGCTGGTGGTAAAAAAACAATATTTTTACACACATACATAAATAAAACACGCCTGCATACAAGTAACAACACAACAATATATCAAAATTTAAATACATAGTAACAACATGGTAAATATACTAAAAATAATATAAAAACAGGATACATAATGTCATTTGTTAGAAATAAAACAGTTTAAATCAAACTCCACATTTAGTCCTCTCGGGACAGACACCCTGGTTTCATGTATCCAGAAAGATTCTCTCTGGCTGAGATGTCTGATAAAATTACCCCCCCTCCAATGTCTAGTGACCTTTTCTATCCCCCAGAAAAAAAGTTGTTTAGGGTCCCTATTGTGATGGATTCTGAAATGTTTGGACACCGAATGGGTTTTGAGTCCCCGCTTGATGTTGCTAACATGTTCAGATATCCGGACCCCCAATGATCGGGACGTTCGTCCGACATATTGAAGACCACAACTGCACTGAAGCATGTAAACCACGCCCACGGTGTCACATGTGATCAGGTTTTTAATTTGGTAATTAATGCCAGTAGAATGTGCAGTAAAAACTTTCTTTTTCTTGTTATTGAATTTACATTGCCTACACGCAGGGAATTTACCACAGGCAAAGAAACCGGACATAAAGTTAAAGATACGGTTTTCTTTGATGACCGGGGGGTCAACAACACTTGGGGCTAATAGATTACGCAGCGTGGGTGGGCGTCTGTAGATAAATCTCGGACGAGATGGAAGTGAGGGTCCTAAGACATTGTCCCTTTTCAGGATAGCCCAGTGTTTCAAAATAATTCTTTCTATTTTTTTATATTGAATGTTATAGTCCAGGACTATCCTGTACTGGGAATTGTCCTGGATAATGTTTTCTGATTTATTGGAATCAGCTACCAGGGTAGTTCTGTCAAGGGAACCTACTTTAGTTAATTCTTCCATGATCTGAGTTTTCATGTAGCCCTTTAGTACAAATTTCTCTGCCATAATATTAGCTTGTGTGTGGTAATCACTGTCTAAAAAGCAGTTCCGACGTAGGCGTATGAACTGTCCTCTGGGAATGTTCATCAGCCAGTTGTTATGGTGGCAACTATCCAGAGGAATATAGCCATTTCTGTCGGTGGGTTTGCAGTAATTGCGTGTTCGATAAGCTCCTTCATGTTTAAAGATTTCTAAATCAAGAAACGCTATGCTCATGGTGTCAGAATTCCAGGTAAGACGGATGTTTTTGGTGTTGCCGTTAAGTCTGGACATAAAAAGCTGGAGACTAATCAAGTCTCCTTCCCAGATCATGAACAGATCATCAATATATCTTTGGTAGCAGACCAACTGTGGTGGTCTGCTACCAAAGACCGATACCTCTTCCCAGTGGGCCATGAAGAGGTTAGCAACGCTCGGTGCAAACCGAGCGCCCATGGCAACACCGAGAGTCTGTAAAAAGAATTTGCCCCCATACCAGAAATAATTTCTGGCTAGGCAAAAATCTAAAGCTTTTAAAATAAATGCACCAAGTGGAGCAGGTAAGTGAGATTTATCAAGAGCCCATTGGACAGAACAGATGGCATCAGAATGTCCAATAATGGTATAAAGTGAACCAACATCAGCTGTTACCAGTATGCTGTTTTCACTAAAAGGTAAATTTTCAACAATGTTAATAATGTGTTTGGTATCTTTCAAGAAAGCAGTAGTAGAAGAAACCAGGGGTTTCAGGAAGAAATCGATGTACTGGCCCAAGCGAGCAGAGACCGAATCTATCCCATTGACAATAGGTCTACCAGGCGGAGCCTGGAGATCCTTGTGAATTTTGGGTAGAAAATATATGATGGGTCTTCTGCATGCGCTTGGGTTCAAGTACAATGCCTCTTTCTTATTCAAGACACCACTGGTTTTACCAAAGGAGACAAGTGTCTCCAATTCCTTTTTGTATTGGAGAACTGGGTCTTTGCTGAGGACCTGATAAGTTTTCCGGTCCGACAGCAAACGGTCCATTTCACCTTGGTAATACAGTTTACTCATAACCACTAACCCGCCCCCCTTATCGGCGGGTCGAATAACCACATTTTTATTTTTTTCCAATAGACTGATACCTTTTTTAAGAAAAGATGGGTCACCGACCCTTCTCACTTTTAACTCCTCTAGATCACTAGAAACCATATTTTTAAAGACCTCTATATGTCTATGGTCATTTTTTGGGGGATTAAAAACAGATCGGTTAGCTAAATTGGAATGTAATTCTCCATTGGGTATGGATGGGCCACAGACAGACCTCTCTCCAGGCTTAGAGAGAAAATACCTTTTAATATTTAAAGTTCTAACGAATTTTTGGAGACTGATATATGTCTTAAATTTACTCAGGTTACAGGCTGGGGCGAATTTCAGACCCTTATCAAGCACCCGTAATTCATCATCCGACAGGTCTACCCCGCTGATGTTGAAGATCCCTGTGCCTAATGGGACTTTAATCTTTTTTGTTTTTCGTCCAGCTCTTCTCCCTCTCTTTGTCTTCGTTTCCCGCCCTGTCTGTTTCCGGTCGGAGTGAAATCTCCTCGGTCCGGCCATTGGGATTGGGCCTGTCCTAAAAAATTATTTGGGTAATATGTGTTTTCCTGGGATAAGGGAGTGAATCTATTTTGCAGGGGAATAGGGGTCCGCTCGTATTGTTGATCATGATGATCATAATACGAGTTATAATCAGAGTGTGGATAATATTCTCTGTGCGAAAATGAACCTGAGCCCCTACCCCTCGGAGGGCGTGCTGGCCTCCAATCATTTTCCCTACGTTCCTGGGCATAATGGTTGGGTTGCTGCTGGTATTGGGTTCTATCTCTGCCCCTCCCAGAGGAGTTCCCCTTACCTCTTGTGTTTCTATTAGGTTTTTTAGGGATGGCTCCCTGTGGGAAAGTTACCCCACCCTGTGATGATTGATACATGAGTCTAGGGGTATCAGGGGGTAGAGGGTCCAATGTTTGGGAGGAGGAGACATCAGGAGTCTGGGCAGGGGTCTGTATTTTAGATTGCCATTTAAAGACATCTCCTCTAGAAAAATCCCTGATGAACTTAGTGCGTTTTTTCTCCTGTGATTCTTTATCCCACTTAAGCATCTTCACTTTTAATTCTCCTGATAGTCTAGAGAAATCAGGAGAATTTTGAGCTGACTCTAATCTAGTTTTTAACTCAGAAATTTGTTGATTAATAAGTGCCATTTTTTTCCTTTTCCTGATTAGAAGAAACTCAATAAGTTCTTGGCTCTTACTAATAAAAAACTGGTGCCATTCAGACAGGGATTCTTCATCTGTGAGGCCATCACTAGGGGGTACATCCCACCTGAGTCTTCTAGGCACCAGTTTGCTTTTAATATACTGTTCGAATGACACGATATCCCACCATGCTTTGATTTGTTTTTCAAAGAGATAACCTAATTTTCTAAAATTGGTGGAAAGATCATCCGATGTATTAGCAGATGAAGTATTAGAGAAAATCTCATTAAGTTTGACCTCTCTTTGGTCAAGAAATGAGAAAACTTCCATAGTTGCAGCTGATAGATAGGTGTGACAATGAACAAGATAAAATGAAAGACAATCAGCGCAAACCAAATGTAAAGGTAAGATATGCAGGCTGAACACTAGGAGGATAACACCAACCTCAGTGACATACAATAGATAAAATAAGTGCAGCGCAAAGAAATGATCACAGAGTAATAAATAATCTAATTAATCCTGTAGAAATGACAAAGTCCTTAAGTATAAGTCCTTAATGTTTAAAAAATTTTTTTACACATTTTTTAGTACACATTATTATTTACTTTTGCAGTTACATCTGTAACTTCTGGAAATTTCCTTGTTTCGCATTAATTAGCTCTGGTACCACTGCTGTTTATTCCATTAGCTGTGGTTAACCAAGCTCTTTTACCTTTATCATGTTCTTAAAAAAAATTTTTTAAGATAAATTTCCTTTTTCTTTTAAATTTGATTGCATCGGGATGTTGTCCCCAGCAAGCTCAGAGGATTTTTTCTCCTTCGGGGACTTCTGGTCCTACGGCTTTCTGACACTCCCATTAAGCGGGCGGGTATTTTAAGGCTCTACGGGTGACAGGTGCTCTCCACCCTCGCTGACGAAGTCTTTCTGACGTAACGCCGCGTACGAGGGCGGTATTGTTTGACCACCGTCACCCGCAGCCTTCTCTTGCTGACAGCTGTTCTGTCACGAACAGTCTGTCCCATCACTGAACACTGCCACAAGTATTTGTATTCATTGGCGCTCTGTTAGCGTCCTCTCTCTTTTTAAGTGACCTAATAAATGTGGATCATTGGTTACCTTACGGATCGCTCTTAGATTTTTTCTTTATGTCATTCACTCTCCCTGGGGATCTCTACCTCTCCGCCCGGCATCTCCACACGGACCTCCCCCCTCTCCTAAGGATATTGCCAAACTGAGAAAGAGAATATCTAGCGGTATATCAGCTTTATACTTCAGACCTGAGGAGATCTCTGCAGATGACAGCCAGCCCAGCAGTCTGCCACGGACCCATTCATGCTGTTTCGGACCCCCTATAATCAAGGGGTCAATTGGATCTGGTAAGCACAATCTCTTTCCACATTTACCGCTTGGATTAAAGTCTGTTATGAGTTTCCCCAGAAGAGAGCTACCTGCTATTTTACCATTTCTCCTATACTTAAGGACTTTGTCATTTCTACAGGATTAATTAGATTATTTATTACTCTGTGATCATTTCTTTGCGCTGCACTTATTTTATCTATTGTATGGACAGGGACGGTACCTAAGATTCACAGCGCATTGGGTGACTCTGCTGGCAGCTGGGAAGGATGCAGGACAAGGTGCAGTAGTGTTGGAGGTTGTTCCACCACCACGCCTCCAATATGCCACTACTAATGATTGTGACACACCTCTCTCCTCCACCCTCTCCTCTTCTTCTTCCTCCATGGCCTCTTCCTGTGCTTTGTCCTTGGAACCAGCGGTGCTCCGTAGCCGTTCAAGGAGCTACGCAAGTATGCAGGCCAAAAGATGCCATGCGGTGCTTGAGCTGGTGTGCTTGGGGGACAGGAGCCACACTGGGGCAGAGGTTCTGTCAGCTCTGCAGGGGCAGGTTCAGAGGTGGTTGACGCCATGCCAACTTAAGACAGGTATGGTGGTTTGCGACAATGGCACCAACCCCCTCTCTGCCCTCCGACAGGGACAAATGACCCATGTGCCCTGTTTGGCTCACGTCCTTAACTTGGTGGTGCAGCGGTTCTTGGGCAGGTACCTGGGCTTACAGGATGTCCTGAGGCAGGCCAGGAAAGTCTGTGTGCATTTCCGCTGGTCATATAGTGCCAGTGCTCGGCTGGCAGACCTCCAAAAGGAGTTTAACCTGCCCAAGAACTGCCTAATCTGTGACATGCCCACCAGGTGGAACTCAACATTGGCCATGCTGCAGCGGCTGCACACGCAGCAGAGGGCCATCAATCAGTACCTGTGTGACTATGGCACCAGGACAGGGTCAGGGGAGCTTGTTTTTTTTCCCCACGCCAGTGGGCCATGATCAGGGATGCATGCACTGTCCTGTCACCATTTGAGGAAGCCACGAGGATGGTGAGCAGTGACAGTGCATGCATCAGTGACACTGTCCCCCTTGTCCACCTGTTGGAGCACACGCTGCATGGAATAATGGACAGGGCACTTGAGGCAGAACAGAGGCAGGAAGAGGAGGACTTACTTAGCTCTCAAGGCCCCCTTTATCCAGACAGTGTTCCTGCGTGCCCGCAGATCACACAGGAGGAGGACGAGGACAAGGAGGAGGAGGATTGTGTCAGTATGGAGGTGGAGCCTGGCACTCAGCATCAGCAGCAGTCTTTAAGGGATCAGTCCCAAGAAACACATGGACTTGAACGTGGCTGGGAGGAGGTGGCTGCGGACCATGTCGTCCTTAGTGACCCAGAGGACTCTGGACCGAATGCCTCAGCAAACCTACGCTGCATGGCCTCCCTGATCCTGCAAAGCCTGCGTAAGGATCCTCGTATTCGTAGTATCAAGGAGAAGGACCAATACTGGCTGGCAACCATCCTTGATGCACGTTACAAGGGTAAGGTTGCAGACCTTATCTTGCCATCGCAGAGGGAGCAGAGGATGAAACATCTTCGGGAGGCCTTGCAGAACGGTCTGTGCAACGCGTTCCCAGAGACTGGGAAGTTACAAACTCCTGTTTCTGGACAACGTGTTGCTGAGGCTTCGGTCAGTCAAAGAAGGAGCGGTGGAGAAGGCCGTCTGACTGATGCGTTCAGACAATTTTTTAGTCCGCAGCCCCAAGGTATGATCGGTTCCAGCAACCATCGCCAGCGTCTGTTTTACATGGTGCAGGAATACCTAGGGTCAAGATCTGACTTGGACACCTTTCCCACCGAAAATCCTCTGGGTTATTGGGTTTTGAGGATGGATCACTGGCCAGAGCTTGCACATTATGCAATTGAGCTACTGGCCTGTCCTGCATCCAGCGTTCTTTCGGAACGCACATTCAGTGCTGCTGGAGGCTTTGTAACCGACCACAGGGTGCGTCTGTCCACCGACCTGGTCGATCGACTGACCTTCATAAAAATGAATCAGACTTTAATCACCACCAGCTACCAAGCACCTGATGCTGATGTAACCGAATAATTTTTTTTGAAATCTCAGATCCCTTCAAAGACTGCCTATGCTGATGCTGAGTGACTATCCTGAGTAATTATCCTCTTCCTCCTCAATGATCACGCTGATAGCTTGTAAGAACATTTTTGGTTCTGGGCGCCGCCACCAGTGCCTAAGGCCCAATTTTTCAGCCCCTATTTAACAGGGGCGTGTAATTACAATTTTTGATGCAATACTTTGCAGCAGGGCTCGTTCCTGCGTTCCAACTAGAGTATCTGTGAGGGGTTGCAGTGTTGTGGCACCAGCACCAGTGCCTAAGGCCCAATTTTTCAGCCCTTGTTTAACAGGGGCATGTAATTACAATTTGTGACGCAATACTTTGCAGCAGGGCTCGTTCCTGTGTTCCAACTAGAGTATCTGTGAGGTGTTGCAGTATTGTGGCACCAGCACCAGTGCCTAAGGCCCAATTTTTCAGCCCCTGTTTAACAGGGGCGTGTAATTACAATTTTTGATGCAATACTTTGCAGCAGGGCTCATTTCTGCATTCCAACTAGAGTATCTGTGAGGGGTTGCAGTGTTGTGGCACTAGCACCAGTGCCTAAGGCACAGTTTTTCAGCCCCTGTTCAACAGGGGCATGTAATTACAATTTTTGATCTAATATTTCACAGCAGGGCCCGTTACTGCGCCCACCAAGAGCGAGTGAGGACTTACAGTGTTGTTTCACCAGTACCACCTCCACCACCAAAGGCCCAATTTTTCTGCCCCTGTTCAACAGGGGCATGTAATTACAATTCTTGATCTAATATTTCACAGCAGGGCTTACAGTGTT
Source organism: Lithobates septentrionalis (assembly GCA_037952835.1). Classification (NCBI taxonomy): domain Eukaryota; kingdom Metazoa; phylum Chordata; class Amphibia; order Anura; family Ranidae; genus Lithobates; species Lithobates septentrionalis. Next base: position 443,211 of record JBBDGP010001174.1, on the reverse strand, counting down.
GTGGCCACAACAACACCTAAGGCCCAAATTTCTGCTGAGTATATAGGACAGGCCCCTACTTTCAAACATCCAACTTACAAACGACTCCTTCTACTTAATTCTACTTCTAGATTCTACTTAACAACAAACCTACAGTCCCTGTTTTGTTTGCACCGCCTGTATACTGCTGTTCAGAGTACAGAGCCTGTATACTGCTGTTTCCTTTTTTAATTTGGGTGCGGGGTTCCCCTTAATATCCATACAAGACCCAAAGGGCCTGGTAATGGACTGGGGGGTACCCATGCCATTTGTCTCACTGATTTTCATCCATATTGCCAGGACCCGACATTACATTAAAGCCGCAAGCAGTTTTAAATGACTTTTTTTCCTTTAAAAATGACATTTTGTGCAGGGACTGTTCTAAGCACGGGAAACACGTGCCACTTTACAGGCATACTATAGACACCCCCCCAGGTACGATATTTAAAGGAATATTTCCCTTTTTTTTTTTTACTTTAAGCATCATTAAAATCACTGCTCCCGAAAAAACTGCCATTTTTAAAAGTTTTTTTTGCATTGATACATGTCCCCTGGGACAGGACTCGGGTCCCCAAACCCTTTTTAGGACAATACCAAGCAAATTAGCATTTAAAATGAGCACTTTTGATTTCGAACGTTCGAGTCCCATAGACGTCAATGGGGTTCTAATGTTCGTGCAAATTTTCGGTCAGTTCGCAGGTTCTGGTGCGAACCGAACCGGGGGGTGTTCGGCTCATCCCTACCGATGAATAGCATCAGGAATACAAAACATCAGATAGGTCTCTCAAACAAAAGTTCCTGTTCAGAATGGCCACAGAAGGACACATAATTTATATATCCTTAATTACATAGTTACATAGTAGGTGAGGTTGAAAAAAGACACAAGTCCATCAAGTCCAACCTATGTGTAATTTTGTGTCAGTATTACATTGTATATCCCTGTATGTTGCGGTCATTCAGGTGCTTATCTAATAATTTCTTGAAGCTATCAAAGCTCCCCGCTGAGACCACCACCTGTGGAAGGGAATTACACATCCTTGCCTCTCTTACAGTAAAGAACCCTCTACGTAGTTTAAGGTTAAACCTCTTTTCTTCTAATTTTAATGAGTGGCCACGAGTCTTGTTAAACTCTGCGAAAAAGTTTTATTTCTATTATAGAGTCACCAGTACGGTATTTGTATATTGAAATCATATCCCCTCTCAAGCGTCTCTTCTCCAGAGAGAATTCACTAGTTCACTGCTCGCAACCTTTCCTCATAACTAAGATCCTGCAGATCCTTTATTAGCTTTGTTGCCCTTCTTTGTACTCGCTCCATTTCCAGAACATCCTTCCTGAGGACTGGTGCCCAGAACTGGACAGCATACTCTAGGTGCGGCCGGACCAGAGTCTTGTAGAGTGGGAGAATTATCGTTTTATCTCTGGAGTTGATCCCCTTTTTAATGCATGCCAATATTCTGTTTACTTTGTTAGCAGCAGCTTAGCATTGCATGCCATTGCTGAGCCTATCATCTACTAGGACCCCCAGGTCCTTTTCCATCCTAGATTCCCCCAGAGGTTCTCCCCTCAGTGTATAGATTGCATTCATATTTTTGCCACCCAATTGCATTATTTTACATTTTTCTACATTGAACCTCATTTGCCATGTAGTTGCCCACCCCATTAATTTGTTCAGATATTTTTGCACGGTTTCCACATCCTGCGGAGAAGTTATTGCCCTGCTTAGCTTACTATCATCTGCAAATACAGAGATGGAACTGTTTATCCCATCCTCCAGGTCGTTTATGAACAAATTAAATAGGATCGGTCCCAGCACAGAACCCTGGGGAACCCCACTACCCACCCCTGACCATTCCGAGTACTCCCCATTTATCACCACCCTTTGAACTCGCCCTTGTAGCCAGTTTTCAATCCATGTATCACGGGTACTCACCGAGGCCGAGATGCTGGGAGTGGCTTCCCTTGCAGCTAAGCGCACTATACCCCTGGTGATGGTACAGAGGGCATAGGGCACAGAGAGGCACGGGTCGCCAGCAGGCAGGTAGCTCTTGAGAGGAGGACTTCTGTACCGTAGAGATGAGAGCAATGGTGGCTCTGCCCCTGGAACTGGAGAAGAAGACCCGGCTGGGGTTCTAACCCGTAAACACAACGGGAGCTGAGAGAGGTGCAGGAGATAAGGCACGGAGAACCCAGTAATGGAGAGTCTGTGGTGCAGGCCGAGAACATATACTGGAGACTGGTAGATGAGGAAGTCCTTTAAACAGGCCGAGGGTCAAACACAGCAGACTGTAAGCAGAGAAGTCCTGAAGGCAAGCCAGAGGTAAAGTACTGGAGATGTCAGTAGAGGAGTCCGTTAAACAAGCCGGGGTCATACACAAGAAGGCAGGAGAATCCGGAGACAGGCAGAGGGTCAAACACTGGAAGCAGATGGTGGGGAAATCCTTTCAACAAGCCGAGGTCAAACACTGAAGAGAAACAAGGTAGGTCAGGCAAATCCGGGTCAAACAGGTAAACACAAGGAGCAGGAATCAGGAACGGAACACTGGAAGCTGAAAGACAAACCAGCAATTAAACAGAGAATAAGTCAGTCCTTATATAGGCCAGAAAGGGGGCGTAACGCTGACGAACGAACGTTCATACGCCGTTACGCCGTGTAGAGAACCCGTGTGTGCCGCTACTTTGCTAACGCGCATGCGCCGAAGCGCGGCTCCGCCGCGCAAATGCACAGGAACCTTCCGATGTTGGCAAGCACTTTTCTTATTACTTCTCTGACAGTGCCCCCCTCCAAAGAGCAACCTCCGGATGCCCAATCTGGCCAGTACTCCCGGATATTTCTTGTGGAATGTTTGTATTAACCGCGGGGCGTGTATATTGGAGGAAGGTTCCCAAGAATTATCTTCTGGGGGGTACCCTTTCCACTTCACCAAATACTGGACACGACCCCCCTTCCTTCAACAGTCCATTATAGCCTCCACCTCAAATTCATCTTCGCCTTCAATATTAATTGGAGGAGGTGGCACCTCCTCCCTTCCTGGGAAAGAACTGGGAGTTACTGGTTTCAAAAGAGAAGTATGGAAAACAGGATGAATTCTGTAAGAGCTGGGTAGAGAGAGTTCAAAGGCCACGGGGTTCACTACTCTCTTTATTTTGAAGGGACCAATACATTTTGGGCCTAATTTGCGTGAGGGACAAGAAAGTTTAAGGTTTGTTGCAGATAGCCAGACTTCATCCCCAATCTTAAAAATTGGGTTGCTCCTCCTCCCCCTGTCATAGTATTTCTTGTAGCTGTCCTGAGCCTTCTTCATAGCTTCCGGAATTAATTGGAAATTGGTTTGAATGGAATTTATTCGGTCTTGCACCGCGGGAACGGATACTTCTGAAAAAGAGTTAGGCAGAAAAGAGGGGTGAAATCCATAATTAGCCCAGAAAGGAGTTTGGTTGGTTGCTGTGTGTATGGAATTATTGTAGGCAAATTCTGCACAGGGGAGGAGCGAAACCCAGTTGTCCTGAGAACATGAGCAAAAACAGCGCAGATATTGTTCCAGCGTTTGGTTCGTCCTCTCTGTTTGGCCATTACTTTGGGGATGATATGCTGAGGACAGGCATACCTTGATTTCTAAGGATTTGCAAAGGTCTCTCCAAAATCTTGAGGTGAACTGGGCTCCTCTGTCAGACACAATGCTAACGGGTACTCCATGTAGCCTAACCACTTCCTTAATGAATATATCCGCGGTATCTGAAGCAGAGGGTGTGCCCTTCATAGGTAAGAAGTGGGCCATTTTTGAAAGGCGGTCGACCACTACCAGAATTGTGGAGAACCCCTCAGCAGGTGGTAGGTCGACGATAAAGTCCATAGCCACTTCCTTCCAGGGTTGCTCTGGAATGGGTAATGGTCTTAACAGACCCCAAGCTTTCGCATTGGATCCCTTGTTGCGTTGGCAAATAATACAAGAGTTTACGTAGTTCTTACAATCCTGACTCCACCCTGGCCACCAGAAGGAACGATGTATTAGTTCAGAGATCTTTTGTACCCCAAAATGTCCTGCAAACTTGTTATCATGAAATGTTCTTAGTACCAAGGGTCTTACTTGCGCTGGAACAAATATTTTGTTTTGGGCCCATAGTAGACCATCCTGCTTCCTCAGTGTGGGTACTTCAGGGTTTAAGCATTGGCTGGAAGCCTGTTCAATGGCAGTTCTTAGATCCGGCTGGATTGAACAAAGAAAATTCTGTGAGGACAGAATAGTACCAGGTTCTGCTGTTTGAGAGGTTTCTGGGAACATCCGAGATAAGGCGTCCGCTTTCCCATTCTTGGAACCTGGCCGATAGGAAATGTGAAAGTTGAACCTGGAGAAGAACAAAGCCCAGCGGGCTTGCCGGGGTCTGAGGCGTTTTTCTGTTCTAAGGTACTCCAGGTTCTTGTGATCTGTGAAGATCATAATGGGGTGAGAAGCACCCTCCAAAAGATATCTCCACTTCTCAAGAGCAAATTTGATGGCCAGTAGTTCACGCTCCCCCACGTCATAGTTCCTTTCTGGCGGGGACAGTTTCCGGGAGGCAAATGCCACAGGGTGAAGAAGGGCCTTCTGGCCTCGTCTTTGGGATAGGATTGCTCCTAAAGCTGACTCTGAGGCGTCTACTTCCAACACATAAGGAAAAGCGGGGTCTGGGTGCAGTAGTACCGGAGCAGAAGTAAATAGATCCTTCAGTTTATCAAATGCTTCCTGAGTTTCTGGAGACCACTGGAATTGGCTTTGCTGGCGAGTCAATTGGGTTATGGGAGAAATGATCGATGAGAATCCTTTTATAAACCTGCGATAAAAGTTGGCAAAGCCCACAAATCGTTGGACCCCCTTTTTATCTGTAGGGGCTGGCCATTCTTGGATAGACTTCACTTTCTGAGGATCCATTGAGACCCCTTCAGTGGAGATAATGAACCCTAGGAATTGGACTACCGTTCTTTCAAATTCACATTTCTCTCCCTTTAGGTAAAGTCCGTGCTTCCTGAGGATCGTGAGTACCTTTTTCACATGGACTCGATGCAGCTCAATGGTTGTAGAGAAAATCAGAATATCGTCAAGGTAAACGATCACAAAGTTGTCTAAGTATTCACGAAAAATATCATTCACTAGGTGTTGGAATGTAGCTGGGGCATTGCATAGGCCGAATGGCATCACTAGATATTCGAAATGTTCGAATCTAGACCTAAAAGCCGTTTTCTACTCATCCCCTGGGCGTATCCGAACCAAGTTGTAGGCGCCCCTTAGGTCAAGTTTAGAGAAAACTCGTGCGGTTCGAAACCGTTGGAACAGTTCTGGGATGAGGGGAAGCGGATAGCGGCTCTTGATGGTGATCTTGTTGATCTCCCTGTAGTCCACACAAGGCCTTAAAGTACCATCTTTTTTTTCAACGAAGAAGATCCCTGCTCCAGCCGGAGAGGAAGAAGGACGAATGAATCCCTTTTCAAGGTTTTCATTGATGTAGGACCGAAGAGCCTCCAACTCCTTTTCTGTTAGAGGAAATATACGACCAAAAGGAATCTCGGAGCCAGGTAAGAGGTCAATGGGACAGTCGTATGGTCGGTGAGGAGGCAAACTGTCGGCTCTCTTTTTGTCAAAAATGTCCATGAATTCACGGTAGGCTGCAGGGACGTGCTGAAGATGATCAGGGACTGACTGGATAGTCAGACAGGAAGCTGTGCAGACAGAACCAGAGGTGAAGCAGTGCTGGGAGCAGTAGGCCGAAGAGAAGGAGATCTTCTTCTCACTCCAATTAATATGGGGGTCGTGAGCTTGCAACCATGGAAGACCCAGGATGATAGGGAACATGGGGGAGCAAATGATGTCAAAGCAAAGAAATTCTTGATGTCCTGAATCTGTGATGGTGAGAGTGGGTTTAGTTTCTTGGTTAAAAGGCCCGGAACAGGGGGATGATCCATCGGCCAGGTGGATTTGGAGACTTTGTCTTTTATTTTGCAGAGGAATGCGTAAGCTTCGGGCTAGAGATGTATCCAGGAAGCAGCTGCAGGCGCCAGAATCAATAATGGCTGGTAGCCGGATCTCCTCGCCTGCCACCTGTAAGGAGACAGGAAGGACAAGGTGAGTTGAACTTGAACCATTGACTTGAAAGTTCATAGCTGTTTGTGGCTGGGACTTACTGGGTCTTATAGGACAGTTGCGCAAAAAGTGGCCTGACCCTCCACAGTACAGGCAGAGATTGGCTTCCCGCCGGCGTTGTTTCTCATCAGGCATAAGTGGAGCCCGGATCAGGCCCAGTTGCATTGGCTCACTCTCCAAGGTAGAGGAAGAAGGGACTGTAGGAAGAGGATGACCTGTGGGGACCCTGGGTAGCATCCATGTAGGCCGGGAGATTGAAAACGTTCAGAACGTCGTTCCCGTAGACGTCTATCTAGTTTTATGGCTAGCTGGATCAACTCCTCCAGGGTGGAAGAAGAATCAACACGCGCTAATTCATCTTTGAGAGTCTCTGAGAGTCCCTGGCGGTACTGGTATTTGAGAGCCGCCTCATTCCATCCAGTGTCCCCAGACCATTTTCGAAATTCGACCGTATAGTCCTCCACCGGTCTCTTTCCCTGGACTAAGGTATGTAAGATGGACTCGGCCGTGGCTGTGCGTTGGGGATCATCATATAATCTCCCCATGGATTCAAAGAAGGTTTCCACAGAGTTTAGTAAAGGGCTCTTCTGCTCCAGGAGGTTGTGAGCCCAGGCTTGGGGTTCTTCGGACAACAAGGAAATAATGAACCCTACTTTTACTGTCTCAGAACTGAAAGTCTTAGGTTGGAGAGCCAGGTATAACAAGCAGGCATTTTTAAATGCTCTAAACCTTTTCCGATTCCCGGAAAATCGTTCGGGTGTGGGCACCCTAGGTTCTGGGTGAGTCATAACAACCGCAGGAGCTGAGCTGGAGTGATCTTGCGAAGAGCTGGCCCCACTGGAGGATGTGGAGGTTGCATCCCCGGGAGATAAGATTAGGTGATGGAGATGACCTTCTATTTGGAAATAGCCATCTTGTAACCTCTGGACTGCTTGCGTAAGGGTCGTTACCTGCTGGCATAGAGCCTCGAGAGGGGATCCCACTCTGTCGGCCTCAGACATCTGGCTGGTTTGTACTATCACGGGTACTCACCGAGGCCGAGATGCTGGGAGTGGCTTCCCTTGCAGCTAAGCGCACTATACCCCTGGTGATGGTACAGAGGGCATAGGGCACAGAGAGGCACGGGTCGCCAGCAGGCAGGTAGCTCTTGAGAGGAGGACTTCTGTACCGTAGAGATGAGAGCAATGGTGGCTCTGCCCCTGGAACTGGAGAAGAAGACCCGGCTGGGGTTCTAACCCGTAAACACAACGGGAGCTGAGAGAGGTGCAGGAGATCAGGCACGGAGAACCCAGTAATGGAGAGTCTGTGGTGCAGGCCGAGAACATATACTGGAGACTGATAGATGAGGAAGTCCTTTAAACAGGCCGAGGGTCAAACACAGCAGACTGTAAGCAGAGAAGTCCTGAAGGCAAGCCAGAGGTAAAGTACTGGAGATGTCAGTAGAGGAGTCCGTTAAACAAGCCGGGGTCATACACAAGAAGGCAGGAGAATCCGGAGACAGGCAGAGGGTCAAACACTGGAAGCAGATGGTGGGGAAGTCCTTTCAACAAGCCGAGGTCAAACACTGGAGAGAAACAAGGTAGGTCAGGCAAATCCGGGTCAAACAGGTAAACACAAGGAGCAGGAATCAGGAACGGAACACTGGAAGTTGAAAGACAAACCAGCAATTAAACAGAGAACAAGTCAGTCCTTATATAGGCCAGAAAGGGGGCGTAACGCTGACGAACGAACGCTCGTACGCCGTTACGCCGTGTAGAGAACCCGTGTGTGCCGCTACTTTGCTGACGCGCATGCGCCGAAGCGCGGCTCCGCCGCGCAAATGCACGGGAACCTTCCGATGTTGGCAAGCTCTTTTCTTATTACTTCTCTGATACCATGTACTCATCCTATGGTCCATGCCAACGGACCTTATTTTGTACAGTAAACGTTTATGAGGAACTGTGTCAAATGCTTTTGCAAAATCCAGATACACCACGTCTACGGGCCTTCCTTTATCTAGATGGCAACTCACCTCCTCATAGAAGGTTAGTAGATTGGTTTGGCAAGAACGATTCTTCATGAATCCATGCTGATTACTGCTAATGATACTGTTCTCATTACTAAAATCTTGTATATAGTCCCTTATCATCCCCTCCAAGAGTTTACATACTATTGATGTTAGGCTAACTGGTCTGTAATTCCCAGGGATGCATTTTGGGCTCTTTTTAAATATTGGTGCTACATTGGCTTTTTTCCAATCAGCTGGTACCATTCCAGTCAGTAGACTGTCTGTAAAAATTAGGAACAACGGTCTGGCAATCACTTGACTGAGTTCCCTAAGTGCCCTCGGATGCAAGCCATCTGGTCCCGGTGATTTATTAATGTTAAGTTTCTCAAGTCTAATTTTAATTCTGTCCTCTGTTAACCATGGAGGTGCTTCCTGTGTTGTGTTATGAGGATAAACACTGCAGTTTTGATTACTGAAGCCCCCCGATTCACTTGTGAAGACTGAGTAGAAGAAAATTCAATACCTTCGCCATCTCCCCATCCTTTGTAACCAGATGTCCTTCCTCATTCTTTATGGGGCCAATACAGTCTGTCCTCTCTTTTTTACTGTTTACATACTTAAAGAATTTCTTGGGATTTTTTTTGCTCTCCTCCGCTATGTGTCTTTCATGTTCTATCTTAGCCGTCCTAATTGCACCCATTACATTTCTTGTTGCATTCTTTATAAAGTCTGAATGCTGAGGATGATCCCTCAACCTTGTATTTTTTCAAGGCCTTCTCCTTTGCTTTTATATGCATTTTTTACATTGGAGTTAAGCCATCCAGGACTTTTGTTTGCTCTTTTAAATTTATTACCCAATGGGATGCATTGGCTAATGCCCTTATTTAATATGCTCTTAAAGCAAACCCATCTCTCCTCCGTGTTCTTTGTTCCTAATATTTTATCCCAATTTATGCCTTTTAGCAAGGTTTGTAGTTTAGGGAAGTTGGCTCTTTTGAAATTCAGCGTCTTTGTATTCCCTTTATGTTTCCTATTTGTGTTATTTATACTGAAACTAATTGACCTGTGATCGCTGTTACCTAAATTGCCCCGTATTTCCACATCCGTGATCAGGTCTGTATTGTTGGTAATCAGTAGATCCAGTAATGTTTTATTTCTAGTTGGTGTGTCTACCATCTGACCCATAAAATTGTCCTGCAAGACATTAAGGAACTGGCGAGCCTTAAATGAATGCGCGGTTCCCTCCGCCCAGTCTAAGTCTGGATAATAAAATCCCCCATTATGATAACACTTCCCATCCTTGCTGTTAATGAAAAGGAAAAAAGGAAGTGTGAGGGATGAAGTAGGATATCAAACATTTGATGTTAAAAGGGGCATCAAATCTGAGCACCATGTTAACATAGAGGTTACCTTCAGTAGAATCAAAAACTCTTTTGCTAGATGTAGAAAATCCTCACTGTAAATAGCAGTATTGAATCAATATGCTTTGGAAATCCGTAGCCAGCAATCAAAGGGTCATGGATAACATTGATAGTATCCAAAGATGTGGATGTATGAGGGTACAGTGATGCTTGATTAATGCTGTTGTTAGCAATGGTAGTTGTGTTATTTGAAAATACTTTAGAGGCAGCCTGTAAGCAAATAGTATCAGATATATAGGAAAGAACATATATAAATGTACAATAAATTTACAATATTCAAAAATATATTGAAAAAGGTAAAAGAAAAGAAACAAGGAAAGGGAAGGTATTGGGTTTGGTTATTGAATTTTATATATATATATATATATAATATTTAAAGAAAAGGTTTAAAGCTAAACGCATCATTGAGGCCAGGATACTTTAAAGCTGATAAATCATGTATCCAACGTGCCTCTCTCTGTAGAAGTAACTTGTCATAGTCACCTCCCCTATAACACAACTACCATTGCTAACAACAGCATTAATCAAGCATCACTTGGGCCCTCATTCATCTGTATCTCTGTGCCCATACTTTTTGGCTCACAGGGACGCCAGGGGCACCCAATGAAATGTGCGAGTAATCAATCGCCCTTCATTTGGGAGCCCTAGAGGTGCTAGTCCCTGGGACAGCCATGCTGTGGATATTACAATTACATTTATATATTCTGAATGTGCCATCTTTAAATCGATCAATACTCGCATTATTACTCATCTATTTAAATCTTTCCCTTTTCCAAGATGGCGCCGTTGGCCTTCGTCTTGAAAAATGACTTGTTTGACCTATCTTGCCTAGATTTTTTCCTTTTCCAAGATGACGCTTTCGGTTTCTGCCGTCCTAATGACGCGCTCTGTATACCCTACCGCTTGGCGCATGCGCACTGTAGACATTGACGCGGCCAGCGTCCCCTTTTCCACACTCCCCCCTGGGCTTCTTCATCACATGTCCGCATCTCGGTGGTGACGTCAGCCCCCACCGGGGCGGAAGAATTATAAGAATGCGGTCTTACACTGCAATCCTCTGTTGTAAGCTCCCTGTTAAGAGGAGAGGTTGTTTCTCTCCCACCCCATGCCTGCTTGAACTATCACCATAGGTAAGTGTCCTATATGTAACTCTGTTTGAACCCTAAATGGGTTACACATACGGACTTCATTTGACCAGTACTTTTTTCATCTTTATTTTTCTTTTTGTTTTTTATTTGTACCCTCATACATCCACATCTTTATATACTATCAATGTTATCCATGACCCTTTGATTGCTGGCTACGGATTTCCATAGCATATTGATTCAATACTGCTATTTACACTTGCAGTGAGGCTTTTCTACCTCTAGCAAAAGAGTTTTTGATTCTACTGAAGGTAACTTCTATGTTAACATGGTGCTCAGATTTGATGCCCCTTTTAACATCAATTGTTTGATATCCTAATTCATCCCTCACACTTCCTTTTTTCCTTTTCATTAAGGATTAAGGATGTGTCCTTCTGTGGCCATTCTGGACGGAAACTTTTGTTTGAGAGACCTACCTTATATTTTGTATTCCTGATGCTATTCATCGGTAATATTTTTACCAAATATAATTCATATTCAATCTTTGGCAGCCTGGTAAGATCACTAATTTTGATGGATTGATTTTTTGATTGTTGTCTGATTTTTTTTATTTCCTTAGCTGGTTATAGCTCGTGTCTCTCTACTGACGGCGCTGTGATTGGCCAAGCATGCGGGTCATAGTGCATGCTTGGCCAATCATCAGCCAGCAATGCACTGCGATGCCGCAGTGAATTATGGGCCGTGACGCGCCACACGAATTTGGCGCGAATGGCCCATATCGTTCGCAATTCGGCGAACGATCGAACAGCCGATGTTCGAGTCGAACATGGGTTCGACTCGAACGCGAAGCTCATCCCTATTCATCGGTAATATTTTTACCAAATGTAATTCATAATTAATCTTTGGCAGCCTGGTAAGATCACTAATTTTGATGGATTGATTTTTTTGATTGTTGTCTGATTTTTTTTTATTTCCTTAGCTGGTTATAGCTCGTGTATGACATGTTATCCATATATACACTTATATATTCTCAATTGTAAATTGTAAACTTTATTATGTAATATGATTTCTCATCTATGTTCCTTTTATCATTTTTAGTACACCATAATCTATACCAAAACTCCTGAGGAAGCTCCAAATGAGCGAAACATGTTGAGTGGTATCTATTGAGTGGTATTTTTTCTACTGTCTGCCCACTATACTGAGATATATATTTTTTAACTATGTTGTGTAATTTATATCAATTGTAATAAAAATCTTTTTTATGGATAAATTGTACATGTCTATCTACGCTATTTACCTTAAAATACAAGCACCTTAAAAGTCCCAGGGTTGTTTCAACCCCTTCTCCCCCTTTTTTTCTTTGTAAAACTTATGGGTTGTGGTGCTAAGCGTTGATTGTTTCTGCCCTCATTATTATTTTTGCACTCTAAATCTCAGGCACTTAATGTTTCTTTACAAACACACATAGTCCAAGCTCTGCGAAGCTCTTTCCCCTTTAAATGGCAGAACGAGACCTTACCATACTTGGGCATCTCTCTGACTCCCACCCTCACAACGCTATATAAACATAATTATCCCCCATTATTTAAAAAATTAATAGAGGACTTGAAAAGATGGTCAAATAACCCCCCGTCATGGTTCGGCAGGTTGTACTCAGTCAAAATGACAGTTTTATCAAAAGTGCTGTATTTGTTCAGGACCCTTCCGATAGCAATAGTAGGAAAAGATCTCCAGAATTTTCAGGCAAAATTACTAGACTATACAGTATATGGGGACACAAGAGACCCAGGGTGAACAGACGAACATTGTATGTGCTAAAATTGAGAGGAGGCCTTGGAATGCCCGATTTGATTAAGTATTACCACGCGGCACAATTATCCCAACTAATCCGATTCCATACGCGACAGCCTAGACTGATCTGGATGTTGTTGGAGTCCTCCCTATACCCTGATAGAGAGATTAGCCACTTAATGTGGATGAAAGGGAAAGACAGACCGATCATACTGTGTCCGACCTTATTCTTTTCTCTGAATTTATGGGTTTGGCTGGTTACTACTCACAAATTTAAATCCCAACACACCCCCTTGGCCCCACTGTTTAATATTCCCTCATTCATCCCGGGTCTCCATCACCAAAATTTCTCATGGTGGACTAACAAAAGGTTTGCTATGAATAGCGGACCTTTGTGATCACAGAGGTACTTTGTCGAAATCAGCCCTACAGGAAAAATATAACCTCCCAAATTCGGAATTCTTTCGCTACACTCAGATATCGCATTTCTTGGCGACACTGAATCGCACCTCTGACCTCACCACATTCACCTCAATGGAAAATCTCTGTGGGACTTTCGACAAACACACCGGCCATATATCACAGATTTATGGTATTTTATCCTCGGCTCCTCAAAAATTGTTTTATATGCACAAATGGGAGCAAGATATGGACACTGACTTAGACATAGTGGAGTGGAGCAAAATAATACAAAACGCATCTAAATCGCTTATTAATACCTCTCTGATAGAGGCAAACTATAAAGTTTTGATGAGATAGTACATGGTCCCAGCGCGGGTAGCAACCTTTGTCCCAGGGGCTTACCCGCGGTGCTTTAGAGGATGTAACACAGATGGCACCATGTATCACACTCGATGGACGTGTCCGGAAGTGAGACGGTTCTGGATATGTACGTATAACTTTATATACTCCTTAACCCAAGTGAACCTCCTTAAGTCACCTCTGCACGCATTGCTGGGACGCCCAGTGGAGAGGACATCAAAACCAATGCAAAGACTTATAACCTTTATATTTGTCGCGGCAAGAATCTCTATAGGCATATGGAAAAATGCAGCGCATATACAAAGGAACATAGGTCTTTAAAATGGTGAAACAGTAAAGAAATCACTAATTAACCACAGGTGCCTTGAAACACAAACGTCCATAGATGGATGTGAATGTCCAACCGCACAGGAGGTGTAAGTACTCCAAGGGGTGGTGATGGTCTGATGGTTGTCAGAAAACACCTGGCATCATACAGCGACTTCCCAACCGAGAAACTGGGTCCCAATGGGTCATTCAGAGAAAGTGCAAAAAAGCCTCTTACCAGATCCTGTGGATTCCCATGTCAGCGACAGGGAATCGCATGCGCAGTTTGTCACAAATGACGTGGAATGGGAGCTCAGGAATCGCCAATCCCTTGGATTGTGGTCTGTATGGATCTCGGCCGGCAACCGGATGGGTCCTCACAACGAACCGTCCTCACACCGAACCGTCCCAGCGTGCATCAGAAGTTTCACAAACGGTCCCCCGAAAGGAGCAGTTGGAGGGACTGGATCTCATGCGGTAAATGTGGAAACAAAAAGAATGTGCCTCCACATGGTGCAGATAAAAAAGGGTGTTTTTATTGACAAAAACGACCATACACAAATAAAAGCGTGATCACGGTGGATAAAAACAAATGGGCAACAAAGAGAGTGGTGTATGTACCCGACGCATTTCGACCTAGGGGTCTTCAACAGGGGCATAGACCACTCACTCCAAGTTGCCAAATATATATAATAACATTATTTAGAGAAGGACCAATCACAAGGGCTGAAAAACCGGGAGATTTGATTGGGTGAATACAATCACATGACTTGCTTGAATGTTTAAACATGAAAATCATACACAATTTCTATATAAATAAATGAATGACATTAAGGTGAAGCCCAGGAGACTGTATAAAGGTCTACCAGCAGAAAAATATATAACTCTATGATCTCCCTAACAAAAATAAAGCATTTAAAGATTTAATGAAAACAGCACTCCTCTGCTGACAGTCCGGCAGAGTGTACCGCCCTGTCGGCCAGAGGAGCCAATCCTCAATAAGAAGACAAAAGGTGTTAAGTGGAGCTGACCAATAGGTGGCTATGTATGAGCCGGCCTCTATCCCTGAACGCCCACATGACCAGTCTGTGTAGGAAATGATGTCACGTCCGTGGGCGTGTCCGACGTTTCCCTCTCACATGACTCGCTGGGCCAATCAGAGAGCAAACGTCCCACTCATCTCTGCTGTACGTACAATCCGTACACCGCAGAGGGATGGGACTTAAATAAATAAACCTAGCGTCCCGGCAATGCAATCCAGCAAGCAACGGACGCTAAATGAGACAAAACAGCATCCCTATGGTGTATGTGTACAAAAATGTGCTATGCAGCAGACCGGGACCCGATGACCTGGAAGTGTGCATAGAACTCCTGTGAACCGGAAGTGTATTGGAAGTGGGGACACATATAGTGAAATATAATGTGTTTGGGAAATGACTGGCTGAAGTGAAATCGCATAAGTGTGTAAAAAAAAAAAAAAAAATTACTGGAGTGGCATTGTAAATGTCTCTTAAGATCCATATGTGTTTTGGTGGGACTGAAATAAAAAATTAAAAAATATTAAAAAATTGTGTGAACACAAATTCTCCGGAACGCGCATTGTAAAATGTGTTAAAATGAATATATATGTGAAGGGAATGTGTGGATTTGTAAGGTGACCCAAATATCTGGCAGTTAACCTTATGATCCCTTGACTGCAAAAAGTCATCAGCATAGACCGAATGGGTCAATTTTGATTGGACCAATTTCAATTGGGTGAATAGATAACCCTCTAGGTACACCATATATAAGCTGTGTACCAACTTGTGAATATAGGTGAAAAAAATGAGGAAGGGGGGAGGGGGGAGAAAAAATGTTGAAATAATGAAATAAAAAAATATAAAATATAAAGGGAGGGAGGGACATGCATGGAGATGTGGAAGGAATTTAGGATTGGTTGATAAAGGAGTTGAGGTCCCACTCCACGTTTAAACCTAACGGGAAATAGGACCTCAACTCCCATATCCAATAAGTCTCGAGGCGTGACACTCCTTGGAGGCGGGACTCTCCTCTCCAATGTGGGACAAATTTGTCGATCACCTGGAATAAAGTCCCGGTAGGGTCTTTATTATGGTGTTCCAGATAATGACGGGGTACTGTATGTTTGTCCTTGCCTTTCTTGATACCTGCCACATGTTCATTAACTCGTATAGAGAAAGTTCTGATGGTACGCCCAACATACTGTTTGTGGCAGGGGCAAGTAATGAGGTAGACAATGTATTGTGATGTACAAGTTGTGAAGTGTTTCATCTGGTAAGTGAGGGAGGTGACTGTGGATTGGAAAGTGGTACTTTTTTGTCTGCCTCGAATGTTGTGGAGGCAGACATTGCATCTACGGCAGGGGTAATAACCCTGACATTCCTGAAAAAATGAAACTCTTTTGGGGGGTCTATTATATTCGGAGCAATCTGTCCTTGAATGGACCGTGCTCCCCTGAATACAACAGCCGCCCGTTCAGGAAGAACTGACCCAAGTAGATTGTCATTTAAAAGTACCTTCCAGTGCTTTTTGAATATAGCTTTCACTTGTTTGGACTGAATGGAGTGAGTGGTGAAGAAAGCCCATTTGTGCATAGGTTCAGCTGTAGATTTGGGGCGTTCTATCAAAGTGGATTCTGTATCAGTGGATAGTGCCCTATTGAGTTCCTTGTCTAGATGTCTGGGATCATAACCTTTTTCAATAAATCGATCTCTCAGAACTAGCGATTGTGACTGGAAATCAATAGCATTGGTACAGTTGCGTCGTAGTCTCAAAAATTGGCTACGGGGAACGGACTTGAGCCACTGCTCCTGATGGCAACTTTCAATAGGAATGAATCCGTTCCGGTCGGTGGCCTTGAAATACGTGCGGAACTCCAAATGTTTGTCCACCACAAATTTTTCAAGGTCCAAAAAATGTACACTGGTAGAGCTGGCCTCATAGCTCAAAGATATTCCTCTATCATTAGAATTGAGACTGGTCATGAAACTGTCAAGTGATGTACGGTCCCCATCCCATAGGAAGAGGATGTCGTCTATGTACCTGGCCCAGAGGATCAACTCGGATCTCTGGGCCGCATAGACGTCATCCTCCTCCCACTGAGCCATGAAGAGGTTGGCGAGGCTGGGGGCGAACTTGGCCCCCATAGCCACGCCCCTCTTCTGTAGAAAAAATTGATTCTGGAACCAAAAATAATTGTGTTCCGTTGCAAATATGAGTAATTGCATAATAAAATTACGCTGAAGGGAAGGGAGCTTGTTGTCTCTAGATAGGTGTTTCTCCACCGCCTCAAAGCCCAAGTGATGTGGGATGCACGTATAAAGTGCCGCCACATCTGCTGTGACTAGAAGCATCCCTTCTGAAACCGAGACAGGTTCCAGTAATCTAATGGTGTCTCTAGTGTCCTTGAGATAGGACTGCGTGGAATGAACCAACGGCTGTAAATAAAAATCTACATATTTACCAATACGGGCTGTGACTGAGTCAATCCCGCTGACAATGGGTCTGCCAGGGGGATTGACTGAGTCCTTATGGACTTTAGGAAGATAATAGATAGCTGGAATGCGTGGGACTTGTGGGACTAGAAAACTTTTTTCCTTTTTATTTAAAATCCCTAGCGCGTAATCTTCCTCAATAAGTTTGACCAGAGCCTTTTTGAAAGGTGTAGTGGGGTCCGTGGGAATAGGGCTGTAAGTGTTCGAATCGTTAAGAATTCTATACATCTCTTTAAGGTAATCGACCTTATCAAGAACTACAATCCCGCCCCCCTTATCCGCAGGGCGGATAATAAGGTTCTTTTTCTCACAAAGAGATCTGAGGCCGTTTTTTATGTCAGATTGAATATAGACACGTTTTTTCTGTTTGTTTAATTTGTCCAGATCCCCCAGAACAAGGTTTTTAAAAACCTGTATGGAGGGAGTTAGAGAGCCTGGGGGGTTAAATATAGATGGATTGGATAATCCTGAATGTGTAACTTGTACATCAGACAAGCTGGAATCTACGGGTTCAGAACCTGTATGTGTATTGGCTGGAGCCGGGGGGATTGTAGTGGATGAAATCCCCTTATTGTTGAATCCCATAGGGGGTTTGGTCAGAAAGTGTCTTTGTATGCTCAATTTACGTGTAAGCTTGAGGACATCAATAAAGGTGGAAAATTTGTTAAGGGGTTTGCGCGGAACAAATTTGAGTCCTCTGTCAAGGACAGATTTCTCTGCCTCCGTCAGAGTGGCCGAACTCAAATTAAAGATACCTTTTCCTTTTATGTTCTTTTTCTTTTGGGATTGTGCCCTCCTCCCCCCTCTGGACCCTCTTTTCTTTCTGTATATCCCAGATGTCCCTCCGTGGTTCTCTGAAAATCCAAAGAGTAACTAGGGCCAGGTTGATTTTGATTATAGTTGTAAGGAGATCTGTGGTAGTAATCCTCCTCCCTCTCAGAATAGCCATAGGTATCTCCATGTGCTTCATAAGGAGTATTTTCTCTGAGGGGAGTGAAACGGTTAGTCACCCGAACAGGGGTATGGTACCCATATTCCTGATTTGGATGTTGTGGTCCGTGGTGGCCCTGAGGGGGACCATAGTGTGGGGGGGGACCCCTGGTGTTGTTCCTCTGTTGTGGGTCGGTGGGGCGTCCCCTGGGTGGACCTCTCCACCCCGGGTCTTTCCCCCTTGGTCCCCGGAATGGAGGGGGACCTCGAGGGGGTCGGTAAGGACCATGTTCCGGGCCTTGCTTCTTAACCATGACCTCCTTGGTAGTTGGTTGGGATGTTGGTTGGTATACCAACGTTCTATCGGTATGGGTCATGGTGACTGAAGAAGTTTCTATATTGGTAGGTTCCCCGTTACAAGAGGAAGAAGAAGGGTTGAGCTTCTTCTGCCAATTGAAAACTGAATGTGTAGTATAGTCTGTATAATCCCTATTGTATTTTTTTTGTTTTTTATTTCGTTGGTCCTTCTCTTCTTTTTCTAAAACATTTCTTAAATTATTGGAAAGTGCAATGTATTCAGCAGAAGTTTTGAAAGGAATCAGTTTGTCCCTCAAATCTTTAATTTCTGTATCTATAAGGGACAACCTGATCCTCTTCTTTTCAACGAGGTAGCCCAGTAACTTAATACCGACCTCGTTGAAATACTTGTACCATGATTCAAGGTCCAATTCATCCTGTTGAGGATGAATGTCCCATCTAAGGCCACGGGGGACCTTCTGTTCCTTGATGTATTGTTCCAGGAACGCTGTGAACCACTGGAGATGTAGTTCACTGATCATCAGATTTTTTAATCTGATAAAGATGCCACTCATCTCAGAATTGGGATTAGTGTTGGTAAAGACACCTTCACTATTGAGGGACCTGGCAGTCCTATATTCAAACACATCCATAAGGAAGGAGAGCGTGAAGACTCAATAAAAAATTGGGGAAAAGCTGCAGGTGTGTGAAAAAGTCAAAAACAATGTCAGAGGTAAATAGAAAACACCGCGCTAACCAGTGAAATAAATAAAAAGCTGCTGCATACAGTTTGACAAAAACAACAAAATAGGCATATGGAAAAATGCAGCGCATATACAAAGGAACATAGGTCTTTAAAATGGTGAAACAGTAAAGAAATCACTAATTAACCACAGGTGCCTTGAAACACAAACGTCCATAGATGGATGTGAATGTCCAACCGCACAGGAGGTGTAAGTACTCCAAGGGGTGGTGATGGTCTGATGGTTGTCAGAAAACACCTGGCATCATACAGCGACTTCCCAACCGAGAAACTGGGTCCCAATGGGTCATTCAGAGAAAGTGCAAAAAAGCCTCTTACCAGATCCTGTGGATTCCCATGTCAGCGACAGGGAATCGCATGCGCAGTTTGTCACAAATGACGTGGAATGGGAGCTCAGGAATCGCCAATCCCTTGGATTGTGGTCTGTATGGATCTCGGCCGGCAACCGGATGGGTCCTCACAACGAACCGTCCTCACACCGAACCGTCCCAGCGTGCATCAGAAGTTTCACAAAGGAATCAGTTTGTCCCTCAAATCTTTAATTTCTGTATCTATAAGGGACAACCTGATCCTCTTCTTTTCAACGAGGTAGCCCAGTAACTTAATACCGACCTCGTTGAAATACTTGTACCATGATTCAAGGTCCAATTCATCCTGTTGAGGATGAATGTCCCATCTAAGGCCACGGGGGACCTTCTGTTCCTTGATGTATTGTTCCAGGAACGCTGTGAACCACTGGAGATGTAGTTCACTGATCATCAGATTTTTTAATCTGATAAAGATGCCACTCATCTCAGAATTGGGATTAGTGTTGGTAAAGACACCTTCACTATTGAGGGACCTGGCAGTCCTATATTCAAACACATCCATAAGGAAGGAGAGCGTGAAGACTCAATAAAAATTGGGGAAAAGCTGCAGGTGTGTGAAAAAGTCAAAAACAATGTCAGAGGTAAATAGAAAACACCGCGCTAACCAGTGAAATAAATAAAAAGCTGCTGCATACAGTTTGACAAAAACAACAAAATAGGCATATGGAAAAATGCAGCGCATATACAAAGGAACATAGGTCTTTAAAATGGTGAAACAGTAAAGAAATCACTAATTAACCACAGGTGCCTTGAAACACAAACGTCCATAGATGGATGTGAATGTCCAACCGCACAGGAGGTGTAAGTACTCCAAGGGGTGGTGATGGTCTGATGGTTGTCAGAAAACACCTGGCATCATACAGCGACTTCCCAACCGAGAAACTGGGTCCCAATGGGTCATTCAGAGAAAGTGCAAAAAAGCCTCTTACCAGATCCTGTGGATTCCCATGTCAGCGACAGGGAATCGCATGCGCAGTTTGTCACAAATGACGTGGAATGGGAGCTCAGGAATCGCCAATCCCTTGGATTGTGGTCTGTATGGATCTCGGCCGGCAACCGGATGGGTCCTCACAACGAACCGTCCTCACACCGAACCGTCCCAGCGTGCATCAGAAGTTTCACAAACGGTCCCCCGTTTTATTATATATATTTGGCAACTTGGAGTGAGTGGTCTATGCCCCTGTTGAAGACCCCTAGGTCGAAACGCGTCGGGTACATACACCACTCTCTTTGTTGCCCATTTGTTTTTATCCACCGTGATCACGCTTTTATTTGTGTATGGTCGTTTTTGTCAATAAAAACACCCTTTTTTTATCTGCACCATGTGGAGGCACATTCTTTTTGTTTCCACATTTACCGCATGAGATCCAGTCCCTCCAACTGCTCCTTTCGGGGGACCGTTTGTGAAACTTCTGATGCACGCTGGGACGGTTCGGTGTGAGGACGGTTCGTTGTGAGGACCCATCCGGTTGCCGGCCGAGATCCATACAGACTACAATCCAAGGGATTGGCGATTCCTGAGCTCCCATTCCACGTCATTTGTGACAAACTGCGCATGTGATTCCCTGTCGCTGACATGGGAATCCACAGGATCTGGTAAGAGGCTTTTTTGCACTTTCTCTGAATGACCCATTGGGACCCAGTTTCTCGGTTGGGAAGTCGCTGTATGATGCCAGGTGTTTTCTGACAACCATCAGACCATCACCACCCCTTGGAGTACTTACACCTCCTGTGCGGTTGGACATTCACATCCATCTATGGACGTTTGTGTTTCAAGGCACCTGTGGTTAATTAGTGATTTCTTTACTGTTTCACCATTTTAAAGACCTATGTTCCTTTGTATATGCGCTGCATTTTTCCATATGCCTATTTTGTTGTTTTTGTCAAACTGTATGCAGCAGCTTTTTATTTATTTCACTGGTTAGCGCGGTGTTTTCTATTTACCTCTGACATTGTTTTTGACTTTTTCACACACCTGCAGCTTTTCCCCAATTTTTTATTGAGTCTTCACGCTCTCCTTCCTTATGGATGTGTTTGAATATAGGACTGCCAGGTCCCTCAATAGTGAAGGTGTCTTTACCAACACTAATCCCAATTCTGAGATGAGTGGCATCTTTATCAGATTAAAAAATCTGATGATCAGTGAACTACATCTCCAGTGGGACACAGCGTTCCTGGAACAATACATCAAGGAACAGATGGTCCCCCGTGGCCTTAGATGGGACATTCATCCTCAACAGGATGAATTGGACCTTGAATCATGGTACAAGTATTTCAACGAGGTCGGTATTAAGTTACTGGGCTACCTCGTTGAAAAGAAGAGGATCAGGTTGTCCCTTATAGATACAGAAATTAAAGATTTGAGGGACAAACTGATTCCTTTCAAAACTTCCGCTGAATACATTGCACTTTCCAATAATTTAAGAAATGTTTTAGAAAAAGAAGAGAAGGACCAACGAAATAAAAAACAAAAAAAATACAATAGGGATTATACAGACTATACTACACATTCAGTTTTCAATTGGCAGAAGAAGCTCAACCCTTCTTCTTCCTCTTGTAACGGGGAACCTACCAATATGGAAACTTCTTCAGTCACCATGACCCATACCGATAGAACGTTGGTATACCAACCAACATCCCAACCAACTACCAAGGAGGTCATGGTTAAGAAGCAAGGCCCGGAACATGGTCCTTACCGACCCCCTCGAGGTCCCCCTCCATTCCGGGGACCAAGGGGGAAAGACCCGGGGTGGAGAGGTCCACCCAGGGGACGCCCCACCGACCCACAACAGAGGAACAACACCAGGGGTCCCCCCCCCACACTATGGTCCCCCTCAGGGCCACCACGGACCACAACATCCAAATCAGGAATATGGGTACCATACCCCTGTTCAGGTGACTAACCGTTTCACTCCCCTCAGAGAAAATACTCCTTATGAAGCACATGGAGATACCTATGGCTATTCTGAGAGGGAGGAGGATTACTACCACAGATCTCCTTACAACTATAATCAAAATCAACCTGGCCCTAGTTACTCTTTGGATTTTCAGAGAACCACGGAGGGACATCTGGGATATACAGAAAGAAAAGAGGGTCCAGAGGGGGGAGGAGGGCACAATCCTAAAAGAAAAAGAACATAAAAGGAAAAGGTATCTTTAATTTGAGTTCGGCCACTCTGACGGAGGCAGAGAAATCTGTCCTTGACAGAGGACTCAAATTTGTTCCGCCCAAACCCCTTAACAAATTTTCCACCTTTATTGATGTCCTCAAGTTTACACGTAAATTGAGCATACAAAGACACTTTCTGACCAAACCCCCTATGGGATTCAACAATAAGGGGATTTCATCCACTACAATCCCCCCGGCTCCAGCCAATACACATACAGGTTCTGAACCCGTAGATTCCAGCTTGTCTGATGTACAAGTTACACATTCAGGATTATCCAATCCATCTATATTTAACCCCCCAGGCTCTCTAGCTCCCTCCATACAGGTTTTTAAAAACCTTGTTCTGGGGGATCTGGACAAATTAAACAAACAGAAAAAACGTGTCTATATTCAATCTGACATAAAAAACGGCCTCAGATCTCTTTGTGAGAAAAAGAACCTTATTATCCGCCCTGCGGATAAGGGGGGCGGGATTGTAGTTCTTGATAAGGTCGATTACCTTAAAGAGATGTATAGAATTCTTAACGATTCGAACACTTACAGCCCTATTCCCACGGACCCCACTACACCTTTCAAAAAGGCTCTGGTCAAACTTATTGAGGAAGGTTACGCGCTAGGGATTTTAAATAAAAAGGAAAAAAGTTTTCTAGTCCCACAAGTCCCACGCATTCCAGCTATCTATTATCTTCCTAAAGTCCATAAGGACTCAGTCAATCCCCCTGGCAGACCCATTGTCAGCGGGATTGACTCAGTCACAGCCCGTATTGGTAAATATGTAGATTTTTATTTACAGCCGTTGGTTCGTTCCACGCAGTCCTATCTCAAGGACACTAGAGACACCATTAGATTACTGGAACCTGTCTCGGTTTCAGAAGGGATGCTTCTAGTCACAGCAGATGTGGCGGCACTTTATACGTGCATCCCACATCACTTGGGCTTTGAGGCGGTGGAGAAACACCTATCTAGAGACAACAAGCTCCCTTCCCTTCAGCGTAATTTTATTATGCAATTACTCATATTTGCAACGGAACACAATTATTTTTGGTTTCAGAATCATTTTTTTCTACAGAAGAGGGGTGTGGCTATGGGGGCCAAGTTCGTCCCCCAGCCTCGCCAACCTCTTCATGGCTCAGTGGGAGGAGGATGTCGTCTATGCGGCCCAGAGATCCGAGTTGATCCTCTGGGCCAGGTACATAGACGACATCCTCTTCCTATGGGATGGTGACCGTACATCACTTGACAGTTTCATGACCAGTCTCAATTCTAATGATAGAGGAATATCTTTGAGCTATGAGGCCAGCTCTACCAGTGTACATTTTTTGGACCTTGAAAAATTTGTGGTGGACAAACATTTGGAGTTCCGCACGTATTTCAAGGCCACCGACCGGAACGGATTCATTCCTATTGACAGTTGCCATCAGGAGCAGTGGCTCAAGTCCGTTCCCCGTAGCCAATTTTTGAGACTACGACGCAACTGTACCAATGCTATTGATTTCCAGTCACAATCGCTAGTTCTGAGAGATCGATTTATTGAAAAAGGTTATGATCCCAGACATCTAGACGAGGAACTCAATAGGGCACTATCCACTGATAGAGAATCCGCTTTGATAGAACGCCCCAAATCTACAGCTGAACCTATGCACAAATGGGCTTTCTTCACCACTCACTCCATTCAGTCCAAACAAGTGAAAGCTATATTCAAAAAGCACTGGAAGGTACTTTTAAATGACAATCTACTTGGGTCAGTTCTTCCTGAACGGGCGGCTGTTGTATTCAGGGGAGCACGGTCCATTCAAGGGCAGATTGCTCCGAATATAATAGACCCCCCCAAAAGAGTTTCATTTTTTCAGGAATGTCAGGGTTATTACCCCTGCCGTAGATGCAATGTCTGCCTCCACAACATTCGAGGCAGACAAAAAAGTACCACTTTCCAATCCACAGTCACCTCCCTCACTTACCAGATGAAACACTTCACAACTTGTACATCACAATACATTGTCTACCTCATTACTTGCCCCTGCCACAAACAGTATGTTGGGCGTACCATCAGAACTTTCTCTATACGAGTTAATGAACATGTGGCAGGTATCAAGAAAGGCAAGGACAAACATACAGTACCCCGTCATTATCTGGAACACCATAATAAAGACCCTACCGGGACTTTATTCCAGGTGATCGACAAATTTGTCCCACATTGGAGAGGAGAGTCCCGCCTCCGAGGAGTGTCACGCCTCGAGACTTATTGGATATGGGAGTTGAGGTCCTATTTCCCGTTAGGTTTAAACGTGGAGTGGGACCTCAACTCCTTTATCAACCAATCCTAAATTCCTTCCACATCTCCATGCATGTCCCTCCCTCCCTTTATATTTTATATTTTTTTATTTCATTATTCCAACATTTTTTCTCCCCCCTCCCCCCCTCCTCCTTTTTTTCACCTATATTCACAAGTTGGTACACAGCTTATATATGGTGTACCTAGAGGGTTATCTATTCACCCAATTGAAATTGGTCCAATCAAAATTGACCCATTCGGTCTATGCTGATGACTTTTTGCAGTCAAGGGATCATAAGGTTAACTGCCAGATATTTGGGTCACCTTACAAATCCACACATTCCCTTCACATATATATTCATTTTAACACATTTTACAATGTGCGTTCCGGAGAATTTGTGTTCACACAATTTTTTAATATTTTTTAATTTTTTATTTCAGTCCCACCAAAACACATATGGATCTTAAGAGACATTTACAATGCCACTCCAGTAATTTTTTTTTTTTTTTACACACTTATGCGATTTCACTTCAGCCAGTCATTTCCCAAACACATTATATTTCACTATATGTGTCCCCACTTCCAATACACTTCCGGTTCACAGGAGTTCTATGCACACTTCCGGGTCATCGGGTCCCGGTCTGCTGCATAGCACATTTTTGTACACATACACCATAGGGATGCTGTTTTGTCTCATTTAGCGTCCGTTGCTTGCTGGATTGCATTGCCGGGACGCTAGGTTTATTTATTTAAGTCCCATCCCTCTGCGGTGTATGGATTGTACGTACAGCAGAGATGAGTGGGACGTTTGCTCTCTGATTGGCCCAGTGAGTCATGTGAGAGGGAAACGTCGGACACGCCCACGGACGTGACATCATTTCCTACACAGACTGGTCATGTGGGCGTTCAGGAATAGAGGCCGGCTCATACATAGCCACCTATTGGTCAGCTCCACTTAACACCTTTTGTCTTCTTATTGAGGATTGGCTCCTCTGGCCGACAGGGCGGTACACTCTGCCGGACTGTCAGCAGAGGAGTGCTGTTTTCATTAAATCTTTAAATGCTTTATTTTTGTTAGGGAGATCATAGAGTTATATATTTTTCTGCTGGTAGACCTTTATACAGTCTCCTGGGCTTCACCTTAATGTCATTCATTTATTTATATAGAAATTGTGTATGATTTTCATGTTTAGACATTCAAGCAAGTCATGTGATTGTATTCACCCAATCAAATCTCCCGGTTTTTCAGCCCTTGTGATTGGTCCTTCTCTAAATAATTTTATTATATATATTTGGCAACTTGGAGTGAGTGGTCTATGCCCCTGTTGAAGACCCCTAGGTCGAAACGCGTCGGGTACATACACCACTCTCTTTGTTGCCCATTTGTTTTTATCCACCGTGATCACGCTTTTATTTGTGTATGGTCGTTTTTGTCAATAAAAACACCCTTTTTTATCTGCACCATGTGGAGGCACATTCTTTTTGTTTCCACATTTACCGCATGAGATCCAGTCCCTCCAACTGCTCCTTTCGGGGGACCGTTTGTGAAACTTCTGATGCACGCTGGGACGGTTCGGTGTGAGGACAGTTCGTTGTGAGGACCCATCCGGTTGCCGGCCGAGATCCATACAGACCACAATCCAAGGGATTGGCGATTCCTGAGCTCCCATTCCACGTCATTTGTGACAAACTGCGCATGCGATTCCCTGTCGCTGACATGGGAATCCACAGGATCTGGTAAGAGGCTTTTTTGCACTTTCTCTGAATGACCCATTGGGACCCAGTTTCTCGGCTGGGAAGTCGCTGTATGATGCCAGGTGTTTTCTGACAACCATCAGACCATCACCACCCCTTGGAGTACTTACACCTCCTGTGCGGTTGGACATTCACATCCATCTATGGACGTTTGTGTTTCAAGGCACCTGTGGTTAATTAGTGATTTCTTTACTGTTTCACCATTTTAAAGACCTATGTTCCTTTGTATATGCGCTGCATTTTTCCATATGCCTATTTTGTTGTTTTTGTCAAACTGTATGCAGCAGCTTTTTATTTATTTCACTGGTTAGCGCGGTGTTTTCTATTTACCTCTGACAAGAATCTCTATAGCCAAATCTTGGAGGTCCCCTATGATCCCTTTTTACTTACTGAAAGCTAAACTTTCATGAATAATGATTAATAAACACCTATCGGCAATTCTAAATGACAAGTTCACTTGGTTTAATAAAATATGGGGACCCTGGATCAGGTATCTCACAACAACATAACGAGTTGACCTGGCACTAGAGGATTTTCCTCTGGGACTGGAGTGCATCCCTTTCCTCACTTCCTACCCCCCTTCCTTTTTTTTTTTCTCTTTCTCTCTTCCTTTTTTTATTTCAGCTATTTCACTATCCCTGTTTCTTCCTCTTCTTTCTTTCTGATTGAGATTGGCATTACGTGGACTCTGGCACCATAAATGGTTCTGGGGCCCACACGGAAGTTCAGTTAGTGGGTCGCAAGTTTGGTTCAGTTTTTGAGCCATCATTTAGGTGAATGATGCAACATACAAACTTCAGTGTATAAAGATTCGACAGCTATGTAACTGACCTGCAATGTCTTGTGTATGTACAACTATTTTTTTTCACCTACAATGATAAATGCAAATTTTGTATTTCTATTTGAAAACTTGAATAAAAACATTGAAACGAAAAAGAGTACATGCGCAATTTAATACTTTATTTTGGTCAAACAAGAAACAGCGCTTACCCCGCGCCCTTCTGTCCCTCCCCAAGCTTAATGGGGGCCTGGCGGTTTCCGATGTGAGGAAATACTACCAGGCTGCCCATTTGGGCAAGGTCATTGATTGGTGCCCTCATCAGGAATCTAAATTATGCACGTTTAGAACAAGCCCAAACACAAGTTCCGCTCGGGAGAGCTATTTGGTGTTGTGAGCATCTGCCACCAAACCTGAAGAAACACCCAACTATAGTTACAACAATCCGCGTAGACTCACAAGCTTGTTTCACACACTTGCTAGCCACGACTGAATCACCATTATTTCCCATTATAGGAAACCCTCAATTTCCTCCTGGGGTGGACCCCCAAGTCAGAGACATGCTTTACACAGCTCGTATATATGCTAGAATAAAAATGCAGCGCTAAACATAAATAACAATATTGGCTAACACATTGTAAATGTGTAACGATCAAATATGCAGCGTGATAGTGTGAGAGCCATATGTAGAAAAAAAGGAAAAAAGTGATTCTCATAGAAAGAAATTGCAGTTCGTGACCATATGAATGTCCAGCTGAGTAAACATTATGATCATATAAATGTCCAACATCGTAAACAATATGTGTTATAAATAGACGAGGAAATTGTCATGGATGCCATGCAGGTCACAGAGGTAATATTCCGGTACTCGGTATCCACAGATGAAAAATAGTAGGAGCAAATACGCTTACCAGAACAGGTGGACACGTTTGCCATATGGGGCTTGTGGATCCAGATGGATGCTTAGTGGAGAGGCGTGTGCGGCAGGTTCCACTGGTTCCTTTATGGCGATCATAGATGACCTGGGGAAGTCGGATGTTCTGAGTCTAGATGTAGACACCTCCCCGGCAAATGTATGGCCAAAAGGTGTAACTTTCACTCAGCCAGCGTAGGGACATGCAAAAGGAGGAGAAGTGCTTGAATCCATAAAAACAGGTTTATTGCAAACCAAACAAAATAAAAGTCCAGATAACAGCAATCGGAGTTAAAAGTAATCACAGTGAGAATAGCGTGGTACCAGAAACAAATAGCTGATCGCAACCCGACATGTTTCGGACTAGAGGTCCTTCTACTGGGGCATAGCTCGTATATATACGCTGCGCTATCAGAAGTATGAGCCTGAATACTAAAATATAATGCTATAAAATATTTTAAAGTGATAATAGTGCAATACATGTAAATAATAATGTTATAATATAATAATAAATAACCATGCAATATAGTGCTAAAATAAAATAAAGTGTATGACTGTATATGAATGACTGTATATTTAACCCCTTCCCGCTGAGCGTACGCAGATGTGCGTACTCGGCTTTCCGTGATTATACCGGGATGATGCCCGCAGCTGCAGGCATCATCCTGGTACTGTTGTTTACAGCGGGCGATCGGCTTTCCGGGTATAACAACCGATGCGGCTAAAAGCCGCTCAGCTGTTATACCGGAGCAGCGGGAGGGGACGTCCCCCGCTGTTACCGGGCCTCCCATTCGATCGGGAGGCCCGGTGACCAATCAGCTGCCTCTGGCAGCTGGGGGCAGGCTGGAACGAAGCTGTGGGTGGCTTTGTTCCAGTCTTCTAAATGTAAACGCGGAAGCGACGTCATGACGTCACTTCCCGTTTACTCGGCTGCCAATGGCGCCGATTTTAAAAAGATACACAGTATTCAGAATCGCCGTTTTCCGCGATCTGAATACTTTGAAGTGCAAAGGAGGGATCGGGGGTCTTTTAGACCCCCGATCCCTCCATAAAGAGTACCTGTCACCACCTATTACTTTCACAAGGGATGTTTACATTCCATGTGACAGCAATATAAGTCATCAATTTTTTTTTTTAACACAATTTATAAATATAAAAATTAATAAAATAGATAAGAATTTTTTTTTTTTAAAGCGCCCCCGTCCCCGCGAGCTCGCGCAGCAAAGAAAATGCATATGGAAGTCGCGCCCGCATATGTAAATATAACAAATAATTCTGCACTGCCCTAGGGGAGGGGAGTAAGCAGCTAACACGGCCAGTAGGATATGTGCATAAAAAAAAGTAAACAAAATAAGTGTAGCGCTAAAACAACTCTAAATGTCTAACATAGAGACGATACAGTCCAAGGGCTAAAAAACCTCTAGATATAAATTAGACAAAAGTCCTTCATATTTATGTAGCTCATATAAAATGATAGTCCATAGATATTGCGTGACTTCATGTGTGGACCATATCAATAAATGAGTGACATCTGAAGTGAAAAGAACACCACCGCCGACAATGAGGAGGCTTACCAGATCAATTGGACCCAAAAAGACATACGTTTAGTTGGGTCAAACAGGCTTGGGTGGTAAACCTCTGTAGGAGATCCGGAGGAGTTGAAAAGATGGGGGTCCTGAGATGAACCATGGACCGGTGTGTCCTTCACTTGTCCTCATCAATGTTTCAAAACCTATCCATTGGAGTGAATGGATAAATTTTGAAACATTGATGAGGACAAGTGAAGGACACACCGGTCCATGGTTCATCTCAGGACCCCCATCTTTTCAACTCCTCCGGATCTCCTACAGTGGTTTACCACCCAAGCCTGTTTGACCCAACTAAACGTATGTCTTTTTCTTTTCCCGGCCAGACTACGGGTGCAAGACGGGGAGTCAGTGAAATTCTTTACATCCCCCCGTGAGGCTGCCACCTGGCTTGAGACACTGCCACAGCTTCGTTAAAGCCACAGATTTTCCTATCTCTCTCTGGACCCACTTGGGGATTGCCTCAACCTAATAGTGACTCTGGTGCAAGCTCTTATTGCTATGCAATTACAATCCACTGATCGCTCTGGCGGATCGTAAACTTCTGCTATACACCTGGGACAACAGAGGATCAACCTGCTGGCTTTTTCAACCGCAGACGACCCACTACATCTCATCAATCCACGCCTGCTGATGCTCTTCTGGCTACAATCAACAAGGATTCCTACCGAACACGTGTCCTTTAATGCCAGCTTCTGAGCCCGGGCTCAAAGTACAGAGATTGCCGGAGCCTGACCTAAGCTGTGTTCCCCTGGGACATTCCGGGAGAAATGATCACTTCATTTTACTTCGCTAGACTGGTTAGTGTGCTGCGAGTGAACAAGCTTAGTGTGTCAGTACTGTAACTATGGTATGTGCCCCTGCAACACTCCAGGAGAAGAGATTCGTTTAACTCATGTTATTATTATTATTATTTTTCACTGAGGTTTGGGCAAAAAGCGAGTGATTCCGGAGCCCTAGTTTGTACCTAAGAAATGTGCCCCTGTAATAGATCAGGAGAAATGACTTCTATAACCACCTTTATTTTTGCTACTGTATGGTCTTAATTATATAAGCATAGAGTCTCACTTGGCTAACTAAGACAGGAGCTCTTATGGCTTTATAGGAGAAATGATTTTTTTATACCGTTTATTATTTTTGCAAGCGTTGGGTCAATGTTTAATATGACTGGAACCTCAGTTGGTTGTAACTAAGAAATGTGCCCCTGCAACAGCGCAGGAGAAATACTGCTCATACATTCAAGAGATGGTTTTTGCGGGTAACTGGGTATGAGTATGGGTGCCCAGTACCTTTATACTGTAATTAAGTTTTGTGCCCCTGCATTAGTTCAGGAGAATCGAATTCTATATTTCGAAGTGACTTCCAGCATCTCTGTTGTCTGGCTAGACAACCTCATCGTATCTAAGTTCACGCCCCTTTCACGGTTGTAATAGTTGGGATTTATGGGAATCTACACATCACCAGTTTCAAGGGGGTGTGGGGGAGGGAAGGGAGTTTTCTGCCGTTGCAGATACAGGGGAATTAGATGTATTAGTTCATTAGACAAAGGAGTTGCTTTTGACACAACTGGGCTCTTATGCCCTATATTACCATTCCAGAGGATTCTTGAATTGCAGTTGGATTTATTACTGTTTGGAGTACATGTTTTCAAAATGCTAGACAGAGCGGAGGTATTGATGTATGTGCACACTGGGGGATGGGTGGGACTTGTGGATCCGACACGCTATACTTTTGGATTTGGTTAGATGACTGACATTTCTATTATTTCGTGGAATGTCAGAGGATTAAACTCAGCCATTAAGAGATCTCTTGTCTTTAGGTATATACAAAAATACATCCCTCACATATGCGTTTTACAAGAGACGCATCTGGTGGGATCCAAAATTCTTGGGTTAAAAAAGGCCTGGGTGGGGACGCATTACCACTCAACTTATTCAGGTTATGCCAGGGGAGTGAGCGTGTTGGTCCGCAGATCCCTCCCATCTCAGATCCTTGATGTTAAAACTGACACTGAAGGTAGATATGTGATTATACATATGTCTGTCCACTCCAAACGGATGGTATTGGTAGGCTTGTATCTTCCCCCTCCTGCGAGGGTCCAACTTCTATATGAGATCATGCAGAATGTTATGGGATACCATACTCAAGAAGTTTTTATCTTTGGTGATTTTAACTTAGTACCCTCCCAGGTGGCGGATAGACTCAACCCTGGGGCCCGCACCTCGTCAGAGCTACAGAGCTGGGCGACTACTTTTGCTCTGACGGATGCATGGCGACATTTTCACCCCAGGGATCGAGAATATACTTGCCATTCTGCCTCACACAGAGCTCTGTCCCGAATAGATTTAGCATACGTGTCTAGAGATGCACTCTGCTGGACAAAAGAGGTCAAACACCTGCCACGGGGTATATCAGACCATGCTCCCCTAAATCTTGTTATCTCCCTGGGTAGATCATCAGGCCCAAGGCTATGGCGTCTTTCCAGATTCTGGGCGCTGGATGAAAGGATGCAGGAGGTAATGCCGGAAGCCATTTGCAATTTTTGGTTGAGAAATAGGGAGTCAGCGGACCCACAGACCCTCTGGGATACCTTCAAGGCCTGGGTTAGGGGGGAATATATATCCCGTATATCTTCTATGCAGAGAGAGGCTGCTCGGTCCCTGGAGCGGCTCGAGGAGGCGGTGAGGGAAACTGAGGTAGCCTATGTAAGGACCCCATCTGAACCAAACTACTACACATGGCAGGGGGCATTGAGGGAACTCTCCTTATTTAATATAGATCAAACTAAGAAGTCTATGCTACACTCTACACAGAGGATATTTGAATACGGCAATAAAAATGGTAGACTGTTAGCCTGGCTAGCACGTGGACAATCGAGCACTACACATATAGCGGGTGTACGGAGTAACAGTGGGGAATTGCTGACCTTACCAGAGGACATTAATGATAGATTTTCCTGCTACTACAGGGATCTATACGCTTCTAGAGCTAGTGACAACCCCTTATCATTGCAGGAGTACTTAAGCAGTGTCCCTTTTCCTACGCTGTCTGACGAACATAGGGCAATGTTGGATAAGGATATCTCTTTAGAGGAGGTCCAAACCGCTATCGGGGGCCTGCAGATAGGAAAGACCCCTGGGGCGGATGGACTCCCTACGGAGTTTTACTCTCAAAATATAGAGCTCCTTGCACCCAAACTCACATCCCTCTTTGCTGAACTGGTCGATGGGGGTGCTCTCCCAGAGTCCATGGAGGAGGCGGTCATTGTATTAATTCATAAGCAGGGTAAGGACCCCCAAGAATGCGCGTCGTACAGGCCCATTTCACTACTTAATGTGGATATGAAAATCTTGGCCAAGATTCTTGCCACTCGCTTATCTTCAATTATATCGACATTAGTTCACGATGACCAGACTGGCTTTATGCCGGGTAAGGGGACAGATATTAATATTAGACGCCTCTTCCTAAATCTGTCCATTACGCATAGAAACTGTGGGAGTAGGGTGATCGCCTCCTTAGATGCTGAAAAGGCGTTTGACTCTGTGGAGTGGGAATACCTTTGGGAAGTGCTGGGGCGATTTGGTTTTGGCCCTGGCTTTCTCCGCTGGATCCAGTTGCTCTACCGAGCACCGAGAGCTAGAGTACGCACCAACAATAGGGTCTCTGATCCCTTCCCACTCCACAGAGGTACTCGCCAGGGATGCCCGCTGTCACCTAGTTTATTTGCTCTTGCCTTGGAGCCCCTAGCGATATTAATTAGAGAATCTTCGGATGTCAGAGGGCTGCAGATTGGTAGACTAGAGGAGAAAATATCCCTGTATGCGGATGACGCCTTGCTCTATTTGAATGATGCGGGATCATCTCTTCTGGCTGCCTTGGACATTTTCAATAGATTTGGGGACGCATCGGGGATTCGTATAAATTGGTCTAAATCAGTCCTGTTCCCTCTGGATGGTGGGATCCCTGATGCGGCGGGAGGTACGCCCCTACAGTGGGTCTCTGACTTTAAGTACCTTGGGGTCCGGGTATCCAGGGACACTGCCCACTATTATAATCTGAATATGATTCCTCTGCTCCGTCTCCTTAAAGAAAGATGTAGCGCATGGTCTGAGCTGCCGCTTAACTTACTAGGACGTATAAATATTCTAAAGATGATGCTTCTACCCAAATTTACTTATCTTTTTAGAAATAGCCCGATTTGGCTACCCGCGTCCTTCTTTCGGGAAATAGACAAACAAATTATTTCTTTTATTTGGAATGGAGCCATTCCAAGGTTAGCCAAATCCACCCTACAACTACCGATCCAGTTGGGGGGGCTTGCCCTTCCCAACTTCAAACTGTATTATTGGGCGGCGATGCTGGTGACGGCGTACTGGTGGTTTGAGGGGAAACGATCCAACGCCGCGGTCTGTGTGGAGGCAGCACATTTGGGTTCTATACAAGATCTGCAAAACTTGGTCTATAGGGGGACAGGGGCATACAATGAGCTTCCTGCTCCGTCCAGGGCAACACTTCAAGTGTGGAGGATGGCTAGAAGGAGGTTTTCCCTTGGGGGGCGATGGGCGCCTGTCCAGCCTCTTTGGGGTAACCCTCAGTTGCCCCACTTCCGCACAATACCTGATCCTCAGCTCTGGGCGGATTTCGGAATTAAAACCCTCAGAGACATTATGCCTAATGGGGAACTGATGTCTTTTGCCATCATGTCAAGGACATACGGATTCCCGGGATGGATGTTCTTCCGTTACGCACAGCTACGTCACGCAACTAGGGCACAGTTTCCTACTCCTCCTCTCCTACAATTAGATCCGTTGGAGGACCTGCTTTCTAGCAGTGACCTAACAAAACCCCTGTCAGCTATTTATACCACGCTGCTCCCTAGGGAGATATCCAAGATGGACAGGCTATGGAATGCCTGGAAATTAGATATTCCCACCTTGGAGAGGGAGGACTGGGAAACCTGTCTGGAACAAGGCCCCAAACTGGTAATATCAGCTGGAGACAAACTGACACAAACTAAATTTCTACATAGGGTCTACTTTACACCGGCGAGACTATCCAAAATATACCCTGACAGGGACCCACATTGCCCTAGGTGTCGAACTCAAATAGGCACGTTTATACACATGTTTTGGGACTGTCCTGCACTGTCAAGGTTCTGGTCGGGAGTGTATGACCATCTGAATGTTAGGATGGACCTATCAGTTCCAAGAACACCTGAGTTAGCTCTCCTGGGAATACACGAGGATGAACATAGGACACATCACAGCAAAATTCTAATCTCACTCCTGTTCTATTACGCTAAAAAGGAGATCCTCGTTGGCTGGAACTCGGCTAACCCTCCGACCCTTTCCTCCTGGGAAAAGAGGGTAAACTCTGCTTTGCCCCTCTATAGATTAACGTATATTAGTCGGGGATGCCCCTGGAAGTTCGACAAGGTCTGGCAACCATGGATTGGGGGATGATACTGCCCTTGCCTTCTCTCAGCTGGGTGGTGGGTCACTGGGTTATGGGTAGGTGGGGATGGATTACCCTGTGGTTATGTCGCAACGAGGATGTAACTAAACTAGTACATGCATCCTTAACTAGTCTAGTAGCCGCCTCTCATGACTCCTTATACAAAGTTGTAATGACAAGCCTGATTGGCTTACCAAACATATTCAACAATCCACTACAAAATGTGTTTATATAACTGCATTGGATACAACATGCTAAATCTCTTGTAAGTAAGAGTTTACCTATTCTCGATTATATGATCTATTTTTTACATGTATCTGTATACACATGTACCGTTTTATATACCTTCTTTTGTTTTTTCTGTACTGCATATTATTCTTTTCAATAAAGCACTCCTGATTGTTAAAAAAAAAAAAAAAAAAAAAACGTATGTCTTTTTGGGTCCAATTGATCTGGTAAGCCTCCTCATTGTCGGTGGTGGTGTTCTTTTTACTTCAGATGTCACGCATTTATTGATATGGTCCACACATGAAGTCACGCAATATCTATGGACTATCATTTTATATGAGCTACATAAATATGAAGGACTTTTGTCTAATTTATATCTAGAGGTTTATTGGCCCTTGGACTGTATCGTCTCTATGTTAGACATTTAGAGTTGTTTTAGCGCCCGCATATGTAAACGGTGTTCAAATCACACATGTGAGGTATCGCCGCGATCGTAAGAGCGAGAGCAATAATTCTAGCACTAGACCTCCTCTGTAACTCTAACCTGGTAACCGTAAAAAAAATTTAAAGCGTCGCCTATGGAAATTCTTAGGTACCGTAGTTTGTCACCATTCCACGAGTGCGTGCAAGTATAAAGCGTGACATATTTGGTATTTATTTACTCGGCGTAACATCATCTTTCACATTATAGAAAAAAATTGGGGTAAATTTACTGTTTGTTTTTTTTTGTAATTCAAGAAAGTATCCCTTTTCCCAAAAATTTGTGTTTAAAACACCGCTGCACAAATACCGTGTGATATAAAATATTGCAACAATCTCTATTTTATTCTCTAGATTCTCTGCTCAAAAAATATATATAATGTTTGGGGGTTCTAAGTAATTTTCTAGCAAAAAATACAGATTTTAACTTGTAAACAACAAATTTCAAAAATAGGCTTAGTCACGAAAGGGTTAAAACACAAAAGTCCATAGGATCATAGAAAGCAATTGATCCAAACTCCCCAAGATAAGGTAAAGTGAAAGTGCTTCAATTTGCTGTGCAAAGTTCAAAATGATGGCAATCTATAAGTGCTCCATAAAGATCATGCGATTCGGAAAATGCTGTGAAGGTGATCCAACAACAAGATGCTGTGTTATCATTTAGGTGCTCCCCCCTAGGTATTGCACGCTTACTTTAGAGCGTGTGACCTTGCTGTTAAGCTTGGTCAATACACGCATTAGAACCACTTCTGGGTTCAGCAGTATATCCAGAATCCTGGACTGGTCCCCACTTATACCTCGGTTTGTCAATAGAGAAAGGAGAACTTCATAGTGTAGTATGTTAAAACAATTTATTGAAACACAATAAAAAATCCAAACAGGGTACTCACAATAGCCAGGTGCGTCAGTGCGCCACTCTACAACAAGCGTGAATGACTGGGAAAAAAACGGCCGATAATGGGATGGTGTGCTGATCGTTCCCGGCAGATAGCCTGCCGCACGTTCCGTCCTGTCCCCTTCCCCAATGCGTGTCAATACAAGGGGTTTCCGTATCTTCCTCAGGGGGCAGTATGGTTGGACGGTGAGGCTGTCAATAAAAAAAGAGAGTGTCCGCTGCCATTTTGTTGCGGTCTGAGGACATTCTAAAGGTAGGTCAATGTATTTCAATGAGATTAACATCTATGTTTATACTGCTTGGAGACATTAAGAGAACACTACTAAATACTTCACATCTATACCTAATCCACAATGGTTTAATAAGCCATTAACAACATTCAAGGAACTCTGTATGACAGAAGATACCCTTCCGAGGGTGCTGTCTTTGATGTACAGTCTCTTGATCTCTCCAGCGGAGGACATGACGTTGAACTTCATAAATAAATGGGAAAGAGACCTGGACTGCACTTTTACGTCGGCCCAGGTTCAACGCATAATTATGTTCACCTTAAAATCCTCTATCTGTACTAAAGTACAGGAGGCAAATTACAAGCTCCTAACAAGGTGGTATCTCACCCCACGCGCTTTACATATCCGCTACCCAGAGTCGTCTGAAACCTGCTGGAGATGCCTGAGAGATAGAGGCACGATATTGCATGTGTTTTGGTCCTGCCCTAGGCTTACTTTTTCTGGGCCAAAATCAGAGCAACCATTCAGAAATTTACAGAATACAATATCCCGGACGATCCGGCCTTTTTCCTATTACACGTCTCTACCATATCGGCAAAATTATACAAAAAATAGATTGTACGTCACCTATTAAATGCTGCCAAAGCCTGTATTCCACTATGTTGGAAGAAACAAACACTGCCAACAGTGGCAAGCTGGATTCAGAAGGTGGAAGATGTTAGTAAGTTACCCTCCGATCTCCTTCCATTTATCCCACCCCTCTCCCCCCATGTGTCTTCCCCCTTCTTAACTTCCCTTCTTTTGGTTTTTAATGCAAGCACTCAAATAGTTCACAAGCTGGATATTGGAAGTGGAGAGAGGGGGAGGAAATAGGAAAGAGAAATGTGAAATGCATAGGATGACGAAGGGACCCTAGGGCCCCTTCCTTAATACCTTAGGTGGATAAAACGGAAAATTGTATACTCACTTTTCCGTAATTTTCCTTTCCTGACGCATCTTCATGGCAGCACACACTGGGTTGTGACTCCAACTCCCCAACTGACAGGATTGGTTTAGCTATAAAAATTGAAGAGAGATCCCCCCCGCCATTCTCTGTATATATCATCTAAGAATGGGTGGGTTTCTGTGTGCTGCCATGAAGTTGCGTCAGGAAAGGAAAAGTACGGAAAGGTGAGTATGCAATTTTCCGTTTTCCTGACCCCTTCATGGCAGCACACACTGGGAAATAACTCGCCAGTAGGGATGAGCCGAACACCCCCCTGTTCGGTTCGCACCAGAACATGAGAACAGGCAAAAAATGAGTTCGAACACGCAAACACCGTTAAAGTCTATGGGACACGAACATGAATAATCAAAAGTGCTAATTTTAAAGGCTTATATGTAAGTTATTGTCATAAAAAGTGTTTGGGGGCCTGGGTCTTGCCCCAGGGGACATGGATCAATGCAAAAAAAAGTTTTAAAAACTGACGTTTTTTCGGGAGCAGTGATTTTAATCATGCTTAAAGTGAAACAATAAAAGTGTAACATCCCTTTAAATTTCGTACCTGGGGGGTGTCTATAGTATGCCTGTAAAGGGGCGCATGTTTCCCGTGTTTAGAACAGTCTGACAGCAAAATGACATTTCAAAGGAAAAAAAGTCATTTAAAACTACTTGCGGCTATTAATGCATTGCCGGTCCGACAATACACATAGAAGTTCATTGATAAAAATGGCATGGGAATTCCCCGAACCAAAATGTAAAAAAAAATGATGTGGGGGTCCCCCTAAATTCCATGCCAGGCCCTTCAGGTCTGGTATAGATTTTAAGGGGAACCCCATGCCAAAATTTAAAAAAAAAACGGCGTGGGGTCCCCCCAAAAATCCGTACCAGACCCTTATCCGAGCACGCAACCTGGCAGGCCCGCAGGAAAAGAGGGGGGGACGAGAGAGCGCTCCCCCTCCTGAACTGTACCAGGCCACATGCCCTCAACATTGGGAGGGTGCTTTGGGGTAGCCCCCCAAAACACCTTGTCCACATGTTGATGAGGACAAGGGCCTCATCCCCACAACCCTGGCCGGTGGTTGTGGGGGTCTGCGGGTGGGGGGCTTATCGGAATCTGGAAGCCCCCTTTACCAAGGGGACCCCCAGATCCCGGCCCTCCCCCCGAGGGGTAAAATAGTACCCCTACCATTTCACAAAAAAACTGTCAAAAATGTTAAAAATGACAAGAGACAGTTTTTGACAATTCCTTTATTTAAATGCTTCTTCTTTCTTCTATCTTCTATCTTCCTTCTGTTTCCTCCTTCATCTTCTTCTTCTTCTGGTTCTTCTGGTTCTTCCTCCGGTGTTCTCGTCCGGCATCTCCTCCACGATGTCGGCATCTTCTTCCCTTTTTTTCCTCGGGCCGCTCCGCATCCATGATGGCATAGAGGGAGGCTCCCGCTCTTCTCTTCATCTTCTTCTCTTCATCTTCTTCTCTTCATCTTCTTGTCTTCATCTTCTTTTTGGGCTGCTCCGCATCCATGATGGCATGGAGGGAGGCTCCTGCTGTGTGACGCTTCTCCTCTTATGACGGTTCTTAAATAAAGGGGGGCCACCCGGTGACCCCGCCCCCCTCTGACGCACAGTGACTTGACGGGACTTCCCTGTGGCGTCACGGGAAATGCCACAGGGAAGTCCCGTCAAGTCACCGTGCGTCAGAGGGGGGCAGGGTCACTGGGTGGCCCCGCCTCCCCCTTTATTGAAGAACCGTCAGAAGAGGAGAAGTTTTACACAGCGGGGTCTCCCTCCATGCCATCATGGATGCGGAGCGGCCCGAAAAGAAGATGAAGAGAAGAAGATGAAGAGAAGAAGATGAAGAGAAGTGCGGGAGCCTCCCTCCATGCCATCATGGATGCGGAGCGGCCCGAGGAGAAGAAGGGAAGAAGACGCCGATGCCGCGGAGGAGATGCCGGACGAGAACACCGGAGGAAGAACCAGAAGAACCAGAAGAAGAGGAAGATGGAGGAAGAAACCGAAGGAAGATAGAAGATAGGAGAAAGAAGAAAGAAGAAGCATTTAAATAAAGGAATTGTCAAAAACTGTCTATTGTCATTTTTAACATTTTTGACAGTTTTTTAGTGAAATGGTAGGCCCTTACCATTTCACACAGGGGGGGGAGGGCCGGGATCTGGGGGTCCCCTTGTTAAAGGGGACTTCCGGATTCCGATAAGCCCCCCGCCCGCAGACCCCCACAACCACCGGCCAGGGTTGTGGGGATGAGGCCCTTTTCCTCATCAACATGGGGACAAGGTGTTTTGGGGGGCTACCTCAAAGCACCCTCCCAATGTTGAGGGCATGTGGCCTGGTACGGTTCAGGAGGGGGGGGCGCTCTCTCCTCCCCCCTCTTTTCCTGCGGCCTGCCAGGTTGCGTGCTCGGATAAGGGTCTGGTATGGATTTTTGGGGGGACCCCACGCCGTTTTTTTTCTAATTTTGGCGCGGGGTTCCCCTTAAAATCCATACCAGACTTGAAGGGTCTGGTATAGATTTTGAGGGGGACCCCACATCATTTTTTTTTTTAAATTTTGGTTCGGGGTTCCCCTGTGGGGAATTCCCATGCCGTTTTTATCAATGAACTTTTATGTGTTTTGAGTAGTTTAAATGACTTTTTTTCCTTTGAAATGTCATTTTGCTGTCAGACTGTTCTAAACACGGGAAACATGCGCCCCTTTACAGGCATACTATAGACACCCCCATCTATGAAATTTAAAGGGATATTACACTTTTATTGTTTCACTTTAAGCATTATTAAAATCACTGCTCCCGAAAAAAACGGCCGTTTTTAAAACTTTTTTTTGCATTGATTCATGTCCCCTGGGGCAGGACCCAGGTCCCCAAACACTTTTTATGACAATACCATGAATATAAGCCTTTAAAATTAGCACTTTTGATTTCTCCCATAGACTTTTAAAGGGTGTTCCGCGGCATTCGAATTTGCCGCGAACACCCCAAATTGTTTGCTGTTCGGCGAACTTGCGAACAGCCGATGTTCGAGTCGAACATGAGTTAGACTCGAACTCGAAGCTCATCCCTACTCGCCAGTCGGTTGGGTGCAAAACAAAAATAGTGTTTTATTTCTCAAAGAGCTGTGAAATTGGCTCTGCCAAAGTCTGCTGTTGTTAGCTGAGCAGAGTCTATTTTGTAGTGAGAGATGAATGCATGTCTAGACGACCAGGTCACTGCTTTACAGATTGTTTCTGGTGAAACTCTGCAGTATGCTGCCCACGAAGTCGCCACTGCCCTGGTTGAGTGAGCCCTGATGCCCTCAGGAATTGCCAGTTGATGGATGGAGTATGCCTTCTTGATAGAGTTAACCAACCAGGATGCAATCGTTTGAGAAGTTGCTGGATGACCCTTCCTAGGCCCTTGGGATATTATGAGGAGAGTATCCGCTGTCATTGGTAATGACTGTTTTTACATCCAATGCATGGGGTTCCCTTTGGTTGTTAGTGAAAGATGGAAGGATGATATCCTGATTGTAATGAAATGAGAATGATACTTTGGGGATGAAATGGTCCGAGGGTCTCAGTACCACTCTATCAGGATAGAGGATTAGATATGGTTCCATTATCAATAAAGCTTTTAGTTCAGAAACTGTTCTCGCAGATGTAATGGCGATAAGGAAGGTTAACTTCAAAGTCAGGTTCCATAGAGAGGTTGACTCAGCCGGGAAAAAAGGAGGATTTGCCAGTGCATCAAGCACTATTGAGAGAACATATGCCGGGAATGTTGTTTTTCTTGGAGGTCTGATTTTCAGGCATGCCTTCATGAACTGGATTACAAGAGGATGTAATGCCCATCTAATGACTGTTTCAGCTGAAAGAGCGGACACATGAACTTTAAGGGTACTTGAACTTAGTCCTTTATTAATACCCAATTTAAGGAACTCTAGAACTTGCGGGGGTTCTGGTGATATTGGGTTCCAGTTCCTTTGTCTGGCCAGTGAACAAAATCTACTCCAAACTTGTGTGTATGTTTTGTTAGTGGTGTTCTTTCTGGCCTATAGAAG
Source organism: Lithobates septentrionalis (assembly GCA_037952835.1). Classification (NCBI taxonomy): domain Eukaryota; kingdom Metazoa; phylum Chordata; class Amphibia; order Anura; family Ranidae; genus Lithobates; species Lithobates septentrionalis. The sequence continues at coordinate 401,065 of JBBDGP010001174.1, read as the reverse complement.
TGTTGAAATTACTTCCTGTGAGCATCCTTGCTCTAGCAACCGAGTCCTCTCAATTTCCATGCTGTCAAGTATAACCTCCCTGGGGCTGGATGCGGGATTTTGCCCTGGGATAGGAGGTTTGATGTTACCAGGAGAGGCAGTGGTTGATGCAGGTTGAGTTGCAGTAGAGTTGTGAACCAAGGCCTCCTCGGCCAAAATGGGATTACTGCTATCACCGTGACCAATGCTCTCCAGAGCCTGGATAGGAATCTTGCGATTGTATCCCAGCTTGAAATTCCACAGGTGGATCAGGCAATCTATTCCCTCGGCCGATGGGAAGGTTGATCTCAACAGAAATCTCCGACATTTGGCATTCACAGGGGTAGCCGCCAAGTCGACCTCTGGTATTCCCCAAGTCTCTGTAAGGAGAGAAAAGGCCTGCTGGCTCAACGACCACTCGTTCGAGAGAAGTTCCCTGCTTAGATAGTCAGCCAGCATGTTTTCTGCTGCCGGGACATATACTTCCCTCAGGTCTACCAGATGTACTTGTGCCCAGTCCAAGATGGGCAAACCTCTTCCATTAATATGCGACTCCTGGTACCTCCTTGCCTCTGAATATATGCCACTGCAACTCTGCTGTTCCTTTGAACCAGAACGCTCTTCCCAGTCAGGTACAGAGCAAAGTGCCTGAAAGGCTGCTCTGAGCTCTAGTATATTCAATACTATACCATGAGCTTGAAACTGCCACTGACCTTGGGCTGCTTGGTTTTGGTAATGGGCTCCCCATCCCTTCTGACTGGCATCCGAAGTAACCGCTTCCAGCTGTGGAGGGACTATAGGTTTGTACCTCTTGAGGTTGCTGAAACGTGTCCACCACCACATTGATTGTGTCACGTATCTGTGGATGTAGATTGTCTGAAGCATTGATGCTCCATTCCACTGCTTCAGAAAGGAATTTTGCAACACTTTCGTGTGCCATTGGGACCACTGGGTCATGGGCTGAGTTGTAGACATGGACCACAGGATGCTCATAACAGAGTCTGGCTGGTAGACGTGTTGCTGAGATTAGTCTCTGTAGTTTCTGAATTAGAGGCATAATTTTCTCCTGAGGAAGCTGTACTCTGTTAAGAATGGTGTCCAATTCTGCCCCTAGGAATACCATCTGTGTAGGCTGCAGTTTGCTCTTCTGCCAGTTGACTAGCCAACCAAAATCTTGCAGGGTTGTCAGTAAGATCTCCCGGCGCTGAATCAAGATCTGGCGAATTTCTGCTAGAAGCAGTATGTCACCCAGATAATGGTGTATTCTTAGTCCCTTTTCCCTTAGATATGAAATGATGGGTAGAAGAACTTTGGTAAAGGTCCTGGGAGCCGACAAGATCCTAAATGGTAGGCACTGGAACTGGAAGTGATAGTGGTTGATTGAAAAACGGAGACATTTTTGAAATGCAGTATGTATTGGAATGTGTAGATAGGCGTCCGACAAATCTACGGACAGCATCCAATCTTTTAGATTCACTGCTAACAGTATGGACTGGAGGCTTTTCATCTTGAAGGACTCTAACTTGATGTTCTTGTTAAGTCTCTTTAAGTCCAGTATTGGTCGCAAATCCCCTGTTTTCTTTTTTACAAGAAATAGGGGAGTAGAATCCTCTGCCCCTTTGACATAACGGAACCTCCAGGGTAGCTGCCTTTTGTTTAAATTCTCTTATATATTTTAGTAGGATTTTCCTCTTGACTGGAGAAGACGGGAGTCTGGTTGGGTAAAAGTGGTTCCTGGGAATTCTGTTTAGGAACTTCCACCTGTGAGCGAACTTGATTGTGGAGAGGGTACAGGGGTCTTTGATGTGTTTCGTCCATATTTGTGTGAATTTCTTGAGTCTGGCACCCGCCTTTGGAGGATGGGTGGGCGTATCTTCAAAAGGATTTCTGCTGTTCGCCAGATGGGGTGGTCTTGGTTTTTTGCATTCTCAGGAAAGATAACTGAGTATTCCTCCAGCTTTGCTTAAATTCTTTTCCTGGTCTATAGGTCTTAGCTTCTCTGTATCTTTCAGAAAGGTTGCATCTGTAGGCAGGACCCTTTGGTGTCTTGGGTCTCCTGTCAGAGGATGAGGCCCGACTTGCCCCCTGTAACCTTGGAAATGGCTGCATCCAATTTGAGGCCCAAGAGATTAGAGTCGTCATAGGGAATTTTGCACCAGTTTGTCTTTTTTTTTTTAAATCTTTATTTAAGGAATGCAGAATATACACTTAAACAAGGAATACAACATGACAGTTAATTGTTTCTGTTAAATGTCATTCACAAATAATTCAAGTGTACATTGGCGTGACAGTAGGAAAGGTTCCATTGGAATGTGCTAATGAGGCAAAAAGTCGTAGGTGAACGAATCCAACCTGTTATATCTAGCAGTACAGGAGAGAGAACCCTCTATCTCGAGTTAAAAATAAACATAAACTAAACATAAGTCCAATGAGGGTGTATCAACAATGCGGTAAGACTACCTGGGGGATAAGTGACTCCCCTAGGGGTAATACATGCTTATTCCACTTGGCCAAATAGCCCGCTGCTATCTTATGGTGAATTAAATCTAAGCATTGTATTCTATATAAAATATGGTTCTCAATCCTATGAACATAGGAGTGGTACCAAAATGGGGTACTGCAATCCGGGAGTTTTTCTTAATAATGGGGAAAAAAGTGAATGACATTGTGGTGTCATTGAAGGAAGAAAGGGATAGAAACAAGTGTGGGGAAGTAAGAAGGAAGGGGGGGTGGGTATGGGGTTCTGGCGAGGCTGACGACCCGAGGCCCCTAATCATCCAGGGACAGGATGCCTACATATAGGACTTATACTCGTCTGAAAAACAAAACAGATCCCATTGTGTCCATCGAGTGCTATGTTCCTCCTCCTTTTCCCTGAGAGCAGCTGTAAGGCGTTCCATTCGCTGAATATCACAAACCCTACTAAACCATTGTATCACTGTCGGAGGGGACTGCTGCTTCCACATGCTGGGGACCACATGCCCTGGGCGCATTCAAGAGGTGTTTCAATAAATATTTGCGGTAACGCTTACTGGACATCGGAGTCAGATTCAAGAGTACTGCTGCTGGATTATCCTGAAGAGCCACATCAGTAAGTTTGTAAATGATTCCCAAGACCTGTCTCCAGAAAGTAGTCAAGACCGGGCACTCCCAGAAAATATGAAGTAATGTGCCACATCTCCAGCACAGGGGGCTGTGTCCCGGAAATATGGACGCCAGCACAGAGGGGGTCCTCTACATCACGTCAAGATTTTGAAGGTGACTTCTTGGTATTTGCTACATAAGGAAGATTTAAGTGCAAAAAAGAGGATTCAGGTTTTTTGATCTTCTGTATACGTAGTGTTAAGATCTCTCTCCCACTTCTTCAAGTATGGGGGATCTTGTTGAGACATATGGGTCACCAGTTTGTCTTTGATGCTGCGTCGGCTATCCAAGGCTTTAGCCACAAAACTCTTCTTGCCATCACCGAGGCTAACATTGCCCGGACCGAGCACCTGATAATATCGACTAAGGCCTCTGCGACGAAATCGCCTGCCAGCTTGAGTTCTTGCAGAGAATTAATTATTTTCTCATGGTCTGCTCCTTCCTGAAGAGATCTTTCTATATTAGAAGCCCAACCAGAGATGCCTTTACCCACTGCCGCTGTGGTGACTGTCAGTCAGTGTCCACTTGGACCCCCCTTCCTGCATGTGAGAGAGGGGAAGAGAGATAGAGGGGTGTTAGAGAGAGGGGAGAGTGAGAGAGAGAGAGGGGGTGAAAGAGAGAGAGGGGATAAGAGAGAGAGAGGAGGTGAGAGAGGGGGGTGTGAGAGAGCGGGGGAGAGTGAGAGGTGGTTAAAAAAGATAGAAAGGGGTAGGAGAGAGAGAGGAGGGTGAGAGAGAGAGAGAGGGGAAGTGAAAGAGAGAGGGGGTGGGAGAGAGGAGGAGGTGGATGGGGGGGGGTGAGAGAGGGGGTGAGAGAGAGAGAAGGTGAGGGGGGTAGGAGGGAGGATGGGAGAGGGAGGATGGGAGAGAGAGGGGGTGAGAGAAAGAGAGGGGGATGAGAGAGAGGGGGGTGAGAAAGAGAGGGAGGTTGAAAGTGATGAGAGAAGGTGAGAGAGAGAGGGGGAGAGGGGGTGAGAGAGATGGGAGTGAGGGAGAGAGGGGGTGAGAGAATGGGGTGGGAGAGAGGAAGGGTTTGAGAGAGGGCGTGAGAGAGAAAGAGGGGTGAGAGAGAAAGAGGGGGTGGGAGAGGGGGGGTGAGAGACCCCCTAGCCCTGCCCCTGTCTGCAGTCCCTCCTGTGCCCCCCTGTCTCAGCCCCTGTCTGTGGGTAGGTGTGTGTGATGTACCTACCCTCCCACCCATCCTTGTCTTCTGGGCCAGCCTGTCCTCCTGTTGATGTCGGACCTGGGAGCAGAGAGGGATGCTGAGCCGGCTGCTGCTCGCCTCTTCGGGGGTCAGAGAAGCAGTGGAGGTCTTCTCCCTCCCATGGTCTTGGTTTTAGCCACCCTAGCACTGCTTGCTTTCTCAGCAGCCTCCGGGGGCTGCTGCTCACCGTGTGGAGATGATATGTGGGCTGCAGGCATATCACCCTGAAGACGCCAATGTCTGCACTGGATTGGCAGACTTAGCTCCGCTGCCTGGTCCCCATCTGACAGGCTGACCGGGACTCTCCATGACAAGGGGCTCAAGGGGCAGCTGCTTTGGGCCCCACAAAATAACTGGGTCCAGGGCAGCTGCCCATTTTGGCCTGCATTAAAGACAGCCCTGGCTAGCAATCATAATTAAAGTCCAGTTTTATACTGTACAGACTCTAATACTCTACTGTCTCCCTATGCAGTTTATCATCTCTTCCTATCCCCTCTGTCCACAGCTTTTAATACATTGACACTGAAGTGTACACCACTGCAAGGGCCATGTTTGCCCGCAGGGGCATGAGGATAAGGTGTTCCGTGCTCCCACATGCAGGCAGTCCCACTCATGTCAGGACACTGATCCCAATCTAACATCCCTGTGGGTATGAGTCCCCGAATCCACACTGTCTATGTTTTGGGGCCCGCACCCACATGGATGTTAAATTTGGAAGCAGTGGCTCTGTCCATGCAGCCACTGTGTTTCAATTGACATTAATGGGACTGTTTGCATAGGAATGCATAGAACACCTGTGCATCCAATGCTTGTGCGGGTAAACATGGCCCGTCACACGGGTGCACGCTTAGGTATGCCGCGTAAACAAGGCTCAACAGTAACATACAGACATACAGTTGTGTTAAAAATAATAGCAGTGTGTTTAAAAAAGTGAGTAAAGCTCAAAATCCTTATAATAGCTGTATCAAATTTGTTATTACTTCACATGACTATGGTAAGACAGATGCAAGCTGGCCTAATACCTTTGCATAAACCCTACTATTATGTTTACCATTTAAATAACCATACGACGACCTTTTGGAGTAAACTTGGCTGTACCGGCCATTTTATTAACAATAAACCATAAACATATTATTTACAAACCATACTTTTTCAGATCAATCCTAACCATGTTGTAGATCTTTGAAGGCACTGAAAAGACCCCAAATTTATATCATATCAGCGTGACACACCAGGTCCCCAGTCGCAGCACACTGACTTGGGGACAATACCAACTCTTCAACTTCCAACGCTGATACCCATATCCAAATGCCCAGTTAAACCTCGGTTAACTGGCATCTTCCCAAGGATCCCATACCAAGATGGTTCCCCACTATGCCATACTGGTCTTATTTTAGAAGGCCTCCAAAGATCTCAACCACCACAGCCCACAGGTGTGAAACCTTACACCTGTGGACGCCCCAAAAAACGCAAGGCTCTTTGGATGCTGTCCTGGAAACTCAAGCACCAAAAATCAATACCCACTGCATTGAGGTGTACGCTGTCTCCTCTTAAGTACTGACTGGTCTTCACCTCCAACTTCTGGTGCCTAACCACGAATCCACTGTTGCGAGCAATGAGCCTGCCCACCTACTTATTAACTTTTTTGCAGGCTTTGTTAATCTTGTCCACCGACCTAGCCCATCGCCAAGCTGTGCGGCCTACCAAGTCCGACCACACGACGAGGGTATGGTGAAAATCTGTGCGAATTACATCAAATTTTATGTCCCTAATCAAATGCTCCATAGACCTAATTCCCAAATCGTTGCCCCCGACGGGCAACACCAAGACATGCGGGGCGTGATCCAGGCGAACATATTTATGTATTTCTGGCAAAACCCTGCTCCATAACATACCCAGGACCCCAATCCAACAGACCATGGCTACCTCCCTAGGGACTCCTAACTGGCGGCCGTTGGGCCGAACATCTGCCCTCCCAGCCCCTCAAAACACATAACAATGTCCCATGATCCATACAAGACCGGCCACATCACCTGAAAAGAAAAATACGGAACATAGAAATAACATAACCAACATGTACCGACCAACACATAACACAGCAAATCTACGAGGCCTGCACCAAATGAGGGCATATAGAAAGCTTGAACCAGTCAGATTCCCAACGCCCAATATGCTTTATCACTGAAGTCTCCAATCCCCACCGGGCGGCTTCAGTGGCAGCCCCGATACGGAAGGAATTTGAAGAATAAGCCCAGGGGTCATAAACTGCCTTCCCCAAACATCTGCGAAACACAGAGCCAAACTGGAACACGGATAAAGACAACCCATCCTGGTGCACTAAAAAGGATCCGCCAACTGCTGGGCGGATGGCCAAATACTCCCGAACTGCAGCTACCGGGGAAATGGCAGACCCAGGGACCTCGTAAGCATAAACATACTTACCCCTCCCCAAGCGGTCCATCTTGGACCGGCGAAGAAACAGCGCCACTGAAGCACTTCCATAGTGCTTCCATCACCTACCAAAAGTCCCCCTTGAGCCACTCTAGAGGGGTTAACCAATTCGCCCACCCTAAAAGCCCCATAGAATGCCTGTGTAAATGCCTGTGTGAATGCCACCTTAAACAAATATGCTTCGTAGCTAAAATCACATACCAAACTTACCTGAATAATCAACTGCTGTAACATAGAGAAAGTGACCGGGTGCCGACTGTCCTTTTTCTTGTTACCTCTTCTATACCCCTTCAAGGCCTGCCTAACCATAAAGGCTTTCGTAAAATCATAACCCCCCCATTTAAACCAAAAAGCTAAACCCGCTATCTTGCGGTCCATTACTGAAACAGACACTCCTTTTGCATAACTCAAGCCGATAAAATACAGCAAGACCGTAACTAACCCTTCATCCGTAATTTGGCCAAACCTCCGGCGACTCCAATGCAATTTACCTCAACTCCTGAGGACATGGATACCCGTGTTGCTCCGCTCCCGGTGCCAACTCCAGGAACCTGTCACACTGAAACCGAGACAAAGCATCAGCTACTGTGATAACCGTTCCTGGAATATGCACTGCATACATAAAAACATTTAATTGCATACAGAGTAACACCAGGTGCCACAACAGGCGTATCACCGAAGTGGAGGAAGCCGCCACTTAATTAATGACCTGAACCACCCCCATATTATCACAATGCAGACGGATCTTCCGGTCTTGAAAAAACTCACCCCAGATCTCCACTGCTACAATCACCGTAAATAGTTCCAGCAGAACCAGGTTTTTGAGAAACCCCACCCCCCCCAATCCTCTGACCAGCTCTCTGCACTCCATCGTCCCCCGAAAAGGGCCCCGTATCCTGACGACCAAGCCGCATCGGTGTAAAATTCCAGATAAAAATTACTCACTGGCCCATCCATCCATAGTGACCGGCCATTAAAGGAATCTAGGAAAACATGCCACATGCACAAGTCCTCCCTGTGATCTCTAGTCAGTGTAATGAAATATGTCGGGGATGAGACACCCGCCGTTGCAGCCGATAATCAGCGGCAAAACACTCTCCCCATGGGCATGATCCTACATGCAAAATTCAACTTTCCTAACAGGGACTGTAGCTGTCGCAGTTGAATCTTGCGCTTACCCACCACCACGCAGATCTCAGCCTGGAGGGCAAGCAACTTGTCATCCGGCAACCGACATTCCATCGCCAGAAATTTAAGCTCGACCACTAGGCTGACAGTCTTGTCAGGCGCCAGTGGTATACCAAAGCGTTCCGAAAATATGCTGTAGAGTGGCCAGCAAGATACCACGTAACCTAGAGGAAGGAGGGCCCATGCATAGAAAATCGTCCAGATAATGGATGATGGAATTGATACCCGACAGATCCCGCACCACCCATACCCCGAATGAACTGAAGGTCTCAAACAGGGAGCATGAGATCGAACAGCCCATAGGCAGACATCGGTCCACATAAAAGGGATCCTGCCACTGACACCCCAGGAGGTAGAAATTCTGCGAGTGGACTGGCAACAGCTGAAAGGCCGCTTCCACATCAATCTTTGCCATAAGCGCACCCTGTCCGTAATCTTGGACCCAGAACACTGCGGCATCAAAGGATGTATACATTACAGAACAAGCACCCGGGTCAATCGCGTCATTAAACGACCCCCCTTTATGGAAAGACAGGTGATGAATCAATCAAAATTTGTGGGGCTTTTTTTTGGGGACCACCCCCTATAGTGAAACCACTAAATCCAGCAACAGGGGAAATGGGAAAAGGCCACTCATGCGCCCCAAAGCCACTTCCTTAGATACTTTCTCAGAAAACACATCTGGATGTTGCAGGCCCGAACACAGATTTTTAGACACCGGAGGTATGCGTGAGAGTGAGCACGGAATCCTAAAACCCAATTTGAGGAGTCGGACAGCCGCCCGATCCGGGTACCTATTTAGAAAAGGAAGCATCCTTTCTGCCCTCACCAGAGTCGTCCTTTTTTCCCGAAGCATCTCCGGAAGGGCTTTTCCCTGTTTAAAACATCGGGACAGAATGTGGCTGCCCCCGCAGCCGGAGCAATCATGTTTGAAACGGCAACCGTTTCCAAACCTGCACACCCCTTCATTGTACTGCCAACACACCCCTTTTCTTTTGGGGGCTGGCTCTCCCGGGGCATCCGAACCTCAAGCCCTGCTGGGAAAAAACGGTGTAGAGGCCCACAACAAAGACATAAGCTTCATCCATAAGCTGATGTCCTTGTGGTCCCAGCACATGGCTTTACGCTGTCGAAATTGCTCGTCATACCGGAGCCACACCTGACTCCTGTACACCCTCTGAGCCACCCAATGGCATCCAGGTAACAAAAGAGCACCGAGCAACTCTCGGGCTGCTTTTCACCAATCACGCTCGCTAGAATTAGCGAACATCTGAAGACAGTTCACAAATGAGCGAGGAATAAGGTGATAACAAGCTTTTCTTCCTCCTCCTTTTTCGACTCATCCAGTTTCACCCCGTCAATGTTGAACTTCTCCAGCGGCAACAAGGAAAAAATTTCCACATACTCACCTCACCATATTTTCTCCTGCATATCCGGTTTGAGATGCGCCCCCAAAGGACCCTCAAAATATACATATACCTCACACTTGGCTGCATCAGCCAATCGAACAGTGTCTGTAACCCTGTTGGACTCCTTCGATGTATCATCTTTGCTGGGGGCTGTACCCCCCTCCTGAGCCCCCGACTCTGCCCCCCCTACTGTATCCATAACATCTACTACAGACCCCGAAACCGGGGTGGATAAGGCCCCCGCCCCCGTCAGGTCAGGAACCCACCCAGGGACTGGGGAAGAAGAAACAGCACTTACATCAAACTGTTGCACTAACATGCGCAAACCCGTCAATAGTTGTTATAACTCACCTCCCGAGCCCAACGCAGCAGATGCCCGGTCCGCTGAGCGGGGTGCGGGTGCAGGCGACAAAACCGTGCGTGGGGGATACTCCCAGACCCCCTGTACCCCCAGCCCTATGCCCAATAGACTACCCAACACTGCCTGCAAAGAAGAAAGGGGGTTAGTACTGGACTTACCAGGCTGCACAGGAGAGGGTCCCGCAGCCGCCCATCACGAATTCACCTTCGCCGTTCATTCGGGCACTCCCTCATTGTCTGAGCTGGACAGCTCACCCTCAGATCGTTCGAATGCCGCATCAAGCTGCCATGCCACCGCAGGGATGACAGTCGCAGAGGAGCCAACCCCGGATCGGCAAGTGCCTGTCCCAGCACCTGGGGCGTGCCATGCTCCAGCTCCCGCTGCACCCCTCGATCTCCGGGCCTTCTTGCCAGTAGTTTTTTGGTCGTTCGAAGGGGGGAATGCGCCCGGCTCCGCCCCCCGACCTGAGGACCCACCCATCTGTTGGAAGATGGCCACTCTAAACGACTGGCCGGCACCCGATACGTGGTCTCTCCCTCGCTGGGTCGCCTCCCTGGCCAGAACATCACTAGGAGAGACGACCGTTTGTTCCTGTCTCCCTCGCTGTGCAGGCAGGACCGGGGGGGAAGCCGCATCGCGGTCCCCACCTGATGAGCTCCGCTTCCGTCTGGGATTCCCCCTGCGCTGGCACTGGCCGTCTGAGTGGATGGCCGAGCCGGTGACGCTGGAGGGTCCCTTGCGAGGGGGCTCCCATGTTGGAGCTGAGATGGGGGTGGAGGGGGGAGCGCTCCGGAGGCTGAGACCTCCGAGTACGTCAGCCCCCAGACTCTCTGGCTGCTGCAGACTCCCCTCTAGCCAAAGAGGCAATCTGCTGATGCAGCCAAGCAGTGCCTTGGAAGCAGCAGCTGCTTGTAGTTGGGCCAGAAATCTATTGATTTCAGCCATATTACTCACAGGCAGGTGTGTAGAAGCAGGCATGAGCTGAGAAGCTGTTTCTTCGTCCGGTGACCTCCAACTGACCATCAGACACTGGCCCCTCCCTAGCTATGTTGCATACTATTCTGGCCACCCCCTCTACTGACCAACTCAAAACACCCAGTTAACCCTTAATTGGCAAGCTGGCCCTGCTACCCTGTCATGCCAGCCCTGCGCCTATTCCTGCATCTTTTGCTACGGGTTTCTCTGAAAGAGAAGAAAAGGGAATATTAGGCTTTTCCAAAAAAATAGTAGTGTCTGCATTTTTCTTTACAAACTTGAACATTTTCTGTATAAACTGAAAAATGCTTGAAGATTTAGTTTTTCTGTGAATCACTGAACTAATACTTAGTTGTATAACCACTGTTTCTGAGAACTGCTTCACATCTGTTTTGCATGGCGTCAACCAACTTTTGGCACTTGTAAACAGGTGTTCCAGCCCAGGACGATTGCACTACACTCCACAATTCCTCTGCATTTCTTGTTTTTACCTCAGAAACAGCATTTTTGATGTCCCCAAGTTTTCTATTGGATTACGGTCTGTTGATTGGGCTGGCCACTCCATAGCCTTAAAGTTAATTTAAAGGCAGAAGGTATTTTTAATCTTAATGCATTCTATGCATTAAGATAAAAAGCCTTCTTTGTGCAGCAGCCCCCCTCAGACCCCCTAATACTTACCTGAGCCCCATCTCTATCCAGCGATGTCCACGAGTACCTCAGGCTCAGGGACTCTCCCTCCTTTTTGGTTGAGACACAGCAGCGTCACACGTTGCTGTCAATAAAACGCAATTAGCCAATCAGCAGAGAGGGAGCAGGGCCGAACTGCAGCTCCCTGTCTGAATAGATACACAAAGCTGCAGATCGGCTCAGGTGACCCCATAGCAAGTTGCTATAGGAGCACCTGCTCCTACTCGACAGGAGGGAGGGGCCAGCAGCTCCAGCCATGGACCCAAGAAGAGGAGGATCTGGACTGCTCTGGACTGCAAAACTAACTGCACAGAGCTGGTAAGTATAACATGTTTGTTATTTTATTAGAAAAAAACTAAGACTTTTTCACTTTAACCAGTTCCCTACCAGTGTATAGTAAAATGACGCCAGCAGGAACGCTCTCTTCCTCCGGGTGGGCATCATATGATGTCCACCCGTTCTAGCCGCTCCTGCGCACCCTCGGGGGAGCGCACAGCGTTGCGATCAGGGATGTCTCTCGGGACACAGCCCATCCCCGATCAGGGTAAAGAGCCAATGAAAATGGCTCTTTATCACGTGACTGGCTGTGTCCAATCACAGCCGGTCACTTTGGAGGTCTGTGTGCAAGCAGCGACCAAGCAGCCACCAGCAGCGCCATACACCCCAATGGCCAATCGGCAAATGCCAACGGCGCTAGGAGGAAAGGCCCAGTACAAGCAATGAAATTTCATGCCAGACCCAAAGAAGTAGGGCCAAAACCCATCTTCCAGATGCCTTAGCAAACCCATTGTGGCTGCCTTCTAGCACAGGGTCAGCTACAATCTACCCTCTTACAGCACAGCCAGGTGTGTAGGCCAACACAGAAAAAAATTCTGAGATAGATTTTTTACATTTATTTTTCCCTGACGAGTTAAAAAAAAAATGCAAAGCATTGTGGACCACACAAATCTTTTTGCCCAACAATATATAGATAACAACCCCAACTCATGCTATGCCCATCCTTTCAAATGGAGACGCCTAACGGTGGAGGAGTTTAGATTTTTTTTGGGCCTTACGGTCAACATGGGGTTGACAAAAAAAAAATTGAATGCTTATTGGTCTACTAACCCCATCCACCACATGCCAATTTTTTCAGCTGCCATGTCCAGGTCCCGCTATGACATGATCATTTGCTTGCTGCATTTCAGCGATAACTCACAGCGCCTTCCCTGAGATCATCCCAACTTTGATAAATTGTATAAAATTTGCCCCCTAATTGATTTTTTTCTAAGAGGTTTGCCAAACTTTATATCCCTGAACAGTACATCTCTGTGGATGAATCTCTGATCCATTTTATAGGCCGGGTGGGATTCAAGCAGTACATTCCCAGTAAGAGGGCCAGGTGTGGATTGAAGCTCAAAAAGATCGGTGAAAGTATCACTGGATATGTGCATGCCTTCTGCGTGTACGAAGGCAAGGACTCCCAGCTCCAGCCCCCTGAGTGCCCAACATACATGGGAATAAGTGGAAAAATTGTTTGGGAGTTGGCACTGTTCCAAAAGGGGTATCACATTTACATTGACAATTTCTATACCAGTTTGCACCTTTTCCGCCACCTATACCTTGAGAAAACTTTGGCCTGTGGCACAACAAGAAAAAACAGGAAGGGCTTCCCACAATGTCTAGTCATCACACGACTACAAATCAGCAAGCCTGAGGAACGAGGAAGTGTTGGCCATAAAGTGGATGGATAGGAAAGATGTGTACGTCATGTCCACCATCCACGATGACACCTCGGTGGAACTTAACAGAAGACGCTGTCCCATTCAAAAGTCTTGCTGTATCCACAAGTACAATAAGTTCATGGGGGGGGGGGGTTGATTTAAACGATCAAATGCTGTAGCCCTATTTATCAACACGAAAGTCCCTCTTCTGGTATAAAAATTCACAAATTACTTTTTCCATTTGGCTATTTAAAACGCATACGACACCAATCAAAAATCTATGGAAATACCCAACACCTTCCTCAAGATTATCAAAGATATTGTCACTGCCCTGATCTATCAGCAAGGATCCCCCCCAGAAAGCATTTGTTCCGATTGTGTCAGCAGACTGCATGAGCGCCATTTCTCTGACAATGTTCCACCATCAGAAACTTGAAGAAGGCGCCAAAAAAAGGTTGGGTGTGCAGAAAAAAGAGGAGTTAAGAAAGATACCAGTTTTCATTGTCCCCAATGTTCCTCCCAACCTGGCCTATGCATCGGAGAATGCTTCATACGTTATCACACTTCCCTTAACTATTAGCCCATATATCTAGCAGACTGCCGTTTCCCCGTTTTCAATTCCTGTGCTGATTATTTCTCTGCTGCCTCAACCAACCATATCACTGCCTTCCATGTGAACTGACCCTGGCCTGTTTATCGACTATGCCTCTGCCTGCCGTCTGCATTGTTTATCCGCCATGTTTCTGCCTTTCACGTGAACTGACGCTGGACTGTATTGACTATGCCTCTGCCTACCGTCTATTTCTGCCTTTTACCTGCACTGACCTCGGCCTGTTACTCAACCATGTTTTTTGCCTGCAACTTGGACTGATCTTTCACCCTGCTACTTTAGTAGTGGGATTCAAAATAACACAGGGGTCTCACATATGTGAGGGGCTTCAGAATAGTATTCTGAGTTGAGAAAAACTGTCTTTGGCTTTCTCTGGGTTTTATAATTCCCAGAACAGGGTCTGAAGTCCCGGGGGAATTAAAGCGATTTGGGTGGGTGAAGCCTCTACTCCTGTCTCCATTCTTTCCTGACCAAGGCCCTAAGCTTGATGGTCCTGCCTGCTGCCTGGACCCATACTTTGGTTGTGCTGACAATATCTCTGCCTGCACTGACCCAGGACTTTTTATGGACCATGTGCCTGTTGCCTGGACCAATACTTTAGCTGTACTGACCATATCTCTGCCTTCTGCCTGTACTAACTATGGGCAGTATTCCTGCCTGCTGTATGGATGATCCCTTCACTGCTGCTGACCACATCCCTGCCTGCTACCTGGACCAATGCTTTGGCTGTGCTGACAATATCTCTGCCTGTACTGACTATGGATAGTATTCCTGCCTGCTACCTGTATGATCCTTTCACTGTTGCTGTCCACGTTCCTGCCCACTTTCTGCCTGGACTGCACTATTAAAACCACAGGTAATCTTTTGTTTACCCTTTGCTCAGCAGGATGTATTTTGGTGTGTAACTGGTATGTACAGGCTATGTATTAGAAATATAAAGGGCCTTCAACAATGTGATAGGTTGCCAGGAATTTATGTGTGTAATTTATGTCCCTAGAACACATAATGGTGCTCCATACAAAAACTTGTGGAAAAAATGACATGTTCAAAACAATTATAATGCCTCATAGAATATACGTTGGGGTGCTTTCTTTCCAACATGGGGTAATTTTGTAGGCGTTTCCATTATTTGTTGTTGCAGGGCCTTCACAAATGTGATAGGTAGTCAGAAAATTAGATGTAAAATTTATGTCCCTAGAACGCCTGGAGGTGCTACTTGGATGTTGAGCCTCTCTATGTGGCCAGGCTGTGTAAAAGTCTCATACATGTGGTATCACCATACTCAGGAAGATTAGCAAAATGTATTTTGGGGTGGAAATTGTTGCTACGTACATGCTATGTGTTAGAAATATCATATAAATTGACAACTTTGTGTAAAACAAATATGTTTTCATTTTCTTTCCATGTTTTCTAAAAACTTGTGGAAAAAATGACATGTTCAAAAGACTCAAAAATAAAAGAAGTTCCCCTAAATGGACTTTAAAGGCACTCAATTGATGTTGTATAGTAAAGAGTATATAACAAGGTATACAAAAATATATAAAAAAATACAGACATTTTATTTGTAGAAATTCATTAAAAACATTTGTAACGAGACATTGATTAATCTATACAGTGCATATAACATGCCATAAAGAAAGATGTATGTTACAAAACCTCCTCACACCCAACGCATTTCGGTCTGCATATATAGTCCTTCTTCAGGGATGTAGAGAATTAGGAGGGGTTCAACTAAGATGAAATTAAAGATATACAATCAATTAGAAGAGTCTAGGATTTATGAGATCATAGAGGGTTGTAAATCTGAAACATTAATATTATTGGCACTTACATACGTTTGGTTGGTAGAGAGGTTTAAAAATGTTTCGTTGATTCACATAAAAGCTTGCAATTAGAGTAGCACCAAATAACTGAGATGGTGGAAAGGCTGTCTTGGGATAAACAAAGGAGCATCAGAATGATATATGCAAAAAGGAGGATGAGTCTGTATCTTTAAGAGGGGGATCCCTCCTGTACTCCACAGCAGCGGTACGGCCAAAGGAATATACTCCACAGCAGCGGTATGGCCGAAGGAATATACTGAGGCAAAAGGGGATCCCTGGGGGTAAAAAGAAAGTGGACTGAATATATGGATGTACTTGATATGGGATAGTTAGTATGTGATAGAGGAATAGGAATGAATAAAATTGTAAAAGACATATGGGGAAGATATAATTATCTATATTGCATAGGTATATGAGGATGTCTATTAGTTATATATATATATATTCCAATAATAATTTTAAGAAATAAAGATATAATTATAGAGTAAACTTAAAACTAATTGGAGAGGGTACCTCGGATGTACAAATATTGACATATAGGGACTATGAGTTAGTCTCAATATTATTAAATAATAGACTATTAAATTAGTACAGATAAAAAGAATGATAAGGTAAAATAGATAACTGAATGGGCAAAAATGAAATGTTACATTTTTATAGCAAGTGGGGATTTGATTATAAGAGCATAAGTAACTACATAGAGGCGTATATTGGGAGTAGAGCTCTATTGGGTTATCAGTGAGACTTGATAGAACATTGCTTAGTTTCCTTATAAGCCAATGCTTAATATAGAAGTCAGTAGTGAATAAATGGATAAACAGTACCTTTATGGGAGCAGAGTAAAAACAGACCATCCACACGACCCAAGTCCAGCGAAATGATGCCTGGTTTGGGAGTGGTATGGTCAAAGTATTTAAGGGTGATTAATGAGTAATTAATGCCGGTCAGCTGGCGCATGAAGTGCGCACAGTTGATAACCGGCATGGTTTCCAGGGAAACCTACAAAGCTGCCCCCTGTGCGTGACGCCGCTCCAACGAGCGCCTGGCACGTCGGAGCGGCGTCACGCACACCCAGCCCACCGACACAGAGTGCCAACTCGGCAGACTGCGCATTATCCGCCAGGGTGGCAAGATGGAGGCTGTGGAAAACGCCCATCAGCCTCCAAAAGCGCCAAAAGCGTTCTGGGCGGCTTTCCTTGCCGGGAAATTCCTTCGGTCAACCGCAGCCAGAGGAGGGCTGAGGGAAAAGATGGAAAGAAGATATGTCACCCTGCATGGATAATAAAAAAAGAGATATAACATTAAATAATGAATAATCCATATTGCATATATACAGGGGAAAAAGGGTCAGAAGAACATTATCTGATGCAATAAAGAATATAAATATATGGAACAGCCGATCTCAAATTTCAAATAAATAGCAGTAGGAGGGTCTTATTCCAGTCACCCCCTCTTGGGTTGGGATGTATTCTGTCAAGGATCAAAAATTTGATTCTTGGGAAAATTCCGCCATGTACAATAGACACATGGCGTCCAAGGGGGAGGTCTGGATTGCAAGTTTGCATGCAAATAATATGCAAAATATAAGAAAAATACAGCAATGTCAGCAAAAGTAATAAGACATGCAAAAAATAATCTGCTGTCTATACCATGAGTGGAATAAATAAGCTGCGGTTGCAAAATGTGAGATACCCACACTAAACAAGATAATATAAAAAGAAACCGCGCTAAATAGAATCAAAAGGAAGTAAATGTGCACCAAGTTAATGAGTCCATCAGAAACATCAAAACGGTGTCAAACGTCATCCGGCAGGAGATCCCCATAGGACACATATCTTCATCCCCAGCAAAAGTGACATCACACTCAAAATCAGCGCAGAAAATAGTGTTGGAGATAGGACAGTCCTTCACCTTCAAAACAACTGCCTCTTACCAGCTCCCTTGATCTCTGGTCGGGAGATCAAATACGCCTTTTAGCTTATAAACCAGCCACAGTCTCAGGATGAGATGGATGAAACACCAGATCAGGTCCTCTTATTTTTCTTAAATGACCCCCAAGCAGCATATCTAATGGCCAGTCACATATAAGAAAAAAGGGGCTCCCATAGTGTAAAAACGTATAAAATTTTATTTATAAAAAAGGTAATGCACTTACATGTATCCAAATAATTAAGGCAACAATGGGTATACGAGCCGGCCGGCCCTCTCTATGCAAACGCCCGTAGCTTCCGGGACTGCGTGTTAGTGTTGTGGTGGCGTCAGCACGCCGCTCTCCCTACGCCGTTTCGTCAAACCTGACGTCGTGCTGATCACCACCAATTATATGCTAGTTAATTACAGAGGGGACCGCCCAGTCCTGAGGTCCGAGCAGTCAATGATGCGGATGCCGCCATATTGCAATGGGGCAGACGCCAGTGTGTTGACAGGGAAAAACCCAGACGTTACTGGATATCCTCCCTTAATTCAAAAGTGTACCATGCTGGTGTTTACTGTATACTCAATGTAAAAATACGAACGAAAATAGATTATGCATATCACTTATGTATGAAACTAACAATGTCAATAATCTATAAGTGTAACCAGCAGAGCGGAGTGGTGGCATCTAGTGGTCAAACTCTATATAACATGGCCTCCAACCTTTTTATCTCATTTATAGAGTCTCCTAAAGGCATCAAATAAAAATCTAAAAGCAAAACTGATAATATAATTAATTAAGTATGTCTTTCACTAACCTTCCACTGTGGAGAGAAAAGACAAGGAGGAAAAAAACAGAAGAAATTATAGGGGAGAGAAATTTTGTATTAAAGTTTGACTGAACCCAGGTCAAATAGACCATCTAGTGTCCAGCAACAAGCGTGATAAAAACCCGTCTGGGTGGTTATGCTAAGCCAAAAATAGGCACAAGCATAACAAATCACTATGGCCCATGTATTAAATGGGTGAATCTTCCTATTAAAGAATATTCTATATTGATTAGTAAACTGTAAGACAATCAAAAAATTTACTTTATAAACTGTAAACATGTGACCTAGAGTTAAAACATATGTGTACCCCTCACACCCACCCCCCAGTGCTGCAAGGGACTCAGGACTAGTTCACATATATTTACCCTAGCTGTTATCGATAAAAGAGTTGACATCTGTTTCTATATTAAAGCCATAAGGGATGTAACAGCATACCCTATGGATCCACGCCATCTCCATCTTGGATAGTTCCCTAACTAAGGATCCGCCTCTCCAGTGGGCATTATACTTATCTATAGCTAGAAAAATTGTATTGGCCGGGTCCCGGTTATGGACCTTATCATAGTGTTTGGAGACAGAATGGAATTTAAAACCTGTTTTGATGTTAGTTATGTGTTCACCTAAACGCACCTGCATAGCCCGTTTGGTTCTGCCTATGTATTGGAGACCACATGGGCATTGGAGCAGGTACACAACCCCAGTGGAGCTGCATGTAATGAATGGTTCCATTTTGTGCTCTCTGGAGGTACTAGTTGAGACAAATGATAATGTCTTTTTGATTTTAATCCGGTCAAGTGTGCAGATTTGGCATCTGCGGCATTGGTGATAACCTGAGAGACCTTGAAAGAAAGACAATCTCTTGCCAGGGGGGTCCACTACATTGGGGGCAATACTACTCCTCAACGAGGGGGCCCCTCTGAATATCACCTGAGGTTTTTTGGGCAAAAAAGTGTTAATCAATGTATCATTACCCAACAGATGCCAATGTTTACTGATAATTTTTTTGATTTGGTAATGTTGGGTTGAATAAGCTGTAATGAAAGGAATGACATGACCCTCTTTCTTTTTCTTAGGGGCCATATCTAAAAGTTCCGATCTGTCTCGCTTTTCCACTTCCTCTATGATGGTCTCTAGTGGATCTCTATCATAGCCCTTCTCTAAAAACCTCTTTTTTAGAATGTTTGCCTGGATTCTATAGTCTTCCACATTTGAGCAGTTGCGTCTCATCCTGACGAACTGACTCCTAGGTATCGACTGAAGCCAGCTATCCTTGTGGCAACTGTCGAGGGGTGTGATTGCATTTCGATCTGTCTGTTTAAAAAAAGTGATCGTTTTAAAAGAGTCTATTCCCTTATAGATAGTTAAATCTAAAAAATTGATCTTTTCTTGACTGGCTTCGTGGACAAACCTGATACCCCTCACATTATTGTTAATGTGAGAGAAAAAATCTTCTAGTTCAGGGATAGATCCTTCCCAGAGGAGGAGGACGTCATCTATATACCTAGCCCAAAAGACCAGGTGTGGACTACGGTCCTTGTAGATGACGTCCTCCTCCCACTTGACCATGAAAAGATTAGCCAAGCTAGGGGCGTACTTAGCGCCCATAGCAACACCTCGTTGCTGTCGATAATAGCCATAATTGTACCAGAAATAATTATGATTTGCCACAAAATCCAATAACTCCATGATATAATCCTGTTGTCTTAATGGAATTTTGGAAAGAGCATTCAAAAAGTGTTTGACGGCTGCAAATCCCAAGTGGTGTGGAATTATAGTGTATAATGAAGTTACATCAGCTGTCACCAACCATGTTCGACTATTGGGTTTCAACTGAGACAACAAATGTATCACATGCTTCGTATCTTTTGTGTAGGAAGGCATTTGTTGTACTAGGGGTTGCAAAAAAAAAGTCTATGTACTTGCCCACCCGGGCACTATCTATAAGGGAATAGACTCTTTTATAACGATCACTTTTTTTGAACAGACAGATCGAAATGCATTCACACCCCTCGACAGTTGCCACAAGGATAGCTGGCTTCAGTCTGTACCTAGGAGTCAGTTCGTCAGGATGCAGGATGAGACGCAACTGCTCAAATGTGGAAGACTATAGAATCCAGGCAAACATTCTAAAAAAAAGGTTTTTAGAGAAGGGCTATGATAGAGATCCACTAGAGACCATCATATTGGAAGTGGAAAAGCGAGACAGATCGGAACTTTTAGATATGGCCCCTAAGAAAAAGAAAGAGGGACCTGTCATTCCTTTCACTACAGCTTATTCAACCCAACATTACCAAATCAAAAAAATTATCAGTAAACATTGGCATCTGTTGGGTAATGATACATTGATTAACACTTTTTTGCCCAAAAAACCTC
Source organism: Lithobates septentrionalis (assembly GCA_037952835.1). Lineage (NCBI taxonomy): Eukaryota > Metazoa > Chordata > Amphibia > Anura > Ranidae > Lithobates > Lithobates septentrionalis. The sequence continues at coordinate 380,376 of JBBDGP010001174.1, read as the reverse complement.
AGGTGATATTCAGAGGGGCCCCCTCGTTGAGGAGTATTATTGCCCCCAATGTAGTGGACCCCCCTGGCAAGAGATTGTCTTTCTTTCAAGGTCTCTCAGGTTATCACCAATGCCGCAGATGCCAAATCTGCACACTTAACCGGATTAAAATCAAAAAGACATTATCATTTGTCTCAACTAGTACCTCCAGAGAGCACAAAATAGAACCATTCATTACATGCAGCTCCACTGGGGTTGTGTACCTGCTCCAATGCCCATGTGGTCTCCAATACATAGGCAGAACCAAACGGGCTATGCAGGTGCGTTTAGGTGAACACATAACTAACATCAAAACGGGTTTTAAATTCCATTCTGTCTCCAAACACTATGATAAGGTCCATAACCGGGACCCGGCCAATACAATTTTTCTAGCTATAGATAAGTATAATGCCCACTGGAGAGGCGGATCCTTAGTTAGGGAACTATCCAAGATGGAGATGGCGTGGATCCATAGGGTACGCTGTTACACCCCTTATGGCTTTAATATAGATACAGATGTCAACTCTTTCATCGATAACAGCTAGGGTAAATATATGTGAACTAGTCCTGAGTCCCTTGCAGCACTGGGGGGTGGGTGTGAGGGGTACACATATGTTTTAACTCTAGGTCACATGTTTACAGTTTATAAGGTAAATTTTTTGATTGTCTTACAGTTTACTCATCAATATAGAATATTCTTTAATAGGAAGATTCACCCATTTAATACATGGGCCATAGTGATTTGTTATGCTTGTGCCTATTTTTGGCTTAGCATAACCACCCAGACGGGTTTTTATCACGCTTGTTGCTGGACACTAGATGGTCTATTTGACCTGGGTTCAGTCAAACTTTAATACAAAATTTCTCTCCCCTATAATTTCTTCTGGTTTTTTCCTCCTTGTCTTTTCTCTCCACAGTGGAAGGTTAGTGAAAGACATACTTAATTAATTATATTATCAGTTTTGCTTTTAGATTTTTATTTGATGCATTTAGGAGACTCTATAAATGAGATAAAAAGGTTGGAGGCCATGTTATATAGAGTTTGACCACTAGATGCCACCACTCCGCTCTGCTGGTTACACTTATAGATTATTGACATTATTAGTTTCATACATAAGTGATATGCATAATCTATTTTTGTTCGTATTTTTACATTGAGTATACAGTAAACACCAGCATGGTACACTTTTGAATTAAGGGAGGATATCCAGTAACGTCTGGGTTTTTCCCTGTCAACACACTGGCGTCTGCCCCATTGCAATATGGCGGCATCCGCATCATTGACTGCTCGGACCTCAGGACTGGGTGGTCCCCTCTGTAATTAACTAGCATATAATTGGTGGTGATCAGCACGCCGCCCGTGCCCCAGGGCGACGTCAGGTTTGACGAAACGGCGTAGGGAGAGCGGCGTGCTGACGCCACCACAACACTAACACGCAGTCCTGGAAGCTACGGGCGTTTGCATAGAGAGAGCCGGCCGGCTCGTATACCCATTGTTGCCTTAATTATTTGGATACATGTAAGTGCATTACCTTTTTTATAAATAAAATTTTATACGTTTTTACACTATGGGAGCCCCTTTTTTCTTATATGTGACTGGCCATTAGATATGCTGCTTGGGGGTCATTTAAGAAAAATAAGAGGACCTGATCTGGTGTTTCATCCATCTCATCCTGAGACTGTGGCTGGTTTATAAGCTAAAAGGCGTATTTGATCTCCCGACCAGAGATCAAGGGAGCTGGTAAGAGGCAGTTGTTTTGAAGGTGAAGGACTGTCCTATCTCCAACACTATTTTCTGCGGTAATTTTGAGTGTGATGTCACTTTTGCTGGGGATGAAGATATGTGTCCTATGGGGATCTCCTGCCGGATGACGTTTGACACCGTTTTGATGTTTCTGATGGACTCATTAACTTGGTGTACATTTACTTCCTTTTGATTCTATTTAGCGCGGTTTCTTTTTATATTATCATGCAAATAATATGTCTGTAGGCCCTCTTCCAAAACTCTAGTTTGGTCTTTCCAATGTAGAAGCAATTGCAGCTACATTGGAGCATATAGATTACTCTAGGAGTTCTGCAATTGGCGAAGTGTTTTGGATAAAAAATGTTGCCATTGGGGAGAGTTGGGTTTCTTTGAGTTAACATGTATTTACAATAGTGACAAGCGCCACACATAAATGTACCTCTAAATTTACAGTGTGATCTATTGGATTCACTTTTGAATTAGCTGCTGACAACCCTGTCACCAATAGATGAAGCTCTTCTGAAAGTAAAAAGGGGTTTGTCTGGGACAAAATGTCCTATGGATGGATCTAAGGTCAACATATGCCAATATTTCTCAACAATTGTTTTGACTTGGTGTTGTTGTTGATTAAATGTGGTAATGATCCTAAGTTTGTTAGTAGGGATGAGCCGAACACCCCCCTGTTCGATTCGCACCAGAACATGCGAACAGGTGCTAATTTTAAAGGCTTATATGCAAGTTATTGTCATAAAAAGTGTTTGGGGACCTGGGTCCTGCCCCAGGGACAGGGATCAATGCAAAAAAAAGTTTTAAAAATGACAGTTTTTTTGGGAGCAGTGATTTTAATAATGCTTAAAGTGAAACAATAAAAGTGTAATATCCCTTTAAATTTCATAGCTGGGGGGTGTCTATAGTATGCCTGTAAAGGGGCACATGTTTCCCGTGTTTAGAACAGTCTGACAGCAAAATGACATTTCAAAGGAAAAAAAGTCATTTAAAACTACTCGCGGCTATTAATGCATTGCCGGTCCAACAATACACATAGAAGTTCATTGATAAAAAACAGCATGGGAATTCCCCACAGGGGAACCCCGAACCAAAATTAAAAAAAAAAAATGACGTAGGGGTTCCCCTAAATTCCATACCAGGCCCTTCAGGTCTGGTATGGATATTAAGGGGAAACCCGGCCAAAATTAAAAAAAAGGGATATTACACTTTTATTGTTTCACTTTAAGCATTATTAAAATCACTGCTCCTGAAAAAACTGACGTTTTTAAAACTTTTTTTTGCATTGATCCATGTCCCCTGGGGCAGGACCCAGGTCCCCAAACACTTTTTATGACAATAACTTGCATATAAGCCTTTAAAATTAGCACTTGTCACAACAGATGTAGAAACCTTGTACAGTTCGATCCCACATGAAAGAGGACTGGCAGCCATTAAACACATTCTCCAACAAAACACCGCTACCGATCCAGTCTACAATGAATTAATTCTTTCATTACTTGAGTATATCCTCAAACATAATGTGTTTACTGGATATGGAATAGATTGGGAAAAACTGGATTGGGAAAAACTGGATAGGAGGTATATTAATTAATTGTTAGACTGCTGCCCTCACATTGCTGACTCCACCGGAATGGAATAAGCAGAGATTAGTGAAAAAAGAAAGAAATATGTGAGTGTGGCGCTGTCCAAAAAATCTTATTGGTAAAGACAGTGGGTGTAGAAAATAGTATTTGAGTGTATAATGCTATATTCCCTCAGTAGTAATATATATCAACTACTCTGGAGATGAATCTACTATTCCACTACTGAAAGTGACTTGTGCCTTAACCTTTAAAAACAAAATAAATCCAATACAATAAAATAATAATAATATATCACACGTGACATGCAAAATTAGCCAAAGGTGTGTTGTGCTAAAAATGAAAGCAACATGATAAATCAATCAACTCTTATAAATGACAAAGCGACATGTGCCTTCTTGAAAAATAGTTGTACACACGTGTCATGCAAATATTAAAATAAACCATATATGGCTATTGGTATAAATGATAATAATAAACAGTCCATATGAGGTGTGCCCAGTGCACTAAAAGTGAAAAACGACGTCCGCTGTGAAAATTCTTTAAAACAAGCAGCAGATAATATTCCAGTGACGGTGTCTCGCGTTGTGATTGTGCAGAGACTCACCAGCTGTTAATCCCCTGCAGGGGTAACGTGTAGTCACAGTATGTGCCACTGTGCAGCAATACTTGGCAGGACCAGGATCAGGTAGTTACATTAGGACATGGAGGAGAAAAGAAAGGGTTCCATAGTGTAAAACCGTTTAAAACACTGTTTATTTGTTCAGATGTAAAAGGTACTCACATTGTAGTAGAAAACAATGAGCGGTTTACAGTGAGCATTGAGAAGTTCCTAAGCGTCGGTTTACAGGGAGATGTCTGCAAGGTGTTCGATCCAAGCGGGAGCGTGGAGTTGGAGAATGTTGGAGAATGTGTTTAATGGCTGCCAGTCCTCTTTCATGTGGGATCGAACTGTACAAGGTTTCTACATCTGTTGTGACAAGTAAAGCTTGGTCAGGAATATTGCATTCCTCTAAAATTTGTAGAAGATGAACCATATCCCTTACGTGGGATGGTAATGACGTTACATAGGGTCTGAGAAATTCGTCTACCAATTTGCTGGCATTGTCACTAATGGAATTAATTCCCGAGATGATTGGTCTACCCGGTGGGTTAAGGGGATTCTTGTGTATTTTGGGGAGTATATAAAACGTAGGGACCTTGGGGAAAATATTTCTGATGAAATTCCATGTTTGTTTAGTAATAATATTATTGAGAAAGGCAGAGTCGACTGAAGTATAAAAATCTTTGTTGTATTTATCAACAATACTGGCTGGGATCCGACGGGTTGTTGAGAATTTTCTTGCATATGTTCAAATAATCTTCATTATTGAGGAGAACAACATTCCCACCCTTATCTGAAGGTTTGATAGTAATTTGCTTATTTTTAGCAAGTGAGTTTAATGCATCATATTCCTTTTTACTCAGATTTGCAGGGCCTTTGGTTTTTATTTTGAGTTTTTCTAGGTCATTATTTACTAATTTAAGGAAGGCTGCAGCGTTGGGACTGGTGCTAGGGGGTGGGCATAAATCTGATATTTTCTTTAATATCGATTTGGATGGGTTCGTTTTAGAGTACGAGTCTTGTTCTTCAATGGACTGTAAGATTCGAGGTAAATCTATTGAATCGATCAGATCTGCTGTGTCACTCTCCTCAAGGAGAGAGATCAATTGATCGAGTACTTGGTTCTCCTGAGGAGTGCGATCTGGATTTCCTTGTTGTTTATGATAGAGTTTCTTGACAATGATTTTTCGGACAAAAAGTTGTGGATCTTTATAGAGTTCAAATTTATCTAAATTGTGGCTTGGGCAGAAATGTAATCCCTTCTTCAAAACGAATTTTTCCTCTTCAGAGAGGATGTGTGAAGATAAATTAATCACATTTAGGTCTCTGTTGGGCTGTATTAAGATTTCTTTCTGAGGAGCTACAGTGTGAGTTGTGTGTAGGTGTTGAGATTGGGTGGGGCTGGTTTGACACCTGCTAGAATTTGGTCTAAAAAAGACGGGTCATTTGATCTTGATTCCAAAGAGGTGAAAATTTGTGTGGCAGTGGAAAGTGAAGTTTCTTGTGTTAATGCTTTAGGTGTAGGAGAGTTAGAGGTTGTCTCAGAGGGTGCAGAATTATAGTGAGTAGATTTAGGTGTTTTTTTATAGGACTTGGTTTTTAGCTTTTTGATCTTGTGTTGAATCGCCGTGAAACTGGCGTTTGGTGCCTGGTGCTATTTTAGATTTAAAGTGAATTGCCGAATGTGAGTGGGGAACAAGTTGTTTCGAGTTCACCTGTATTCCTGCATTTTGATTGTCTCTATAGTTCTAGAAAAACAAAGGAGCTCTGACCAGAAGTAGTAAACAAAGAAGGTATGCCACATCCCATAATATAGAAAAAAGAACAATTGGTTCCCCTGGGGTGGGATTTTAAAGGCATTACCAAAACAGATTCATAATTGGTAAAAAAGATATATTTTTTATTACAGAATACAAAAACATCACAAAAAATGCACAAAATGAGATTGTAATATCAAACATAAATAATACATATAAACACTTGCATCAAGAAAAACATATATGTGACAAAAAGTACCACACAAGGCAACAAAAACAGACCAATAATAAAGGATGAGGTAGGTATCCCAGGCCGTGTGCATTCCCGAAGATCCAATTATGGGTAGATGGAGTATTAAGGAAGGTTCATGGCTTTAGCAGCCAAGAGCGCAGCATAAGTGCATGATCGGAGGAGGATGATGCACTTATGCTGCGCTCTTGGCTGCTAAAGTCTCCGCCTTAGTGTCAGCCTTGTAGCCATCATGGTGTCCTGTGAGCCCTCCTCCTCCCCCCTACGCTATACCTTGTAGGTGTCTGCTTTGGCCCCAGCTTCCAGGTCCGAAGATCCTTTTGGACCCCAGCCCACGCACAGGCGCTGCGCCTAAACTTGGACGTAGCGTTCTCTCAGCACTTAGGGGGATGGTACTCTTTACATGAACCTTCCTTAATACTCCATCTACCCATAATTGGATCTTCGGGAATGCACACGGCCTGGGATACCGCAGCAGAGCTGATTGCTTGTTTTGAATGTCTTCACAACATTTGCATTGGATGATAATTCTCACTTGTCAAACCTTGACGAAGGACTTTCCGAAACGCGTCGGTTTAGTGAGACCTACCTCATCCTTTATTATTGGTCTGTTTTTGTTGCCTTGTGTGGTACTTTTTGTCACATATATGTTTTTCTTGATCCAAGTGTTTATATGTATTATTTATGTTTGATATTACAATCTCATTTTGTGCATTTTTTGTGATGTTTTTGTATTTTGTAATAAAAAATATATCTTTTTTACCAATTATGAATCTGTTTTGGTAATGCCTTTAAAATCCCACCCCAGGGGAACCAATTGTTCTTGTCTCTAAAGTTCTGTTTATTTTGATTCCATTTATAAGCTTTGCCAGTCGCAAATGCGTTTTTATCTCGCATAAGTTTGTGGCTTTTTTTGATGAGAATCTCTCTATTGAAGGTCTCCAAATGTGATTTTAGTTTTTTCTCTTTAATTGGTGTGGATTTGTGTGTTTTAAATTTTTGTAGTTGGCCACATAATTTAATAATTTCTAAATAGAGAGTCTTGGATCTTTTAGTGTATTTGTCTATTAAGGTTTCCATAAGTTTACGTGAGCATGTCTGGAATATTTCTCCCAAGTTTTTTTGAACTCGCTATCCAGGTCTTCCAGGGTTGGGAAGATCTGGACACGGAGGCCAAGTGGATTGATGTCATTGTTGATGTAGTCCTGAAAGGATTTGATATGCCAAAACATTAGAGATTTTTTCTCCAAGGTTTTGGATAATTTGTAAAAAAGGGATGAAATCTCTGATTCGATCTGTTCATTTTCACCAAATTTTTGTAAGTATCCCTGCATGAGGGAATTCCAGTCCTCACCTATAAAATTCTTTTCAATATCCATACTGCTTGTCTTTGGGCTTAAATATTAAATTATTTCAGATGGGGGTGCCAACAAGATTTATAAATTTTGTTAAAAGTAGAAAAATTGTCTTGTACAAAAAAGAGAAGCAAGATATTGTTTGAAAAATCAAGAAATATATATATATATATATATATATATATATATATATATATATATATATATATATCTTCAAAAGACTCATAATGCCTCGTAGAATATATGTTGGGGTGTTTGCTTTCGAAAATGGGGTCATTTTATGGGCGTTTCCATTATCCTGGTGCTCCAGAGCCTTCAAAAGTGTGATAGGTATGAATGGAATTAGATGTGTAATTTATGCTCCTGGAACGCCTGGAGGTGCTACTTATATGTTGGGCCTCTGTATGTGGCCAAGCTGTGTAAAAGTCTCACACATGTGGTATCGCTATACTCAGGAGGAGTAGCAGAATGTATTTTGGGGTGTAATTGCAAGTATGCATATGCTGTGTGTGAGAAATAACTTGTTAATATGACAATTTTGTGTAAAAAAAATTATTAAATTTTGCCTAGAATTGTGGTAAAAAAATTACAAAACTCACCATGCCTCTTACTAAATACCTTGGATTGTCTACTTTCCAAAAAAGGAGTCATTTGGGGGGTATTTGTACTGTCCTGGCTTGTTAGTGTCTCAAGAAATGAGATAGGCCATCAGTACATCAGGTGTGATAATTTTTCAATGATTGGCACCATAGCTTGTAGACTCTAACTTTCACACAGACACAAAATATACACTAATTTGGGCTATTTTTACCAAAGATATGTAGCAGTATAAATTGTGGACCAAATTTATGAAGAAAAATTACTTTTTTGCAAAATTTTATAGTAGAAACTATAAAAAAGTGATTTTTTTTTCAAAATGTTCGCTATTTTTTCACTTATATCGCAAAAAATAAAAAAAACAGCAAAATACCACCAAAAGAAAGCTACATTTGTGTGAAACAAATTATAAAAATTTGTTTGGGTACAGTGTAGCATGACTGAGTAATTGTCATTCAAAGTGTGAGAGCACTGAAAGCTGAAAATTGGTCCGGGCAGAAAGGGGTTATAAATGCCCTGTATTGAAGTGGTTAATATTGTTGGTCTGGAACCAAGATGCTGCTCACTTACTGGTGTGTTTGGGGTCAATGTCTTGTTGAAACAACCATTTTAAGGGCATTTCCTCTTCCGCATAAGGTAACATGACCTCTTCAAATATTGTGATGTATTCAAACTGATTCATGATCCCTGGTATGCAATAAATAGGCACAAGACCATAGTATGAGAAACATCCCCATATCATGATGTGTGCGCCACCATGCTTCACTGTCTTCACAGTATATTGTGACTTGAATTAAGTGTTTGGGGGTTGTCTGACAAACTGTCTGAGGCCTCTAGACCCAAAAAAAGAACAATCTTGCTTTCATTAGTCCACAAAATGTTGCGCTATTTCTCTTTAGCCCAGTCAATTTGTTCTTTGGCAAATTGTAACCTCTTCGTTTTTTCAATAATGGGACTCTTGCGGAGGCTTCTTGCCAATAGCTTCACATAGGCCTCTTATAATTGTTACAGTACTCACAGGTAACTTTAGACCTTTGATCACCCTGGAGCTGATCATTGGCTGAGTCTTTGCCATTTTGGCCATTCTTCGATCCATTTGAATGGTAGTTTTCCGTTTTCTTCCACGCCTTTCTGGTTTTGATTGCCATTTTAATTGTTTTTTTATTAAAGTTTTTCAGAGTGAATACAAAATATCCTGTAAATATAGTATAATACAGTAATAAGCTAAAAAAGCAAACAGTAATTGTTCCTTTATAGCAAGCAATTTGTAGGCATTTATACATTGCATATAATGATGAGTTTTTTAGCAGAATGATGCAAGACAATGTCCACTGTCTTTTATTTTAGGAGAGGGTGGATCTCCCCCTCCGACACCCCATTTGGGTTCACACTGTGTCTAGGGTGGGGAGACCCTATACCCCCCCTGATGCACTTGTGCTAGATCAGACATTTTATAGTGCTAAGTGTTTTACTCATCTTAGTTAGGGATTATGTTATTGCTTTGAACTGGAGAATGGAAGTGTTTGGACAGTTCCAATTTACATTAAACAAATAGTTAAAAGAGAAAAATAATAACCGGAATTAAACATAAACAAAAACATGTGTATGCACAGCTTTTTGTGTCATTTGATTACATATAAGTCATATATAGTATTCAGAGCTTTTTGTCTGATACCAGTCAGTCCACGGTTTCCATTGTTCATGTGATGATTGAAATTTTCCCTGAGATGAAGCGAACATAATTTCGTATGTCTCCTTTAATGTGGGTGTTCCCTGATCTTTCCAATGTCTCATAATCACTAGTCTAGTGCTCAATAAGATGTGGGTCGTTATTACTCTGGTATCTTTCGGAAGTGAGTCTATACCCAAGGATAGAATAGCCAATCCTTGAGCTTTGGGGAAACGGAGTTTCAGTATTTGTGCAATTATGTTGAATACTTTACCCCATAGCTTACGGATGTGTGTGCAATCCCACAGTATGTGGTAAAGAGTACCTACATTATTGCAATCTCTCCAGCACAGTGGAGAAGCATGAGTGTCAAATTTAGAAATTGTATGGCGTTAGATACCAGCGCAATAATATTTTTTGTGTCAGTTCCCATAGGTTGATGCATTTAGTGGCTGAATATGTTGTTTGAAGTGCATGTTGCCATTGTTCTGGTGTATATAGGGTTCCCATTTCTTGTTCCCAGGCTTTATTTAAGAGCTTCATAAATGTTAATTTATTGTTTAGGGTGTTGTAGAATAAGGAGATACCTTTGATGTTAGTAGAGTGTTTGGTGAGGTATAGATTTATTCTCCAGGGTAGTTGAATGGAGAGTGGAGGATTAGTGCGAAGGAAGTGTTTAATCTGGAGGTACTTGTAATACTCAGACTCTCCCAGATCAAATTCGATTTGTATTGTTCTGTACGTTTTCATGGTGGGTCCTATCATAAGGTCTGTAATGTTTACGATTCCCTTTTCTGCCCAATGTGTTGTGTGGAGATCTGGTATGATTCCAAGTAGGCTGGTGATAGGGATTGGAAGTGAGGATGTAGGGGGATTTGTGTGCTTGTAGTGAAGCTTGAATCGAGGGAGCTAGATTAGCACTGTGGGGAGGGTTGAGTATACTTTCCATTAAGTAATTATGAAGGTTATTGCTTGGAGTTTGACTTTCTTCTATTTCCTGCCATCTTGTTCTAGGGGAGTTAGGGAACCATGTTCTCAATTGCGCAAGAATCGAGGCAACATAGTAATCTTTAATTAACATGTTTCCCACCCCTCCCACCTTTCTTGATGCTATTGATTTATTGAAGGCCCGTCTTGTTTTCTTCCCTTTCCATAAAAACCTGTTAATTATAGATTGAACCTTGGAAAAATAAGAGTTGGGAACTTTAATAGGAAGTGCCCTGAACATGTAGATTAGTTGTGGCAGTATCACCATCTTGAAGGCTGCTAAGCGCCCTGACCACAAAAGTTCAGACTTAGCTAAATCATGAAGTTTCGGTGCTAGGGAATTGAGAAAGGGAACATAGTTAGCTAAGAATAGCTCTTCTGTAGATGCGGTTAATGTGATTCCTAAATACTTTATTCCATCATTGCTCCATGTATATGGAAACCGCGAACTGCGTTTGTTCTTTAAATGTGTATTTATGCCCATTCCTAGTATATAGGATTTACTTTCATTCACCTTATAGTAAGAGATTTTGTTGAACAATTGTAGTACTGCATGTACTAAAGCCAGGGATGATTTAGGATCTGTAAGCATCAAAATGATGTCATCGGCAAATAGGATGATGATATGTTCGGACTTGTGGATATGAAATCCTTTGATGTCCTGGTGTGATCTAATATGTGTAGCCAAGGGTTCTAATATTAAGTTGAAGATTAAGGGGGAAAGTGGACAACCTTGGCGAGTTCCATTTGTTATGCGGAATGGTACTCCTGATGTGTATACTCAAGCTGAGGGCTCTGAGTAGAGGGCCATTATTGCCATTAAGATGGTTCCAGAGAACCCACATTTCTTTAGGACCAGATCTAGATATCACCAGTGGACCCTGTCAAAGGCCTTCTCTGCATCCAATGCTAGTAGCAGACAGTGGCGTCTCTAGCTTTCATATTTAGGGGGGCACATGGGGGGACAGGGACAAAAGTAGGGGGGCATACAATTATACATACAATTTTTTTTTCAAGAATAGAATGCACTCCAGAGGTCTTGTTACAAATTAACCTTTGTTTTATTTGTGCAATATACAATACACTTGAGTGTTAACGTTTCAGTCCAACTACAGACTTTTATAAAGATGCAAAAAAGTCCCCAGGCAACTATTAAAGTCCCACAACAAAAGAAAACAAGATAATAGCCCCAGCTTTTGCTTGTTACTGCAGCTTATAGTACACTTCCTAAATGAACAACAATAATTGTAACTATTTTTGTTAAAGGGACACTATAGTCAACAGAACAACTTAAAGTGTTACTAAACGCACAATAGTAAAATCAGTCTTTATACACTGTAAAGCTTGTTATACTCACTGTGGAACCTAAGGGGTTAAACCTCTGCATTGTGTAATAAAGCAGTTTGATCCTGTCTTCTCTTATCCCCCCTTCTTTCACAGTCCCCAATTCATCTCTCAATTGTACAGTCTTGGGGCAAGCTGTACATGCTCAGTTTGGTGTGTATTGCTAGAGAGGTTTTTTTTTTTTTGGGGGAGGGTACATGTGATCAGCATCAGCACAGAGCCAATCAGCAATGTCCAGACAGAGGATCAGGGGTCCTGCAGCCTCGTAGGACAGACAGAGGAGAATGAAATGAACCTGTTGGCATTCCTGACCCTATAGTGTCCCTTTAACTATAAATATCTAACTTTCAAATATTACCAGATAAACAGACATTATAGTATAAAGCATTAAATAAGGAAACAAGTGCACATAAAATAAAGTGCAACGTAACAAAAAATATGCAGTGTTATCCTTTTACAGTGAACCGCAATAAAAAAAAAAGAATGGAACTTAAATTTTGTCGTTCAGGCTAATATAGGCTTAAACGTGAATTATTATGGATTGATGCAAACCTGCTAACTACAAGTTCCATATTTATTTGGGATGCAAGACTGGCCTCAATTGACAATGTGGCAAGATCTGAAAGCCTTTCCTCAGTCATTGTTGTGCGTAGGAATGATTTTATTAACTTTAGTGCAGAAAAGCTTCTTTCACATGAGGCACTACTGACTGGCAAAACACAAGCTATTTTACATAGCCGATAAAGCTCAAGGAATGGAATAGAGTAAGGCTCCAGAAAGTTAGTGAACTCAAGAATTGTGTCCACCTTAATGGCATCTGATGATTTTTTCTATGTAGGGTTAGCATTGCCTGCTTCAGCTCAATCTCCAAGTTTTCTATGTTGCAGGAGTAGAATTTGGCCATTGGTAGCAATTTTTCAAAATCAAGAAATGAATCAGATCGAGGATTCAGAGACTGTACACGTTCCATGATTTCCAGAGAATCTTTTGAAAAGCGAGATTTTAGCTCTGAAATTATTCTGTCAAGAACAACATACATGAACATTTGAATGAAATCATCTTTTTTGAGCAGTTGTTGTCGATGCCCTACAGTTTCCAAAATGATGCTATTTCTTAATTTGAGAGGAGGCCGGCGATCTCTCTTCTTAGAAGGCGGTTGGGTAAAATCATCATCATTTGGTGCTGATATTCCACACTTGATGCTCAGTTGGATTGCTTCTGCCCAAACACTCTCTATTGTTCCACAATTAGTAGAAGCTTCAGGTCTCCTCTCTGGATTGCGCACTTCTTCAAGCTCTTGAATAATTGTTTGCACAAGAAGGACAGCTGATGCCAAGTCAATATCTTTGGCTTGTAACATGTTAGAGAGTGTCTGGGTCCTTTTTAGTATTTTCTCAAAAAACACAAGTGCCAGAATGAAGCCAAAATCAATGAACTGATGAATGGATTTTGCCTCAACTGCTCTCTCAGTATGGATCCCTTCTGCCAAAATATTGAGAGTTTCCAGCAGAGGGCCAAGCGTTTTAAGTACAACATTGCAGGCTACATGTTGGCATGCCCACCTTGTGTCACTTAATTGTTTAAGCTGGATAGCTGGTTTGCTTGACATTTCTTGTTGCACATTAGCAAACACTGAATGAACAACAGAAGTACTGCAAAACACATACAGCTTTTCGAGTTTTACAAAAAATTCATTTGCTGCCTGTACATTCTTCACAGTGTCCAGGATGACCAGGTTGGGGCGGTGACTCATGCAATGAATGTAAAGTGCGCAAGGAACCTCCTTTTTAATGCGTGCCATTAAGCCGGCCACCCATTACAGAGGCTCCATCATAGCCTTGTCCAACACAATAATTTTTATCAATGCCTAGAGATGCTAGGACCTGGAATATGTATCCTGTTAGAGATTCAGCATCAAGGCTATCTGCTTGGTAGAATTGTAAGAACCGTTCATGGACCATCTGATTGTGAAAAAATCGGACTACGACAGACAGTTGTTCGGATTTACTTTGATCCTTTGTTTCATCTGCAATTATGGAAAAGGGACTTCCTTTAATGCTCTGTGCGATGCCTTCTCTAACAAGAGTAGCCATAATTGACAGAAGTTCATTTTGAATAGATGGATGTAGATATCTTGCATTCCTAGGTCCTGTAATTTTGTTTCTTACAATGCTGTCTTTTTCTGCAATTAAATAGAGAATTTCACGTACATTTCCATGGTTGACATGATCTGAGCCGTACCGATGCTCTCGCTGGGCAATTTTAGTCTTGGCTGTTAGCAACAAAACTTGGGCAATTGTTTTTATGTAATGTCTATTTTCATTGACCTCTCGTGTGTGAGCTTTAGTTAAATCTTTCATGATTGATGTATCCTGGCTTACACTCTTTTTGAAATCCTCCCATCTGACATGGGAATCCTTGTGTGAAGCAGACTTCTCATGCTGTAGTATTCCTTTACCAGTTTCGAGTGCATTTTTCCAGTTTTTGTACCCTATGTTGACAAACGGTACTTTTTTAACATGCCCATGGACATATTTTGATGTTGAAAAAAATCGGCATGGGAAACAGTATGCTACATCCTGGGACACAGAATATTGCAAGCATTCAAACGATCCAAACCACTGTGGGCGGAATGACCTGAAGCGTGCTCCCATTTGTTTCTGCGGGTATTTTTTTAATACAGGCTGTCTTGGCCCTTCACTAGCACACTAGCTGATATCATCTGGTGCTTGTACCTTTGTTTTTTTCAATGCTAGCAGATGTTTGTGCACTCTCTGGCTGTTCAGCTTCACTGAATTGCTCTTCATAAGCACTGTGTTGAATATTGCTTTGTGAGGAGGTGCTTGCGTCTTCAACCTGCAATGAAGGCTCATCATTATCTGATATTAATTCAGCAGTGTCATATTCCATGTCATCCTTCTCAAGCTCTTCACACTCCTCAATGGAAGAAGACGGACCAGGCCGACTTTTTTCTTGTTGCTGCTCTTTTGAAATATCAGCCTTCTGGGCCTTAACATTTACCACTGCATAAAATGAACCAGTGGCGGAACTACCGCCATAGCAACCCACGCATGCGCTATGGGGCCCGCAGCCGTGTAGGGCCCCGGCAGAGGCGGCTCTCTAATTCGGCAATTAGGCTAGTTGAAGAGCCGCCTCTGCTGAAAAACGTCACCACGGATGCGGCGTTAAGCTCCGATCAGCAGCGGGTTGCCAACTTGCCTGTGAGCTCCAAGCAGTGGAGAGAGGGGTCGGAGCATAGCCGTCTTGGGGAGGAGGCGGGGCCAGCGCTGTGTTGTCTTCAGGAGGAGAGGGGGGAGGAGATTCCAGCTGCCTGAGCAGTGAGCACAATTCCCTCTGCTCGGGAGACACAGATCGCGCCCCCCCTCCCCAGCTGTCACCACCCCCCCTACCACTGGAGTGCTCAGCGGTCCGGCGGTTTCCGCACACCCCGGAGGAGACACCGGCTGACGAGGAGAGGAAGAGGAAGGAACCGCGGAGGAGGCATCTGGCTGACCAGGAGAGGAAGGCACAGTGGAGGAGCCCTCACAAGCGCTGTATGGAGCCGATCCGACGGAAAGGAAGGTAGGAGAGAAGAAGTGTCTGGGCTGCCCCTCTCTGGGGCTGTCAATCAGTGTGTGTGTGTGTGTGTGTGGGGGGGGGGGAATCAGGGGCTCCAGCTGCAGGGAGAGGCAAAGCTACCACCATGCCACAACCTTTTCTGCAGCCAGCAACCACCAACATTTTTTTTTCTTTTATGAGAGAGAGCCACCCCCCCATCCATGTTCTAGCAGCATCCCTTAGCCACAGTCAGAGACGTGTCTTTATATCCACCCCTGCCCCCATCCCCTGTAACTCCATTCCTCCTGGTCATGTGTCACTTAGAGCCCTTTCACACTGGAGCGGTTTGCAGGCGCTATTGCGCTAATAATAGCGCCTGCAAACCGACCCGAAAGTGCCGCTGCTTTCATTCCAGTGTGCAAGTCCCGAGGGCTTTCACACTGGAGCGATGCGCTGGCAGGACGGTAAAAAAAGTCCTGCTAGCAGTATCTTCGGAGCGGTGAAGGAGCGGAGTGTAAACGCTCCTTTACCGCTCCTGCCCATTGAAATCAATTGGACGGCGCGGCTATACCGCCGGCAAAGCGCCTCTGCAGAGGCGCTTTGCGGTGGTATTTAACCCTTTCTCGGCCGCTAGCGGGGGGTAAAACCGCCCCGCTAGCGGCCGCATACCAACGGTAAAACGCTGCTAATAATAGTTTTACCGCCGACGCCGCCCCAGTGTGCAAGGGCTCTAACAGTAAGGACAGCTCAGTCCTGTGCCAGTGTCCTAGTGTGTCCACCTGGGATTGACAGACCCTGAACCCTCTCTCCACCCTGCCCTTACCCCTCGCTATGCAGGGCTCCACTGGGGGGGGGGGGGTTGGGAGCTACTAGTCCAGGGCTGATCCTCTGCCATGGTAGGCCGGATGCGCTGGCACTGCCAGCTGATTGGCTTCTCCACTGCTACCTCCCTCACTGACACCAGCACCGACATAGAGAGCACTGACACCAGCACTGACATAGAGAGCACTGACACCAGCACCGACATAGAGAGCACTAACACCAGCACCGACATAGAGAGCACTAACACCAGCACCGACATAGAGAACACTGACACCAGCACCAACATAGAGAGCACTGACACCAGCACTGAGATAGAGAACACTGACACCAGCACTGAGATAGCGAGCACTGACACCAGCACTGAGATAGCGAGCACTGACAGCAGCACCGACATAGAGAGCACTGACACCGGCACCGAGATAGAGAACACTGACACCAGCACTGAGATAAGGGAGCACTGACACCAGCACTGATGTAAGGGAGCACTGACACCAGCACTGAGATAAGGGAGCACTGACACCAGCACTGAGATAAGGGAGCACTGACACCAGCACTTTAAAGCTCTTAATATATGTGAGTGTGGTAATCTGTTTTTCAATGGCATTAGTTCATTTTTTTTTAGGGGGGGCCCCATACAACATTTTGCTATGGGGCCCTGTGATTTCTAGTTACGCCCCTGAAATGAACGGATGTCCATTTTTGAGTTGGATAAGAAAATTTAATCTGGAAAAAAATATACATGTTGTTCTTATGGAACACTTAACACATTTAACAAAACAAATGGTATTCATTTATGTTATTGATAAATGTTGTTGCACTACCAACTAGCGAACAACTAAAATAACAAAAGCGGAGTTCCACCCAAAAGTGTAACTTCTGCTTATCTAATTCCTCCTCCCCTCCGGTGCCACATTTGGCACCTTTCAAGGGGGAGTAGGTACCTGTTTTCGATAGGTACCCTGTCCTCACTTCTGGTGGTCTGGCGTCACCAGGCCGCCCCCCCCCCCGCCATTGGGCCAATACAGAAAGTGCAGTAGGGAGCCGGCCGTGAAGCTGCAAGGCTACACTGTTGGGATCCCTTACCCGCAATGGCGGCGGCAGCACCGGGGGTACCGACATCACTGGATTCCAGGACAAGTAAATGTCCTAATATTAAAAGTCAGCAGCTGCAGTATACTGCAGCTGCTGACTTTTAATTTTTTTCTGGGGGTCGGAACTCTGCTTAAATAAGAAACCGCATTATCACACACCTTAATAAATGTGCATTATTAAAACGCCACTATAATAAAATAATCTTTGTATACACACAAGGTCCATGACCATTAAACAATTAACAATGGTAAAATACTATAAGTATAATAGGACTAATTGTGTATGTGTGTGTTACATGCACACACACACACATCACATACCAATGAACACACATGCTAATGAGCAGCAGTTGCATTAACTTGGTATAACATGCCAATGCGCAATACATGTATACACTTGGTACATCATGCCAAATTACAGTAAACGCATAAACTTGGTATATCGTGCCAAAGAGCAGTAAATACATAAAGTTTGTATATCATGCCAGTAAATGCATAAACCAAGTTGTATATAATGCAAATGAGAAATAAATGCATACACTTTATATATCCGGATAATGGGTATCAAATGCATACAAAAATACAATATTAAGCCCTGTGCTCAAGCTCTCACTATTCTTGGGCGGCTACAATGCCCCAATACATATAACAAAAATCAAAGGGAAAAGTTACCTGCGCCCTATCCCAAATCCCTCTGCCTATTTAAATAACTGAATGTTTTTTAGTCTCGCTCCAGTAGCCAATAAAGTGTAAGCTCACCTGCCATGTCAAAACCTCTTAGGTAAGTTAGTGTTAGAGATTAGCGATAGTGTGCAATTAACCTTTTACTTTTGTTTTTTATCATGAAATATTCCTAACAATGCATACAACGCACAAACATGAAATATTCCTAACAATGCATACAACGCACAAACATGAAATATTCCTAACAATGCACACGAAACGCATAAACATGAAATATTCCTAACAATGCACACAAAACGCACAAACATGAAATATTCCTGACAATGCACACGAAACGCATAAACATGAAATATTCCTAACAATGCACACAAAATGCACAAACATGAAATATTCCTAAATATGCACACAAAATGCACAAACATGAAATATTCCTGACGATGGGCATCAAACGCATAAACATGAAAACATGACATCACGCCGGCACGCAGCCAACACGAACGCCAGGTCTGAATCTGTCCCTGATTGAATATGTGCCGCGAGGGTGCGTTTTGCAGCACTGGCACCTATTCATTGAATTTAGTGCTCTGCTCTCTTCAGCTGACAGCTAGTAGTGGTGCCAACAAACTTTTTTTTTTTTTTTAAAAAGCGCTTTAATTGGGGGGCAAGTCCAGTCAGTCAAGTGGCCCATTGAAACACCGAATCAGCTCGCCACCCATGCCCACCTGGTTTTATAACGGATATTGATGTTATGCAGCAAGAGAAATATAATTCAATGTTTTAACATAATTTAACCACTTCAATTCCGGGCACTTTCAGCCCCTTCCTTCCCAGACCAATTTTCAGCTTTCAGCACTCTTGCAATTTCAATGAGAATTGCGCGTTCATGCAACGCTGTACCCAAATTAAATTTTTATCATTTTGTTCACACAAATAGAGCTTTCTTTTGGTGGTATTTTTTCAAAAATGTATTTTTTTAATTTTTGCGATATAAGCAAAAAAAGAGCGGAAATTTAAAAAAAAAACTATATTTTCTACTTTCTGTTTTAAAAGAAATCCAATAAAATCTAATTTTGTCTTAAATTTAGGCCAAAATGTATTCTGCTACATGTCTTTGGTAAAAAAAATCCTGTTAAGTGTATAATAATTGGTTTGTGTGATCACGGACATATGTGTGCAGATGATCATTGGGACATATGATTTTACTAATACATATGTGGGACAGGTGTTTTTACTGTGTGGGACAGGGGACATGTGTGGGGACAGTGTTTTGGGGACATTGTGATTCTACACTGTGTGGGGACACTGGGCCAGTGATCAGTGTGTAAAAATCTGTAAAAAACAGCTCATACTCACTGATCACCGGCTGGCTGCAGCGATCTGCGCTCCTCTCCTCACTGACAACTTCTGGTGAGGAGAGGAGAGCCATTCGTCTAGCAACCAGCTCTCTGTTTACTTCACATGACAGATGTGATTGGACACAGTCGTCATGTGATGAGAAGGGCCAATCATAGAGCCCTCCTGCTGATCAGGGATGTGCCGTGTCCAGGTGACACGAGTGCACGGTCCCCCTCCTTCTGAGGGACGTTCCTGAACATCCACTCAGAAGGAGGAAGCTCCCACCCGGCCATATATGTGGTGGTTAATGTTAATAGCAACAAAGGAGGTTTAACATAAATAATGCATCAGTGCCCATCTATGCAGCCTCACCAGTGCCCTTCAATGCAGCCTCACCAGTGCCCTTCAATGCAGCCTCACCAGTGCCCTTTAATGCAGCCTCACCAGTGCCCTTCAATGCAGCCTCAACAGTGCCCTTCAATGCAGCCTCACCAGTGCCCATCAATTCAGCCTCACCAGTGCCCATCAATGCAGCCTCACCAGTGCCCTTCAATGCAGCCTCACCAGTGCCCTTCATTGCAGCCTCACCAGTGCCCTTCAATACAGCCTCACCAGTGCCTTTCAATACAGCCTCACCAGTGCCCATCAATGCAGCCTCACCAGTGCCCTTCAATACAGCCTCACCAGTGCCCATCAATGCAGCCTCACCAGTGCCCATCATTGCAGTTTGATCAGTGCCCATCATCAATGCAGCCTCACCAGTGCCCATCAATGCAGCCTGATCAGTGCACTTAAATGCAGCCTCACTGGTGCCCATCATTGCAGCCTCACCAGTGCCCATCAGGGAAGCCTCACCAGTGCCCATCATTGCAGTTGGATCAGTGTCCATCAATGCAGCCTCACCGTTGCCCATCAATGCAGCCTCACCAGTTCATGGTGGAAAGGGGGGGGCAATTACACAGAGCAGGGTTCTCCCACTTACTTGGCGGCCGCTGTCATACAAAGTACCGCCTCCTGGATGGGCTCCTGTGAAATGCTGCACACATTGGCCGTGCCATGTAAGCAGGGGATTTTTGTAATCCGGTGGTGCTGGGGACTTCTAGTCACCCTAGGCTAGTGGTCAGCAGGACCCACATGCTGTGGTCACGTCGGCTCCCAGCAGGACCCACAGGTCCATGGCTAGCACCCACAGGTCCGTGGCCAGCTACCAGCGGGACTCACAGGTCCGTGGCCAGCTCCCAGCAGGACCCACAGGGGTGTCCTGCTGGGAGCTGGCCACGGATGTGTGGGTCCTGCTGGGAGCTGTCCACGGACCTGTGGGTGCTGCTGGGAGCTGGCCACGGACCTGTGGGTCCTGCTGGGAGCTGTCCACGGACCTGTGGGTGCTGCTGGGAGCTGTCCATGGACCTGTGGGTGCTGCTGGGAGCTGTCCATGGACCTGTGGGTGCTGCTGGGTGCTGGCCACGGACCTGTGGGTGCTGCTGGGAGCTGTCCATGGACCTGTGGGTGCTGCTGGCCTGTAGGCCATGGGCAGCTCCCAGCAGGATACACAGGCCATGTGGGCAAGGTAAATGAGGTGTATGGGGGGAATGATCGATGGGATGATTGATCAAGACCATGTCACATGTGTGTGTCAGCCTGTCAGGGTCTCTCACTTACCCCAGCTTGCAGCAGTTGCCAGCTCAGAGCTCTTAGCGAGTAAGCACTCAGCAGGGGACAGGTCCTCTCTTCCTTACTCCTTCTCCTCTTGCACGGCTAAGGCTTCCTCCAGTGAATGTCCTGGCTGGGGGTGGCGCCGGCGGTGGGTGATGTTGCTCAGTTAGTTCACAGTTTCTGTACTACTCTAGTCTACTCCTCTCTCTGCTGGGAGTCTGCAGCCAGAGCCAGTCGACAGCGGCGCGCCAAAAGATCAGACCGGCCGCGGCGGTGACGAGAGATGTAGGATGGCTGCGCTGCTCTCAACTGACTCCACCTACCGGGAGCAGGGAGCCTGAGCAGTGCACTACTACAACTCCCACAAGCAGCGGCGGCCGTCACTTGATGTGACCGTCACCGCCTGGGCTACAGGCTAGCCCCGTACGTACTCGAGGCTCACAGTGTCAGCTCATTGTAAGTACAGCAAGTGAGTCATTTGGCGGACACACACAAGGACAGCCGCGGCGCCGTTTTTAAATTCGTGTTACACAAGTTGGGGTGGGCACATGGGGGGGCACACAGAGAAATTGGAGGGGACGTGGCCCCCTCAGGCCCCATATTAGTGACGCCTCTGGTAGCAGAGAAGGCCTTCGCTGGATCCTGGCTAAGTGAATAATGTTTGTTAGCCTCCTAGTAGCGTCGAAGGTCTGACGGTGAAGCCAGTCTGGTCCCAGTTTATCAGATGTGGCAAAATATCTATCAGGCGATTGGCTATCAATTTAGCATACAATTTCAGATCAGTGTTTAGTAACGATATGGGTCGGAAATTCGCTGGAGTTTTTGGCTCTTTCCCTGGCTTGGGTAAAGTCACAATCAGAGCATCCAGCATTTCTGGTGGGAAGGAGGAAGAGGCCACGGCTGCATTAAATAGTTTGCCTAGATAAGGTGACAAGAGGGTTTTGTATGTATGTATTCCCCTATAAAGCCATCTGGAGATTTGTTAGCAGTTAGTGAATCTATTGTTTTATGGATTTCTTCTGTAGTAAATGGTAAGTTTAGAAACTCTATCTGTTTGGGGACAGTGTCAGTAAGGAAATTTGCTGTAAGAAATTGTTTATCATTTCAGTGTTGGGTTGGGTTGTTTCTGTATCATCTTTAAGATTATAGAGGGTTCCATAATAATGACTGAACGCATCCGCTATGTCTTGTGGATGATGCATTTTGTGTTTGCTTACAGGGTGTAAGACATAGGGAATTTAGGTCTTACTTCTATGGCCTTTAAGCTGATGTGCTAAAATCTTCCCTGCTCTATTGCCATGTGCATAGTGGGTCATTTTTAGTCTACAATCACCTCTAATAAAGAATAAAGTGTGGCGCTAAAATAGACTTGTTCCTTATTGGGCAGGACCCACCAGAATGTCAATCTGAGGGCCAAATCTAGCCCAGTGAGGTATTTAATAAAATGGGATTTTTCTCAAATCCTGTATATAAGAAATTAATGGGAGGAAAATAAATTAACAAGGTAGTCACCCTTATAATCCCACTTATCAAGTATATACTATAAATAAGATCCGATAGGGAACAACCAGATGGGAAGTTGGTTGTGTTCCCCCCAAAGGAATATCTGTGTGAGGTTCAGTAAATGTGCTATACAAACGTGAGAAAGAAAAAAGAAAAGAGAAAACATGGTGCTTAAATTAGATCAGGTGTATATAACTATGAAATTTGTGGATCAACATCTATTGTGCTGATGGGCAATTCTGCAAACGTGTTTGACTGCTCATAACGGGTACCATATAGGTGCGTATATATTAAATCAATATGTACAAAAATAGAAGAACTTATCTCAATGTAAGTGCAACTATATATATAAATAGTGTCCATACACAAACTAAATTGAAATCAGGTGTGAGTCCAAATGCTAGTCCTATAGAGGTACAATTAGAAACTTGGCCACTGGGGCTTCCTTTGGACAGCCAGGATGGTTCCCGTATATTCAGATGGTAAAACTGTAACTGTAGATATAGGTATGTAAAAAATACTCTTACCAAAGATGGTGGACTCACCAGCCAGCGACTTCGGAGTCAAAGTAAGCTTGTGGCAAAATGGACGGCGGTGGTTGAAATGCTGTTTAATCCGTTAGTAGAGACGCTGGAAGGTGAGGATCCCCACAGAACGGCCTCCCACACTTCAATGCTCTATTCACCATACAAATCCTCAGGTGAAGAAATCAGAGAAGAAACTCCACATAGCGTAAAACTGCTTCCAAAAACTTTAATAAAAGTTTTGCGATAAAAGAATTACACTGGCTCGTGGACCACAACAGAGACCAGGTATGGTAAAGGTACAATGGCCCATAGACAACAACAGAGGCCGAGATACAAAAACGTATGAAATCAATAAAAAAAGCGCTTATTCAATCGTGGCACAACAGGCATATCAGACCCGACGCGTTTCGTCCGCTAGGACTTCAACTGGGGTATATGTTGAAGTCCTAGCGGACGAAACGCGTCGGGTCTGATATGCCTGTTGTGCCACGATTGAATAAGCGCTTTTTTTATTGATTTTATACGTTTTTGTATCTCGGCCTCTGTTGTTGTCTATGGGCCATTGTACCTTTACCATACCTGGTCTCTGTTGTGGTCCACAAGCCAGTGTAATTCTTTTATCGCAAAACTTTTATTAAAGTTTTTGGAAGCAGTTTTACGCTATGTGGAGTTTCTTCTCTGATTTCGTCACCTGAGGATTTGTATGGTGAATAGAGCATTGAAGTGTGAGAGGCCGTTCTGTGGGGATCCTCACCTTCCAGCGTCTCTACTAATGGATGAAGCAGCATTTCAACCACCGCCGTCCATTTTGCCACAAGCTTAATTTGACTCCGAAGCCGCTGGCTGGTGAGTCCACCATCTTTGGTAAGAGTATTTTTTACATACCTATATCTACAGTTACAGTTTTACCATCTGAATATACGGGAACCATCCTGGCTGTCCAATGGAAGCCCCAGTGGCCAAGTTTCTAAGTGTACCTCTATAGGACTAGCATTTGGACTCACACCTGATTTCAATTGAGTTTGTGTATGGACACTATTTATATATATAGTTGCACTTACATTGAGATAAGTTCTTCTATTTTTGTACATATTGATTTAATATATACGCACCTGTATGGTACCCGTTATGAGCAGGCAAACACGTTTGCAGAATTGCCCATCAGCACAATAGATGTTGATCCACAAATTTCACAGTTATATACACCTGATCTAATTTAAGCACCATGTTTTCTCTTTTCTTTTTTCTTTCTTACGTTTGAATAGCACATTTACTGAACCTCACACAGATATTCCTTTGGGGGCAACACAACCAACTTCCCATCTGGTTGTTCCCTATCGGATCTTATTTATAGTATATACTTGATAAGTGGGATTATAAGGGTGACTACCTTGTTAATTTATTTTCCTCCCATTAATTTCTTATATACAGGATTTGAGAAAAATCCCATTTTATTAAATACCTCACTGGGCTAGATTTGGCCCTGAGATTGACATTCTGGTGGGTCCTGCCCAATAAGGAACAAGTCTATTTTAGCGCCACACTTTATTCTTTATTTCTGATTTACAATTTGTCTAATTGTTGTGTTGGCAGCTCTCTATACATTTTTTGGGACTGGCGCAATATTATTTTCGATTTTTTAATCACCTCTAATAGAAGGAGTCATAGATCGTATCTTAATTGAGTTAGCCTATTGGATTTTGAGGGGGATGAGTGTTTTTGTTTTTTTGTTTTTGGATTCTAACTTGAAAACTTCAACTGTAATGTCTCGTAATTTAATTAATAGATGAAGAAACAGTTCTAGTTAGATTCTGTTGGTCTACCAGGAATAGGTCAATTCTTGTGTATATACGATGTGGGGCGGAGAAGAACGTATAGTCTTTTTCTCCTGGATGTAGGCACCGCCACACATCATACAGACCTTCTTTTTAAAGGGTTTCTTGAAGGGATGTGTTTGAACGTTTTGTCTTTGTCGTGGAATCCATGGTTGGGTCTGGCACTTTATTGAAGTCTCCACAGAGCACTAAGAGACCTTTCCTATGGCTGTTTATTTTTTTCATGAGTTTGTGAGAAAAACAAATCTGTTTGGGGCGTACACATTCACAATTGTGTACGCTACTTGGTTGATGTCACATACTAGAATTAGAAAGCATCCATGAGGATCTTTGTACTCTGTGTGTGCAAAACAAACGCTACAGTGTCCCGTATTGCAGTCAGCACTCCTCTAGTTTTTGAATCTGCATTGGCTGTGATAATGTGTAGAAAGTACCTGTGCTTACATGACAGAGCGGATACTTTGCAAAAATTAGTTTCCTGAGCACACAATATATCACTCCTATTTGTCAGGGCTTCTGTCCACAAGAATTTTCTTTTAACAGGGTGATTAAGACCCTTGGCATTTATAGATATGAAGTTGATAGCCATAATAATAGTGGTTGTTTCTGCGTTAGATGAGATCTCTGTCTGTGCACAGACAGCACAAGAGCTCCCTCTTGCGAATGTTGTGAGAAAGGTACTGTCATATATGTAGTATGCTTACTCACTGTGGTTCTAGGACAGCTTTTGGACCCATATTGATTTCTCCAGATCTTGGCTTCGTCTGGTTTCTGCAATGTGTAGATTCTGTGACATGTTTTACTTGAGGTTTGACACTTATCTGTGTATTTCCAGAAATAAAAAGAGAAAACAAGAAAGAAAAACAAAAACATAAAGCATATTTTGTTATAGAACATTTCAACTTTCCATGAATTTTAAAGTGTTCCACAAGAAGAACTTTCTCCATGTGATCCAAGAGGGTTTTACCCATGTGCAGCTAGCTGCTGCTCAAGTGAATTTGGGGTAAGTTCAAGCCTATTGGCTATTCCGGGACCCCTCGTGTGGACTTATAGTAACTCCTGTGCACTAAAAACTATTAATTATGTGATCTGGCATTTCTTTGCATAACAGTTTTCCAATACGGTGTAAGCTCTCATCTATTTGTTGTAGTATTGTTGTCTTCCCTGGGGTCTGGAAGAATTTTCCTATCCTTCAGCAGGGAGAGACCTTTCACCAGAGAATCCACAACATATGTTTGGTCTTGTTTAGTGATGGTGATTTTAGTTTGGAAGCCCCATCTATAAGGTATGTTGTGGTTCCTGAGCACTTTTGTGATTGTATTTAGGTTTATTCTCTTTTGCAGGGTATGCTGAGATAGATCAGCGTAAAATTGTAGGTTTTGATATTGGGATGGGATCCGTTCCTGCTTGCGCATCACTTGCATTAATTGCTCTTTTACGTGAAAAAAGTGCAGACGCAGAATCAAATCTCTGGGGATTTTTTCAGGGAGGTGCGATGGTTTAGGTAAGCGGTGTATTCTGTCAAAGGTGATTTCCATGTCAGAGAAGTCAGGCAAGAGGGAGGTGAATAAGTCGGTCGCAAAGGATCGCAGGTCTGATGACTGTACAGATTCGGGGATCCCTCTTATTTTAAGGTAATTCCTTTTGGACCTGTCTTCAATGTCCACTAATTTATTTTTAATCCATGCTGATTCCTCTTCTTGTTCTTCATTTGCGTCCACCAGTTCATTTATGGTGGACGCATACCCCCCCATCTTTCTCTCAATATGATAAACCCTGTTCTCCACTGCTCTTACTTCCCCACTGACTTTGTGCATACAGTTCATCGTGTCTTTTTGTAATGTGCTTCTTAGCGATACAAGCATGTCTTTAAGGACTGTGTCCATCACAGTTTGGTTCATAGTGGGGAATGTGGTGATTGAGTCAAGTAGTTCTCTGGTGTCATCCCTTGAATCTGTTACCGGACAAATTGCTGGGCTGCATCCAGCGCCATCCAGCCTTAATTTATCTTTGGCTGGGCTCCCTGATGGTGAGTAGGAAGAGAGGGAGCGTTGGCTACTATGAGACTCCTTATTTTGGGGCGATGTGGCCGTTGTGTGTGATTTAGGCTGGTGTTTATGAGCTGGGGTGGATGAGGATCCCGCGCCATTTTGCCTACCTCCATGTCGCGGCTCTGTAAAATCATCCATCAGCTGTTGTGGTTTAGATGATCCTTTCCTTTTGGTGGTCATGGCCTCCAGAGGTGCCCGGTTCGGATCGCCAGTTGGGGTGGTCGAAACGGAGTGATTTTGTGCCATTTTTTAGACACTGTGTCCACGGGTATGCCGGAGCTCCGGAGTTATGCTGCCATTCAGCTCTGTTTCAGGCCACGCCCCCTTTGATTGCCATTTTAAAGCATTTGAGATAACTTTAGCTAATCAGCCTATCAGTTTTTGCACTTCTTTATATGTTTTCCCCGCTCCAATCAACTTTTTTTTCTCTTTTAAACTCTTTTTATTATCTTTTTTAAAAAAAGGGAAAAGACATAACAAGACAAGACAGTCAAAAACACATGTATATGTAGTATTCCTAAAATATGCATAATACAAAACATTCCAAATACCCCTCGATCGATATGCGTAAAATTTCCAGATTATTTTGTATAAAAAATAAAAAAACACAAAAAAACACAAAAAACAAAAGGAAAGGAAACAAACCCTTCTGTTTAAAACATGGGTACTTTTTCTATTCTTCCTCCTCATATTCAAAGGTCCACCCAGCTTCTCTATCAAAACCCCTCCCCCACCAAACAATAAATAAAAATAAAGGTGAAAATAATATGTGCTAGTTAATAAAGGAGCACCAGGGGGCCCCACATATGGATACCTCCCTGATTTTATGTCAGGAATTTGATGGGGCACAGTGGCAGCATTTGATGGCACAATGGGAGAATTTAATATGGCACAGTGGCTGCATTTAATGGGCACAGTGGCTGCATTTGATGGGCACAGTGGCTGCGTTTGATGGGCACAGTGGCTGCGTTTGATGGCACAGTGGCTGCATTTGATGGCACAGTGGCGGCAATTGATGGGCACAGTGGCTGTGTTTGATGGTACAGTGGCGGCAATTGATGGGCACAGTGGCTGCATTTGATGGCACAGTGACTGCGTTTGATGGCACAGTGACTGCGTTTGATGGCACAGTGACTGCATTTGATGGGCACAGTGGCTGCGTTTGATGGGCGCAGTGGCTGCGTTTGATGGGCACAGTGGCTGCGTTTGATGGCACAGTGAGGCTGCAATTGATGGGTTTTTTTTGAGAATTTTTCAGTTTGTTTGCGCCCCCCCAAAAATTTCAAGCACCAGCCGCCACTGAAACTGAGGATTGTTTAAACTCAGGCCAACGTCTACAAATTCTATAACATTTTGGCCAGGAGTCATTTTGCAGGTGTATTAGTTCTTCCATTAACCTAGTACTATCTACTTCCCTGAACCAATCCTTCATTGTCGGTGTTTTCTTTGATTTCCAATATTTTGGAATTAATGTTTTCACTGCATTTAACAGGAATGGGATAATAGATACTCTATATTTTTCCTTGGTTCACCTTTGGCATCGAACATACATTGCCAGGGGTCTTACCTGACTTCAAAGTTACTAATCTTCTTAAAGCGGAGTTCCGCCGAAAAAAAAAATGGAAAGTCCGCAGCAACAAATACTGCAGCTGTGGACTTTTAAAATAAGGACATTTACCTGTCCAGGGCACCCACTATGTCCTCACTAGGGATGAGCCGGTTCGGTTCGCATTAGAACATGCGAACAGGCAAAAAATTTTTTCGAACAGACGAACACCGTTAAAGTGTATGGGACACGAACATGAATAATCAAAAGTGCTCATTTTAAAGGCTTATATGCAAGTTATTGTCATAAAAAGTATTTGGGGACCTGGGTCCTGGCCCAGGGGACATGTATCAATGCAAAAAGAAGTTTTAAAAAGGGCCGTTTTTTTGGGAGCAGTGATTTTAATAATGCTTAAAGTGAAACAATAAAAGTGTAATATTCCTTTAAATTTCATACCTGGGGGGTGTCTATAGTATGCCTGTAAAGGGGCGCATGTTTCCCGTGTTTAGAACAGTCTGACAACAAAATGACATTTCAAAGGAAAAAAAGTCATTTAAAACTACTCCCGGCTATAATGAATTGTCAGTCCGGCAATACACATAAAAGTTCATTGATAAAAACAGCATGGGATTTCCCCACAGGGGAACCCCGAACCAAAATTGTTTTTAAAAATGGCGTGGGGTCCCCCTAAATTCCATACCAGGCCCTTTAGGTCTGGTATGGATATTAAGGGGGAACCTGCGCCAATTTTTTTTAAAAAAATGGCGTGGGGGTCCCCCTCAAAATCCATACCAGACCTGATTTTAAGGGGAGCCGCGCGCCAAAATTAAAGAAAAAATGGCGTGGGGTCCCCCCAAAAATCCATACCAGACCCTTATCCGAGCATGCAACCTGGAAGGCTGCAGGAAAAGAGGGGGGGACGAGAGAGCACCCCCCCTCCTGAACCGTACCAGGCCACATGCCCTCAACATTTGGAGGGTGCTTTGAGGTAGCCCCCCAAAGCACCTTGTCCCCATGTTGATGGGGAGAAGGGCCTTATCCCCACAACCCTTGCCCGGTGGTTGTGGGGGTCTGCGGGCAGGGGGCTTATCGGAATCTGGAAGCCCCCTTTAACAAGGGGACCCCAGATCCCGCCCCCCCTGTGAATTGGTAATGGGGTACAAATGTACCCCTACCATTTCACAAAAAAAGTGTCAAAAAGGTTAAAAAACACAAGAGACGGTTTTTGACAAGTCCTTTATTAATTTCTTCTTCTTTTCGCTTCTTCTTCCATCTTCTTTCTTCTGATGTTCTTTCGGTGTTCTTCTTCTTCCTCCATCTTCTTCTTTATCTTCTTCTTCTCCATCTTCTTCTTCCTCTGCTCTTCTCGTCCCGCATCTTCCTCCAGGCTTTTTGGCACAGGGTTCCCCTTAATATCCATACCAGACCTGAAGGGCCTGGTATGGAATTTAGGGGAACCCCCACGCATGTTTTTTTTATATTGGTTCAGGGTTCAATGAACTTTTATGTGTATTGTCGGACCGACAATTGATTATAGCTGCGAGTAGTTTTTAATGACTTTTTTCCTTTGAAATGTCATTTTGCTATCAGACTGTTCTAAACACAGGAAACATGCGCCCCTTTACAGGCATACTATAGACACCCCCCAGGTACGAAATTTAAAGGAATATTACACTTTTATTGTTTTACTTTAAGCATTATTAAAATCACTGCTCCTGAAAAAACAGCCGTTTTTAAAACTTTTTGCATTGATACATGTCCCCTGGGGCATGACCCAGGTCCCCAAACACTTTTTATGACAATAACTTGCATATAAGCCTTTAAAATTAGCACTTTTGATTTCTCCCATAGACTTTTAAAGGGTGTTCCGCGGCTTTCGAATTTGCCGCGAACACCCCAAATTGTTCGCTGTTCAGCGAACTGGCGAACAGCCGATGTTCGAGTCGAACTAGAAAGCTCATCCCTAGTCCTCACCTGAAGCCGACCCGTCCCTCGGCTCCCGGGTGGAGGCACCGGCATCTTCAGTAAGGGAATCAGGAAGTGAAGCCTTACGGCTTCACAGCCTGGTTCCCAACTGCGCATGCGCGAGTCGCGCTGCGCGTCCTGACTGGTCCCTGCGTGTCTCCCAGAAGACAGTAGGGGGGACTGAGGAGGGGCCAAACATTGCGTAGATTCTGCGGCGATCTATCGCCGGAAGTGGGAGCAAATACCTATATTAGACAGGAATCTGCTCCCCTCTATCCCCTGAAAGGTGCCAAATGTGACACCGGAGGGGGGGAGGAAACGGATAAGTGGAAGTTCCATTTTTGGCTGGAAATCCGCTTTAATTAATTTAATACTTTTTTTCCAATATAGCTGAATCAAAGGACAGTGCCACCATATATGGGCATGAGTTCCCTCCCTCCCGCACTCCCTCCAACACAAGGGTGATACATCTGGATTGATCTTATGTAGTTTTGATGGAACATAGTACCACTTAGCAATTTATAATTCATTTCTTTTATACTTGTGTCACTGAGGTGGAATGCACATAATCTGACATTAACCGCTTTCCGCCTGCCGCCTGTCATATGACAGCCAGGCGGCGCGGCTCTCGTTCTGGGAGGGCGTCGTATGACGGCCCTCCATTTAAACAGGGAATGCGCGCGATCGTGCATCCCTGTTCCTTCGGTGGCGGCGTGTCACCGAGACACCGCTCGCCACTGAGGGGGGTGAACAGCCATTGGTCATGGCTGTTTACCATGTGATCGGCCGTGATGAAGTTCTGCCCCACTGCACGGCGTATGTGCGCGATGGCGCTGCGCGTGCATGCCGGTGGAGGCGTGTTCCCGAGAACACTGCTCGTCCCCGACGCTGGTAAACAGCCATTGGCCGGCACTGCTTACCACATGATCGGCTGTGATCCTTTCACAGCCGATCATTAAATGTAAACACAGAGTGGTAACTAGCTGTTACCAGCTCTTCTCTCCTCACACACCATTTCCAGTGTGAGGAGAGAAGAGCCAGGAGCAGTGAGTTACCGATCTGTGTGTGTATTGCATGCACCAAACACAACACTTGTCCCATCGCCCCCCCCATTG
Organism: Lithobates septentrionalis; assembly: GCA_037952835.1. Classification (NCBI taxonomy): domain Eukaryota; kingdom Metazoa; phylum Chordata; class Amphibia; order Anura; family Ranidae; genus Lithobates; species Lithobates septentrionalis. Next base: position 348,777 of record JBBDGP010001174.1, on the reverse strand, counting down.
TCATCTGTCACCCAACAGTCACCCCATAAAGTCCACCTGTCACATAAAATACTGCCATCAGTGACCGTCAGTGGTGCACCCATCAGTGACCGTCACCTATCACCGTCACTCAACAGTGACCGTCACCTGTCACTGTCACCCATCAGTCACCGTCACCCATCAGTGGCCATCAACTGTCACCGTCACCCATCAGTGACCGTCACCTGTCACCGTCATCCATCAGTGATCGTCTGTGGCCTGTCGCCCATCAGTGACCGTCGCCTATCACACCATCACCACCCATCAGTGAACGTCACCTGCCACCCATCGCACAGCCCATCAGTGACCATCACCTACCACCTGTCACCTGGGAGTTCTCATCAGATTCCAATTCTGAGTCCGAATCCAATTCAGCATTTGAACCGATTGAGAATAGTGAATTGGCAAATGATTCGGAGGAAGAATGGGTCCCTCCTAAAAGGGCACGGCACTCTGGAAGCCAGGCAACTGCCAGCAACCCGGATTATATTCCCAGGCCCAGTACCAGTGCTGCCGCCAGCAATAGGCCCCAAGAACAAATGCCCAGTACCAGCGCTGCCGCCCGTGATAGGCCCCAGGAACAAATGCCCAGTACCAGTACTGCCACATCACTCCTGAGTACCAGCACAGGAGGTTCAAATCTCCCAACTACTGAAGTGTCACGTCCCCCAAGAGCCAGGGCCTCTACATACATGCCAGATGGTCTTGCCAACCCAACATGGCTGCCTTCCAACTCGGGATCACCAATTATTTCCCCTTTCACAGCACAGCCAGGTGTGCAGGCCAACACCCAAAATTTCACAGCGATTGATTTTTTTTTATCTGCTTTTGCCCGACACTTTGCTGCAATTCATTGTGGACTAGACAAATTTATATTCCCAGCAGTATATTGCCAACAACCCCCAATCATCATATGCCCGTCCTCTTGAGTGGAGAGATCTGAATTTGGAGGAATTCAAATTGATTATGGGCCTCACCATAAACATGGGGCTTACAAAAAAAAAAAATGAAGGACATGCCTATTGGTCCACCAACCCCATCCACCACATGCCCATTTATTCTGCAGTAATGTCCAGGTTCCGATACGAGATTATAATGCGCTTTCTTCATTTTAATGACAATACCCAGTGCCCTCCCCGCAATCATCCAAATTACGACAAGTTATATAAAATTCACCCACTGATAAATTTATTTTTCCAACAATTTGCAGAACTCTATGTCCCCGAACAGAATATATGTGTCGATGAGTCCCTGGTACCCTTTTCAGACCGGCTAGGAATAAAGCAATATATTCCTAGCAAAAGGGCCAGATACGGAATAAAATTTTACAAGCTCTGTGAGAGAGCCACGGGATATCTGTATGCGTTCCGCATATATGAAGGAAGAAATTCCCAGCTCCAGCCCCCTGAGTGTCCGGCCTACATGGGCACAATTGGAAAGCTTGTATGGGACCTGGCATAACCACTTATGAACAAAGGATATCACATATACCTTGACAATTTCTACACCAGCCTGCCCCTTTTCAAACACTTATACATTGCAAAAACAATGGCCTGCGGAACCTCCAGGAAAAATAGGAAGGGCTTCCCACAATCTCTAGCGAAAAAAAAGCTGCGAAGGGGGGAAAGAGCAACGTTGAGATGCAGCGAAGTGCTGGCCTTGAGGTGGAAGGATAAAAGGGACGTGCAAATGTTGTCCACCATCCATGACGACAGTACAGTTGAGGTTCAAAGTAGACAAGGTCCCATTGAAAAGCCAACATGTGTCCAAGATTATAATCTCTACATGGGGGTGTGGATTTCAATGATCAAATGATTCAGCCCTATTTGTCAATAAGGAGGTCCCGATTCTGGTACAAAAAGGTAGCAACTTATCTCATCCATTTGGCCATTTATAATTCCTACGTAGTCTACACCATGTCCACGGAAAGGCCCGCCCCCTTCCTAAAATTCATAGAAGAAGTTGTCACGTCCCTCATCTACCAACAAAGACCCCCCCCACAAGACCTTCGCTCTGATGCTGTTAGCGGACTTCATGAGCGCCACTTCCCCTTCCACATTCCACCATCTGAAGCACGCCGAAGATGGCAAAAAAAACATTGCGTGTGCAGCAAAAGAGGATTTCAAAAAGATACCAGCTACCATTGTCCCCAGTGCCCCTCCCAACATGGCCTTTGCATTGGTGAATGCTTCCAACTTTATCATACATCCCTAAATTATTAGCCCTTATTTTTAACCATTTCCATCATCTGTGCTGACCATTTTCCATGCTTCCCCAAATCACCATGCCACTGCCTTCCACGTGAACTGACCCTGGCCTGTTTTTTGACTTTGCCTCTGCCTACCGTTTGGACTGCTTCCACGTGAACTGACCCTGGCCTGTTTTATCAACTACGCTACTACCCACTGCTTGGACTGCTTGCACGTGAATTGACCCTGGCCTGTTTTATGGACTATGCTTTTGCCTACCGCTTGGACTGATCTGTTGCCCTGCTACTGTAGTACACAGGGGTCTCACATATGTGAGGGGCTCCAGAATTGTTTTTCTGGATGGAGAAAGCTATTTTTTTTTGTTTTCTCCGGGTTTCAGAATTTCTGGATTAGTGTCTGGAGTCCAGAGGCTTCATAGAGATTTGGGTGGGTCGAAGCCTCTACCCCTGTGCCCCTGTGCACAGGTCTTACCTGATAGCGGCCCTCAGCCTGCTGCTGACTTACTGGCATCATGCCTCTGCCTGCCACATGAACGGACCACACCGCTACCTGGACTATGCAAATAATTAGCTGTAGCAAGAGGCAGTATGTTTATGAAGGGCTGGAGAGCGGTACAATAATGAGTGTCTGCAGGTACCAGGACTAATATTATGGCTATGCTGGCTGTCTCTGCCTGGACAATTTCTATGGATTGTGCTGTGCTGATAATATCCTTGTGCTGACTATAGACAATATTTCTGCCTGCTGCCTGGATAATTACTATTGCTGTCACTAAGCACATCCCTGCCTGCTGCTTGGACCAGTGCTCTCCTCTGTGGATACTACTAAAAGCACAGGTAATGCTTTTTGTTTTTACCCTTTCCGCAATAGAATTTATTTTGGATTGTAATTCTTGGTATGTACATGCTATGTGTTAGAAATATGAAGGGCTTTCAAAAATAATAGCTTGCCAGGAAATTATATATGTCATTTATGCTCCTGGAACGCCTGATGGTGCTACTTGGATGTTGGGCCTCTGTATGTGGCCAGTCTGTGTAAAAGGTCACACATGTGGTATCGCCATACTCAGGAGGAGTAGCAGAATGTATTCTGGGGTGTCATTTTTGCTATGTAAATGCTATGTGTTGGAAACATCTAATAAATTGACAATTTGTGTAAAAAAAAAAATGCGTTTTAATTTTTTTCCACATTTTCCAAAAACTTCGGGAAAAAAATGAACCGTTCAAAAGACTCATTATGCCTCATAGATTATACGTTGGGGTGTTTGCTTTCCAAAATGGGGTCATTTTGGAGGCAAATCCATTGTCCTGGTGCTCCAGGGCCTTCAAAAGTGTAATAGGTGGTTGAGAAAGGAGATGTGTCATTTATGCTTGTAGAACGCCTGATGGTGCTACTTCAGGCTGGGTTTACACTGGTGCGACAAACGCTCCGACATTGGGAGCTCATGTGTGAAAATCAATGTTTCCCTATGGGAGCCATTTTAACTGGTCCGACACAAGTCGGTCTGACTTTGAAAATGCTCCCTGTACTACTTTGGTCCGACTTTGATCCTATTTCAGCCCATTGACTATCATTGAAGTCGGATCAAAGTCGGATCGCTGTCTTGCATGATCCGACTTTGGCATGCGACTTGTGCTCTGATGATCTTGAGGGGGAACTCCACGCCAAATTTTAAATAAAAAAATGTCATGGGTTCCTCCTCCTATAAGAGCATACCAGGCCCTTTGGTCAGATATGGATTTTAAGGGGAACCCCCTACGCCAAAAAAAACTGCATGCCCCCCCCCAAAAATCCATACCAGACCCTTATCCGAGCACGCAGCCCCGCCTGTCAGGGAAGGGGGAGGGGATGAGTGAGCACCCCCCCTCCTGAACCGTACCAGGCTGCATGCCCTCAACATGGGGGGTGGGTGCTTTGGGGCAGGGGGGCACCCTGCGGCCCCCCACCCCAAAGCACCTTGTCCCCATATTGATGAGGACAAGGGCCTCTTCCCAACAACCCTGACCATTGGTTGTTGGGGTTCTGCGGGCGGGGGGCTTATCAGAATCAGGGAGCCCCCTTTAATAAGAGGGCCCCCAGATCCCCGCCCTATGTGAATGAGTATGGGGGTCTCTTCCGACTTGGGGGGGTCTCTTCCGACTTCTCCGCTCTCTCCGGCCTCTTCTCCCAGTCTCCAGTTCTTCTCCCGCTCTCCGGTGTCTTCTGCCAGGCTCCTCCGCTATCTTCTGCTCTTTTGCCCGCACTTTTGCTAGCATTGGGCCATTCTTCTCCGTCGTCTTCTTCCCTCCGGTCTTCTTCCGATGATGACGCAACGCTCTCTCCCACTGTAATGTCTTGTGCGCAGTGCGCAATGACTTATATAGGCATAGGGCGTGAACACCGGGTGATGTAATCCGGTGACCCCGCCCTTATGATGTCACCGCCCCATCATGCTCCGGGCGGGGATGAGCTACTGTATTGAGGTGGTTAAGTTTTAACGCTTTTGGGAGTTATTGATTTAATCGTATTCCCAGCCTACCAAAAGACATGAGGACCCAATCAACTTTTTTATCAAAGTACGCTGTTTTTTTGAGCAATGGCTGGAATGACCCATTTTACTCAGATTTTCAGAGAGAAATGCTCTATACCCAGCATGTACAACACCTGTTTTTTCACAGACTGAATGACATCACTAATTGAACAACTCACTGCTATTATTTTGAACACTCCCTTTGAACACACTTTCAATTAATAATTCAATTACACAAAATCAGCAGCATGTATGTCATGACTGTTGGATCTGTTGGTTTTCTAATACTCTACTGCACCTACTAGAAATGTATTTGCCATGTAGGAATACATTTTTTTTCTTCAATGTTTTTATTAAAGTAGCTGCATGGTACACGAAATTAGACATTGAGCAAAATGTCATTACACACTTGAAATACAGTGTTATCATTGAGGTACATATAGAGTGCAGACAAAATCAAGTTGTTAGACAAATAAATCAACTAGAACACGTAAAACTATAATAGGTCTTGGAACTAGAAAGACACGTATGAATTTCCTGGTGAATTCCTTGTGGGATTGTACTGTAAATTCCACCGTGAGACCGGGTATATTACCACATAACCCACACACCCCTGCCGGAAACTAACTGTGCGTGGGTGGGGGAGTGACCTGTCTAGTTTACATTTGCTGTTTTGCCGGTTTCCCCGTTATGGAATGCTCGCTACAGAATGTTTAAAGTTTTATGGATAGGTCCAAATACTACTTCGGATTCTTGGTGTAATGGCCGAATTCCTATTCTAGTCGATGGTTGGAGTTTATATGAGTTTCAAGCCGTCGAATTCTAGAATCTGTCTGTGAGTCTAGTGTATGATTATGGGGGAAAGTAAGTAGTGGAAAAGAGGTGTGGGGAAGGGGAGGGGGTGTGTAGCCATATGCAATGCGTGTTTGTTAGGTGTCAAGTCCTACCCCCCAGGTCAAGCTATGGAGAACCGGTTAGGATGTTGCGGTATTCTGTCGATTCCTTAAAGTGAAGCCAACAGGCCCATGTTTTAAGGAACTTAGCTGGGGTGTCCCGTGCCTGATGAATTAGGTCTTCCATCTCAGCTATTTTCCCTACTCTGTGGAGCCATTCGGAGCTAGCCCTCCAATGAATGGGTATACATAGTTTTGCTGCGTTTATGAGGTGCAGGGTGAGAGACTTTTTGTACGCCGATTGGGGAATGGATGTATGGTGGAGTAGGTATTGAGCTGGAGTAAAGTCTGGGGTATAGGTTGTTATTTGGGAGGTAAGACAATGTACCTCTTTCCTAAAGGGTTGGATTTGGGAGCATTCCCACCAGATGTGTAGTAGTGATCCATGAGCAGTGTTGCATCTCCAGCATAGTGGGGGGATGCTGGGGTGGAATTTATGTATTCTGTACATACACAGACCCTTTGTGTATATGGGTATCACATAATCTTTGGCAGAGACCTTAGCAAACAATAAGGAGTACATATCTGATATAACATGTTTTTGGGGTTTGGATCTATTGCATATGGTTTCAAATGGTGCTTGAGCTCTGCACCACTGGGATTGTGGAGTGGAGCTTAGTAGGAAGTGCCTTATCTGAAGGAAATTGAAGAAAGGGATGTCTGTGTCAGGGAATCAGGAGGAAAGGGTTTGGAAGGATATCAGCTTCCCCTTGTCAAAGAAGGATTCTGCTCTGACTGAGAGGTTTGCGTGCGAATTGTTAGTGTCAGGGTGCGTGATACCCAGGGGAAAGTCCGGATTTCGGTCAAGTGGGGTCAAGGGTCCGGGTGAGGATGCAATACTCAATCTCTTACAAACTGTATGAAAGATCTGTACCATAGGGCCAATTAGGGGATGGGTCTTACTCTCCCTCTGGGTCCCTTGAGGGCTTATACATGGGAGATGGTGGATTGGCAGTGGGGAGAACGCCTCCTTGAGGCCAATCCAGGCTTTAGTCCTATTATGTACGTGCCAGTCTACAACTCTAGCCAGGTGGCACGACCAGTAGTACTTTTGTATGTCAGGGAGGCCAATACCTCCCTTCATCGTAGGCGTCACTAGTTTCTCCCACCTCACATGCGGATGTTTGTCAGCCCAGATAAATTTTACGCATAGCTGTTTGTATGTAGCAAAAATGAGGGAGGAAATTTGATCGGAACCGTCTGTAACAGATAGTGAAGTCTGGGGAGGATGTTCATTGTTATGATCACTGCTCTCCCGAACCAAGAAAATGTGCCCTTGTTCCAGTCGTGAAGGTCCTTTTGTACAGTTTTAAGAATGGGGATGAAGTTTCTGGAATAAAGATCGTCTAGTTTAACTGGTAGTTGAATACCAAGATAGGTAATAGCATGTGCATCCCAACCAAAAGGGAAGGTGGCTTGACACAGTTACACTGTGGAGGGGAAACAATGAGGGCCCTGGATTTTGTGAAATTCATTTGGAGATTGGAGAGAGATTTGAAGAGGGAGAAATCTTTTAAGGGATTAGGAATTGTGATAATAGGGCCTGTGAGGTAAAGAAGGATGTCATCCGCGTACGCCGCCAGTTTGTATTGTTTACCATTCATTTCAACCCCTTTGATGTTCGGGTTAGCCCTAAGCCTGCGGAGTATAGGCTTCAGCGTGAATATGAATATGATGGGGGATAAGGGACATCCCTGTTGAGTGCCATACGACACAGAGAAGGCATCCGACAAGTGACCATTGACCCTGATTCTCCCTGTTGGGGACAAGTAAAAAGCTAAAGGATGTATTGACGCCTGTGATCTCGAAACCCCATTTTTTGTAAAACTTTTGCCATGTAGTCCCATGCCACTCTATTGAACGCCTTCTCCACGTTGAGGGACAGGAAAAACCCCGGTCTGGTGGATGAGGACAGCCAGTGGTGTACGCTAATGACTTTCAGGGTATTATCCCTAGCCTCCCGCCCGGGGATGAATCCTACCTGATCCAGGGAGACCAGCGTGGGGAGTAGAGGGAGTATGCGGTTAGATAATATTTTCGCGTAAAGTTTTACATCGACGTTTATGAGCGGTATAGGGCTGTAATTGGAGACCAAAGTTGCATCTTAACCTGGTTTTGGTATCATAGTAATATGAGCTTCGAGGAAATCCATACTGTTAGGAGGGTGATGGGCAGTAAGTTAAAAGTTTTCAGGAATTGCGGAATGAGTGTATCTGTGAAGGTTTTGTAATAACTGGTGGATAGGCCGTCGGGACCGGGGCATTTGCCCGGTTTCATTTGTTTCAGGGCTTCTATGGACTCTTCCCATGTGATTGGTTTGTCTAAATCAGCAGCCTCATCGGCAGAAATGGGTTTCGGGCCAAATTGTGTTAAAAAGTAATCAATCATCTTCCTTCTGTCCTGGGTTGGGTCTGTCTCCGTTTGGGTGGGTAGGTTATAGAGTTTGGAGTAAAACTGTTTAAATTGGTCTGCTATGCCGTTTGAGGTCTCTATCCAAAATGGAGTGGATGTTCGAGTTTGCCTTTTTATTTTGAAGTGCTCTAGCAAGCAGTTTGCCTGATTTGTTGCTGAACTCATAATAAATTCTTTGTGTCAGAGCGTACTTGCGCCTGGTCGATTTCCCCAGCTCCTCAAAAACAACCTTTAACAGCTCTTTAAATGTTTGTTCTGCTAGTGATTGCTTGTGCTTTTTTCCCAGAGAATGAATGCATTCCGACATTTTGGCAATACGTGCCTGTCTGGCTTTCCGCCGTTGCGCGGCAATGGATATGAGTTCCCCTCTAATGACACATTTGTGTGCTGCCCAGAGGGTCAGTGGGTATCGGAGGATGCATTCTCTCGAAAATATTGCGACAGGCATCTGTTTAGTCTCTTTATATTTACAGGGTCATTAAGGAGGGAGTTATCAAGTCGCCAGCTTGCTGGTCTCATAGGCATTGTCGGGAAGGTTACGATAATGGAGATGTGGTGATGATCCGACATTGCTGTTTGGAGGGAATCTAGGTCTGTTTGAGTTATTATTATTATTATACAGGATTTATATAGCGCCAACAGTTTGCGCAGCATTTTACAACATCGGGGAAGACAGTACAATTACAATACAATTCAATACAGGAGGGATCAGAGGGCCCTGCTCGTTAGAGCTTACAATCTAGAAGGGAGGGTCAAGTGGAACAAAGGGTAGTAGCTGTGGGGGATGATCAGATGGACAAAATGAAAATACAGTTGTTAGGTGTGGGTAGGATAGGCTTCTCTGAAGAGGAGGGTTTTCAGGGATCGTCTAAAAGCTAACAGAGTAGGAGATAGACGGACAGATTGGGGTAAGGAGTTCCATAGGCTTGGAGAGGCTCTGGAAAAGTCCTGGAGATGAGCATGGGAGGAGGTGATGAGAGAGCTAGAGAGCAGGAGGTCTTCAGAAGAACGAAGAGAACGATTAGGTTGGTATTTTGAGACTAGATCAATGATGTAGCTGGGGGCAGAGTTGTGGATTGCTTTGTAGGTAGTTGTTAGAATTTTGAATTTAATTCGTTGGGTGAGCAGAAGCCAGTGGAGGGATTGACAGAGAGGAGTAGCAGAGACAGAGCGATTGGTAAGGTGGATGAGTCTAACAGCAGCATTCATGATGGACTGAAGGGGGGATAGAGTATGCTGAGGTAGGCCAATGAGGAGGGAATTGCAGTAATTGAGGCGAGAGATGACCAGGGAGTGAATTAAAAGCTTTGTTGTGTCATTGGTTAGAAAGGGGCATATTTTGGAGATGTTCCGGAGGTTGAGGCGGCAAGATTTGGACAGTGATTGGACATGGGGCTTAAAGGAGAGTTCAGAGTCCAGGACTACTCCTAGTACCTTGGCATGTGGGGATGGGCTGATAGTTGTGCCATCAATTTTGACCGAGAGATCAGGGGAAGAGGCAGGTGGGGGAGGAAAAATGATAAGTTTGGTTTTGGATAGATTAAGTTTGAGGAAGTGGCGTGACATCCAGACTGATATATTTGAAAGTAAATTAGTGATACATGAGGAGACTGAAGGAGTGAGTTGAGGGGTAGAGAAATAGATATGAGTGTCATCAGCATAGAGATGGTATTGGAAGCCGTGGGAGGCTATCAGCTGACTCTGGGAGGAGGTGCAGATTGAAAATAGGAGAGGTCCAAGAACAGAACCTTGGGGGACCCCAACAGAGAAAGGAAGGGGAGAGGAGGCAGTAAAATTGTAGGCAACGCTAAAGGTGCGGTTAAATAAGTAGGTAGAAAACCAGTGAAGAGTACAGTCACGGAGACCAAAGGCATGGAGTTTTTTGAGGAGGAGGGGGTGGTCAACCGTATCAAAGGCAGCAGAGAGGTCCAGAAGTAGGAGTACAGAATAGTGTCCCTTAGTTTTGGCCATTAGTAGATCGTTTGTTAGTTTTAGGAGAGCAGTTTCTGTGCAATGTTGAGGACGAAATCCAGACTGAAGGGGACCAAGAAGGCTATTATCAGTAAGATGGACGATCAGTTGATTGTAGACTAAACGTTCAAGGAGTTTGGATAAAAAGGGGAGCAAGGAGATGGGGCGTAGGTTGTTAAGATTGGATGGGTCCAGTGAGGGCTTTTTAAGTATGGGGCGGACAAGTGCATGCTTTAAGCAATTGGGGAAAATGCCAGAGGAGAGGGAGAGATTGAAGATGTGGGTTAGAGAGTGTAGAATAGAGGGTGAGTGTAGTATTTGCGAGGGAACAGGGTCCAGAGGGCAGCTGGTTAGATGGACGTTAGCAAGTAATTTAGCAACCTCTTCTATAGAGGTAGGGTTGAAAGAGGGAAGTAATGATTGTACCTGTGGACATGAGGTGTAAGGCATGGAGGGTGTCAGAACATTAGAGATCTCCTCGCGAATTGTATCAATCTTCTGTTTGAAGTGATTGGCGATCTCCTGAGCAGTGAGTGAGTTAGTGGGTGTAGGCATTGGAGGGCAAAATAGAGAGTTTAAGGTAGAGAAGAGTTGATGGGGACGGGATGACACGTTTTTAATGAGGGTGATGAATAAAGTCTGCTTGGCAGTGAGGAGGCTGGAATTGTATTTTTGGAGGGCAGATAATCTTTCTGGGACTTTGTCTGATGCCACAGGCGCTTGAGAGCACAGCTGTGTTTTTTCAGACTTCTAGTGTGATCTGTTTGCCAGGGTTGGGCCTGATTCTGTGTGTAGTGAGGGAGGCCAGTGTGTCCAGTGAGGCTAGAAGTGAAGTATTGTATGAAGTTATGAAGAAATAGTCAAACCTTGTGTATTTGTGGTGTGGAGGTGAGTAGAAGGCGAAATCCTTAGGTGCAATGTGCGCCACGTATCATGCAAGGTTAGATTGTTAAGCTGCATTTTAATTGCGCGTAGTGCTCTATATGTTATGGTCGGAGGATCCTGACGAGAAATCCACAGAGGGGGTAAGGGCCAGGTTGAAATCACCCCCAACCACCAGCAAGCCCTTGTAGAATGTAGTGAGACATTGTAGGGTATCGCGAAAGAAAGGTACTTGTTGCTTGTTGGGGGCGTAAAGGTTACCTAAAGTGATAGGTTTGTTGTCCAGTTTACCTTTAAGAAAAATGTATCGGGCGTTGGCGTCTAACACAGAGTCGTAAATTTGGATGGGACAGTTTTTGGAGATTGGGATGGACACTCCCTTAGATTTGGAATCATCACTGGTTGCGTTGTATACCGTTGAATAGAAGGTGTTGTGGAGTTTGGGGATATTATCTGATCTGAAATGCGTTTCTTGAAGAAAAACCACATCAGCCTTGGCCTTTCTCAAGAGTAGAAGCCGTTGTGATCTTTTTTCGGAGGTGTTGAGTCCCCTTATATTTAAGGAGTATAGCTTGACCTTGGGGGGGTGCCTAGCGCCGGGAGGAGGCATGATACTGTGGGTGTTTCACTACCTTTGTGTGCGGAGGGTGCTAGTGTTTCAAGGGGGAGGGGGGAGAAGAAGTGGGGGGGATAGTGATGAGGGAGGGGATTAGGAGGAACGTAATCCTAATCTGTAAACCGAGAAGAGGGGGGACCTGCCCTTTCTTCTACAAGAGTGGTGTCAGTAAGGTACAGAGTGAAGGTGCCGTCCCGAAAGAGGCAAACTCTAGTCTAAACTGCTGTGTGGGGGTTGAGAAAGACTAATCGGGGAAGATGTAAACGAATGTCATGTCAGCCCACCGCTACTAACTCCAACGGCAGGTATAAGGAAGCGCATGGGAAGCGTGCTGTTTGTATATTTTTGGTGCCGCCGCCAAAGAAGCTCTGTAAGGTGTGGGTCTATAATAACTGGTCTTAACGGCCGGCTTTGTCTAGGCGTGACGTACGGTGAGCGGGGGGAGGGGGGGTTAGGTGTGTATCGTTTGTGTCGCCAACCTGACCTCAAAGAGCTTTGTATCTATAATGAGTCATTCAAAAATGGGGTATATGTACATTCTATATCAGCATAATAATAACTATAACTTCAACGGTTGAGACAATATAATCAAGATGATCAACAATAAGTGCACTACTGTAGCCTAGGGTTATTGTATGGCTATGCATATACATTAAGCAATCTTGTTCAATTCTTGTTCAAGGTAGCTACAGGGAGGAATGGTGTAAACTAGTGTGCTTCAGGCTGATAAGAAGGCACCAAGGTGTCCGGGATGTCAAAAGATATGTCTGGCAGCTGTATAGGCAATGCTGGGGGTTGTTTTGTCCGTGTGAGGATCGGGGAATGTTATCTTTGGGTGCGATCAGCAAACCCCCCTTCACTCCAGTGCGGGCTACTTAATACCTTGTAATCTATAGTGTGCAGTCACAATGAGTATGTTTAAGGTGGGCTGAGTGAATTCTAAAGGGGCACTCATGCAAGCCCGCTGGAATCTCTCAGATGAACCTTAAGACCACAGGGTCAACCGTGACAGAGAAGGGGGGGGTAAGGGGGACAACACTGGGCCCATCATATAAGCAGATGCAATTTAGTCAAATGCTTGAGGGGTCCCCTTGGTGTAAAAGAACCTGGGGTATGATAACGGTTTTGTTTGGTGAGAGAGATATTCCAGCAGTCTCCCAACGGCGCACCTATTATTCCGGCACTTCCCATGTACCGAATATGCAACTGAGCCCTAGGTATCTACGTTGTCAGTCATGCTAGAGTTTGTAGTACATTGTCATGATCAAATGCCCTTTAACATAAAAACATGCAAACATGCAAACATTAAGGGTAAAACCTGCATAAATCTGCTGACCACCCTTGGTGCAGCTGCGCCCATCAGGTATCTAGGCTGTAGGGGGCCATCTTGTGAGGCCCACAGTCAGTTTTAAACGTAAGGAAATGATAACAGTCTCCTGATAAGTGTGTCATCTGCTCCTGAAGACGTAGGTGAGAAAGTCTAACCCCTCCAGATGCATGGGCCCTTCGTAGCAGATGCGACATCAGTGGTGGTGAACTACCCACCTTGTGGAAAAACTTGTGTAAAAGTAACACATAAACTATAACCAGTGTAACAGGGAAAAAAGAAAGGTAATCATTTTTGGGAACTTATCTGTGGCGGGGGTGTCCCTCTGCTCAGGTCAAAGGAGATTGACCATGATATGGTCCAATGTCACATCTTGCTCTTCGCAGGCGCAGGGATTCGGTCAGGCTGGTGCCTGTCAAGTACCAGGTGTGACCAGAACTGCGTGGTTAGCTACAGAGGAACACCAAACACATATAAGTGAAAATATAAATAATTTATTACAGTAAGTAAATAATATAAGTACAACCACCTCCAATATGACACAGTGCAATAACCAACCAACAGACAGAGACCCACAAATAACAACAGACAGATTAGTACAATAAATGGGAAATACCAGGATCATAAACAATGGCCAGGCCAGGGTCTTACACAGCAGATCAGCCGATAGACAGGGGATGTTCCAGAAACATAAACGTAAGACAGGCCAAGGTCATACACAGGGAGATCAGCAGATGGGGTAAGGAGCACAGGACAGGGAGAGGATGGATGGATCAGACTGCAGGGCAGGGATGCAAGGTAACAGGTGGGACAGGATAGGGATCAGGACAGGGAGGCAGGATCGAAACACGGGTCACAGGTTCAGGGCACAGGAACAGGTTCAGGATCAGGATCAGGATCAGATCACAAGCTAGCAGGTCATGGGCACAAGGACGAAACCAAGGCAAACATGTGAGTGCTTGACGGGTATTTATAGGCCTGTAATTGGTCTCATGTGACACCTGATTGTAGGAGGTGCTGTCTGCACCACACTGCCAGGATCCATCCGCTGGTGGACGCCAGTACTGCAGCCCAAAGATGACATAACATCAGCAGGGAAAAGCTCTTCTGACAGTTCCAAACTGCCAGGAGACACCTGTTGGTGGACCTCAGTACTGCAAGCCAAATGACAGATATTACCAGAGGATGGAACTTTTCCTGACAGTGTCGTTGTGGGAGCCTCTGGCGGATGGGTGGGATCTAGTGCCCGAAGCAGAACTCTGTCTGCGGTATAGGGTGTCTTGAGCTTCCATCGGTTCTTCTAGACGCTGTTCTCGTCTGGGCGTGTGGTACCGGAATTCAGCATACCAGTTTGGAACCTCCATCACGGGGATGCCCAGGGTGTCGCAAAAGAACTGGAGTTCCAAACTCATGGTAGGGGCAAATCCAAAACTCATCACTACCTCTTAAATTGTTTTCATTGAAAAATACCTTCATCTCTACCTCTGAACTTGTTTTAATTGAAAAATACCTATCCTCTCATGCTAGCCTCCAGAACTTCTCACAAACTTCTCCCATCCTCTGAAACTCCCTACCACAATCTGTCAAACTATCTGCCATGGTTATGCAATAGAGTTTGTCTGTCAGCTTACCTCTCACCATGTGTTCATCTCTAGAGACCAGCCACTCTCACCTGACTGCTTTTATAATCTCTCCTCTAAGCATGGCTGCACCCCAGCTCCTATCAGAGAACTTTATATTAACCTGTGCACTGCAGGCCAGCCCTGCTGATCAACATTGTGTGTTTGGCTTCCTGTTTCCTGCTTGCCGTGTGCTCTATGTTTGTCTCTGTTACCGACCTTGGCTTATTCCCTTACCATCCCTATCCTCCTGTTGCCTACTGTGGGCGTGAGCTAGGGGACCCTGGGGGTCACGACCTGGAACCAGTTGCAGCACAGTCCATCCTGACCACTAGAGGCTCTGGTGAACACCTGTTGGCTATTAGACTCCACGCCCTAGGGAATCTTACGCTCTAACCCCGGTGTGATCCGTGTTGGTGTTCCAGTGGCCCTGCCTTCCTTTACCACCCTGACTTCCATCCGCAGCAGTCAGCCGTAGGGTCCACTACCTTGTGGTGCACTCCTGATCCCAATGGTGTGCATCTGTTACCTGGCCTCAGGTGGCCTGACAGTTTGATCAGCCATGGACCCGGCTGACGTGCCGCTTCCTGCAGCCGATCCATTGCAAGGCATAGTTCGCAGACTCAGGAATCTAATCAGACTCAGGTGATGCGATTCCTTCAAGATCTGGCTTCCCGCTTCGAGCAGCTTCAGGCCTCCTTGGGAATCCCGAACCTGCAGCCTTGAGTACAATCAGCGGCTGCACCTATCGCACCAGTTGCAGCCACGCATTCATTATTACTGCCAGCTCCGTCCCGTTTCTCTGGGGACTCCAAGGCCTGCAGGGGCTTCCTCAGCCAATGCACCATTCATTTTGAGCTCCAGCCTCAAAACTTTCTGTCTGATCGGGATAAGGTAGCCTATATCATTTCCCTCCTCTCCGGTGAAGCTTTAGCCTGGGCTGCCCCCCTGTGGGAGAAGAATGATCCAGTGATTTCCAGCCTGTCTGACTTCTTGAAGCTCTTTGTAACATCTTCAAGGAGCCAGCTTGGGTTTCTTCAGCGGCTAGTGCCCTTTTACACCTTCGCCAAGAATCTTGTTCAGTGAGACAATATGCGCTTCAGTTCCGTATCCTCACAGCTGAATTGAGCTGGAACAATGAGGCCCTGGTCGCAACCTTTTTACATGGCCTCTCTGACCGAGTGAAAGACGAATTAGCAGGAAGAGCCATCCCCACCGGTCTGGACGATGTAATTTCCTTGTGCAATCAGATTGACATTCGTTTCCAGGAGAGGTCCCTAGAAAAAATACGCCAGCACCCCCTGGGCCCTAGTCAGCCTGCATAGGTTCCTCAGCTTTTCCCCCGTCACCCTGTAAAGCTTCCTCTGCCTGCTGAGGAACCTATGCAGTTGGGCCAGACCAGACTAACCCCTGAAGAACATACTAGGTGCAGAACTCTGGGCTTGTGTCTTTATTGTGGGACAAGGGTAATTTTCGTTATTCCTGCTCGCTTCGTCCGGGAAACGCTCGGGTCGAATACATTTAAAAGGTGGAGTATTGGACCCAGAAACATCACCTTCTCGTCTTCTTCTTCCGGTGTTCCTCCATGTAGGCGCTTCTCCCCAATCGGTCCTAGCATATCTGGACTCTGGGGCTGCCGGCAATTTTATGGACTGGAGAACTGCTTTTTCTATGAAGCTTACCCTTTCTCTCCTCACTACACCACTGGTAGCCTCGGAAATTGATGGCACTGTGCTCCCAGGGGGCCCTATCCACTTTCAGACGCTACCTATTAGGATGTCGGTAGGGATACTCCACCAGGAGTGGATTTCCTTCGAGAATATGGAGAGAGGTTTCATTCGGAAATCCTCATCGCCTGCAGGAGCAGGGTTCTTTTTCGTTGCCAAATAGGATGGTACCCTGAGACCCTGCATCAACTATCGAGGTTTAAATGCAGTGACTATCAAAAACTGATAGCCCTTACCCCTAATATCTGAGCTATTCGACAGGTTGAAGGGGGCTTCCATTTCCACCAAGTTGGATCTCAGAGGTGCATACAATCTCATTCAAATACGGGAAGGTGACGAATGGAAGACTGCGTTTAACACTAGGGGCGGGCATTACGAATACCTGGTTATGCCTTTCAGTTTGTATAATGCTCCAGCTGTGTTTCAGAACTTTGTCAATTAAATCTTCAGGGATCTACTGTACCAGTTTGTTGTCATCTATCTGGATGACATTTTCATCTTTTCCGAAAATCTGCTTGCTCACAGAAACCATGTCCGCACCGTACTTCAGTGCCTTAGAGAGAATAATCCCTATGCCAAGCTGGAGAAATGTTCCTTTGAATGTTCTGAGGTCCTGTTTCTGGGATGTTTTGTTTCTAGTTTGGGTCTTCGTTTGGATCCCGGAAAGGTCTCGGCCATTACCAACTGGCCCCTTCCTGCTAGCCTTAAGGCCACACAGTGCTTTCTTGGCTTCACAAATAGGGATGAGCTTCGGGTTCGAGTCGAACTCATGTTCGACTCGAACATGGGCTGTTCGCAAGTTCGCCGAACAGCGAACAATTTGGGGTGTTCGCGGCAAATTCGAATGCCGCGGAACACCCTTTAAAAGTCTATGGGAGAAATCAAAAGTGCTAATTTTAAAGGCTTATATGCATGGTATTTTCATAAAAAGTGTTTGGGGACCTGGGTCCTGCCCCAGGGGACATGGATCAATGCAAAAAAAAGTTTTAAAAACGGCCGTTTTTTCAGGAGCAGTGATTTTAATAATGCTTAAAGTTAAACAATAAAAGTGTAATATTCCTTTAAATTTCGTAGCTGGGGGGTGTCTAAGTATGCCTGTAAAGGGGCGCATGTTTCCCGTGTTTAGAACAGTCTGACAGCAAAATTACATTTCAAAGGAAAAAAAGTCATTTAAAACTACTTGCGGCTATTGCATTGCCGGTCCGACAATACACATAGAAGTTCATTGATAAAAACAGCATGGGAATTCCCCACAGGGGAACCCAGAACCAAAATTTAAAAAAAAATGACGTGGGGGGTCCCCCTAAATTCCATACCAGGCCCCTCAGGTCTGGTATGGATATTAAGGGGAGCCCCGCGCCAAAATTTAAAGAAAAACGGCGTGTGGTCCCCCCAAAATCCATACCAGACCCTTATCCGAGCACGCAACCTGGCAGGCCGCAGGAAAAGAGGGGGGACGAGAGAGCGCCCCCCCCCTCCTGAACCGTACCAGGCCACATGACCTCAACATTGGGAGGGTGCTCTGGGGTAGCCCCCTAAAACACCTTGTCCCCATGTTAATGAGGACAAGGGCCTCATCCCCACAACCCTGGCCGGTGGTTGTGGGGGTCTGCGGGCGGGGGGCTTATCGGAATCTGGAAGCCCCCTTTAACAAGGGGACCCCCAGATCCCGGCCCTCCCCCCTGTGTGAAATGGTAAGGGGGTACAAAAGTACCCCTACCATTTCACTAAAAAACTGTCAAAAATGTTAAAAATGACAAGAGAGTTTTTGACAATTCCTTTATTTAAACGCTTCTTCTTTCTTCTATCTTCCTTCATCTTCTTCTGGCTCTTATGGTTCTTCCCCTGGTGTTCTCGTCCAGCATCTCTCTCCGCGGCGTCTTCTATCTTCTTCTCCTCGGGCCGCTCCGCACCCATGGCATTGGGGGAGGCTCCCGCTCTTCTCTTCATCTTCTTCATCTTCTTCTCCAGGCCACTCCGCATCCATGCTGGCATAATGGGAGGCTCCCGCTGTGTGATGCGTCTCCTCTTCTGACGGTTCTTAAATAATGAGGGGTGGGGCCACACAGTGACCCCGTCCCCCTCTAACGCACGGGACATGACGGGACTTCCCTGTGGCATTCCCCATGACATCACAGGGAAGTTCCGTCAAGTCACTGTGCGTCAGAGGGGGACAGGGGCACCGGGTGCCCCCCCCCATTATTTAAGAACCGTCAGAAGAGGAGAGGCGTCACACAGCGGAAGCCTCCCACCATGCCAGCATGGATGCGGAGCGGCCCGGAGAAGAAGATGAAGAAGAGAAGAAGATGAAGAGAAGAGCGGGAGCCTCCCCCATGCCATGGGTGTGGAGCGGCCCGAGGAGAAGAAGATAGAAGACGCCGCGGAGGAGATGCTGGAGGAGAACACCGGAGGAAGAACCAGAAGAAGCAGAAGAAGAAGATGAAGGAAGATAGAAGAAAGAAGAAGCATTTAAATAAAGTAATTGTCAAAAACTGTCTCTTGTCATTTTTAACATTTTTGACAGTTTTTTAGTGAAATGGTAGGCCCTTACCATTTCACACAGGGGGGCGGGATCTGGGGGTCCCCTTGTTAAAGGGGGCTTCCAGATTCCGATAAGCCCCCCGTCCGCAGACCCCCACAACCACTGGCCAGGGTTGTGGGGATGAGGCCCTTGTCCTCATCAACATGGGGACAAGGTGTTTTGGGGGGCTACCCCAAAGCACCCTCCCAATGTTGAGGGAATGTGGCCTGGTACGGTTCAGGAGGGGGGGTGCTCTCTCGTCCCCCCTCTTTTCCTGCGGCCTGCCAGATTGCGTGCTCGGATAAGGGTCTGGTATGGATTTTTGGGGGGACCCCATGCCGTTTTTTTTTTATTTTGGCGCAGGGTTCCCCTTAAAATCCATACCAGACCTGAAGGGTCTGGTATGGAATTTAGGGGGACCCCTACGTCATTTTTTTTTTTAAATTTTGGCCGGGGTTCCCCTTAATATCCATACCAGACCTGAAGGGCCTGGTATGAAATTTAGGGGGACCCCCCACGTCATATTTTTTTTAAATTTTGGTTCGGGGTTCCCCTGTGGGGAATTCCCATGCCGTTTTTATCAATGAACTTCTATGTGTATTGTCGGACCAGCAATGCAATAGCCGGGAGTAGTTTTAAATGACTTTTTTTCCTTTGAAATGTCATTTTGCTGTCAGACTGTTCTAAACACGGGAACATGCGCCGCTTTACAGGCATACTATAGACATCCCCCAGGTACGAAATTTAAAGGGATATTACACTTTTATTGTTTGACTTTAAGCATTATTAAAATCACTGCTCCCGAAAAAACGTCAGTTTTTAAAACTTTTTTTTGCATTGATCCATGTCCCCTGGGGCAGGACCCAGGTCCCCAAACACTTTTTATGACAATAACTTGCATATAAGCCTTTAAAATTAGCACTTTTGATTATTCATGTTCGTGTCCCATAAACTTTAACGGTGTTCGAATGAACTTTTTTCCTGTTCGCATGTTCTGGTGCGAACCGAACAGGGGGGGTGTTCGGCTCATCCCTATTCACAAATTATTATAGGCAGTTCATAAGGAATTACTCTTCCATTGCTGTGCCTATTATCGCTTTGACCAAGAAGGGTGCGAATGCCAAAGACTGGCCTCCCAAGGCAGTCTCTGCGTTTCACAATCTGAAACAGGTCTTTGTTTCTGGACCTCTCTTGAGGAGACCAAATCCTGGGGACCCATTTTTTATTGAAGTAGACGCATCTTCGATGGGGGTGGGAGCTGTGCTTCTTCAGTTCTTTGAGAAGAGACATCAACCATGTGTATTCTTCTCCGAAAAATTTTTACAGGCAGAGAAAAATTATGCTATTGGTGATCAGGAATTTCTCGCAATTAAATTGGCGTTGGAGGAGTAGCGTCATCTCTTGGAGGGTTCCTCTCACTCCATAACGTTCTTTACTGATCACAAGAATCTACAATACCTACAGAATGCTAAAGGTCTGAATCCCAGACAGGCCAGGTGGAGTCTCTTCTTTTTCCGTTTTAAATTCACGATTACGTACAAACCTGGTTCCTGCAGCGGTTGGGCTGATGCGCTCTCTAGGTCATTTGACACTTGATTCGGAGCCGATCATTCCAACCTCATGCATTGTTGCCCATTCTACCACCCTGGAATCAAAAATTCCTCCTGGCAAGACCTTTGTTCCCACTGAGCTAAGAGCTAAGATCCATCGTTGGGGACATGATTCCAAGGTGGCAGGTCATGCTGGGTTCCTCCGATCCTTCCTGCTCATCAGTCGTCAGTACTGGTGGCCTAATCTCCGCTCGGATGTTAAAGAATGTTAAGGCTTGTCATGTCTGTGCTCAGTCTAAATCCTCCACACAAGCCCCTGCTGGTCTTCTTATGCCCTTGCGAATTCCTAAGGAGCCCTGGTCTCACATTGCCATGGATTTTATCACCGATCTTCCACTGTCAGAGAATAATACGGTCATTTGGGTGGTAATCGATCGGTTCTCCAAGATGGCTCATTTTGTTCCTCTTCCTGGTCTCCCTTCTGCCTCTGCCTTGGTTCCCATTTTTGTACAAGAGATTTGCCGCCTTCATGGTGTTCCTTCCCATGTCGTTTTGGACAGGGGTGTTCAGTTTACTTCTCGTTTTTGAAGAGCCTTTTGCAAATCCATCAACATTACCTTGGATTTTACCTCTTCTTACCATCCCCAATCCAATGGCCAGACTGAGAGGGTTAATCAGGAGTTGGAGGTCTTTCTCTGTACCTTGGTCTTGGCTCATCACGATGATTGGGCATCACTACTCCCGTGGGCAGAGTTCTCCCACAATAATCATGTCAACGTCAGTTCTCAGAAAACACCCTTTGTCACTGTTTATGGAAGACATCCTCAACTCCCTCCCTTCCTATGACCTGTTCTTCTGACATTCCAGCATTGGCTACTGTTCAGGAATCATTCAATTCCATGTGGGTCAACGTTCATGATTCCCTCCAGAAAGCTGCCAACAAATTTAAGAGTTTTGCTGATCGTCGCAGGCGTAAGCTGCCTTCTCTACAGCCAGGAGACAAAGTCTGGCTCTCCACCAGGAACATCAGACTCTGGGTTCCTTATCTCAAATTTGCCCCAAGATTCATTGGTCCGTATACCATAACTTCTGAACGGAATCCGGTTTGTTTCAAGCTTCAGATTCCCAAAAGCCTCAAAATCTCTAACTCCTTCCATGTTGCCCTTCTGAAGCCTTTAGTCCTCAATAAGTTCTCTCGTCCTCTCTCTACTGCAGCACCGGTCTCTGAGGATAATCAGGAGTACGAGGTTAGCCAAATTTTGGATTCCCGATTCTGTAGAGGCATTCTCCAGTACCTCGTGCATTGGAAAGTATTTGGTCCTGAGGAGAGGTCGTGGATCACGGCTTATGAGGTCTTTGCACCTCGCCTGTTGAGGAAGTTTCATTTAAAGTTCCCCTCTAAACCTGGTCCCAGGCGGGGAAGGGGGGGCCCCATAAGAGGGGGGTACTGTCATGGTTATGCAATAGCGTTTGTCTGTCAGCTTACCTCTCACAATATGTTCATCTCTAGAGACCAGCCACTCTCACCTGACTGCTTTTATAATCTCTCCTCTAAGCATAGCTCCACCCCAGCTCCTATCAGAGAACTTTATATTAACCTGTGCACTGCAGGCCAGCCCTGCTGATCAACATTGTGTGTTTGGCTTCCTGTTTCCTGCTTGCCGTGTGCTCTATGTTTGTCTCTGGTACCGACCTTGGCTTATTCCCTTACTACTCCTATCCTCCTGTTGCCTACTGTGGGCGTGAGCTAGGGGGCCCTGGGGGTCGCGACCTGGAGCCAGTTGCAGCCCAGCCCATCCTGACCACTAGAGGCTCTGGTGAACACCTGCTGGCTCTTAGACTCCGCGCCCTAGGGAATCTTACGCTCTAACCCCAGTGGGATCCGTGTTGGTGTTCCAGCAGCCCTGCCTTCCTTTACTACCCTGACTCCCATCCGCAGCAGTCAGCCGTAGGGTCCACTACCTTGTGGTGCACTCCTGATCCCAACGGTGGGCATCTGTCACCTGGCCTCAGGTGGCCTGACACAATCTCCTACTCTGTCCACTTTTGGACTATCTCTGAAAACCCTTCTCTTCCATGAAGCCTATCCTGCTTCTAACAACTGTACTTTAGTTTTCTCCAACAGCCCACCCCCCACAGTTATTACCTTTTGTATCACCAGGGGCGTACCGGGGGGGGGGGGTGGATGGGCAGTCTGCCCTGGGTGCCACACATTGGGGCATGTCAGTGACCAGGTGGCATTGCTATGGGGGTGTGCTCCACACCCGGGTCGGGGGACACTGTCTGACACCATCCCAAGGGCATCCCTGGCTTTCGCTGCTCAGTTTGGTAGTTTTTTTGTCAGCCGGAAAACTCCCAGCGCTGCGGCCGAAATAGCCTGGTCTGGTTACTGTTTTCCCCCTGCTAGCTCCACCCAAGCCGAGCTGAGCGTGTCATCATCATCCAGGCGTGTCCTATATACAGGTTGCAGAATCCAGGCATGTTCTATGTACAGGTTGCAGAATCCAGGCATGTGATATATACATGTTGCAGAATCCAGGCATGTGTTATGTACAGGTTGCAGAATCCAGGCGTGTGCTATATACAAGTTGCAGAATCCAGGCATGCGCTATGTACAGGTTGCAGAATCCAGGCATGTGCTATATACAAGTTGCAGAATCCAGGCATGCGCTATGTACAGGTTACAGAATCCAGGCGTGTTCTATATACAGGTTAAGGAATCCAGGCATGTGCTATATACAGGTTGCATAATCCAGGCATGTGCTATATACAGGTTGCATAATCCAGGCATGTGCTATATACAGGTTGCAGAATCCAGGCGTGTGCTATGTACAGGTTGCAGAATCAAGGCATGTGCTATATACAGGTTTCAGAGTCCAGGCATGTGCTATGTACAGGTTGCAGAATCCAGGCGTGTGCTATGTACAGGTTGCAGAATCAAGGCGTGTGCTATATATAGGTTGCAGAATCCAGGGGAGTGCTATGTACAGGGTGCAGAATCCAGGTGTGTGCTATGTACAGGGTGCAGAATCCAGGCGTGTGCTACGTACAGGGTGCAGAATCCAGGCGTGTTCTGTATATTGCTGTGTGACCACCACCCATCTATAGTAGCTGAGCTGTGAGCTTACCTGGTAAGGAGGGGGAGGGGGGGCTGGTGTTGCTGTGTTCACCACCCAGGTATAGTAGATGAGCTGGTCTGATAAAGGGGGACATCTGCAACCCAGGTGCAACCCAGGTGTAGACAGACATTGACCTACACCCACATCAGATCCATCCATCAGATCCGTCCAGCAAGCAGCAGGTCACAGCAGCATCCTGCCATCTTCCCTGCGGCCATCAGATCCTGTCCACACTCCAGCAAGCAACAGTAGGTCAGTTCCAAAATCTGAATCAAATCATCAATGCCAATGTTGCCATTATCTGCTGTCCCCAGGGACAGATCCGATCCAGATCGCCATACAGTGGGATCTCTGGGTCAGATCTGTCCCTGAGGACAGCAGATAATGCAAAGTCTGAGCCATATCTTGTATTGTCAGCTGTCTCCCCATCTCACTCTGATGTCTCTCTCATAGCAGCTCCAGTCCAGCTCTCCACTTCCCTGACTGTGGCACGATCTGTCCAAAAATGTGGTATCTGCTCACACCTGAGTGACTGACACCTCTTGCCTGTCCCGTCTATTGTCACTGGCTGCCATGGCTGAACAGCATCGGCTGTTATTACAAGGAGCGGGAGGGGACGTCCCCATCCCCCCCACCGCTCCACCCAGGTCTCCCATCCCACCCGGAGACCTGAGCAAAGCCAGATTAGCCTTTGATCGGGTCTCTGATGTAGAAACCCGGAAGCGACAGTGTCACTTCCAGTTTACTCGGCAGCCAACAGCGCCATTTAAGAAAAATGGCAGAATTAAAAAATGCTGATCTTTGCAGAGAAGGAGGGGTGCCAAACATAGGATCTGCCCTGGGTGCCAAATGTCTCTAGCTACGCCCCTATGTATCACTTGACCCTTTTAGATTTTAAGTTCTAACGAGTAGGGTCCTCGCATACCTCCTGTATTGAATTGTATTGTAACTGTACTGTCTGCCCGCATGTTGTAAAGCTTTGTGCAAACTGTTGGCGATATATAAATTCTGTATAATAATAGTAATAATAATTAAAATGATATACGTACATTGTCTATTTTTCTTCAGCAGTTAGCATTTTTTTTTAAATAATGTTTTGCCTTGCAAATTGTGTATGTCACTGTTCAACGGGCTGGCAATACAGCTTTTCCTTTTTCATTTCTTCTTAAAAAGCTCTTTGGCTCTTATTGTGCAGTCCCTTAAGACCCCCTGCACACAGTGGTTTGTTTAGGTGCGTACTCAGATCAGTGAAAAGGTGGATTCTAGTAAATAATGGATTGAGTTTTCTTTCATGCTATTCTTACTTATTTCTGTATTTTGCTTTCCTGTTCTCTTTTTCTCCAACAGTGTAGCATATTTTTATTTAACTTTTTTATTGATGCTTTTCCTTGAAAATGTGTATTTCATTGTTTAACAAGCTGACAATATTCATTCTCAGTTTTCTTTTCTTTTTAAGTAAAATGTTGAAACACATATTCCTTAGTGACCTTTATGAGAACAGATGCAGAAAAGCAGCATTATTTAGATTCTTGGTGCACAACCTATGGCCCTGGGGGCTGCGCACAGCCCTTTGGCTCTTATTGTGCAGAGCCTTGGGGCCCCCTACAGACAGTGGGTTGTTTTTTGTGCTTATTCAGGCCAGTGAAAGGGTGGATTCTAGTAATTAATGGTTTGGGTTTATTTCTTTCACAATATTCTTACTTTTTTCTGTATTCTCTATTCCTTTTTATGTTTTGTTTATTCCTCTTATTCCTCTTGCTGAAAGAAATATCAAATGTTGCACATGTAAGTTTTAGGAGGGCTGTAAGGAGCACAAGTGTAGAAATGTTGGCTTCTTAAGGGGCTATAGTAGCTGTGATCTCTAGTAGCGTCATGTAGCATATCTCCAGGCTAAAGTTTGTTACACATGATCGGATTTTCGGCAAAGCGCCAGACTTTTGTCCGTAGGGTGTGTGCGTGAACTTGTTTTGCATACAAACGGTATACAATTGTCGGCCAACAAACATGAACGTAGTGAGTTACTAGATGTACTAGGAGCCGATAAAGAGAAAGTTCAATTGTCAGGTGCCACCCTTTGGGCTCCTTCTGCTAATTTCGTGTTAGTAGAAGTTTGGTGAGTGTTGATTCGCACTTTTCAGTTTGCGCTTTTCAGTTTATTTCTGAGCGGCTGTTCGTCAACCAGCCATGTTGCGGAATCGGAGGAGAGAACGTGCGATTATTGGCCTTGAAGTTATTGCTTTGACCCAAGTCCAGTCCAGGAACAGGAGGAGGAGGATTTCTTGGACTAAAAATTGGTTGCTTAATCGTGACCAATTATGTCATATGCCTTTGCTGCGGGATCTCCAGGAGAATAATCCGGATGATTTTCGGAATTATCTCCAGATGATGGACCCCTGCTTTCACCAACTCTTGGCATTGTTGACCCCCTATATTAAGAAGCAGGACACATGCATGAGGCTTGGCATTATGCCTGAGCAAAGGCTCATAGCCACCTTGAGGTACTTGGCGATAGGGAGAAGTCTCCAGGACCTCAAGTTCACCACTAGGATCTCCCCTCCAGGCTCTGGGACTCATTATTCCAGAGACCTGCTCAGCCATTATTCAAGTCCTGCAGAAGGACTATATTCAGGTAAGTTTTTCCCTTTAACATCACATTCTATGTATTTAGTGTTTGCTAATGTATTGTATTAATTTCTTGATTCCATAATTAACATTATTGTAATACTGTATGCTGTGAATGTCCTCTTTTTCCTTATGCATGATGTAAGCTTTTTCTGCCCCTTTTTGGCCTACATGCTTATTTTCCTTCATTAACCTCCCCAACATGCTATCCTGAGCCCATACACACCTAGCCTAGTAACTTAACAATGTTTTTTGTCAGCTACATTTTTGTGTTTACCCTAAACACCCCCCAAAATGTGTCCAAATGTTATTGATGTCCTCCAATTCAGGTAGAGTGCAAGAGGCCATTTTTTGGGGCCCAAACTCATTTGTAACCCCCCAAAATGCTAAGTCAACAGATACAAATACTCTGTCTGCTGACTTTGCAAAACCCATACACACTATCCCTCTTTTATGGTCATATTTCTGGATGAATTCACCAAAGCATGTAGTGAAAGGGCCTGCCTGATTACCTTTAAATTGTAACGTAGAAAGTTTTTGTCTCCTATTATCTTGATAGGTTATGTATGAATGTCAAAATGTGCTTAAATTTGGACAGTGGGTTTCCATATTTTTTGATTATGACACTTCTTACCTGTCCACTGGGCTGCCAATAGTGTAAGTAAGGAGGGGTTAAAAGAGAGGAGTTTCCCCGGGGTGGGGTTTTTAGGCAGCACAGTAACAGATTGAGTCAATAATGTATGAAAAAATAGACATATTTATTTTTACAAAAATGACATGACATGAAAGTTAAAACAATGAGCTCCAGTGGGAAGTACTTTAAAAAAATTTTTTTGTGGAGCTAAACATACATTTGCAGGCATAAATCCATAACAACAAAAAATGTTGATTATATGAACATTAAGCCTGACACGTTTCAACCCATACACTAAGGGTCTTCTTCAGAGGGTCAGTCTGCTGGAAAATACATATAATATTGGTACACATATAGAAATCTTACTTACACATGATAAAATTAATATACAATACATAGATGTAATATAGTTACCCAACAATGTATGTCCATCAAGAAAAGAAAGAAGCCTCCCACATGGAGATCCCTTTAAAAGTTACTTTTTCCTCTTCCCCAAAGGGGAGTCCCAAGGCACCCCAACCGCCACAGCAGCCAAAACCGGGGCAGTAATCCAGCGATGCAACTTACGAGAGGTCACACTACCAGGCACCACCTGCTAGGTCAGAGGGCCAGCCGAAAGGCAGGTCACACCTATGATGAAATTCAAAGACAAACTAAGTGGAACGCCCATTATGTATAAAACAAATTAATAAGATTAATAGGTGAACAATTGGCCACTAGGAGACAGGAGTCTCCAAATGTATCATATGTATATAAGTAGAGAGGGCCTCAAAGCATTCAGAAGATATATATGTATGCCAAATATATGAATAGGTAGAAAAGAGGGGGAGAACCAATTAAATGGAGTGATTACATAGAAAGTCAAGATAGTAATGCAAGCCAGCTCAATTTATACCATGTGTCAAATTAGTGGTAAGATGAATGTGAAGGAAAAAGGAAAGAAGATGAAAAAAGGAAAAAAGAAAAAAAAGAGGAAAAATAGGAAGGAAAGTGAAAGGGTGATGAGCATAGCATGGATAATGTGAGGGTAAGGAAAAACTGTGCAATGGGTCTATGATGTGTGAGAAAGGTGGTGACATAAGTGAAAAAATATTTTGAACCAACAGTGAGCAAAATAAGTGAGAAGGTACCCAAAATGGATCCTGGGGTTGAAAGGAAATAACGTGAATCCATACATTACCTTAGAGGGTATTAGGTAGCATATGTGACTGCACCATATTGCCCCATATAAATAGACTGTAACTTGTGACCCAACCCGGGATTGGCCGCAAGCTGTGTCGGGCTCAGTGGATCAGTATCCAATCCGGGTCGACCAGTCTGAAATAAAATACGTATAAAAGAAATATCACTATAAGTAGATAAGTAAAGATATTGATTTTATAATGAACCATAGCTATATTGGGCAAAAATGGTGCAAAGACACATTGCTAAGAGACAGGGCCGGTACAAGGCAGGGGCGGAAGGGGCACGTGCCCTGGGCGGTACCATTTGGTATGGGGGGGGGGGCGCAGCCTGCAGGTGAAGTTCTGCCACGCCAGTGTGTACAATAATACTGTACAGTGCATGTACAGCGCCCAGCGGCACTGTACAAATCCCCCTTGTGCGCTCCTGCATGATCCTCCCTTCCCTCAGCACACAACTACAATATTTACTCCCCTACGGAGGAGTCCCGTAGTCTCTGCCAGCGCCGTGACGTCACTCGCGGCCGGAGGCGAGGTGGGAGGACACAGACGAGCGCAGGGAGGCGGGAGCTGTGAGTTGTGTCGGCGCGCTGTCTGTTACATCAAGCGGAGCAGAGCTGAGGAGCTGCTGGCTGGCTGGCTGGCTCAGGCTGCTGGATTCAATCTGAAAGGTAGAAGAGTGCAGTGCCAGTGTCATGTGTGCCAGTGTTCTGACTCAGATCTTCAGCAGTGGTGGTCACTGGTCATTAACCTCGCCTCAGCCTTCCCCCCCCTCCCCCAATCCAGCCATTTATTAATCTGTTTTTTAGTGTTTACTTACACAAGTTCAGACTCATAACTTCTGAGTCTGAACTTGTGTAAGTAAACACTAAAAAACAGATTAATAAATGGCTGGATTGGGGGAGGGGAGGAGGCTGAGGTGAGGTTAATGACCAGTGACCACCACTGCTGAATACCCCACAGTACTGTGCAATACTCTGCAATACCCCACAATACTGTGCAATACTCTGCAATACCCCACAATACTGTGCAATACTCTGCAATACCCCACAATACTCTGCAATACCCCACAATACTCTGCAATACCCCACAATACTGTGCAATACTCTGCAATACCCCACAATACTGTGCAATACTCTGCAATACCCCACAATACTGTGCAATACTCTGCAATACCCCACAATACTCTGCAATACCCCACAATACTCTGCAATACCCCACAATACTCTGCAATACCCCACAATACTGTGCAATACTCTGCAATACCCCACAATACTGTGCAATACTCTGCAATACCCCACAATACTGTGCAATACTCAGCAATACCCCACAATACTGTGCAATACTCTGCAATACCCCACAATACTGTGCAATACTCTGCAATACCCCACAATACTCTGCAATACTCTGCAATACCCCACAATACTCTGCAATACCCCACAATACTGTGCAATACTCTGCAATACCCCACAATACTGTGCAATACTCTGCAATACCCCACAATACTGTGCAATACTCAGCAATACCCCACAATACTGTGCAATACTCTGCAATACCCCACAATACTGTGCAATACTCTGCAATACCCCACAATACTGTGCAATACTCTGCAATACCCCACAATACTATGCAATACTCTGCAATACCCCACAATACTGTGCAATACTCTGCAATACCCCACAATACTGTGCAATACTCTGCAATACCCCACAATACTCTGCAATACCCCACAATACTGTGCAATACCCCACAATACTGTGCAATACTCTGCAATACCCCACAATACTGTGCAATACTCTGCAATACCCCACAATACTGTGCAATACTCCACAATACCCCACAATACTCTGCAATACCCCAAAATACTGTGCAATACCCCACAATACTGTGCAATACTCCGCAATACCCCACAATACTGTGCAATACTCTGCAATACCCTGAAATACTCTGCAATACCCCGCAATACTCTGCAATACCCCGCAACACTGTGCAATACTCTGCAATACCCCACAATACCCTGAAATACCCTGCAATACCCTGCAACACTGTGCAATACTCTGCAATACCCCGCAATACTCTGCAATACCCCGCAACACTGTGCAATACCCCGCAACACTGTGCAATACTCTGCAATACTCCACAATACTCCGCAATACTCTGCAATACTCTGCAATACTCTGCATCAATGCTCTGCAATACCCCGCAACACTGTGCAATACTCTGCAATACCCCGCAACACTGTGCAATACCCCGCAACACTGTGCAATACCCCGCAACACTGTGCAATACTCTGCAATATTCCACAATACTCTGCAATACTCCACAATACTGTGCAATACTCTGTAATACCCCGCAACGCTGTGCAATACTCTGCAATACCCCACAATACTGTGCAATACTCTGCAATACCCCACAATACCCTGAAATACTCTGCAATACCCCGCAATACTCTGCAATACCCCGCAACACTGTGCAATACTCTGCAATACCCTGCAATACCCCGCAACACTGTGCAATACTATGCAATACTCCACAATACTGTGAAATACTCTACAATACCCCGCAACACTGTGCAATACCCTGCAATACCCCGCAATACTCTGCAATACCCCGCAATACCCCGCAACACTGTGCAATACTCTGCAATACCCCGCAAAACCCCGCAATACTGTGCAATACCCTGCAATACCCAGCCATACTCTGTGATACTCTGCGATACCCTGCCATACTCTGCAATACTCGTGAGACCCAGCCATACTCTGCCATACCCAGCCATACCCAGCCATACTCTGCCATACCCAGCCATACCCAGCCATGCTCTGCCATACCCAGCCATACTCAGCTGTACTTGGCCTCTGTATGTGGCCAGGCTGTGGAAGTCTCACACATGTGGTATCGCAGTACTCAGGAGGAGTAGAAGAATCTATTTTGGGGTGTCATTTTTGGTATGTACATGCTATGTGTTATAAATATTGTATAAACGGACAACTTTGTGTTAAAAAAAAATGTGTTTTAACCACTTCCCGCCCGCTGGTTGTCATACGACGTCCTTGACTTTGTGCGGGGATATCTGAATGATGGGTGCAGCTACAGGCATCAATCAGATATCAACTTTTTTAGCCGGCTATTCTCTACACTATAAGAACGATCATAGCGGCTGTTCTACTGCTTGATATATTCTTGTTTTGAAACGACATTGATTCTTTATTAAAAACGGGGGGGGGGGGGGGGGGGGGGGCGCAGTTTGCCATCTTCGCCCTGGGCACCAAATGGCCTTGTCCCAGCACTGCTAAGAGATATACTTACAGTGCCGGGAGCTGTGTGTGCTTTTAATCCACCAAACAGAAAGAGACTAGGAGTGTATGGTTGCTACCACCCATATATGTACCACTTACTGGGGGCGTGTGTGCCTCATCATAATCCACCACAGGTGTGCACTGACGGCCGATCAAACCATCTTTACTTATTTACTTTTGCCCACTATAGCTATGGTTCATGATAAAATCAATATCTTTACTTATCTACTTATAGTGATATTTCTTTTATACGCATTTTATTTCAGACTAGTTGACTCGGATTGGATACTGATCCACTGAGCCCGACACAGCTTGCGGCCAATCCCGGGTTGGGTCACAAGGTACAGTCTATTTATATGGGGCAATATGGTGCAGTCACATATGCTACCTAATAGCCTCTAATGTAATGTTTGGATTCACATTATTTCCATTCACCCCCTGGATCCATTTTGGGTACTTTCTCACTTGTTTTGCTCACTGTTGTTTTTTTCAAAATATTTTTTCACTTATGTCACCACCTTTCTCACACAGCATAGACCCATTGCACAGTTTTTCCTTACCCTCACATTATCCATGCTATGCTCATCACCCTTTCACTTTCCTTCCTATTTTTCCTCTTTTTTCTTTTTTTTAATCTTCTTTCCTTTTTCCTTCACATTCATCTTACCACTAATTTGACACATGGTATAAATTGAGCTGGCTTGCATTACCATCTTGACTTTCTATGTAATCACTCCATTTAATTGGTTCTCCCCCTCTTTTCTACCTATTCATATATTTGGCATACATATATATCTTCTGAATGCTTTGAGGCCCTCTCTACTTATATACATATGATACATTTGGGGACTCCTGTCTCCTAGTGGCCAATTGTTCACCTATTAATCTTATTAATTTGTTTTATACATAATGGGCGTTCCACTTAGTTTGTCTTTGAATTTCATCATAGGTGTGACCTGCCTTTCAGCTGGCCCTCTGACCTAGCAGGTGGTGCCTGGTAGTGTGACCTCTCGTAAGTTGCATCGCTGGATTACTGCCCCGGTTTTGGCTGCTGTGGCAGTTGGGGTGCCTTGGGACTCCCCTTTGGGGAAGAGGAAAAATTAATTTTTAAAGGGATCTCCATGTGGGAGGCTTCTTTCTTTTCTTGATGGACATACGTTGTTGGGTAACTATATTACATCTATGTATTGTATATTAATTTTATCATGCGTAAGTAAGATTTCTATATGTGTACCAATATTATATGTATTTTCCAGCAGACTGACCCTCTGAAGAAGACCCTTAGTGTATGGGTTGAAACGTGTCAGATTAATTTTCATATTATCAACTTTTTTTGTTGTTATGGATTTATGTCTGCAAATGTATGTTTAGCTCAAAAAATTTTTTTTTTAAAGTACTTCCCACTGGAGCTCATTGTTTTACCTTTCATGTCATGTCATTTTTGTAAAAATAAATATGTCTATTTTTTCATAAATTATTGACTCAATCTGTTACTGTGCTGCCTAAAAACCCCACCCCGGGAAACTCCTCTCTTTTGTTCCTATTCTTAGGGGTGAGCAGCATTTTTTCTCTTCTCCTTGTGTCCTCTCTTTGCAATAAATTTTTGGGTGGTTAAACACCCCTTCCCCTTTGACACATGAGAGTTGAAACATGAGCTTCAGAACATAGGATTACTTGTTCATTTATTGTTGGTACCTGCTTGATATAAATAAGAGTTGATGTCAATATGAGCAACTTCCAGGGAGTTGAGTGGGCTAGACTGATATCAGGTTATGAGACAGATTTTGAACAGGGGGATCGAGCTAAAACCCTGATCTCATCCCTCTTTCACAAATTGAATAGAATACTCGAGAAAAAATCTGCACTCTTTTGGCACATCAAAACTTTGGACAGATATAGTAAGGAGAAGATTAACCCTTTGGGACTTCGGATCCAAATATTCCCCAATTTGGATCAAATTAGCACTGAATGTAAAAGAGAGTGGGAAGCTAATCTAAATGCATGCTCCCAGGAAATGATGGCTATCCTTACCAGAGAATACAATAAACAAATGGTATTGTTGGACACGGAAATTGACAATATAGAAGCCTCTTTAAGACCTTTCATGCAACACTCCCTCTATTTGGAACTACAGGCGAACCTCCGGGATGGCCTGTCGGCCTACAATAGGGGCGTCTTGCAGAAAAAAGAGTCGAAATTTTGGCGGGATCACATTGCCTTCTCGGAAGGACGAGCATATAAATGGAATACCAATCCTCAAAAAAAACATAAAAAAAATAAACATTTGTCACAACAACAATCTAACAATATGAATAGCGTATCTAAGCCCAAAAATGAATTTGATTGAATAACAAGGGCTCCCCAAAACAAGATAGAAAAAAACATACCGTTGAGACCGTTTCAGAGAGTGGTTCTAGTGCTCCCATTGGTGAGGTAAGGCCTCCTGGGCCTAAATTTGACACATCTAATATAGTCACGAGTGAAAAAGACCTTCATCTTCCAATATCTTAACAAACAAGACACATACAAGCTTATCAATAGGATGTCTAAAACCTGGACCTCAGAGTCCTTTAAACCAGGCATGGGGATCCTCCCCATCCCAAACAAACAGGGGAGTAGGGAATCTGGACGCTTATGTCACGCGGATTCAACAGATTAATCTGTCGTCCCATTCTCTATCCCCAGTTGAAATTGATGCACTATCATGCGGAATGACCTTTTGCCCACAGGAGAACTTCGATTTATTCGAAGTGGTCACTGATTTACAGCTATTTGCACGTCAGCTATTATTGAAGAGTCTTCATGCAAAGACCGATACTAACATTGATACGACCGAGTGGGCCACCTTCAGTATGAAGGAATATAAGGCCCTACGTGACCTGACACTCCTACTTTAGGAAAACAACACTTTAGATCTTATAGATCAAATCGACTTAGAAACTTTACTTGAAAATGCCAATGAATCTACACGGAACCCTGCAACACATTTCAAAAAACCCTCTGGTAAATTTCCTCCTCTTAGCCTGAATCCAAGCATAGAGATTTTTGTCAAACAAACACTCAGAGATATTTCCAAACTCCCACGCAAAAAAACATGTCCCCAAAACCTAACTGCTGAGGAATCTGAGGCCCTCGATCTTTTATGTAACAATGTTAAAATTACAATAAAACCATTGGATAAGGGAGGCAACGTGGTCCTGATGGGTAATCAGGATTACGTATACATGTGCCAAGATACCCTAGATAATGGTGAGTGGTATAAAACCATCTCCACTAAATCTATACAAACCTCGTATACTAAATTTTACGATTTAATTCAGTCAGCCTTCAAAAAAGGAGTGATCACCAAAGATCAATACGAATTTATTCAGTTAAAACACCCACATATGGCTACGTTCTACAGCTTACCTAAAACCCACAAAAGCCAAACAAAATCTCCAGGACGACCAATTGTCTCCGGGAATGGAGGAATATCCGAAAACTTGAGCAAGGTCATTGACTCTTTTCTACAACCATTTGTCTTGTGTATGCCCTCCTTTTTGAAGGATACAAAACACCTACTCCAATTGATCAAGGGAATAACTCTCCCAGCGAATTCACTTCTGGTGGCCATTGATGTTGAGGCCCTGTACAGCTCGATCCCCCATAACAAGGGGATCGCAGCTGTACGGGCACTCCTTCAGAGAAGTCAGAAATATGATGAAGCACTGAATGAATTCATCATCGATGGGCTTGACTATATTCTACATCACAATTTTTTTGTCTTCAACAACTCCCACTACCTCCAGGTGCAGGGCGTGGCTATGGGCACTTGCTGTGCCCCAGGCTACGCCAACCTGTACCTGGGGGAGTGGGAGAGAGCCCCCCGGGGTGACGGGGACCTTGCCATGTATACGAGCCACATTTTTATGTGGCTACAATACATTGATGACATCCTCCTCATCTGGGAGGGCTCTGAGGAAATTCTGTTGAAGTTTTTTGATTGCATCAATCAGAACAAATACAATCTAAAGTTCACTATGACTTATGATTATGACCAAATTACTTTTTTGGATGTACAGTTGAGGCGCACCCCCGAGGGCCATATTTCCAGTACTCTGTTTCGTAAAAGCACCGCAGCAAACACAATCCTCCATGCGGATAGCTTTCACCCCACAGCTTTAAAAAAATCCATTCCATATGGACAGTGGGTTTATTTCAGCTAACCCTTCAATTACTTTCAGACGGGCTACCTCGCTGAAGGACAAATTGGTTCCAAGTGAGTTCAAGGATGCACAAAAAAAACAGAAACACTGCTCCATTTTTGGATCATTTCTCTGTGGACATTGTTCTTTTTGCCAATACATAAGACATGAAAAAACTTTCTGTCTTCCGAATGGGACGACCTTTAAGCCCGCACACTTTACTAACTGTCAGACACGAGGAGTTGTGTACCTCATGTCATGTGAATGCGGAGCATATTCTGACGGTAAGACGAAACAAGAATTCCACCGTTGAATATCCAAACATGTCTATCACATGCAAATTGGCAACCACTACCTACCACTTGGGAGACATGTGGTGGAAGTGTATAATTATAAGATGCCTAAAGTGTCCTTCACCGCGCTCGATCGAATTCATATACCAGAACGAGGCGGTGATTGGAACAAAACTCTGCTGCAACACGAACAGAGGTGGATATTTAAACTAAATTCCACCTCGTTCCCAGGATTAAATGAGGCTATTTCGTTTGCCCCATTCCTAAAGGGCTTTGTTTCTAGGAAAATCCAGTAATATAATCCTCCTCTATATCGGTTTAAAATTAATTAAAAAGATCTTCTGACTAATTTCTCCTTTTCTCTTTCCCTCCCCTCCGTTTTATTTTATTTTATTTTTCTATTATTAGCTTGATTTTGATCTTGCAGATTTACCAATATATGCAATTGAGTTTCCTGTGTTTACTGATGTCTCATGCATACATATCACATGTGATGCCTAGTAGCACCACTGTTGAAGTGTAAACGTTTACTATGTGTATTTAAGAAATTATGAAAACTTGGGGGATAACACCTATGTGTGTTAGACATTATTCTTATCCCCCTCTTCTTCATATACCTGCTTTGTTTATGTACTCAAGTTTTGTAATAAATGACTGTTTTGTTTTGTGTTCCCTCTGTTTTTTCCTCCTTTCCCATCGGGAACCCGGCAATTTGGCCGCTGCCGCTTCCGGGTCGGGGGTTGCAAATGTATGTTTAGCTCAACAAATTTTTTTTTAAAGTACTTCGCACTGGAGCTCATTGTTTTAACTTTCATGTCATGTCATTTTTGTAAAAATAAATATGTCTATTTTTTCATACATTATTGACTCAATCTTTTACCGTGCTGCCTAAAAACCCCACCCCGGGGAAACTCCTCTCTTTTGTTCCTTTTATTAGGGGTGAGCAGCATTTTTTTCTCCCACAGCAATGGCAGGATGTTGCAGCCCAGTTCCATCATCAGTGGGATTTTCCCAAATGTGGTGGTGCTATTGATGGAAAACATGTCTGGATTGTCCCACCACCCAACTCTGGCTCATATTATTTAAATTATAAGGGCTTTTGCAGTATAGTCCTGCTAGCTAGAGTGTCTGCCACATATGAGTTCTTGTTTCTTGATGTTGGGAAGATTTTTTTACAGAGGAATGCTAGCAGCTACCTCAGTGCCAGCTGTTGCGAACCCTGCAGTGGCAGGCCCAGCTGAAGAGGCTGCTGCTCGTGGGCGTGATGGGCGTGATGACGACTCTAGAAACTGGCCATGCTGGATTGCCTTCCCAAAATGCCAGAGATATACATCAGAAATACCTTGATTATTTTGTGATATATGGAAAAAGTAGTTCAGTTCTAGTGGGGAATAGGAGAGATTGCTCACATCCCTAATAACACATCAAAAAGGCAATGAAACCCTCTAACGGGACTTTATAGGGCAATGACTCCAAAAATAGTGTATGCAAACAATGAAATATAAAAAATATAGTTTAATACAAAATCTAAAAAACATCAATACATAAAGGTTTTTATCAAAACTGCATATTCAATTGGTGTCAAGGATAGGAGAACATAATCAAACCACTATTTACAATACTCATGTGCGATTGTATAGAGTTAAGCTCTATGCGTTTCAAGGTTTTTGGCATAATTCCTCTTCATCAGGAGAAAGCGGAGTAGACATCTATGCAATCTATAATTCATAAAGATATGAGGAAATACAAAATATATGAATACACAAATTGGGACACAGAATTTTGTCCATAGACAAGCATTATATAATTTTGAAAAACATTGTTTACTGACCATATATTTACACATGCAGGTATCCTGATATTTTACATCAGTGGTGGACAACGAAGGGAGGGAAAGACGACAAGGAGAAAAGTGGCTGTGGCGACCACACAATGCAGCAGACAAGGAGGGACGGATGCAAACATGTCCGCCAAAAAGTGGTGGCCAAAAGGGGGAGCAGATTAATGGGAGATGAATCTGACCCACAGCCTGAAAATCCGGCGATTTGAGCGGTCCAAGTCTGTTGGAATCATATAGACAAGCATAGATATAAACTACAAACCATATTAAAAATTGCATGTGCGAGCAAAATAAGCACCTCAATAAAGAGATAATGTATAATGGGTGAACAATGAATTCCAAACATACCTCGCTAAGGGGTCAGAGGTGGACAAGGGGCTGAGCTTTAAAGTGGGTCCAAAGTGAAGGGACCCAAAACCGATAGAGGGTGGTGTCCTGACCATGACTATAATCTATAATTGAAATAAATAGAATATTTCATTGGCCATTGTCTAAATTTAGATATGGAGGATTAAACTATTTTGTATACATTTTTATATATATATATATATATATATATATATATATATATATATATATATATATATATAAACACACAAAAGTGTGTCTATAGCCTATGACCCTGCGGGCACTACTGAAACCACATGAAGTGCTTACTTTTAACTGGATACTGAAGTGGGGCGAAAGTCACTGAGATGAATATCAGGGAAAAGCCCTGTTAAATAAATATCTCAGATTTGGAATAGATATCAAACACTTGTAGGGTAAGAAGGGAGGATGAAGCGCACAGAGTCAACACTAAACTGACTACAGGCAGCCCCCTAGTTACAAACATCCGATTTACAAATGACTCCTACTTACAAATGGAGGGAGACAGGAAGTGAAAGGAAATCTACCCCAAGGAAGGGAAAATCACTCCTGTAAGAGTTATTACGTGAAAAAGGTTTCTCCACTGATGCTTTATCACCAATCCTTGTTTCCACAACAACCCAAAATTTTAAAAATCCAATTATCACTGGGACAGAAAATGAGGTGAAATCTTCTGAACATGGGCACAGAAAGCAAAACAAACATTACAGGGGTGTTAACCCTTCCCTATGCTATCCAAAAAGCTTAAAAATTGGATTTTTGGCTGGAGCTACACTTAAAAAATGTACCTGTTCTGACTTACAAACAGATTCAACTTAAAAACAAACCTTCAGACCCTATCTTGTTTGTAACCCGGGGACCGCCTGCATATTAGTCAGAGTAGAGGAAATGAAAAGACAGGCTAAGATGGAAATAAGCCAGTATACAGGGAGAGCCTCTTAGGGATCTACCTAAGAGTAATGGCATCAAAATACAAGCTTACCAAGCAAGCAGATGTATGAATCATAGGTCAGGAATATCCTGGAAAATCCTCTCTCTTCCAGGAGCAGCCTAGAAACACCTTTCTCCCTATAGACCTTTATACCTGTGCTTGTGAGGAGGAGGGTCAGAAAGTGGGAGATAGGGATGAGCTTCATGTTCGAGTCGAACCCATGTTCAACTCAAAGATTGTATGTTCGCCCGTTTGTCGCATTACGAATGATATAGGCTGTTTGCGCCAAATTTTAGTGGCGCGTCACGGCCCATAATTCACTGCGGCATCGCAGTACATTGCTGGCTGATGATTGGCCAAGCATGCACTATGACCCGCATGCTTGGCCAATCACAGCACCGTCTGTACAGAGAGCCGTAATTGGCCAAAGCCAGGTGGCTTTGGCCAATTATGGCTCAGGGGGTTTAGTACACGCCCCACACTATATAAGGCCGCCTGCATGGCGGCCTTGTGTAGTGTGTTGCGACGGCGGAGAGATAGACAGAGAGACAGTGTCATTTGATTTAAGTTAGATAGAGTAGGCAGGCAAGTCAGTTAGCTGCACTTACAGTGTATTGTGTATATATATACATCCTAGGTGTTATATATATATATATATATATATATATATATATATATATACTGTATTCAGTTTAGCTAGATCCCTTCCTGTTATTCTCTTCCTACTAACAGGCAGGCAGGTGTTTTTACAGTATTTACAGCTACCTGAAGAAAATTGCTGGTATTCTTCGGATCCTATTAGTCCTATTAGCTACAGTATTTACAGTTAGTGTAGTGCGTCCTCTGCACAGTGTGCACATAAAGCTACCTGAAGGAAATTAGTGGGGTTCTTCTGATCCTGTTAGTATTGCAGGCAGCTGTAGTATTTACAAGTTAGTGTAGTGCGTCCTCTGGACATGTGTGCACCTAAAGCTACCTGAAGAAAATTAGTGGTGTTCTTCTGATCATATTAGTACAGTACCGCAGGCAGCTGCAGTATTTATAAATTAGTGTAGTGCACCCTCTGCACAGTGTGCATCTAAAGCTTCCTGAAGAAAATTGGTGGTGTTCTTCTGATCCTATTAGTACCGCAGGCAGCTGTTGTATTTACAAGTTAATGTAGTGCGCCCTCTGCACAGTGTGCACCTAAAGCTACCTGAAGAAAATTGGTGGTGTTCTTCTGATCCTATTAGTACAGTACCGAAGGCAGCTGCAGTATTTACAAGTTAGCGTAGTGCGTCCTCTGCACAGTGTGCACCTAAAGCTACCTGAAGACAATTGCTGTTGTCCTGCTCCTATTAATACCACAGACAGGCAGCTACAGTATTTACAGTTAGTGTACTCTGACCTCTGCACAGTGTGCACCTTAAGCTACCTGAATAAAATCGGTGGTGTTCTTCTGATCCTATTAATACCACAGGCAGGCAGCTACAGTATTTACAGTTAGTGTAGTGCGTCCTCTGCACAGTGTGCACCTAAAGCTACCTGGAGACAATTGCTGTTGTTCTGCTCCTATTAATACCACAGGCAGGCAGCTACAGTATTTACAGTTAGTGTACTGTGTCCTCTGCACAGTGTGCACCTAAAGCTACCTCAATAAAATTGGTGGTGTTCTGATCCTATATTAATACCACAGGCAGGCAGCTACAGTATTTATAGTTAGTGTACTGTGTTCTCTGCACAGTGTGCACCTAAATCTACCTGAATAAAATTGGTGGTGTTCTGAACCTATATTATTACCACAGGCAGGCAGCTACAGTATTTATAGTTAGTGTACCGCGTCCTCTGCACAGTGTGCACCTAAAGCTACTTGAAGACAATTGCTGTTGTTCTGCTCCTATTAATACCACAGGCAGGCATCTACAGTATTTACAGTTAGTGTACTGTGTCCTCTGCACAGTGTGCACCTAAAGCTACCTGAATAAATTTGGTGGTGTTCTGATACTATATTAATACCACAGGCAGGCAGCAACAGTATTTATAGTTAGTGTACTGCGTCCTCTGCACAGTGTGCACATAAAGCTACCTGAAGACAATTGCTGTTAATCTGCTCCTATTAATACCACAGACAGGCAGCTACAGTATTTACAGTTAGTGTACTGTTTCCTCTGCACAGTGTGCACCTAAAGCTACCTGAATAAAATTGGTGGTGTTCTTTTGATCCTATTAATACCACAGGCAGGCAGCTACAGTATTTACAGTTAGTGCAGTGCGTCCTCTGCACAGTGTGCACCTAAAGCTACCTGAAGAAAATTGCTGTTGTTCTTCTCCTATTAATACCACAGACAGGCAGCTACAGTATTTACAGTTAGTGTACTGTGTCCTCTGCACAGTGTGCACCTAAAGCTACCTGAAGAAAATTGGTGGTGTTATTCTGATCCTAATAACACAGGCAGGCAGCTACAGTATTTACAGTTAGTGTACTGTGTCCTCTGCACAGTATGCACCTAAAGCTACCTGAAGACAATTGCTGTTCTGCTCCTATTAATACCACAGGCAGGCAGCTACAGTATTTACAGTTAGTGTACTGTGTCCTCTGCACAGTTTGCACCTAAAGCTACCTGAAGACATGTGTTGGTGTACTCATACTAATAATACTACAGGCAGGCAGTTGATTCTGCTAGCTGCAGTATCAGTATATATATATATATACATCCCAGCTTTGTGCAGCTACATTTCACTGCAGGCCATTAGTATGTCTGGAAGGCCAACAAGGAGAGGCAGACAGTCACAAGCCAATAAAAGAGGGCAAGCAGGCTCTGTGTCTAGAGGCAACAGTGCTGGTCGTGGACATGGTGCATCCTCATCAGTATGTGGCCGTGGGACTTGCTTGTTGGGTACATGCTCCAGGAGGATGCCCAGCGTTTTGAAGGCTCCGATGAAGGTACCCAGCTAGAGGAAGGCAATGACGTGAGCCCAGAGAGAGGGGGTGCCCAAGAAGGATAGCAATCTGGCAGTCATGTTCCCCCAGCTGCAGAATACTGCCAGCTTTGCTCCAGTGATGAGGAGGGAGGGGATGATGAGGTCACTGACTCCACGTGGGTGCCTGATAGGAGAGGGGAGGAGGAGGGGGAGGAGGAGGAGGCACATCACCAACAAGGCAGGATCCCCTTCATGGGCCAACTTAAGGGCAGCACACCGACTGCATCACACCACAGAGCTCCGCATGTGCAGGGCGCTGCTGTCTCTGCGCGTTATTACAAAAGTTCTTTGGTGTGGGCCTTTTTTGAGACGAGTGCATCAGATCCCATTGCTGCTATTTGCTACATATGTCTCAAGCGTATCTCACGTGGTCAAAACATCACCCACTTGGGCACCACATGCTTGACCAGACATATGTCGACCTGCCATGCAAGCGCACCTATAAGACCCACACCAAAGAACAAAGAGGACCTCTCCTTGCTCCTCATCCGCTGGGATCTCCAACCCCACTATACCTTCAGTCCTCTCTAAAACCTGTTGGTTGCCGTGATGACGGCGGCCCCGCTGCCAGGCGTCCTTCCCGATAAATCCGTTTCTACGGAGTCTTGCACATGCACAACGTACGTGGCGCTGTATGGTTGGCTATCTGGACCTCCAGCTGACAAGCAGTCGCTGGGTCCTAGCCAACACTGTGCCCCGAGCGGGCACACTCGGCATTTAAAGCCGATCTGTCACTTACATTCATTCTTGTAATTGGCGATCCGCATTACAGGATTTTTTACATGCCATTACTCTCAATCATTTACATTACCTTTGCATATTGCAGTTTTTAACATTTTAGGTGGGATTCTGATGTCAATCTGACGTCAGAGGGAGGGGGAGTGCACTTTTCTTCTCATTCTTCTCATTCTACACATGTCTTTTGCCTAATTGGTGACCACTGTAGATATATTGTGTTTGACACTATGCACCCCATCACTTGCCTGACGAAGGGGTCCTGCGCGGCCCCGAAACGTTGCACCCCTTTTGTGATGTGACTTTTTTCATTAAAAACCTTTCTGGACAACTTTTTTTGCTGATCCATGGTGTGCTGGCGAAAATGTATGTTTGCTTGATGTTTCCAGAATCCAACTGGTAATCGCTGCAGCACCCAATAATTTTGTGCCTTTTGTACCGGGAACGTGTGCGATTGGAATATCATATTGACTTCTAATTGGGTTTCCATTACATACCCCCGGTGGCCACCCAAACGTGGGGTCCATTACCATCCGTGCCCGATATTTATCCGATTGAGAAACTTGCCTAGAGACTGATGGCATCCGATGATGCAGGATCCTCCCAGTTCAACAGAGCCCCTGGCTGCATCTACAGCCAAGAAGAGATAGACGCTATTTTGTTTCCTCCTGATGAGAACAAGGCGTTTGGGACTGACACTGCCACGGATATCCACTGTGAGATCAAACGATTGAAGAAAAGACAAATCGATCTTGAATTACATGGACAGACGCTATCCAAATACTATAGGACAAAGAGGATCCCAAGAGGTTTCCGCATCAAGAACCAACCGACTATAGGACGTCACAAACGTGAGTTCTGTGAAAAGTGGTATGAGGTCACACAAAATTCACTCAATTATATGCTTATTGTGATAGAGGAAGTCAAGGTTCAACTGTGCCAAGTTAACAGAGAACTATCAACACTTATAGCACCTGTCCGGGATAACGACGCACTAACAAGTGCATTGCTAAATATTGACAGCGAGATACTGGTATACGCCGAAAAACAGAAACAGGTCAAACGAGACAAGCTAAGACTTGTTAATCAGGACTATCAGGAGGGCCGAGTTTATCCTTGGGTCACAGGAGCCACACGCCCCAGGAGGAGGCTCCGTCCACGCACAGATACAACACGGAGACACAGTCGACCTCCTACATCAGAGAGTGATCGCCCCACAAAAAATCCATCATCTGACAGCGAGGCCGGGACATCGACAGGCGCCACCACCTCTGGGAGTGCAGCTCACCCGACCCTTTTTCCAGTCGCCAGTGGAAGCGCAGATCCAGGAGGGGCATCAAGAGAACAGACCGTGCCACCACTTCGCAGCAGCGAAAGGCGGGGATCCAGACGTGCCCGGTGATCAACCTCTCATCACGAACTATCACCAATGGTGAGTCCAGACTTTTATCTAAAGGCCTGTCATTTTGCCCTACCAATAGACTGAATCTGTTTGACTTCGAAGTTGAAATGTTCAAATTTCAGCATACACTAAAAATAAAACAATTCTTCCACACACAACCTGG
Organism: Lithobates septentrionalis; assembly: GCA_037952835.1. Taxonomy (NCBI): domain Eukaryota; kingdom Metazoa; phylum Chordata; class Amphibia; order Anura; family Ranidae; genus Lithobates; species Lithobates septentrionalis. Next base: position 304,732 of record JBBDGP010001174.1, on the reverse strand, counting down.
GACACCCACCATGACCACAGCCGATAAGATCACACCAATCCCATTCAGATTGAGCAGTAAATTTATACCCCCTGGACAATTTCACTCTATCGAGAACTATACCAGAACAATCAAACATGAAGTATCCCACAAGGTCTCCAACAGAACATACACTAACTTGAACCCAGAGGATTTTGCTGCACTTAGATCACTCAAAGACAATAGAAACATCATCATTAAACCCGCCGACAAAGGCGGGGGCATTGTGATCATGGACTACAGTGAGTACAGGAATGGTATGCTCTCCTTATTGGCAGACTCCACCAGCTACAGAACACTGGATAGGGATCCATCACAAGGCACCAAGAATATTTTATCTCACTTGATCAATATGGGGCAATCAGGCGGTTGGCTGACCGATGAAGTGGCCAATTTTCTATATAATGACCATCTCCGTATGCCTTTCATCTACAGACTACCTAAAATCCATAAGGGCACCGCACCACTTAAGTTGCGACCCATAGTTTCTGGTACGGGTGCCATTACTCAACCGTTGGCCCAGGTTATCGATTTCTATCTGCAGCCCCTCGTAAAGAATTTACCTGCCTATATACGGGATACGAGGGATTTTCTAGAGAAACTGAGACCCTTCCAGACCCTTCAGAATGACTGGAAATTTGCCACAATGGACATATCGTCCTTATACACCTGCATACCAAACTTTGCCGGCTTACAGGCCGTTGAACCGTTCTGTAAGAAACAAGACTTGTCCTGGGTACCTTGCAGGTATATTCTTGAATGTCTTGAGTTTATCCTCACCAATAACCACTTTATGTTCGAGGGAAGGACATACACACAAATACGTGGCACAGCCATGGGGAGCTCATCAGCACCCTCGTTTGCCAACTTATTTGTTGGCCACCTCGAAGAACAACACATCTACCCATCCTCCCTTTTTCACAAGTATGTTATAAATTGGATGAGGTACATTGATGACATTTTCCACATTTGGTCCGGTAACGAGGATGAGTTTAGTATGTTTGTTGGCTTTTTGAACAGTATTTTTCCAGGAATCGTGTTCAATCCTGAATTTTCTTGTGACCATATTTCATTCCTTGATGTGCTCATCACCAATAACCAGGGCACCATCACAACATCCCTATATACTAAACCTACCGACAGAAACACCTTGCTCCATTTTCAGAGTGCACATCCTGAGCATCTCCGCAGAATTCTACCTATTTCACAATTTGCTAGGGTACTACGTATTTGTTCTGATGAGAACGATAAAAAGAAACAACTAGAGGTCATGTACAACAAATTCTTGGAGCGCGGGTATCCCACAGTGGTACTTGACCAAGCTCTGGGCAAAGCCCAGAATAGACAGTTCAGAACCCCCAACCCTATTACCTGCCCAGTGTTTGTACACAGGTTTAATCAGGAATCGGGTGCGATTAAACACGCTATTGAAATCAACCGGAATATTTTACTATCTGATAAAGCCCTGGGACCCACCATAAAGGCCAGGCCTATGATAGCATACAAACGGGGGAGAATGCTACGTGACCATCTAATAAAAGCAGATCCTAGACACAAGTACATCAAAGCGGTACCCAAAATTTCACAGAAAACAGGCTGCTACAGATGCTATAACTGTAATGCCCTGTACACACGGTCGGACATTGATCGGACATTCCGACAACAAAATCCTAGGATTTTTTCCGACGGATGTTGGCTCAAACTTGCCTTGCATACACACGGTCACACAAAGTTGTCGGAAAATCCGATCATTCTGAACGCGGTGACGTAAAACACATACGTCGGGACTATAAACGGGGCAGTAGCCAATAGCTTTCATCTCTCTATTTATCCTGAGCATGTGTGGCAGTTTGTGCGTCGGATTTGTGTACACACGATCGGAAATTAAGACAACGGATTTTGTTGTCGGAAAATTTTATAGCCTGCTCTCAAACTTTGTGTGTCGGAAAATCCGATGGAAAATGTGTGATGGAGCCCACACACGGTCGGAATTTCCCACAACAAGGTCCTATCACACATTTTCCATCGGAAAATCCGACCGTGTGTATGGGGCATAACATGTGTAGTTCACTTATTTGTGGCACACATTTTACACACCCACGCAGGGTCAATACGTGATTATTTCAATTGCAACACTGATATATATGTTAAAATGCCCCTGTACATTGGCATATGTGGGTAAAACCGTCGGTCCGTTTAAGAAACGATTCCAGAAACACAGGAGTGATATTAGGGTCGCCCTGGCCAAGACCGAGAAGGGCGAACATGCTGACCCCAACAAACCTGTAGTGATGCACTTTGTAACGGCCAAGCACCAGACCCATGAGCTTCGTGGGATGGTGATTGAGCACATCAAGCCACCCCATAGAGGTAGGGACCGCGACTGGTTACTTCTCCGCTGTGAGGCCTACTGGATACACACCTTAGGCACAGTACACCCTGGGGGAATCAACACTAATTTATCTCTCACATGCTTTATTGATGATAAATGATGATTTCCTGTGTATATTTTCTTTTCGATCAATGGCTTGGTTTTCATTATGATGTACAACGTGTATTTTTGACTACCTATGCATTGTTTGGGCAATATCTCATCGGATATATAACAAACCTTGTACATATTATGCACTTCATACTTCTCTTTCTCTCTGATGGCCTTTAATCTCTGCCATTCGTTTTCCTTATCTGGTATCTGCCTGTGATACCCACAGTAATGTTAATCCCTTTTTTGTACCATTTAATTTGCATGTGAATGACATATTTCTATGTTCTGCACTTTTTTAGTTCCACAGCCCCTGGGCGTACGCTGCGATGCACATGGTATTCCCAGATTTTCTTTTTCTTTCTCTCTTTCCTTCTCACCTCCCATCCTCTCCCTTCCTTTTCTCCCCCCCCCCTTTTCTCTTCCCTTTCCCCCTTTTCCTGTCTCCCCCCCTCTATTTATCTATTTTCTTTTCTCCTCTGTGTTGTCTTTCACTTTGTCTTCCTCCTGTGCCTCTCATGCACACATACTTTCCCTTTTGTCATTTCACTTATGCACACTTCTCTTCCTTTTTTTCTGCTGTGACAGAGATTTTCCACCTCAGTTCCAGTCTCTCTTCCCTTGTCTATTTTCATTTCTTCTCCATTCCTTTTCTGTAGTTCCTCCTTCACTCTATTCCTTTGTCTCTTTTTTCATTTTGCATCATGGTCTCCCTTCACCCTTTTCACTCTTCTCCACTCTGTCGCTTTTCCTTTCCGCATTCTCCGTTCGCTTGCACCCCTCCTTGGTTATCTGACGCGGCACCGGCCACACGTCACAGGTTGCCGTGACGACGGCGGCCCCGCTGCCAGGCGTCCTTCCCGATAAATCCATTTCTACGGAGTCGAATACGGAGCCGAGCGGGCACACTCAGCATTTAAAGCCGATCTGTCACTTACATTCATTCTTGTAATTGGCGATCCGCATTACAGGATTTTTCACATGTCATTACTCTTAACCATTTACATTACCTTTGCATATTGCAGTTTTTATCATTTTAGGCGGGATTCTGACATCAATCTGACGTCAGAGGGAGGGGGAGTGCACTTTTCTTCTCATTCTTCTCATTCTACACATGTCTTTTGCCTAATTGGTGACCACTGTATATATATTGTTTTTGACACTATGCACCCCATCACTTGCCTGACAAAGGGGTCCTGCGTGGCCCCGAAACGTTGCACTCCTTTTGTGATGTGACTTTTTTTTCATTAAAAACCTTTCTGGACAACTTTTTTGCTGATCCATGGTGTTCTGGCGAAAATGTATGTTTGCTTGATGTTTCCAACTGGTAATCGCTGCAGCACTCAATACTTTTGTGCCTTTTGTACTGGGAACGTGTGCGATTGGAATATCATATTGACTCTCTGAGACCTGCACTGAGAGAAATGAAGGTGTAGAATTAGGTGTGTCACAGTCAAGTACTTGGGGGCAATCTGCTATCGGTACAACAACGTCAGATTGTACTAGGCAAATTTCCCTGCCCCAGCTGCTGCACCGCCGAAAGAAGTTCACTCCCAGCCATCCACATGCTCAGGGGTTGAATGCTAGCTTGGCTAAATTGCTAGTACTTCAACTGCTGCCTTTTCAGTTGGTAGACTCTGCCCCCTTCCGTGAGTTTGTGGAATGTGCGGTTCCTCAGTGGCAGGTTCCCAAAAGCCACTTTTTCTCACGGAAGGCGATTCCAACTCTCTACCGGCATGTGGAAGGCAATGTCTTGGCCTCGCTGGACAGGGTGGTTAGTGGTAAGGTGCATATTACCGCTGACTCTTGGTCCAGCAGGCATGGACAGGCACGTTACCTATCTTTCACTGCGCACTGGGTGACTCTTCTGGCAGCTGGGAAGGATGCAGGACAGGGTGCAGTAGTGTTGGAGGTTGTTCTGCCACCACGCCTCCAAAATACTAGTAGTGGTGATTCTGCCACACCTCTCTCCTCCACCCCCTCCTCTTCTTCTTCCTCCATGGCCTCTTCCTGTGCTGATTTGTCTTCGGAACCAGCAGTGCTCCGTAGGCATTCAAGGGGCTATGCAAGCACGCAGGCAAAAAAATGCCATGCGGTGCTTGAGCTGGTGTGCTTGGGGGACAGGAGCTACACTGGGGCAGAGATTCTGTGAGCTTTGCAGGGGCAGGTTCAGAGGTGGTTGATGCCACGCCAGCTTAAGGCAGGTATGGTGGTTTGTGACAATGGCACCTACCTCCTCTCCACCCTCCGACAGGGACAACTGACCCATGTGCCCTGTTTGGCTCACGTCCTTAACTTGATGGTGCAGCGGTTCTTGGGCAGGTACCCGGGCTTACAGGATGTCCTGAGGCAGGCCAGGAAAGTCTGTGTGCATTTCTGCAGGTCATATAATGCCAGTGCTTGGCTGGTTGACCTCCAAAAGGAATTTAACCTGCCCAAGAACCACCTAATCTGTGACATGCCCACCAGGTGGAACTCAACGTTGGCCATGCTGCAGCGGCTGCACATGCAGCAGAGGGCCATCAATGAGTACCTGTGCGACTATAGCACCAGGACAGCGTCAGGGGAGCTTGTTTTTTTTTTCCCACACCAGTGGGCCATGATCAGGGATGCATGCACTGTCCTGTCACCATTTGAGGAGGCCACGAGGATGGTGAGCAGTAACAGCGCATGCATCAGTGACACTGTCCCCCTCGTCCACCTGTTGGAGCACACGCTGTGTGGAATAATGGACAGGGCACTTGAGGCAGAACAGAGGCAGGAAGAGGAGGACTTCCTTAGCTCTCAAGGCCCCCTTTATCCAGACAGTGTTCCTGCGTGCCCGCCAATCACACAGGAAGAGGAGGAAGAGGAGGATTGTGTCAGCATGGAGGTGGAGCCTGGCACTCAGCATCAGCAGCAGTCTTTAAGGGATCATTCACAATTCCAAGAAACCCATAGACTTGTACGTGGCTGGGAGGAGGTGGCTGCGGATCATGTCATCCTTAGTGACCCAGAGGACTCCGGACCGAATGCCTCAGCAAACCTACGCTGCATGGCCTCCCTGATCCTGCTTAGTCTGCGGAAGGATCCTCGTATTTGTGGTATCAAGGAGAGGGATCAATACTGGCTGGCAACCCTCCTTGATCCACGTTACAAGGGTAAGGTTGAGGACCTTATCTTGCCATCGCAGAGGGAGAAGAAGATGAAATATCTTCGGGAGGCCTTGCAGAAAGGTCTGTGCAACGCGTTCCCAGAGACTGGGAGGTTACAAACTCCTGTTCCTGGACAACGTGTTGCTGAGGCTTCGGTCAGTCAAAGAAGGAGCGGTGGAGAAGGTGGCCCTCTGACCGATGCGTTCAGACAATTTTTTAGTCCGCATCCCCAAGGTATGATCGATTCCAGCAACCATTGCCAGCGTCTGTTTTACATGGTGCAGGAATACCTAGGGGCAAGATCTGACTTGGACACCTTTCCCACTGAAAATCCTCTGGGTTACTGGGTCTTGAGGATGGATCACTGGTCAGAGCTTGCACAGTATGCAATTGAGCTACTGGTCTGTCCTGCATCCAGCGTTCTTTCGGAACGCACATTCAGTGCTGCTGAAAGCTTTGTAACCGATCACAGATCGACTGACCTTCATAAAAATGAATCAGTCTTGGATCACCACCGGCTACCAAGCACCTGATGATGATGTAACCGAATAATTTTTTTTAAAATGTCAGATCCCTTCAAGACTGCCTATGCTGGTACTAAGTGAATATCCTGTTATGCTGAGTGACTATCCTCTTCCTCCTCAATGATCATGCTGATAGCTTGTAAGAATATTTTTGGTTCTGGGCGCCGCCACCAGTGGCTAAGGCCCAATTTTTCAGCCCCTGTTTAACAGGGGCGTGTAATTACAATTTTTGATGCAACACTTTGCAGCAGGGCTCGTTCCTACGCTCCAACTAGAGTATCTGTGAGGGGTTGCAGTGTTGTGGCACCAATGCCTAAGGCCCAATTTTTCTGCCCCTGTTAAACAGTGACATGCGATTACAATTCTTGATCTAATATTTCACAGCAGGGCCCGGTTCTGCGCCCACCAAGAGTAACTGTGAGGACTTACAGTGTTGTGGCACCAGCACCACCACCAAAGTCCCAATTTTTCTGCCCCTGTTCAACAGGTGGATGTAATTACAATTCTTCATCTAATATTTCACAGCAGGGCCTGTTCCAGCTCCCACCAAGAGTAACTGTGAGGACTTACAGTGTTGTGGCAACACCACCACCACCAAAGGCCCAATTTTTCTGCCCCTGTTCAACAGGTGCATGTATTTACAATTCTTGATCTAATATTTCACAGCAGGGCCCGTTTCTGCGCCCACCAAGAGTAACTGTGAGGACTTACAGTGTTGTGGCACCAGCACCACCACCACCACCACAAAAGGCCCAATTTTTCTGACCCTGTTCAACAGGGGCATGTAATTACAATTCTTGATCTAATATTTCACAGCAGGGCCCTGTGAGGGCTTACAGTGTTGTAGCAACACCTAAGGCCCCAATTTCTACAGAGTATATAGGGCAGGCCCCTACTTTCAAACATCCAACTTACAAACGACTCCTACTTGCAAACGGAAGGAGACAACAGGAAGTGAGATGAAATCTACCCCTAGGAAGGGAAATTCTCTGCTGTAAGAGTTATTATGGGAAAAACGTGTCTCCTCTCCACTGATGCTTTATCGCCAATCCTTGTTTCACTAAAAACCTCAAATTGTCAAAAAACATTTGTCATTGGGACAGAAAGTGAGGTGAAATCTTCTGAAGAGGTGCACAGATAGCAAAACAAATGTCACAGGGGTGATAACCCTTCCCTATGTTTTCCAAAAAGCTTAAAAATAGATTTTTTGGCTGGAGCTACACTTTAAAAATGTACCAGTTCAAAATTACAACAGATTCTACTTAACAACAAACCTACAGTCCCTGTCTTGTTTGCACCGCCTGTATACTGCTATTCAGAGTAGCAAGGGCCTGGTAATGGACTGGCCTGGTAATTCCCCTGCACGCCAATGCCACGCCCCTGGTCTCTGGACGCGTGGCGTTGATCCGGCCTGCGCCGGCGCGTGGGCACTCTGGGATATACATCCGGCATTGTAGATGAGGGAGGTTGTTTGGCGCCATTCGCCGGGCGGTTATCGCTCGGGTAGACGCCTTCCCTCTCTCCCATATTTGCCGACGTGACGTTGGTGGCAAACAGTGGTCATGGGGGTATACTTACACTCCCCATTGCACAAACGGGTACTCTCTGGATGGACCGGCGCTCTCTGGGTAGCAGACCTGGTCATTACACATACTTGCATATGCACATACAAGGTAATCCATAATTCACATTATTTCATGATTTCTTTCTTTTCTTTTTTGCATCATTCATTTTTCTTCTTTACCTTTGCACTCTTTTTCCCTCAACGTTTAGGCACTTTCACATTATTGTTTTTTCTTTTTTAGTGTAGTGTTTTCCATGTCCTTTCTCACTTTTCATCACACCAGTCACCTATACTTACATAGATTGGAACTTTTGCCTCACCAGTTAAATTTATCATCAGTCTCACACAACCTTCACATATTTTTTACACACATTTTCACATTTATTCACAGATAATCTTATGAACCATGCACACACTTGGATTTTGGTGGGGTTCACCTCCCCAGTCACGCCGCATCCTTCAGGGTTTCCCACCGTCCATCCACTGTTTTTCCGCCTCTGCTCCCGGGGGAGACAATTTGTCCGCAGCTTTGCCTAGGCATCCACTGCCGCACCCCACACCCATGCAGAACCTGTAAGTATGGGTGAATATGTATTATTTCCCCGTCTCCTTCTTTTGGTATGATCTACACAATTATTGCTCACCTTTCAATTTCAATTTTATAGACATCCCTACAGCGTCTGCTCCTGAAGAGTGACCAAATAGTCACGAAACACGTCGAGCTATAGACGCAACAATCATGGATACACATCCAGTTGTTTGAACTAATTATGCTGCTACATTATGTTTACAGTCAGTGATCCTTTTACCTTTATATATGGGGTGTCCTACATGAATTGTATTTTATGTTTATATATATATATTATGATCTATTATGTAATTTACTCTAGAAGGTTTGCAGGTTGCAACGTCTATCTGTGCCATTGACATTTTTTATCGTATGTTGTAATCGTGGAATAAATTTTATTGTACAATATCCCAAGTGTCTTCTTGCTCTCCAGCTGCATGCTTCACACAAAGTCCCAAACTCTTCCTTTTTTTTCTTTGCTGCGCAAAAACCGGGATGGAGGCACCCCTGATATTCAGAGGCCTCATATAAGGTCCCACTTCTCCCCTAAACATGGACTGGGGGGGTACCCATGCCGTTTGTCTCACTGATTTTCATCCATATTGCTGGGACCCAACATTACATTAAAGCCGCAAGCAGTTTTAAATGACTTTTATTCCTTTAAAAATGTCATTTTGTGCAGGAACTGTTCTAAGCACGGGAAACACGCGCCATTTTACAGGCATACTATAGACACCCCCCAGGTATGATATTTAAAGGAATATTTCACTTTTTTCACTTTAAGCATCATTAAAATCACTGCTCCCAAAAAACAGCCGTTTTTAAAAACTTTTTTTTGCATTGATACATGTCCCCTGTGGCAGGACCCGGGTCCCCAAACCCTTTTTAAGACAATACCATGCAAATTAGCCCTTAAATTTAGCACTTTTGATTTCGAACGTTCGAGTCCCATAGACTTCAATGGGGTTCTAAAGTTTGCGCAAATTTTCGGTCCGTTCGCAGGTTCTGGTGGGAACCGAACCAGGGGGTGTTCGGCTCATACTTAGTGGGAGAGGAGAGGGAGTTGTATAGAGAGAAAGGTTAAGCCAACCCAAGCGAACCCCCCCAAGCATGGGGCAGAGCAACCAAACAGATCATAAGAATATCCAGCTAGGGGTGGCAATCCCCCATGGAGCTCCCCCTCTGAGCATGTGGCACGCGACCCCGCCGCAGATGTGATCCGTAATAGACCCGGAAAGAAGCCGAGTCGACGCCCATAATGGATGGAGATAAAAGTGAACGGGCGAGGCAGTGGGGGCCCATGTCACCCACCCACCAGAGCACAAGGACGCCAGCTCGATAGGAACTAATCCCATCGCCTGGCAACCAAACAAAAGGCCGACGCGATGACATGGTCATCCAACGACCTTTGTGCGCTGGATGGCCTCCACTACGGGTACAGAGAAGCACCGCCCCACCTAGTGGGTCAAAAGTGCAGCACAGGCGCACCCAAATGTAAGAAAAGCAGCTAGGACATAGACTTAGATATTGCAAAGTTAGCAGTAATAGAAAAATCAGTGTATAAAGCTGAAACATACAGCTGGAAGTTCCAATACCATTAGGCACAGGCAGAATACATACAGATACAGACAAAAGGGGACATAAAAACATAAACATAAAGACAGACACAAGGAAAAGCAAAAACATATATAACAGACATGAAAAAGATCTCATGGAGCATATAACATAAGAGGTGGCAAATGTGACATAATTGCCATTCCTTATCAATTCATCAAGACATTATATGGGCAAAAGCAGTAGCAAAAAACCTGGCAGACTGACTACATATTCCTCTCAGATACCCCTGATTTGAAACCCTCAAGAAAAGGTCTGAAAGAAATACAATCATTCAGTTCTAGGGTGAAGGTGGCGTTAAGACGGAATATCCACATGTTGAAACAGGGTCTTGATCCAGTCTCCGCCATGAATTCCCTGATGGACTGGGTCTAAAATTAAGAATGAGATCTTAGGAAAAAGACCCCCATGCACTGCCGTGACATGTCGCCCCAAAGGGAGATTAGGGTCACAGTTTTTCATGGCATGAATGTGCCTTTAGGCTCATTGCCGAAAGTCTTGCCCACATAGAAACAGGAACACTCACAGAGAAGTAAATATACTACACCCTCTGTTTTACAATTGCCATAATGTTTTGAATGATATTCCTCACCATTAAGTAGAAGTGTATCGGTTTCATGTGCATGTACCTGCAGTAATTACAGCCTCCACAAGTAAAGGTACCCCATCTCTTACAGGGATTTCTACCCGAGGGGGCCTTTGAACTCACTAGACACCAGGTTGTCTGTTATGGAACGGGCCTTCCTGAAGGTGAAAGGTGGAATAGGGGGAACAAAGGTACCAGCAATGGGGTCCATTGTGAGCACATGCCAATATTTGTTCACAATCCTTCTGATTTCTTTATGTTGGTTTAAAAACCTAGTAATAATCCGAATTGGACTAGTGGTTTTTGGTATAGTGGTTTTGTTGTAAAGAAGATTGTGACGTGTATTGGCACATGCTCGCCTGAATGCACTCTTGAGGCAGGTATGGGAATAACCACTTGCCAGAAGTCTAGTTTTAGGGCATCTGCCTCTTTTTTGAAAACAATGTCTTCTGTGCAATTGCGCCTGATTCTCAGGTATTGACTATAGGGCATCGATGTAATCAAAGGTTTGGGGTGGAAACTATCAGCGTGTAGGATACAGTTTCCAGCCGTGTCTTTACAAAAAAGGCTGTTGGTTATGAGGCCATCACTGTCCTTGTGTATCTGAAAATCAAGGAAAGTGATGGAGTCATTGTCATGGTTCATAGTGAAATGTAAATTGAAAGTATTGTCGTTGATGCACTGAAAAAAAGAACAAAGCAGTTCAGGAAAGCCATTCCAGACTAGAAAAATATTGTCTATACATCTATACCAAAATGGTATACAGTTGTGAAATATGGACATGCTCTTAGATACACTAATCATACGTTCCCACTCCCCCAGGTACAGGTTGGTGTAGGATGGGGCACAACAATTCCCCATCGCTATGCCCTGCATCTGGAGGTAGTTTGACCCGTTGAATGAAAAGTAATTATGTTGTAAAATAAAATGCAATGCATCAACGACAAATTGATTCAAAATGCGATCATCTTTACTGGTTTGTGCAATAATGCGTTTTATGCATGCTAAACCCTACTCGTGAGGAATCAAGCTATATAATGCCTCGACGTCGATAGTAACAACCATACAATCTATCTACAATTGTAACAAATTAATTGTATCCCGTATGTAGCTAGGTCAATAGAGCACATGTGGACAGAGATACCCGTCAACAAATCTACTCAAATTCTCTGTGAGTGAACCGTTCCCTGATATAATAGGTCTACCTGTGGGATGTTGAAGACTTTTGTGTATTTTGGGCAAAGAGTAAAAGGTAGGGGTGCATGGAAAGTCCGTGCGAATGAAATCCCAATCATTTTTGGAAATCGCATTATTTGCATACGCCTCATCGACTAGTTGATAGGATTCCTTTTGAAAAACCACAATCTTAGCGGTCGAAATATGGCAATACCATTCTTTATTCTTAAGGATTCTATCACACGTCAATGTATTTTTGATTATCCATTTAAGATGTTCCCCCCTTGTCTGAGGGTTTCACCGTGATTGTGGTATTTGACGCTAGTGAGCGAAGAGCATTCCGTTCACTAAAAGAAAGATTGGGATTCCTATGTTTTACATTCAATTTTTTGATCTCACTACAGATTAGTTTGATAAATGCCATGATGTTAGAATTAACGGTAAGTGCTGGGAATTTATCAGATTTTTTCTTATTCACAGGTCTAATAAGATGTTCGTAATAGGCTCTCCCTGTATATTGACTTATTTCCATCTTAGCCTGTCTTTTCATTTCCTCTACTCTGACTAACATAGTCAGTGTAGTGTTGACTCTGTGCACTTCATCCTCCCTTCTTACCCTACAGGTGTTTGATATCTATTCCAACACTGAGATATTTATTTAACAAGGCTATTCCCTGATACTCATCTCAGTGACTTTCGCCTTACTTCGGTATCCAGTTAAAAGTAAGCACTGCATGTGTATTTTTATTTCTATTTTTCTATACTGGTTTCAGTAATGCCCGCGGGGTCATAGGCTATAGACACACTTTTGTGTGTATATATATATATATATATATATACATACACATATACATATATATATATATATATATATATATATATATATATATATATATATATATATATATATATATATATATATATATATATATATATATATATATGTATATATATATGTATGTGTATATATATATGTATGTATGTGTAAAAAGTGTAAAAAAGTATACAAAAAAGTTTAAGTCTCCATATCTAAATTTAGAGAATGGCCAATAAAATATTCTATTTATTTCAATTATAGATTATAGTCTTGGTCAGGACACCACCCTCTATCGGTTTTGGGTCCCTTCACTTTGGACCCACTTTAAAGCTCAGCCCGTTGTCCACCTCTGACCCCTTAGTGAGGTATGTTTGGAATTCATTGTTCACCCATTATGCTTTATATCTTAATTAACATGTGCTTATTTTGCTCGCACATGCAATTTACTATGCATTTTTAATATGGTTTGTAGTTTATATCTATGCTTGTCTATATGATTCCAACAGACTTGGACCTCTCATATCGCTGAATTTTCAGGCTGTGGGTCAGATTCATCTCCCATTAGTCTGCTCTCCCTTTTGGCCTCCACTTTTTGGCTGACGTATTTGCATCCATCCCTCCTTGTGTGGTGCATTGTGTGTCACCACAGCCACTTTTCTCCTTGTCGTCTTTCCCTCCCTTCGTTGTCCACTCCTGATGTAAAACATCAGGATACCTGCATGTGTAAATATATGGTCAGTAAAAAATGTTTTTCAAAATTATATAATGCTTGTCTATGGACAAAATTCTGTGTCCCAATTTGTGTATGCATATATCTTGTGTTTACTCATATTTTTATGAATTATAGATTGCATAGATGTCTACACCACTTTCTCCTGATGAAGATGAATTACGCCAAAAACCTCAAAACGCATAGAGCTTCACTCTGTACAATCACACATGAGTGTTGTAAATAGTGGCTTGATTATGTTCTCTTATCCTTGACATCAATTGAATATGCAGTGTTAATAAAAACCTTTATGTATTGATGTTTTTTAGATTTTGTATTAAACTATATTTTTTATATTTCATTGTTTGCATACACTATTTTTGGAGTCATTGCCCTATAAAGTCCCGTTAGAGGATTTAGTTGCCTTTTTGATGTGTTATTAGGGATGTGAGCAATCTCTCCTATTCCCCACTAGAACTGAACTACTTTTTCCATATATCTCTATTTCCGGGTAGCAAATACCCATCCCTGGCTTTTCAGTTAAATTTTACTGGGGATCATTTATAGTCATGCACTAAAAATAACCAATTATGCAGGAAAAAATTGGGACATGACTATGTCTGAGTTTTACAAGGATTTTGTACACAATGAGCAGAAAGACACCGAACTTTCATCCTTGTTCTTTAACTGCTTGCCGACCAGCCGCCGCCATTTTACTGCGGTAGGTCGGCATGATCCCACGAACTGTCGTAGCTGTATGTTGGCTCGTGGGATTTGGATAGCAGGCACGCACCGCCGGAGGTGCACGCACACGCCTGCTGTACTGCGGGGTGCCGATGCTCGTGGCTGACGGTCGTGATGACCACCTGCCACGAGCGATCGCGAGCATGAGGGACAGAACACGGAAGTGTTTCTGTAAACACACAAATCCGTGTTCTGTTCTGAGAGGAGTGACAGATCGTGTGTTCCTATTAGCTAGGAACCACGATCCGTCACTTTCTCTAGTTAGTCCCTGCCCCCTTCAGTTAGAATCACCTCCCAGGGAACATAATTAAACCCTTGATCGCCCCCTAGTGTTAACCCCTTCACTGACAGTGACATTTTTACAGTAACCAATGCATTTTTTTAGCACTGATCACTGTATAACTGCCAATGGTCCCAAAAATGTGTCAAAATTGTCTGATGTGTCCGCCATAATGTCACAGTCACAATAAAAATCGCAGATCGCTGCTAGTAAAAAAAAATAATAAAAATGCTATAAATCTATCCCCTATTTTGTAGATGCTATAACTTTTGCGCAAACCAATCAATATACGCTTATTGCAATTTTTTTACCAAAAATATGTAGAAGAATACATATCGGCCTAAACTGAGAAAAAAATTAGCTTTTTTTTAAAAAAAAATGGGGATATTTATTATAGCAAAAAGTACAAAATATTGTGTTTTTTTCAAAATTGCCGCTCTTTTTTGTTTATAGCGCAAAAAATAAAAACCGCAGAGGCAATCAAATACCACCAAAAGAAAGCTTTCTGTGTGGGAAAAAAAGGACATCAATTTTGTTTGGGTGCAGTGTCATATGACCGCGCAATTGTTAGTTAAAGCGACACAGTGCCGAATCGCAAAAAATGGCCCGGTCATTCAGCAGCCAAATCTGAAGTGGTTAATTTAAGGAAATTTCTGGTAAAAATGTCATCTATTCACTGGCACATACACTCCTTTGAGCAGTATATCAAAGCTAAAATCAACCCCCTTGGTCTAAGGGTACAGATATTTTCCACTCTAGACCATATGGAGGCATCCTTTAAAGAAAAATGGGAAGATAATCTTTTAACATGCTCAAGGGAGATGATGTCCCTCTTAATTAATGAATACCAGAGAAGAATAAAACACATGGATAGAGAAATCGATTTAGTCTATACACAGCTGGCTAATTTCAAGAGCCATTTGGCATATTCGCAATATGAAAAAGATCTGAATGAACATCTAGAACAATGTAATCAAGATATCTTGATTACTAAAGAGAAAAAAATAATTAGAGACAAGGTGGCTTTCCAGGAAAATAAAGCATATTCTTGGAATGATACACACTTTAGAACTAGATCTAATTATAATAACAGACCAATGAATAAGGAACAAAGTTCGTCAGATGTTTCATCTATATCTTCTCTTTCTGTTTCCTCTAGAGGGGCTTCTAGTTTTAACAAATCACGAAAAACTAAAAGGAAGTCACCGGGCGGTAGGAGCAACGAAAATTCCAATATAGATAAAAAATATATTTTGGAGAAACCTCCCAGTAACAGCACAGGCAAAAGTGCCCACACGGTGTTAGGTGGTTTGGCTTCTCTGCACTCTACCTCTATAGCTTCCTTGGTCACCAATACCATTGCATCTCTCAATGCACCTCCTAAATTGACTGCACTCCTTACAGAGTGTCAAACCCCCTCAGCTTCATCATGATTGGATCCCTTTGGATCTAATACTGAATTGGGTTTAGATCATAATGCTCAGACTGACTCTACTATTCATCCTTCTTCTGACGCCAATTTAAATATTGTAAATTTATCTACATATAGTCTCACACCAACTGAGACTGAAGTTTTAACACGAGGTTTGAGTTTCTGTCCTAGCAATGACCTCTATAAATTTGAGGTGATAAAAGATCTCCAATTATTTGCGAGGAAAATAATCCTAAAACAATTATATTCAAAGGAGGGAGTAAGCAATCCCCTCTTGAACCCCAAGAACTTTAGGCAATTGACTCTCTCATTGCTCTTTTAGAGGAAAATTATCCCCCTGACCTTATTGATCGAATTGATTGGAGAATTCGCTTCAATGTCCTGATCAATCAGTTAAAAATCCACATCCTATTACCGTATATTGTGAAATAAGTCAATATACAGGGAGAGCCTATTACTAACATCCTATTAGACCTGTGAATAAGAAAAAAACTGATAAATTCCCAGCACTTAACGTTAATTCTAATGTCATGGCATTTATCAAACTAACCTGCAGTGAGATCAAAAAATTGAATGTAAAACATAGGAATCCCAATCTTTCTTTCAGAGAACGGAATGCTTCGCTCACTAGCATCAAATTACACAATCACGGTGAAACCCTCAGACAAAGGGGGGAACACTGTGATTATGGATAATCAAAAATACATCGACATGTGTGATAGAATCCTTAAAAATAAAGAGTAGCATGCCATATTTCGACCACTAAGATTGTGATTTTTCAAAAGGAATTCTATCAACTAGTCGATGAGGTGTATGCAAATAATGCGATTTCCAAAACTGATTGGGATTTCATTCGCACTGACTTTCCATGCACCCCTATCTTTTACACTTTGCCCAAAATCCACAAAAGTCTTCAACATCCCACAGGTAGACCTATTATATCGGGGAACGGTTCACTCATGGAGAACTTGAGTAGATTTGTTGACGGGTATCTCCGTCCACATGTTCTCAATTTACCTAGCTACATAAGGGATACAATTCATTTGTTACAAATTATAGCTGGATTGTATGCCCCCCTCCAATGCTATGTTGAGTACTATCGATGTGGAGGCATTATATAGCTCGATTCCTCAAAAGAAGGGTTTAGCATGCATAAAACGCATTATCGCACAAACCAGTAAATATGATCACGTTTTGAATCAATTTGTCGTTGATGAACTGCATTTCATTTTACAACGTAATTAATTTTCATTCAACAGGGTCCCACTACCTCCAGGTGCAGGGCGTAGCGATGGGGACTTGTGCTCCATTCTACGCCAATCTGTACCTGGGGGAGTGGGAACGCATGATTAGTGTATTTGAGAGCATGTACATATTTCACGACTATATACCATTTTGGTATAGATATATAGACAATATTTTTCTAGTCTGGAACGGCTCTCCTGAACGGCTTCGTTCTTTTTTTCAGCCCATCAACGACAATACTTTCAATTTACCTTTAAATATGAACCATGACAATGACTCCATCACTTTCCTTGATGTTCAGATACAGAAGGACGGTGATGGCCTCATAACCAACAGTCTCTTTCGTAAACCCACGGCTGGAAACTGTATCCTACACGCTGATAGTTTCCACCCCAGACCTTTGATTACATCGATACCTTATAGTCAATACCTGAGAATCAGGTGCAATTGCACAGAAGACATTGTTTTAAAAAAAGAGGCAGATGCCCTAAAAATGTGACTTCTGGCACATGGGTATTCCCATACCTGCCTCAAGAGGGCATTCAGGTGAGCATGTGCCAATACATGTCACGATTTTCTTTACAACAAATCCACTACACCAAAAACCACTGGTCCAATTCAGATCATTACTAGGTTTTCAAACTAACATAAAGAAATCAGAAGGATCGTGAACAAATATTTGCACATGCTCACTAAGGACCCCATTGCTGGTGCCTTTGCTCCCCCTATTCCAGCTTTCACCTTCAGGAAGGCCCATTCCACCAAAGACAACCTGGTGTCTAGTGAGTTCAAGGGCCCCTCGGGTAGAGACCCCTGTAAGCGATGGGGTACCTTTACCTGTGGAGGCTGTAATTACTGCAGGTACATGCACACAAAACCCGATACACTTCTACCTAATGGTGAGGAATATCATCCAAGACATTACGCTAATTGTAAAACAGAGGGTGTAGTATATTTGCTTCTCTGTGAGTGTTCCTGTTTCTATGTGGGCAAGACTAAGATGGAGTTTTGGCAACGAGCCTAAAGGTACATTCATGCCATGGAAAACTGTGACCCTGATATCCCTTTGGGGCGACATGTCACGGCAGGTGCTTCTAGGCTGCTCCTGGAAGAGAGGGGATTTTACCGGATATTCCTGACCTATGAGTCATACATCTGCTTGCTTGGTAAGCTTTCATGAGGCTCTCCCTGTATATTGGCTTATTTCCATCTTACAACGCTGTATCCTGGCCTAGGCCGACAAGGCCCAGGCCTAGGGCAGCACTTTACAGGGGGGTGACACGGAAAGAGTCCCCTCTGGCTTGCGCTACACTGTTAGTGTAGCGCCAGTCTTATGGGGTGGACTGGGCTGACAGGCAAATTAGTCTGGCTCCCCAATAAAGCAGCTGCACTTCTTCCGGTATGCGGCGGCCGGAATTCCGCAACTGTGGGGGGCGCCACTTCTAATTTTGACTGTCCTGTTATCCTGGACCACAAACCTTCCTCACTGTGCTATATGTTTTCTGCTGCACCATTGGCATGGTTATATCTTCTTAGTCCTCTCCATAAAATTATCAGAAATTTGTGCTTAAAGTATAACTATAGGCAACACTTTTTTTCCATTTTGGATAGAATAAGGGAGGGTTATAGCCCCTGTCAGTTTATTTTTTTATCATCCCTGTCCCATTGCAGAGATTTCCCTTCACTTCCTGCCCCATAGCCAAACAGGAAGTGAGAGGAAATCTATGCAAATTAAGGGAATCCATTGCCCCCCCCACCCAGGCCCTCAGAACTAGTGTCCCCACTCGAAAATTTCAAAACAGCAAGGGGTGTGGCCTTGACAGGAAGGGGTGTGTCATATTTAAATTAGAGGGTGCACGTGTTTAGTCAGGCCTAGGGCAGCACAAAGCCTAAATACACTACTGCCATCTTAGCCTGTCTTTTCATTTCCTCTACTCTGACTAATATAGTTAGTGTAGTGTTGACTCTGTATATATGTGTGTGTGTGTGTGTGTGTGTGTGTGTGTGTGTGTAAAAAAGTATGCAAAATAGTTTAAGTCTCCATATCTAAATTTAGACAATGGCCAATAAAATATTCTATTTATTTCAATTATAGATTATAGTCTTGGTCAGGACAACACCCTCTATCGGTTTTGGGTACCTTCACTTTGGACCCACTTTAAAGCTCAGCCCCTTGTCCACCGCTGACCCCTTAGCGAGGTATGTTTGAAATTCACTGTTCACGCATTATGCTTTATCTCTAAATTGACATGTGCTTATTTTGCTCGCACATGCAATTTACTATGCATTTTAATATGGTTTGTAGTTTATATCTATAATTGTCTATATGATTCCAACAGACTTGGATCTCTCATATCGCCGGATTTTCAGGCTGTGGGTCGGATTCATCTCCCATTAGTCTGCTCCCCCTTTTGGCCTCCACTTTTTCGCGGACGTGTTTGAATCCGTCCCTCCTTGTCTGGTTGAATGTTTTTCAAAATTATATAATGCTTGTCTATGGACAAAATTCTGTATCCCAATTTGTGTGTGCATATATCTTGTATTTACTCATATCTTTATGAATTGTAGATTGCAAAGATGTCTACACCACTTTCTCCTGATGAAGAGGAATTACGCCAAAAACCTCGAAACGCATATAGCTTCACTCTGTACAATCGCACATGAGTGTTGTAAATAGTGGTTTGATTATGTTCTCCTATCCTTGACATCAATTGAATATGCAGTTTTGATAAAAACCTTTATGTAATGATGTTTTTTAGATTTTGCATTAAACTATATTTTTTATATTTCATTGTTTGCATACACTATTTTTGGAGTCATTGCCCTATAAAGTCCCGTTAGAGGGTTTCGTTGCCTTTTTGATTATTTTGTGGGTAGAGGGGCAATGTCTTGGCAGCAAATTGGAGCTAATCCTGAATAATATTTTTATTTGATCATAAACTCATATTTCATTTCAGCTACTGTTGTCTGTGTTTCTTATCTGTCTAATTCACAAATTGCTCCAATAGTGCAAATGTACCTTATTTGCTACATGAGGTGACAATATATTCTTCAGCTAACTATTATGGTGTGCTGTGGGTCTGCTACACACACACAATGTTTTTGTTCTTAATGGTTCTAATGCATGAAGTTCTAAAACATTATGCCTTTTCAACTCTTATGATTTTTTGGAGGACTAAAAATTTCAGGAGTTGGCCACTTTTTAAGAGCACATTGTCACTGTAACTACAACTACTTAACAAATACACTGGTATTGAGCATTGAAATAATAAGCCACACATTGTTTAGTAAAAACCAATTTACTCAAAGCACATTCACATGTGCGTTTTAAGGTTTTAAAACAAACCAACATCTTGGTGTATAACATGTTTGTTTTGCATTATTTCCCCTTTTTTGAGGCTAAACAGGCATGTTCAAAAACATTAGATACACATTCCAAACTCAGGAACTTACAAAGTTCGATTTTGGTAAAGTGAAGGCCAAATGAGACATTAGTATCCCAAGACTGTGTGGATGTGGCCTTCTTCATATGGGGTGATCTCGCCCCTTTAAAAGCCAAAATTTGAAGCCATGTACAAGTAGAGGCATAACAATTAAAATATCCTCATGATCCCATGCCCCAAATGTGTGTAATTACAAACAACTTTTTTCCTAAACCCACAAAACACACAGTGTGTCAACATGTGCTAGCTTCCATCACGGGGTATCAATGGATGTGTTTTGGGGGTGCAACCCCTTCCTCTGAGCTTCTATAGTTATGAGGAAGGGGTTGCAGCCCCAAAACATATCCATTGATACCCAGTGATGGTAAATAGCACATGTTGACACATTGTGTGTTTTGTAGCTTTTGGCAAACTAGATGTATAGAAATACAAACATTTTAGGCATGGGATCACGAGGGAAAAAAGAATGTTAAGGCACAATTTGGGAGCACCTTCAAATTTGGGGTTTTATATTCTTAAAAACACTGAAAAATTACAATTCACATTAGTTAGTGCAGTGTTTCCCAACCCTCCTCCTCAAGATGCAAACCCAGGTCATGTTTTCTATACTTGTAGAATTTGGCACAGGTGATGTTGTCATGTTCACTGTTAGTAATTCGACCAGTAATTTTATGACTGAGGAAAATACAGAAAACATGACCTGGTGGTGCACCTAGAAGAGTGGAGTGGAGAAACATTGAGTTCTGTCCCTAAACTTTAACATCTCCAAGTCCCAAAAACATGTTAAATCAGAAAAGGGCAAACTGGAGCCATCATGTGAAATCAAAAACTTCAGACCAGGCAAGAGGAAATTAAAATTTGGCAAGCATGTCCACAAAATCTCTCATTCTTCGCTACAAAGCAGTGACAACCTCCTTGATTTTCTCCAGATCGTTCAAACAATACAACATATCTGCACTCATTCTGCCAATGTCACCGGCGCATACGCATCTCTCCCGTTTTTCACGGCACACTCTGAGTGCCGTTACACCATCTATCCGTTGATAGGATGACGTGCGATTTCCTCTCCCAGCGGCACTGCGATCAAAACCCGTGAGACTGCAGATTCTCTCTGCACTACCATAGCAGGGATTAGCCGCCGCATACAGCAGCCTGACAGGCAGGCACACGGCAAAATGGCAAAACTGCTATACAATTCTGCACTCTCAGGTCGGCTATGAGCGGCGCAGCACGGTCGCCATAAGAACATTGGATCGAAACTGAGGCTTGGTTAAGACGCGATCATGCATGCGAGAGATAACAGCAAGCCATAATGAAAGGGCGGAAGTAATATGCAGTGCAGACTCGGGAAACAATACCTAAAATCCCTGGAGAAATCATTTATAAAAGTTATTATAAAAAGTAAGTAATATGCGACTGAGGCTTATTTACAATGGATAATGTTTGCTTATAACTTCATATAATGGTCTAGATGAAAAGTGTCAACAGAGTGGGAGAGTTTACTTCCTCTTTAATGGGATAATAATGAAGCTGTTTTGCTGGTGATACTGATGGAGTTCTGCCAATTGTATTTTCAAAGGCTTTTTTTTCTAGTGATATCAAGAATATTATTATGCTTGTTTTTTTTGTTTTTTTGGGGAAAGTTACCACAACACCATTATCCCGTAGTTTTTAAGATCAAAGATACAACTATATTGTGTCCCTTGTTAATTTTACCTTGTATTTTTTTAAATGTAACTGCCTACTCTCAAACTGTAATTTGAAGTAAAACACATAGCCAAGTATTATTCTACACAATTATTTTTATTGTGCATTAAAAAAATCAAAACAATTAAATTAGAGATGCTATCTGCCATCCAAATATAAAGAACTTAAACAAAAAGTGCATTCTATGCATATAAAAATATAGAAAATATAACATATTAAATCATTATTCAACAAAACCATAAAACAAAAAAAAAAGTAGTAAAGGGGGTAGGGGTGCAAATTGAATGTGGACAAATAGAAAAGACTATCATTCTGAGCCGAACATTTTTTATTCTTGTACAAATCATTTTTGGTCACTACTGTCTATTGATATGGAAACCACTTTTTTAAGGCAGAAATATTTTAACAATAACGTCTAGTTATCATGATTGTATTTTTGGATACAAATATGTTCAACAATGCTATACCTAGGTCAAGCTGGGCTCCTCTACATCTTCATCCGGTGCAGCAGGACCTGTGTGGACCTCTGGAGCTGTGGCCTCAGCAGATGTCGAAGGGAGTGTAGACAGCGATGGCCTGGTTTCTGTCTGGTCGGACAAAAACCGCAGTCTGTGGTAATACCACAGCCTGGGGACATATATGTCATCTGCTAATGCTCCAGATCTCTGTGAGTCCATCACCTTTTTTAATGCTCTCTTTTAAAAGTACTCTTCAGGTTTGAGATTTTTGTTTTGACATAGTTGATGTCTGCCCTGGGGTACACTGGCTTCACCAATTAAAGCAGTTTCTCCAAAGCTGCCTTCCTCAAGATTTTATTTGAGTAGTTTTGACTCTTGACCTTCCAGAGATAGGGCAGCTCCTGGTACAGGTCAATGAATTGAGGCAAAAAAATCAGGTGAGGTAAATGTATCCGTCATGATAAATGATATGATGCCTGCAAGACAGAACACAAGACAAAACATAATGTCTGGCTTAACTCATAAGCTACTCCAAATCTAGGCCTCAATCTAAGCAGTATAGGCCACTAACCACCTATGCCCCAATTTCCAATTTTCCCTTCGTTTTCTGGCTCCTTTTGTGTCTTGGCGATGGCGATCGTTCATCCTCCACGCCAAGATCGTTCCTACGGCCGTTCCATCAACCGTGAGTTATGGCTTTATATACACTGCGCATGCGTCAAACTTCGCTCTCAGTGCGTCATGACGTTGGGGCGTGACAATCTCTCTTCTGCATGCGACACACACGGTGGAACATTCGGGAGGGACAACATGGCGGATTCGGTGGATTCCAGGCAGCCCCCCAGTGGTGGAGCTCATAGGAGGCATAAAGCAACCCCCATGAGCAAGGATGAGATGGTGGAGATGGTGCGCATCCTAGAGAAGCACAACTACGACTGTAAGCTGTGCAATTACGAAAGGCCCAACAGCTGAAAGAACAGCATTTTGGAGAAGGTCATCGCCGTTTTGCAGAGTGATTTTTCGGTAGAACGATCAAAGGACCAAATCAGAAAACGATGGTCTGATCTCAAACACAGTGAGCAAGACCAGATGGAGTACATACATCAGATCATAAAAAAAGTAAGCAAGATTTGTATCTAACCAATATGTATATGTGTAAATTAGCTGTCTGTATATGTTCTTTCTCCAAGTAGCTCTAGAGAATTATATATTAAGGTTATCTAAAATCTTTGTATGACTTGGTATTCGAAAGATGAAGGTAAATATAAAGCAGATATGAACATTCTTATTTGGTCATATTTTTGGACATTTCTTTATTTTTGTAACACATTTTTTACTCTTCTTTCAACAGGGAGGCACCAAAAAAGGAGGCACCAGCCAAGCCACCACAACACATGAAGGGAGGCAACAAGGGCATCCTCCCCCCCAAAAACGTAAGTGACAACTTAAAACACACTAATTTAGCCGCCGACAGGAGTGCTTTTAGGTGGGCCAAAGGCCAAAGTTCATGGGCTTGGGTCAGAACTTAAGGGATAAAGAACACTTTCTGGTTGCTGCCTGCCTCATCAGTGCCCATTAATGCAGCCTTGCCAGTGTAGACATGGGTAGAGGAGAGGCCCCGGGGATCACAGTCACACAGAGTCACGCCTGCTAGGATGCTCATCATATATCCCCTTTCCCATAGGAGACAAGAGGGGTGGGGGGCAACTGCTGGACTTTTTAAATGTTGGCACTTGTCCAGTTCTATGTATTTTTCACAGGAAAACAACCAGAGTGCTGCATGGTGGAGTCAACAAGTCAGGAGCAAACATTGACATCAGACCAAGTGCAAGGTTGGTCAACTAATGTAGCAAAATGGATGCTAGAAACAGATGAGACTTGGGGTGGCTTAATAAATGGTCTATTGTTTCTTTTTAGAGGAAAGAGAGTGTGGTGAGATGTTGTCTTGGAAGCATGGGATCTGACTTCTGGACTCAGCACAGATGTACAATACCCTGACGCGATTCACACTGAGGGCCAAAGTGACCCAGAAGAGGAAGAAAGTATTCAGGAGCCTCTTGTTTGTGCAAGTAAGTATTGTTGGACTCTTCTTTGGACATCGAAACACTCGACATGTATACACATTTGAAGCCAAATACCCACTCCACACATTAGCATGGAGAAGGAAGAGGTGGAAGGAGCTGGCAGTGTTGCTAGGTACCCGAGTTTTGGAGACCCAGGCACCAGGGCCAAGATTAAAGAATAGTTGCAATGTGTACATTCCTAGTAGTGTAGGTGTCTGAAGGGCAAGCAGGTTGCAAGCAACAATAGACTGGGTAGGTAAGCATTTACTGAATTTGACCATAACTCACTATGTAGGGCCTCAGCCACTTGACCATCGTTACCCTAATACTTTTTACTCTTCTTACTAGGTCATGATCTTCCACAATGCACTATTGGCAGAATGAGTGCAGATATGTTGCATTGTTTGAACGATCTGGAGAAAATCAAGGAGGCTGCCACTGCTTTACAGTGAAGAATCAGAGATTTTGTGGACATACTTGACAAATTTTAATTTCCTCTTGTCTGGTCTGAAGTTTTTGATTCCACTTTTTGGCTCCTGTTTGCCATTTTCTGATTTAACATGTTTTTGGCACTTGGAAATGTGAAACTTTAGGGACAGAGAGTGTTTCTCCACTCTTCTAGGTGCACCACCAGGTCATGTTTTCTGTATTTTCCTCAGTCAAAAAACAACTGTGTGAATTACTAACAGTGAACATGACAACATCACCTGTGCCAAATTCTACAAGTTTAGAGAACATGACCTGGGTTTGCATCTTGAGGAGGAGTTGGGAAACACTGCCCTAACTAATGTGAATTGTAATTTTTCAGTGTTTTTAAGAATATAAAACCCAAAATTGGAGGTGCTCCTAAAATGGGCCTTAACATTCATTATTTCCCTCATGATCCCATGCCTAAAATGTGTTTATGAAGAAGGCCACATCCATGTTGACACACTGGGGGTGATTTACTAAAGACCTGCGCCTGTGGTGCAGTGGAGAAATTGGAGCAACTGCACAAAAAACGGGCAGACAAGACATTTATTAAAAATTATGGTGCACTTATATGCACCAAACCATATTTACATAGGAAGTGCTATTGCGCACTTGCGCAATCCTTTGCGCCTACCATTAGCAAGCGCAGCCAATGTAATCTTCTACATTTTTGTCTGAATACTGTGGATAACTTTACTACAGTTTACCATCTTCTGTTACCAGGCTAAAAAGTATGTATATATTATTGTTTAAATGCACAAATTCTGTTCAGAACATGTAGATCTGTCTTACAACTAATCAAGCCTTTTTACACCCTTCTTTCAGCTTACTCAACTGCACATGCGCGTTGTCAAAGCTCACCACTTCATCCTCGCCTGACAGGGCGCACATGCTTTAGCTTGTTAAATATGTGTGTTGCACACAGGCGTATCTGTGTTCTCCAGCATGCACAACTGCTTATACATTGGGCACTTTGTAGTTCTAATCATGTTAATGAGCTTTTCCTTATCACATGAAGAATATTGCTTCCAGTTTTATTCCATTCATTCACTTCTTTTTGAAACAACTCAATATTCATTCTAGAGATCTTCCTCCAATCAACAACTGTGCGGATGTTCCCTGGACTTGTAATTGTGCATTTTATGGTGATAGTCTATATTCATTGGTGGAGCCGAAATTTCCATGAAAACATCTTTTCCTGACAGACTCCATGGCAGCATACGTATAGGTTAATCCCGCCTCTCATACCTCATAGGACCCCACTCCCATAAATCTTTGCTTCTAGTCAGAGACCGTGTTCCTTTTTTGTCCTCCTCCTAGGACCAAGATTATGTCTTACCTTATGCAGGTTTCTGCGGTCCAGTCCTGGTTGCAGGAATTTTGATGGCGGTTTTTATTTCTGGAATCCAGCAATCCCAGCTATTAGCAGGGTGGATACAGGTGACAAATGCGATGCCATGAAGAGCTTACTGGCCTGGCCATTGGCAGGCAAGCGGCAACTTGGCCGAACGTCCTAGCTATTACCGGGAGACCCTTCCTGAAACGCCCCGGTAGTGCAGTGAGTGATCGCTCCCAGTTCCAGGCTGGATCGAGATCGTGCCGTGGTGTTATCGTATATATTTTTTTATATACATGGCAGCAGTGTTTGTTTATGTTGTCTGTCTACCTGACTCTGTTTGTTTCCTATGGCTCTATGGCGGCTGGAGCACATCTGCGTTCCAGTCCGCCGCTTCTTCCGGGTTGTCTGCGCATCTGCGAACCTCGTCCGAGATCAAGGCTTGGTTCGTGCATGCGCAGTTCCAGTAAGATGGCGGTGGTCGCGCATGCGCGCGAGCTCCACTGGGCGATGTCGGCCCCATCGTAGGAGTGCCGGGGGAGCAGTGATGTCACCATCGGCGCCAAGTTTAAATGGCTGTCAGATACAGCTATTACTTGAAATATCCTGTGGGCTCAGGCGGCGGCTTCCTGGTGCACTTGTTTGAAGTTACTGAGGTAGGAAGCTATGCTGCTGGCTGATGATGACTTGCTATGGCTTGTGTTTCCTGTTTTGATTATAGGTTTGATCTTTTCAGTTACCAAGCTTTTTGCTATGGATGTGTCACCGCCCCCCAGTGGCCAACCCTTACGCTGCAGATAGGAATCTTTTCCTTCTGCTTGTCTGTTTGGGTTATCAGCCTGGAGCCTGTTTATTCCCTTTTTTCTTTCCCTTAGCCCCTCTAGGTCTGAACATTGGGATTCGGCACGCAAATATAATAACCATTCTAGATCACAACACTCCATCATTCCTCATCAAGATTA
Organism: Lithobates septentrionalis; assembly: GCA_037952835.1. Taxonomy (NCBI): domain Eukaryota; kingdom Metazoa; phylum Chordata; class Amphibia; order Anura; family Ranidae; genus Lithobates; species Lithobates septentrionalis. Next base: position 277,399 of record JBBDGP010001174.1, on the reverse strand, counting down.
TAGGCGTCCTGGATCATCTTCTAGACGTCATAGTAAAGAACCCAAATCTGGATCTGGGCACCATTCTCATCGCCATTCCAGCCACTCTGGAAGAAAAGTTTGTTGGGGATGTAGGGCTCAGGTCCTGGAAGGTAAATCCTTCTGTGAGCCATGTTATTCCCGAACCGTAAGGGAAAGAGGAGGTGGAGACCATCAAGTGGAGGCACTGGTCAGCAAGGGGGTTCAGGAATCCCTGAGCAGATCTGACTCCAACCGTACCATCATTCCTCCTGTTGACCCAGCACCAGTCCTTGTGCAGGATGACCCTGAGGCTCCGGGTCCCTCTCAGCATAACTGCTCCTTAAGTGAAGCCTCAGACAGTGAGGTGAAGGCGTTAACCCTGGCACGGGTTTTGATTTTTTTCTCTAAAGAAGGAGCGCCCAAACGTTCCCCTGTTTGGGTGAACTTGGTGAAATCATTACAGATGAATGGGGTGGCGTGAAAACAAAAAAAAAAGCTCACTACTATCGAAAATAGCAAAAATGTACCCATTTAAAAGAGAGGATGTGAAACATCTAGAGTTGGCACCTCTCATCGACGCAGCCTTAATGAGGTTGGTGAGGCACGTCACACTCCCTCTGGAAGACACCATTTCCTTTAAGGACGGTTTTGAGAGGAAGATAGATACGGACCTTAAACATATATATATATTATAGCAGATATGGCCTGTAAGCCAGCTCTGGCCCTTGCAGCCCTGTCCAAAGTGATAGAGGCCTGGACAGATGAAGTGGATTCTACCTTGGGAAGTGTCTCTGAGGAGACGGCCAGGAGCATACGATACATGAACTAAGGATGGCGTCGGTCTTTTGGGAGAAGCCTCCCTTGACATTATTCGCCTGGTAGCACGCGTCATGCTGTCTTCCGTCACAGCTAAACGTTCTTTGTGGCTGCACCCTTGGGTAGCTGATCCTGCCTCGAAACAGGCATGGTGCAGGATTCCCTCTTCGGGAACAAGCTTGACAGTGCTATCACCCGTGCCATGGGGGGTAAGTCAGGGTTCCTTCCCCAGGATCGTCACCTTCTAGGTCAGAGAAGAGCACAACCTAGGCAAGATCAGGATCATGCAAGAGATGCTCGTCGTTATAAGCCTGGTCGCGAGTTCGGGAAGAACTGGAATAGAAACCAGCCTTCTGGCCTGAAATCCTCAGAGGGAGCATCTTCTGGTGGACGTGAGGCCTCCAAGTCTTTTTGATATAGGGCCGGCCCAGATGGAGCCGGGTGGGACTTGGTTACTTCAGATCCAATATGTCTGGACAGCCTCGATAAAGGATTTCTGGACTGTCAAAACGGTCTCCTCAGGTAATTCTTGGACGTTTGTCAGTTCACCCACATTTCAGTTTGTACCCACAGTCTTGCCTTGTTTAAAAAAAAAAAAAAAAAAAAGGAAACAAGTCTTTCTATCATATGCAGTCTCTCTTGTGGCTCAGGGTGCCGCCATACAAGTTCCAACAGGTGAAAGATTTCAAGGGATTTACTCACCCCTTTTCATGGTTCTGAAAAAGATCGGCTCCTGGAGGCCAGTCATAGACTTGACCCGCTTGAATTCTTTTATCAAAAAGGAAAATTTCAAGATGGAGTCGCTTCTCACAATACGTCAGACAATTTAACCAGACTACTGACTTGTGTCCATAGATCTGAAGGATGCCTATTTCCATGTCCCGATAGCAGAGGAGTTCCAGAAGTATCTACGATATGCAGTAGACCAAGTAAACCTCCAAAATACATGTCTCCCGTTCGGGCTTACAACATCGCCTCGGGTATTTTCAAAGCACTTACTGGCTATCATGGCACTAACCAGGACCAGAGGTATCCGGTTACATCACTATCTGGACGATCTGCTGTTACTATCTCGAGACAAGGAGCAGCTGTTAATACATCGATCTCAGGTCATCTCCACTCTATCCGAGTTTCATTGGCTGTTGAACAGAGAAAAGAGCAATCTAGAGCCTACACAGTCCCTGATATTCCTCGGCGCTCAATTCAATACACTAAAGAGTACCATCTCCTTGCCCCTAGAGAAAGTTCCAGTGATTCGGGACAGAATTAGCCTCACAATGGCTTCTCCTCTTCTGAGGGCCTCACAGTGGCTCAGGATAATAGGCACCATGGTCATCACATCCCCATGGTGAAATGGGCGCAATGGAAGATGCGGCCCTTTCAAAAGGGTTTCCTCCAGCAATGGGATCCGGGGTATCTAAATGATTTCATCCAGTTAACCCCGTCCATGCGAGAGAGCCTTCCCTGGTGGCTACTACGGAAGAATCTCCTTAATTGCCATTCCATAGCACCCGTCTCCTGGATCACGATCACAATGGATGCTAGCGACAGAGGGTGGAGCGCTCTTTGCCTGACGGAGGTAGCTCAGTGAAAATGGGACTTTCCATACCGAAGGATAGTATTGAATGTTCTAGAGCTCCGAGCAGCCTTCTGTGCTCTACAAGCATTTCTTCACTTGACAAGGGGTGACTCAGTTCTCCTAAGACTGGACAACATATCAGCAGTCTCATACATCAAGAGACAGGGAGGCACTCGCAGTCTCTCCCTGCTGAGGGAAGTGGAGCCAACCATGTCATGGGCTCAGACGAATTTGACAAATCTGACAGCTGTCTATCTCCCCAGAACTCAGAACGTCCAGGCAGACTTTCTCTCAAGGGTGTCCCTAGACAACAACGAATGGTCTCTCCACACCGAGGTCTTCAGTTGGGTCCTGTCTCTGGGAATTGTACCAGAAGTGGACCTGTTTGCCTCTTCGTGCAACTTTAAGCTGAAGAGGTAATACATGAGATGTCGTTGTCCCCAGGCCTTCGGAGTGGATGCCCTGAAGGATCAGTGGAGGTTCCACAGGGCCTATGCCTTTTTCCCCAGTACCTGTCATTCTCCAGTTTTTGTCAAGACTCAGATGCGAAGAGGCCGAAAAAGCGGCGATAGTCCCGTACTGGCCCAACAGGCCATGATTTCTTCTGCTGTTACAACTCAGCTTCTTGGATCAAGTTCCTCTCCCATCCAGACCAGATCTCCTGTTGCAGGGAACGACTCTTCATTCCCAACCCATCTGCACCTGATGGCTTGGTTTTTAAGAGGGGAAGGCTGGAGGCCTGAGGTTGCCCAGGCAGGGCTATCTCTACGTTGCTGAACGCCAGGAGAGCAAGTACCAACAAAGTCTACCAAAGGATTCGGACAAAATTTGCAGACTACATTTCTATCACTGGTAGTTCTTCTAACGATCCAAAGATACAGGATACCCTAGGTTTTCTTCAAACAGGCCTGGATTTGTCCTTATCAGTTAGATCCTTGCGAGTTCAGGTTTCTGCAATCTCTGCCTTCATGGGTATATCCTGGGCTAGACACTCTCTTATTAGGCAAAGGAGCAATAAGGCTCAGATCTCAGAGTAAACCAAAGAAAACCAAGATTTTCCAAATGGGACCTCCCCCTTGTCCTGGATTTCTTCTCAGGAAGAGAAATGCAACACATGGGTCAGCTATCTATGAAGGAATCTTTCTCTCAAAAGTTGTCTTCCTGGTGGCCATAACATCGGCTAAGAGGGTTTCTGAAATTGTTTCTTTAGGATTCAAGGAGACATTCCTTACTTTCTTCCCTGATCGAGTAGTCTTGATTCCTATGCTAGGATCAAATCCCAAAGTAACATCCGTATTTTACAAGACTCAGGAGATTGTTCTTCCAACCTTTCAGTCAGCTGAGAACTCTAGTATTCATCCTTTAGATGTTGGAGAAGTTTTAAAGCAATACTTAGAAGCCACAGCTTCTTTTCGCCAAGTCTGAGCATCTGTTCATTTTCTTCCACGGGAAAAACAAAGGATTGTGTGCTTCTTCTAGAACCATCACAGCCTGGATTGCTCAGGCCATTCAGTGGGCTTATAAGGCTAAGTGTCTGGCTCCTCCAGAGGCAGTGACCGCATATTATACCAGGTGTGTTTCTATATCGTGGGCAGTCTCTTGACATGTATCCCCGGAAGTAATTTGTAAAGCGGCCTCGTGGTCGTCGATTAACACATTTATGATGCACTATTGCGTAGAGCCGGCTTCTTTGTCTTCGGTTAATTTTGGTTTGCATGTCTTATCTGTTGACGGTGCTAATTAAACCTTTTTCTCTTTAACCAGAAATTGTCCACCCGGATGTGTATGGCTAGTTATTTCCCATACGTATGCTGCCATGGAGTCTGTCAGGAAAACGGAAAATTTATATCAAATACTTACCGTAATTTTCCTTTCCTGATGGACTCCATGGCAGCAGGAGTTCCCTCCCATTTGCTGGAGTAGGCTAAGTTACGGAACACGGTCTCTGACTAGAAGCAAAGATTTATGGGAGTGGGGTCCTATGAGGTATGAGAGGCGGGATTAACCCATACGTATGCTGCCATGGAGTCCATCAGGAAAGGAAAATTATGGTAAGTATTTGATATAAATTTTCCATTTTCAATACATGTCTGTGTATTGTGCATTCTGGACAATTTATTTCCCCATACACTGTGCAATCTGATTGGATAACCTATAAATCTACTCATCTGTCTGAGCAATTCTTTCCCCATACACTGTGCAATCTGATTGGATGACGCTTAAATACACTCATTTGTATGAGCAATTAATTTCCCCATACACTGTGCAATCTGATTGGATGACGTTTAAATACACTCATTTGTCTGAGCAATTCATTTCCCCATACACGGGGGCTGATTTACGAACCGTTTGCGCCATGAGTTGAGGCGCACGCCGAGGCGCAACGTACGTTTTGGTATTTATGAAACGTTTGTGCCGGTAACACAGCGCTATTCCCCATTTACTGTAAAAATCTCGGCGCATGGGAGGAGGCGATCAGTGCGCCACTATGAACATGGCACAGGACATCTTCAACTCAAAATTAAAAGAAGCTGGAAGTGCCAATATTATGGGGGTGATGTGGGGTGATGTGAAGAAGTTTAGTAATAACTGCCCAAGTAACAAATATGCCCAAAATAGAATGAGAAAGTAACTTTTTCTGAACAAGTTTGCTGTGCCTGCAAGTACGTTTAGAACTGTGTGAGGTCAATTTAAGCACTGCGCATGCGCAAGCGGCTCTTGCGCTTGTTCAAATGCGTTGGTTCACTGCATGGCCAAAATCTTAGTAAATGTCAAGCGACGTAAATGCATTTGCGTGGGTTGAACGGGTGCACCTCTAAACTCGACATTTTTTTTTTTTTTTTACGCTGGTTCACTTTTATGTTTTTTTTGTCGGATATTTGCACACAGGTCATGTTAGCGTGTTATGTTGCCGACATGTGACATTTACCTTGTTAAAATTATGTAAAAAGACTCTCGCTTCTCCAGCTCCTCCTAAAAGGGCATTAATGCATAAGATTTGGGCATATGATTGGGCTAGTTTTTGCTTTTAAAGGGGAACTCCACACTCCATTCTCCAATCTCCAAAGGCTGTGAGCTGCCTTTACCAATCCAAACCACATCCTTTTTCAGAGCAAACAACAGGGCCAGCTAGGAAAGGGGCGAGAAGAGCGTTCGCCCAACTCCCTTCCGAACCATACAAGGCCCCATGCACTCAACATAGCTGGCTGCCTTTGGGGCATGTTGGGCTCAGCCCAATACCAACCACAAAGCACCTTGACCCAATAGTTTAAAGGGGCTTTCCACCTTCTATAAAGCTCCCCTTGTCTGCAGCCCCTCACAACCCCAGCCTAGGGTTGTTTGGAAGAGGCCCTTGTCCCCTTGAATATGGGGACAAGGTGGTTGACTTTTGGGGTGCCCGAGCCCCTCCTGCCCCTAAGCACCCACCCCCCTTTCATGGGCTGGCTTGCTGTGTCCAGATGCATGTGCATTTTTTATGCGATCCAGTGCATTTATGATACGTTTTTGGTGCATTTTTGATGCAGTCCAGTACTTTTTTCAACCTTCTTTTTTCTTAACCTTAATTAAGGACATGCTGGATGATGTGTTTAATTTTGGACAGGGGGGTGGTTTATTTTGTGCTAGCTGCATTTGGGTTGGTCTGGGCATGCTCAAGGACTTTAGTTTTTTTTGTGTGTGAACAGCACTTGGATGTTTCTGGGCATGCTCAAAAAGTATGTTTTTTGGGTTAGTAATTTAAGGACATCCTTAACAGGTGTACCCACTTTGAAGTTCTCTCTGCATTGGGTGAACTTGCATTTTGTGTGTTGCATGGACTGTGCATGTGTTTTCAATTGCCTCATTAGCACACAAACCTATGTTATATAAAGCTTGCAGATAGCATTCTTTACCTTGCCCTGAAAAGAGGCAAGATTGTGTATGTGTGGGGCCAGCAAGAGAGTACATTTGGGTGTCCTTATCGAGTTTGTAACACATGTATTTTCTCTATGTATTTTGTTTATGTCTTTGCAAAACAGATGTGTTTTCGAGCAAGTTTTTCTTTTTACTTTGGTTTATTGTATTTTTTGGGTGGGTGATATTTTCCCTTGAAATATATTTGATGTGAATGTGTGTCGTTTGTAGGTTGTTCACTTTGATTTAACTATCTGTGCGGCATTATTTTGCAAAAACGTTCTCAAGATGTTGACTAATGTTTAAATCCTTAATAAATATCCATTTGTGGGCGCACTCCTTTTAACTCATGTTAACCATATTCTAGTGTCTCAAATTAACATACATGTGTTTTTTGCTTTCCTTGCTCTTTTCCAATTCCTGTTTTGTTGACTAGGGATGAGCTTTGAGTTCGAGTCGAACTAATGTTCGACTCGAACATCTGCTGTTCGCCAGTTCGCCGAACAGCGAACAATTTGGGGTGTTCACGGCAAATTTGAAATCCGCGGAACACCCTTTAAAAGTCTATGGGAGAAATCAAAAGTGCTAATTTTAAAGGCTTATATGCATGGTATTGTCATAAAAAGTGTTTGGGGACCTGGGTCCTGCCCCAGGGGACATGTATCAATGCAAAAAAAAGTTTTAAAAACGGCCGTTTTTTCTGGAGCAGTGATTTTAAGAATGCTTAAAGTCAAACAATAAAAGTGTAATATTGGTTTAAATGCCCTCAACATTGGGAGGGTGCTTTGGGGTAGCCCACCAAAGCACCTTGTCCCCATGTTGATGAGGACAAGGGCCTCATCCCCACAACCCTTGGCCAGTGCTTGTGGGGGTCTGCGGGCGGGGGGCTTATCGGAATCTGGAAGCCCCCTTTAACAAGGGGACCCCCAGATCCCGCCCCACCCGTGTGAAATGGTAAGGGGGTACAAAAGTACCCCTATCATTTCACAAAAAAACTGTCCAAAATGTTAAAAATTACAAGAGACTGTTTTTGACAATTCCTTTATTTAAAGCCTTCTTTTTTCCATCTTCTTTCTTCTTTCTTCTATCTTCCTTCGGTTTTTTCCTCCATCTTCTTCTTCCTTCGATCCTCTGCTTCTTTCTCCAGTGTTCTCGCCCGGCATCTCCCTCTGCGGCATCTTCTTCTCTTCATCTTCTTATCTTCATCTTCTTTTCGGGCGCATCCATGATTGGATGGAAGGCTCCTGCTGTGTGACGCTTCTCTCTTCCTCTTTTTCTCTTCATCTTGTCTTCATCTTCTTGTCTTCATCTTCTTGTCTTCATCTTCTTTTCGGGTTGCTCCGCATCCATGATGGCATGGAGGGAGGCTCCCACTGTGTGACGCTTCTCGTCTTCTGACTGTTCTTAACCACTTGAGCCCCGGACCATTATGCTGCCTAAGGACCAGAGGTCTTTTTCCAATTTGGCACTGCGTCGCTTTAACTGCTAATTGCGCGGTCATGCAATGCTGTACCCAAACGAAATTTGCGTCCTTTTCTTCCCACAAATAGAGCTTTCTTTTGATGGTATTTGATCACCTCTGCGGTTTTTATTTTTTGCGCTATAAATGGAAAAAGACCGAAAATTTTGAAAAAAAATGATATTTTCTACTTTTTGTTATAAAAAAAATCCAATAAACTCAATTTTAGTCATACATTTAGGCCAAAATGTATTCGGCCACATGTTTTTGGTAAAAAAAAATGTCAATAAGCGTATATTTATTGGTTTGCGCAAAAGTTATAGCGTCTACAAACTAGGGTACATTTTCTGTAATTTACACAGCTTTTAGTTTATGACTGCCTATGTCATTTCTTGAGGTGCTAAAATGGCAGGGCAGTACAAAACCCCCCCAAATGACCCCATTTTGGAAAGTAGACACCCCAAGGAAATTGCTGAGAGGCATGTTGAACCCATTGAATATTTATTTTTTTTGTCCCAAGTGATTGAATAATGACAAAAAAAAAAAAAAATATTTACAAAAAGTTGTCACTAAATGATATATTGCTCACACAGGCCATGGGCCTATGTGGAATTGCACCCCAAAATACATTCTGCTGCTTCTCCTGAATATGGGGATACCACATGTGTGGGACTTTTTGGGAGCCTAGCCGCGTACGGGGCCCCGAAATCCAATCACCGCCTTCAGGATTTCTAAGGGCGTAAATTTATGATTTCACTCTTTACTGCCTATCACAGTTTCGGAGGCCATGGAATGCCCAGGTGGCACAAAACCCCCCCAAATGACCCCATTTTGGAAAGTAGACACCCCAAGCTATTTCCAGAGAGGCATATTGAGTCCATGGAATATTTTATATTTTGACACAAGTTGCGGGAAAGTGACACATTTTTTTTTTTTTTTTTTGCACAAAGTTGTCACTAAATGATATATTGCTCACACAGGCCATGGGCATATGTGGAATTGCACCCAAAAATACATTTAGCTACTTCTCCTGAGTACAGGGATACCACATGTGTGGGACTTTTTGGGAGCCTAGCCGTGTACGGGACCCCGAAAACCAATCACCGCCTTCAGGATTTCTAAGGGTGAAAATTTTTGATTTCACTCTTCACTGCCTATCACAGTTTCGGAGGCCATGGAATGCCCAGGTGGCACAAAACCCCCCCAAATGACCCCATTTTGGAAAGTAGACACCCCAAGCTATTTGCTGAGAGGCATGGTGAGTATTTTGCAGCTCTCATTTGTTTTTGAAAATGAAGAAAGACAAGAAAAAACTTTTTTTTTTCTTTTTTCAATTTTCAAAACTTTGTGACAAAAAGTGAGGTCTGCAAAATACTCACTATACCTCTCATCAAATAGCTTGGGGTGTCTACTTTCCAAAATGGGGTCATTTGGGGGGGGGTTTGTGCCACCTGGGCATTCCATGGTCTCCGAAACTGTGATAAGCAGTCAAGAGAGAAATCAAAAATTCACGCCCTTAGAAAGCCTGAAGGCGGTGCTTGGTTTTCGGGGTTCCGTGCGCGGCTAGGCTCCCAAAAAGTCTCACACATGTGGTATCCCCGTACTCAGGAGAAGCAGCAGAATGTATTTTGGGGTGTAATTTCACATATTCCCATGGCATGTTTGAGCAATATATCATTTAGTGACAATTTTGTGCAAAAAAAAAAAAAATTGTCTCTTTCCCGCAACTTGTGTCGCAATATAAAATATTCCATGGACCCAACATGCCTCTCAGCAAATAGCTTGGGGTGTCTACTTTCCAAAATGGGGTCATTTGGGGGGTTTTTGAACTGTCCTGGCATTTTATGCACAACATTTAGAAGCTTATGTCACACATCACCCACTCTTCTAACCACTTGAAGACAAAGCCCTTTCTGACACTTATTGTTTACATGAAAAAGTTTTTTTTTTTTGCAAGAAAATTACTTTGAACCCCCAAACATTATATATTTTTTTAAAGCAAATGCCCTACAGATTAAAATGGTGAGTGTTTCATTTTTTTTTTTCACACAGTATTTGCGCAGCGATTTTTCAAACGCATTTTTTGGGGAATAAACACACTTTTTTAAATTTTAATGCACTAAAACACACTATATTGCCCAAATGTTTGATGAAATAAAAAAGATGATCTTAGGCCGAGTACATGGATATCAAACATGACATGCTTTACAATTGCGCACAAACGTGCAGTGGCAACAAAATAAATACATTTTTAAAAGCCTTTAAAAGCTTTTACAGGTTACCACTTTAGATTTACAGAGGAGGTCTACTGCAAAAATTACTGCCCTCGATCTAACCTTTGCGGTGATACCTCACATGCATGGTGCAATTGCTGTTTACGTTTGACGACAGACCGCCGCTTGCGTTCGCCTTAGTGCGAGAGCAGGGGGCGACAGGGGTGCTTTTTTTTTTTTTTTTCTTTATTATTTTTTTGCTTTTTTATCTTATTTTTAAACTGTTCCTTTCATTTTTATTTTTTTTTAATCATTTTTATTGTTATCTCGGGGAATGTAAATATCCCCTATGATAGCAATAGGTAGTGACAGGTACTCTTTTTTGAAAAAATTGGGGTCTATTAGACCCTAGATCTCTCCTCTGCCCTCAAAGCATCTGACCACACCAAGATCGGTGTGATAAAATGCTTCCCCAATTTCCCAATGGCGCTGTTTACATCCGGCGAAATCTAAGTCATGAAATGCTCGTAGCTTCCGGTTTCTTAGGCCATAGAGATGTTTGGAGCCACTCTGGTCTCTGATCAGCTCTATGGTCAGCTGGCTGAATCACCGGCTGCATTCTCAGGTTCCCTGTTGAGACAGGAGAGCCAGAGAAAAACACGGAAGACGGTGGGGGGGGGGGCATTCCCTCCCACGGCTTGTAAAAGCAGTCTAGAGGCTAATTAGCCGCTAGGATTGCTTTTACATGAAAGCCGACCGCTGGCTGAAAAGAATGATACCAAGATGATACCTAAACCTGCAGGCATCATTCTGGTATAACCACTCAAAGTTGTGAATGGCGTACCTGAAGACAAAAAAATGGTTAACAATAAAGCACAGTAAACGGTAAAGTATAAAAAATTGCATACCTGAAAAGCAAACATGATAAAACATAATAACAATAAAACATTGCAGAATAGAATACAGTAAAAAAGAGCAGAACAATAGAGAGAATAGAGAGAGAGAGAACAATAAAACGACAACTATTTTTTTTTATTTTATATATATATATATTTTTTTTTTTTTACACTTTTTTTGTAACTAACTTTTATAACTGTAACCGGTTCCAGGTTCGGGTCTCTCAAAATGCGATGGCATCTTGGGAGACCCTGTGAAAGTTTGTCTAGTCTGTGCAATGCTGTACCCTACGCTAATACTCAACTAGTGCATGGTAGCGTTCAAAACATTCACCAATGCAAAGACCAGGATTGTCAGGACAGGAGGGACAATAATAGCGGGTGTCACACCTATATCCGCGCTAGCTGCAGACACAATATCTTTTTTGGGGGCGTTCGCTGGGTAGGGGTACTCGGGAGGACATAAAGAAAATGCCTCTCATGCAGCCGACTGCATTTGGTTGGGGATGTGAATGGGGGAAGTACGGGCGCTGCAGAAGCGGTGGGTTCCCAATTAGGATTGGCGAATGCAGTAGGAAGGGCACTATGGGCACGACGGGCCTGTGTTTGTCTTTTTGGTGGCAGCGGGACACTACTTGTGCTTGCCACCTCACCAGCTTGAACTGCACTTATGGGACTCGCCACGTCACCAAGTGTTACTGCAGTGCTGGTTTGACTACGACCGGGGTGTACTAGGCCGCTGGCGCTTGCCAGTTCACCAAAACGCTACCAAAAAATCTGTTGGCGATCGCAGGGATCAGGCCTGACTCTGCGAACGCTGCAGTTATGCGTTTTAGTCTTTTGTAAGTGACAGTGATCGATCGATACTGCACTTGGGTGGGCTGGGCTGGGCCGGGCGGAGGGGCAAAACGCAGGTGCTAGCAGGTATCTGGGCTGATCCCGCTAACACTGCGTTTGTGAGAACCCTAAACTGCTGGGGATGCTAGTATAGATCTGATCGGATCAGATATTGATCCGTTCAGATACTATACCACTAAGGGTGGTGTACAGTGCGTGCGTGGGTGTTAGCGGTACTGGCGCTAACCTGACGCTGCCTGGGGCTGGTGCTTGCCAGTTCACCAAAATACTACCAAAAAAACTGTTAGCGATCGCAGGGATCAGGCCTGACTCTGCGAACGCTGCAGTTATGCATTTAGTGTTTTGTAAGTGTCAGTGATCGATCGATACTGCACTTGGGTGGGCTGGGCCGGGCGGAGGGGCAAAACGCAGGTGCTAGCAGGTATCTGGGCTGATTCCGCTAACACTGCGTTTTTGGGAACCCTAAACTGCTGGGGACGCTAGTATAGATCTGATCGGATCAGATATTGATCCGTTCAGATACTATACCACTAAGGGAGGCGTATGCTGCGTGCGTGGGTGTTAGCGGTACTGGCGCTAACCTGACCCTGCCTGGGGCTGGTGCTTGCCAGTTCACCAAAATACTACCAAAAAAACTGTTAGCGATCGCAGGGATCAGGCCTGACTCTGCGAACGCTGCAGTTATGCGTTTAGTCTTTTGTAAGTGACAGTGATCGATCGATACTGCACTTGGGTGGGCTGGGCTGGGCCGGGCGGAGGGGCAAAACGCAGGTGCTAGCAGGTATCTGGGCTGATTCCGCTAACACTGCATTTTTGGGAACCCTAAACTGCTGGGGACGCTAGTATAGATCTGATCGGATCAGATATTGATGCGTTCAGATACTATACCACTAAGGGAGGTGTATGCTGCGTGCGTGGGTGTTAGCGGTACTGGCGCTAATCTGACGCTGCCTGGGGCGACGCATATCACCGCCGGGCGATCAGGGGGCTAAACCTTTATTCGGTAATAAACGGCGGGTGCCCTGACACTATAAAAAATAAACAAACTAACCAGCGTCAACCGTAATGGTTATACGGTGATCAGTGGTGAAAGGGTTAACTAGGGGGCAATCAAGGGGTTAAAACATTTATTCGGTAGTATATGGGGGTCCCTGACGCTATAAAACGCTGACGGCGAACCTAAATATTTATGTCCCTAACTAGCGTCACCAGCGACACTAATACAGCGATCAGAAAAATGATTGCTTAGTGACACTGGTGACGGGGGGTGATCAAGGGGTTAAAACTTTATTAGGGGGGGTTAGTGGGGTACCCTAGACCTAAAGGGGGGTAACAGTAACTGTCCCAACACTGTAACTGTCACAAACTGACACCATGCAGTAATCAGAAAAAAAAAAAAAAAAAACTGCTGGTGTCAGTTTGTGACAGGGGGGGGGGGGGGTGATTGGGGGGGGATTGGGGGGCGATCGGGGGGGGGATCGGGGTGTTTTGTGTGCCTGGCATGTTCTACTGTGTGTGTGTGTGTGTTGGTGCACTCACATTGATGTCTTCTCTCCTCGGGCCGGAACGGAAATTACCGAGCCGAGGAGAGATGACATCATTTCCTTTGCTGCTGTTTAGCATACAGCAGCAAAGGAATGATTCGATTGGCCGGCGGCGATCGCGAGGGGGGGGCCACGAACGGATGGTCTCCCCCTCACCACCGATCGCCGCTGGACAAACGACGACCGCCTGGGGCACCGGGGGGGGGGGTCCGATCGGACCCCCCACCCGTGGAAGGCAAATCACGTACCATGTACGTGATTTTGCCTGTCCGTGCCACTTTGCCGACGTACATCAGCGTGAGGCGGTCGTCAAGTGGTTAAATAGCGGAGGGCGGGGCCACCCGGTGACCCCGCCCCCCTCTGAAGCACGGGGACTTAACGAAGACTTCTCTGTGGCATTCCCCGTGACGTCAGAAGGGGGGTGACCCCACCCCCTCTGACGTCACGGGGAATGCCACAGGGAAGTCCCCGTGCGTTAGAGGGGGCGGGGTCACCAGGTGGCTCCACCCCCCGTTATTTAAGAACCGTCAGAAGAGGAGAAGCATCACACAGCGGGAGCCTCCCTCCATGCCATCATGGATGCGGAGCGGCCCGAAAAGAAGATGAAGAGAAAAAGATGAAGAGAAAAAGATGAAGAGAGAAGCGTCACACAGCGGGAGCCTTCCATCCAGTCATGGATGCGGAATGGCCCAAAAAGAAGATGAAGATAAGAAGATGAAGAGAAGAAGATGCCGCGGAGGGAGATGCACCAGAGAAAGAAGCAGAGGATCGGAGGAAGAAGAAGATGGAGGAAGAAACCGAAGGAAGATAGAAGAAAGAACATAGAAGATGGAAAAAAGAAGACTTTAAATAAAGGAATTGTCAAAAACTGTCTCTTGTCATTTTTAACAGTTTTTTGTGAAATGGTAGGGGTACTTTTGTACTCCCTTACCATTTCACACAGGGGGGGTGGGATCTGGGGGTCCCCTTGTTAAAGAGGGCTTCCAGATTCCGATAAGCCCCCGCCCGCAGACCCCCACAACCACCGCCAAGGGTTGTGGGGATGAGGCCCTTGTCCCCATCAACATGGGGACAAGGTGCTTTGGTGGGCTACCCCAAAGCACCCTCCCAATGTTGAGGGCATGTGGCCTGGTACAGTTCAGGAGGGGGGGCACTCTCTTGTCCCCCCTCTTTTCCTGCGGCCTGCCAGGTTGCGTGCTCAGATAAGGATCTGGTATGGATTTTTGGGGAGACCTGAAGGGGTTGGTATGAATTTTGAGGGGGACCCCTACGTCTTTTTTTTTAATTTTGGCACGGGGTTCCCCTTAATATCCATACCAGACCTGAAGGGCCTGGTATGGAATTTAGGGGGACCCCCATGCCAGTTTTTTTTTAAATTTTGGTTTGGGGTTCCCCTGTGGGGAATTCCCATGCCGTTTTTGTCAATGAACTTTTATGTGTATTGTCGGACCGGCAATTCATTAATAGCCGCGAGTAGTTTTAAATGACTTTTTTTTCCTTTGAAATGTCATTTGGCTATCAGACTGTTCTAAACACGGGAAACATGCTCCCCTTTACAGGCATACTATAGACAACCCCCAGGTACGAAATTTAAAGGAATATTACACTTTTATTGTTTGACTTTAAGCATTATTAAAATCACTGCTCCTGAAAAAACTGACGTTTTTAAAACTGACGTTTTTAAAACTTTTTTTTGCATTGATACATGTGCCCTGGGGCAGGACCCGGGTCCCCAAACCCTTTTTAGGACAATACCATGCAAATTAGCCTTTAAATTGAGCACTTTTGATTTTGAACGTTCGAGTCCCATAGACTTCAATGGGGTTCTAACGTTCGTGCAAGTTTTGGTCTGTTCGCAAGTTCTGGTGCGAACCGAACCGGGGGGGTGTTCGGCTCATCCCTATTGTTGACCAATAAAACTTGTAGCAAATTTTTATGTTTTGTGTTTTTTGTTACTTTTCATGCAACACATTTCCCAGCTGCAGCTTAACTAGGCTGATTGGCATGGCAAATCCCAAAAATGTGTGATTTGTCTAAGGGCCCTTTCACACTGGGGCGGCGCCGGCGGTAAAGCACCGCTTTTGTTTGTATTTTGTCGGTATTTGGCCGCTAGCGGGGGGGGGGGGGTTTTACCGTGACTTCTTCAGAGGATAACGTGACGTGACAATATGCATTAGGATTGGAGCACGGGACGCTGCCACAGACAAACAACAGGAGACGAGCTTGGCGCTCGTAGTTACTACACACTGCAGCATTGTTTTAAATGTAAGTTGATTGGACTTGTTTTATTAAATAAATATACCTTTTATATGGGATCACGCTATGTGCGTCTCTTTCCCCCTCACACTGTACATCACTACTCTACCTGACGAACACTGAGGAGAGAGGCACGGGGACATATTCCAGTTTCCAGGCACGGGGACAGATTCCAGATTGGTGACACTCCTGGAGGCATACGAGCTCGGCGCTCGTGGATTGATGCCCACACTCACTTCATGAAAGTGAGTGCAACCTCCCACCGTGTGTGTCTTGCCCCCCCTCCACTGTGGTCGTTGCAGAGTTATTTTACATGCTGTATACTTTTTATTTTTTATATTTCGCTTGGCATGTTCATCATTGTCACTGCCTGTATACACGGAACGTCTACACCTGCGGGTCATTTGCAACACAGGCTGTACACCCTACAGCTGTAAGGTAAGCGGCTTGAAAACACGGAGGTGTCCTCACTGAAGATCCCCCCTCCCTTCACGATTGAACTTGTTTTGTGTTTCTCATCACGAGTTTTTGTTTTTTGGACTGGATGATAGAACTAATATTTATGTTTGTCCTAGGGATTTGTCACTTGTAGTTCACCAGGATCTGGCACGTTTTTGCTAATGGGGCACTAGCCCACATATATTTTTCTTGCATTATATATTTTTTTTGCATTGTGTCATTATTCATCCTATTTGTGTTAGTATATGCATTTTTGTTTTGCTATATTCAAGCAGTCACTGTTTCACGATTACCTTTATATATTAGGCTTTGTCTGCCCGCAACATTATAGTCATGTTGATCAGCTACGTTGCACTGCACTGCATCCCCACCATGTTTTTTTAGCATGTAGGATCCATTCATGCATTGGCCCGTTTCTGCTTTTTTAGTTCACTTTGCCACTTTAGTCATCTTTGTAGCTTCCCCCCCCCCTTCATCACAGCGCAACTACAATCTTCCCCCACTTTTGTCCCATTTGTCCTGCCTTGCATCAGTACTTAGGTGTTGCAGCAGTGTCCTTTTAGCGTAGCCCCCCACCCCCCCGACAGCGCAAGAGATTCCACTTTCACAGGCGAAGCAAGCAGCCACGCTACACAGAGATGGGCTCTGTCAAGCAGCATCGACACTGAACGGTCTCTATACAGCAAGACAGCTTCTTCCCCACAGCCATGTCTCACAGTGGGACATCTTCTTACAAAACACGTTCACGAGCAAGCTCATCTAAGTTGTCTGTCGCAAATGCAGCAGCTATTGCCCGTTCAAAACCTGAAGCAGCAAAAGCCAGGGCCGCATTCGCAGACCAAGAGTTGCAGATGAAAAAAGAAAAGGCCCGCCTTGATGCAGAAAAGGTGAGACAGGAACAAGAGAGAGAGAAGGAAAGAGTACGCTTGGAGCAAGAAAGAGTAAGCATGGAACAAGAGAGAGAGAAGGAAAGAATACGCCTGGAAGAAGAGCTAACCCAGCAGGAAGCATCTCTGAGATTGCAGCAAGCTATCTTAGAAGCTAACGTGGAGAACTGGCAGTAGAAAGAGACGCTGCCGCCGGCATTGCAGAAGCAGAAGCTTTAGAAGCAGCCGTCTACGATGAGCCAAGACTAGGCAGCAGCATACCGGGTCTAGAAGAGGACCAACAAGATTCTTCACAACGCACGTCAGATTATGTCTACCAGCACTGTGACCCAAGCAGCATCCCACAACAAGAAATTAAACATGCCATCAGTGAGTCACATCAAATAAAGCAGCATCAAAACTACCTGAGACCCCAGTGCTACAAGCAAGAAAAAATTGACAGAGTTCCAGACTTTCCAGTTCCAACCAAACCTTCTACTCCACAAGGTACACAGCCTTCATACAAGCATCAAACACCAGTCTTCCCTCCAAAGGTGTATGCAACGAGCCGGTATGAACTGCCAACCTTATGTAAGTTTGAACCCAGCGCGCCTGAAGAAGAGACTTTTAACAGGTATGCCTTTACACCGCACCAGCAGCCTACCCCAATGCCAATCAGGCTTCTGTAGACTTTGCCAAGTTCCTGGCCAAGAGAGAGTTAGTTACCCAAGGACTTGTCAAATTCAGTGATTGCCCCCAACACTACAGGGCATGGTGATCCGTTTTCCAGAGTGCCATTCAAGGTCTAGATCTATCCTGCAGGGAACAGATAGAACTCCTTGTAAAGTGGCTTGGCAATGATTCTGCTGAACATGCCAAAAGGATCAGAGACATTAACATAAACCACCCTGAGATAGGCCTTGCAAACATCTGGAACAGACTGGATAGATGTTATGGCTCACCAGAAGCTATAGAAAGTACACTGTTTAAAAGGATAGAAGACTTTCCAAAAATACCTAGCAGAGGTTACCAAAGACTCAGAGAATACATTGACCTGTGTATGGAGTTATAAGTTGCTAAAGCAGAAGGAGACTTACCTGGCCTTTCTTATCTTGACTCTGCTAGAGGTATTAACTCCTTAGCACAAAAACTTCCTTATGAATTACACGAAAGATGGCTGTAACTACAAATGAAAACACAATGTGCCTTTTCCACCCTTTAGTGAGTTTGTGGACTTTGTAGACAGACAAGCAGGAATGAAAGATGACCCCAGCTTCATTTTTCCAGTGTCTTATATCACTTCTTCTGGCCCTAAACAACTCAGAGCTCCAGTAGCAGTGCACAAAACTAACATTTCTTCCCACAGATTTGCAGAGTCTCAACCAGAGGATCAAGACAGCGACCCTACTAAGTTCTGACCTCTACATAAGATGCCACATCCTCTTCTGAAATGCAGAGCCTTCAGGACAAAGACCATCCAGGATCGCAAAGCTTTCCTCAAAGAGAAAAACATCTGTTACAAGTGCTGCTCTTCATCCACACATTTCGCCAAGGATTGTAAGGTCAGTGTCAAAAGTACAGAATGTGACAGCACAAAGCACAACACAGCTCTACACCCAAGGCCTACTCCAACAACTTTTCCACCTGTTCATTAGGGACAAGGAGCAAGGCGGTGAGACCAAAGACCCTAGCACAGACGCCATAGCAATCACTTCACAGTGTACTGAAGTTTGCAAAGGAAATACAGGTGGCAGGTCCTGCTCTAAAATCTGTCTTGTGAGAGTTTACCCAAAAGGACACAGAGACAAAGCAGTCAAGCTCTACATTATCTTGGATGATCAGAGTAACAAGTCACTAGCTAGATCTATGTTTTTTGACATTCTAAACCTTAAAGGCCCCAGCAGCCCTTACTCTCTTAGGACTTGTGCAGGTACAGTGTAAACAGCGGGGAGAAGAGCTGACGGTCTACAAATTTAATCTATGGATGGTAAGACATGCCTACCCTTACCGACCATAATAGAGTGCAACCAGATGCCAGACAACAGATCAGAGATTCCCATGCCAGACGCAGCTGCTCACCAGATTCACTTAAACCACATAGCACATCTCATACCAGAACTAGATGACCAGGCTCAGATAATCTTACTCCTAGGAAGGGATATCTTGCAAGTCCACAAAGTAAGAAAACTGATCAATGGTCCTAAAAATGCCCCAAATGCCCAAAAACTGGATCTCGGGTGGGTCATTATAGGTGATGTTTGCCTGGGAGGTGCACACAAACCGGCATCTGTTAATAACCTGCTCACTAGTACCCTCGAGAATGGTCGTCCTACTCTTTTCCAACCCTGTCAAAATCACATCCTCATAAAGGAGCTACCACACAACAACCCTGTACCTCTTCCATTTCTAAGTCCCCTCTGTGACAGCAATACCTATGACGAAGACCAAAGCAACTTAGGAAGCACAGTGTTCCAGAGAACAAAGGAAGATAACCAGGTAGCAATGTCCATTGAGGAGAGGCTATTCTTAGAAGTTATGGAAAGGAGTATGGAGAAAGACGGGACTAATAGCTGGGTTGCACCTCTTCCTTTTAGACCACAAAGACGACGTTTGCCTAACAACAGAGAACTAACATATAAACGTCTCACTTCCCTAAGACACAATCTTCAAAGGAAACCAGAGATGAAAGAACATTTCTTTTCCTTCATGGAGAAAATATTCCAGAATGGTCATGCTGAGATAGCCCCAAACCTCAAAGACTCAGAGGAATGTTGGTATTTACCCATATTTGGGGTCTATCACCCTAAGAAGCCAGGACAGATTAGAGTGGTGTTCGATTCCAGCACCAAACATGAGGGTGTCTCTCTAAATGATGTCCTCCTCTCTGGCCCTGATCTTAACAACAGACTATTAAGAGTACTTCTTCGCTTTCGCAAAGATTTAGTCGCATTCATGGCATACATACAGCAAATGTTCTATTGCTTTCTTGTTAAAGAAGAACACCATAACTTTCTGAGGTTTCTCTGGTTCAGGGACAACAACCCCTCTGGAGACATCACAGAATATCGCATGAGGGTGCACATTTTTGGCAACAGTCCTTCCCCTGCAGTTGCTATATATGGCCTCAGACATTCTGCTACAGTGGGAGAGTCAGAGTATGGGTCAGATGTCAGACAGTTTGTGGACAAGGATTTCTATGTAGATAATTGCCTGAAATCACTACCCACAAATGAAGCCGCAATCATGTCTGCTCAAAAGAACTCAAGCAATGCTTGCATGTTCCAACTTAAGACTCCATAAGATTGCTTTCAACAGTAGAGAAGTTTTGGAAGCCTTTCCTGTCCAAGATCATTCTAACGAGTTAAAGGACTTAGATCTAGGCACAGACTCACTTCCCATGCAACGCAGTCTTGGTTTGCTTTGGGACTTAAGATCTGACACGTTTACTTTCCAAATAAACACAGAAGAAAAACCCTTTACCTGTAGAGGTGTCCTGTCTACCATAAACAGCCTGTATGATCCCTTAGGCTTTGCAGCACCTGTCACCATCCAGGGTAAGGCACTACTTAGAGACTTAACCTGTGAGTCGCTAGATTGGGACCACCCTCTCCCCACCGACAAGAAGAACCTATGGCTAGAGTGGAAGGACTCACTAACAGTTCTATCCAACCTTAAAATTCCATGACCATATGCTCCTCTGTCATCTGCTGACATTCAGATGCAAAGACTTTGTGTGTTTTTGGCTGCTTCTGTTAAAGAAATTGCTGCTGTAGCTTACCTGAAAACCATAGACACTAAAGGACAATGCCACATAGGGTTTGTAATGGGGAAAGCAGAACTTGCACCACTTCTCAAACACACCATACCCAGACTGGAAAAGCAAAACTGCACGTGGATCTTCAACCCACCTCACTCTTCTTACATGGGAGGTGTTTGGGAGAGGATGATAGGCATATCCGCAGAATTCTTGACTCTATCTACAAGTAGGAACTGTAATGCCGCGTACACACGAGCGGACTTTACGGCGGACTTTGACCGGCGGATTTTTCGTCGTACTTTACGACGGACTTTGTGAATGAACGGACTTGCCTACACACAATCCACCAAAGTCCGTCGAATTCGTACGTGATGACGTACGACCGGACTAAAACAAGGAAGTTCATAGCCAGTAGCCAATAGCTGCCCTAGCGTGGCTTTTTGTCCGTCGAACTAGCATACAGACGGCGGACTTTTCGACCGGACTCGATTTCAACGGATAAATTTTAAACAAGTTTCAAATCTAAGTCCGTCCAACTTTTATGAAAACAAAGTCCGCTGGAGCCCACACACATCGAATTGTCCGACGAAATCCAGTCCGCCGGGCAAAGTCCGCCGTAAAGTCCGCTCGTGTGTACGCGGCATTAGGCTTACTCACGAATGTTTAGTGACATTTATGGCAGAGGTTACAGCTATCATTAACGCCAGACCTTTGACCTCCATTTCAAGTGACTCTGAGGATCCAGTGGTTCTCACACCTGCCATGTTACTCACACAAAAGACTAGTATTGCCGGTGCTCCAGCTGGAGAGTTTTGTGAGAAGGATCTTTACAAACGTCAATGGAGACAAGTACAAACCCTTGCCAATACCTTCTGGAACCGGTGGAAGGAACAATATATATCTACTCTACAAGTAAGGAGAAAGTGGCACACTGAAAAGCCTAATCTTACCTGGTGATGTTGTGCTCATGAAAGATTGCCAGACACTAAGGAATATGTGGCCTTTAGGTTTGATCACCAAAGTACTGCCAAGCAAGGATAATCGTGTCCGTAAGGTCAAGGTCAAGATCTTTCAACAGAATGAGGCTAAAGTATTCTTGAGACCAGTGACCGAACTTATTCTGTTGCTTTCTACGGAGGACTCTGTTAGTGACATCACTTGATGCATAGGCGTGCCCACGGGGTGTGCCGGGTGTGCCCAGGCACACCCTAATCATTCAGCCCTGTCTGTGTTTTAACAAGTTTTGTCAGTGCTAAATGCCTGCAACATCTGTCCTGTCCCTGTGTAACTCAGTCACCACCACTGCGGCCAGTAAAAACAGCTGTGCTGCGAGTGGGAGGTGATTGAGCAGGGAATTAGGACCTCAGCTGCGGAGTAAGCCAGCCGCATTTTCCGATGCAGCTTGTATAGTTCCGGTGTCTTGCTGAATAAGTTCCTTCGGCGGATAAGTTCCCCCCCTGTACTGCGCAGGCGCAGCGCCTGCGCAGTACGTACTACTGTCGGCCGCCGGAGATAGCCGAAGCTCAAACGCTTCGATCAGCTGTATACGGCGCCTGCGCTCTGGGTCCAGGTTCCTTCCCCTCTATCCAAGTGGACCTAGAGGGGGAATCTAAAAGTGCCGAGCGCAGCGAGGCCGTGCCCGAAGCGTGGCGAGCGGAGCGAGCCCGCGAGGGGCCCTCTTACAGCCGCCGTGTACAGCTGATTTTCAGCTGTTCCGCTTCGGCTATTTCCGCCGGCTTCTACTGCGCATGCGCAGTAGAGGGGGAACTAATCCGCCAAGCGGAACTTTCTCGGCAGAACACCGGCTGCAGGTCCTCACAGTAGCAGGCGGAGTGATCTACATCTGCACTCCGCCCCCCCCCCCCTCCAGCCTCTCTCTCCCTGGAAGCAGTGGACTAGCAGAGCGTGAGAGTGGCAGACGAGTGGCTGCAGCCTGCTGGATCCAGGTAGTGATTGCATTTAGAAGCTTCCAATCTCGTTTTTCTATCTCCCCCAAGTCTTATGTATGTTCAATCTGTGCCCTCATTCACTTAGATCCTCCCCCTATCTCCAGTGCCGTCTGCCCAGAGAACATGGAAGTGGGGCACTGCTAGTGCCAGGTGCTGCTGACACTGTGCAGGGAAGGGGGTGAGCTGAGCTGATGTTCTAAGAAAAGTCAATTTGGAGAGGTAAGCTGGCAGTTTCACATCAGAACTATTCAGGAGGACTTGTTTGCAGTTTGATGAGAATGATTAAGCTAATAGGAGGATGGAAGAGCAGAGTGTGTGTATGGGGGAGTCGGCTGAGTCTTCAGCCTTGCTCACAGCTAACAGATATCTTGGATGCTGGCACATATGATATCACTATATAAACAACCCCCACACTCTGTGTATGTCCAGATAATCTGAAGAAACTTTATAACCATTCAATTTAACCCTGTGTTCTCCAAACTCTGTACAACATGTAAATTCCCCACATAAACTAAACACTCTCTATACAAGTTACCTGTCCTCAATAATCAGAGCAGAGCACAGTGTTCAAGTTATTTACATGGTAGTGCAATTGTATGAACACTGATTATTTAGAGAATAATGATTTTTTCTATTGAGAATTGTTATTTTGCATCTACTCAGTTAGGCTTTTTTTTTACGCACGCACAGGCATGGTTTTTATGCATTATGTGTAGGGCAGCCCTTTAATTTCAATGGGCTGCCCTACGCACAAACATCATGGAAAAGAAGTCCTGAATCTTTTCCAAAAGTGTGCGGCACCCTGTAGTTTGGTCCACATTGTTAGGGGCAACTCTTAAACAAGTTGCTTAAGTTTATATTGCTTTGCCAAATTATTGCTTCTATAAGAAAGATGACACGGAGTCAGGTATGTCTGTATCACAGTTCTCAGCATAAAGGACTGCTGTCTTTACTCTTTCAAAGGCCTTTTATAGGCAATTATACAAGCAGTAATCTTATCGGCATTACCAAATGAGGTTAAGGTACAAAGAGTTTCTCATCAGCGAACATGTAATGATTATTCAGCAGTTCCAAATTCCATCTAGATACAGATTGATACGTACACAGAAGAGAAAAGCACAAACAATTTAAATAGAACAATTGATACGTACATAGGGAAGAAAGGAGCACAAACAATTTAAATAGAACAATTGATACGTACACAGGTAAGAAAGGAGCACAAACAATTTAAATAGAACAATTGATACGTACACAATTACAGTGGAACTCTAAGTCATTATTTCAACCCTATCAATTTCCCCCTTTGACATCATCCTCTCCTTCCCCCTGGGTCCTCATGAATAAGTTCTAGCCAGTTTTTCCCCAGAGTCCTTTCCCTGACCGCGAGTTGTCAGAGGGGTAGAACCCATCCCCCTAGGTATTACCAACATCTTAAAATTCAAGAAGAGGAGTTTTATAGGAGTAGGGTGATGTCAATACACATTTATCGGTATGCCCTGTCTATTCTCCTAATTTTCCTATTTATTTTCCTGTATACACATATATTCGTGATTGTAAGTGATATTAATATTAGAATAATAATTACCATTGGACTTAACATCCAGTGAAAGGTATTGGTTGCTGTAGAAGACATTCCACTAAATATATCCCACCAATGTGGTGCAGTATCCTGTTGTATCTGTGAGGAAAGATGTACTAGTCTACCTTTGTCAATAATAATTTGCTACTTTAGGATCATCTATAGCCCATTCGAAAGTTGTTGTTTCCTCTACTTCAAGTACATTAATACCAGGAGTTCATGCATATATTTGTAAAACAACAATCTTCAACAAAAAAATATGTAAGTAGATATTTCATCATGTTGTTTTCTCGGGTTGTTTCTTGCAATGTGATGCGTGTATCCAGGTAGGTTTTCCTTCCAGCTTTACTGAGGTGGCTGTGGTCAAGAGTACTTGGTAAGGACCTTCAAACCTGGGTTCCAATGTCTTTCTGGTGTGTTTCTTTACATATACATAATCCCCTGGTAGCAGCGTATGTGTACCTGTTATTGAATTAGGGTCTGGAAGAGAAGAATACACACTTTTGTGGATCTTAGTTAGACGTTGTTGTAATTGTATCACATATGCAGTCAAACTATCACATTGCAATTGCATACTCTGTGGAAAGTATAAACCTAATCTAGGTGCATTCCCAAAAAGTATTTCGTATGGGGATAATCCTGTTTTTCCTGTTGGAGTGTACCTTATAGAGAATAAAGCCAGAGGCAGGCATTCTGGCCAAGGCTTGTTTAACTCTTGCATGGCTTTTTGTATTTTTAGCTTTATTGTCCCATTTACTCTCTCCACTGATCCTGAACTCTGTGGGTGGTAAGGGGTGTGAAAACTTTGTTGAAACCCTAACATGGTCATCACATTCTGCATGATTTCTCCTGTAAAGTGTGTCCCCCTATCTGATTCTATGGTTTCAGGAAGACCAAACCTAGGTATTAACTCAGTGATCAGTTTCTTAGCTGTGGCTTTAGCTGTAGCCGATTTTACTGGATAACTTTCGGGCCAACCTGAGAATAAATCGATACACACGAGGAAAAATTCAAAGGGGCCGCTCTTAGGCATTTGTATGTAATCAATTTGCAGTCTCTGGAAGGGGTATTGGGCCCGGACCTGGTGTTTTCGTGGGGTTTTCACTTTCTGTCCTGGGTTATTCAGGAGACAGATTTGGCAGGCTTCACAGTAGTTTCTTGCAGTGCTACTGAATCCAGGGGCGAGCCATCCTTGGTTCACAATCCTATACATGGAATTGGAACTGACGTGTGTGGGTAGGTGAACTGCCGCTGCCATTGCTGGGTACAGAGAGGCAGGTAGGCATATTTTGCCCCCTTCCCTCCATACATTGTCAAGGTCTGGTGCTGCTCCCATTCTGACCCACTTATCTTTCTCGCTCTCCCCTGCTTGCTCCTGTAATTTACTCAGCTGCTGCCATGTTGGTTCTGGGATACTCACCTCTACCGCTGCTAAGGTCTCAGGGCTTCCTTCCCCTAGAGCTGCCTGTTTTGCAGTCAAATCTGCAAATGCATTTCCTTTTGCCTCAATTGTTTTTGTGCTCGTGTGTGCCGCTATCTTCATGATGGCCACTTGTTTAACCTTTTGAAGATTGTTCAGGACTCTCTTAATCCCTTCTCCATGTTTTACAGGTGTACCTGCTGCTGTCAGATAACCTCTAGCCCTCCATATGTGGCCATAATCGTGCGCTACACCATAAGCGTAGGCAGAGTCAGTGTAAATATTCCCTTCTCGTTCTTTTAAGTATTCTAGGGCTTGTTCTAAAGCTTTTAATTCTGCTTCCTGTGCTGACATGTGGGCTGGTAAGGCCTGTGCTTCAATTACCTGCGTATCAGTCACTACAGCATACCCTGTGTGATATTTACCCTTGTCATCAGCAAACCTACTACCATCTATATACAAGGTGTACTCAGCGTTTAAAATTGGTGTATCTGTAACGTGTGGGAATCCCATTGTCTCCTGTTCCATGAGCTGAAAACAATCGTGCTGATCTACTTCTTTAAACAAAAGAGTGTCAGTGTCCTCATTTCTTTTCTCACTAGTACTATTAGCACTATCATTCCCCCTTGCCAAATCTGGTGACTGAAGAGGCAAAAAGGTGGCCAAATTTAAGGTTGTACAGCGCTGAAAAGTAACATTTGGAGGTAAGAGTAAAGTACACTGTAACCTTAATTGCCTAGCCATTGAAATGTGTTTGGGCTGTACCTGAGACAAGATTGCATGTATGTCATGTGTGGTATGCACTACGACTGGATTGTCTAGAACAATCTCTGATGACTTATCTATGATAATTGACACTGCAGCTACCGCCCGTACACAAGACGGTGAACCTCTAGATACTGGATCTAATGCTGCTGAAAAGTAAGCGACTGGTCTTTGTTTTACATGTGCCTGTGTCAGAACACCTGTGGCATGTCCAGTGATCTCAGCAATGTACAGATTAAATATCTTGGTGTAATCTGGTATACCAATAGCCGGGTCAGAAATTAATAGCTTTTTCAAAGTGACAAACGACTCATATGCTACTTCTGTAAGCATATACGGTACAATTTTCAAACAATCGTATAATGGCTGCATCAAAGCGCTAGCATGTGGTATCCACTGTCTACAATATGACACGATACCTAAAAACATACGCAATTGTTTGAAATTCCGTGGGGGTAACATTCCCTTTATCACTTGAACCCTCTCCTCAGTGAGATGTCTCGTACCCTGTGATATACAATGTCCCAAAAAGATAACTTTTTCCTGACACACTTGTAACTTTTTCTTATTAACCTTGCAACCTTTTTCTGCCAAAAATCGCAACAAATTAAGGGTGGTGGCCAAACAAGTTTCCTTGTCAGGGCAGCATAACAATAAATCATCCACATATTGTAACAATACACAGGAATCTGGTGGTACCCATTCTCCCAACACCGTTTGCAATGCTTGCGAATACAAGGTAGGTGAATGCGCCATACCCTGAGGTAGGCGTGTCCAGGTTAGTTGCCGATTTTTGATTGAAAATGCGAACCAAAGTTGGCATTCTTCAGCAAGCGGGACGGAAAAGAAAGCATTCGCTAAATCTATAACCGTAAAGTACATACTGGTTGATGGTATTTGTGACAGTAATGTATGTGGATTGGGTACTAAAGGTGTCATCAGGGCTAGTATTTTGTTGACCGCTCTAAGGTCTTGGACCATTCTATACTTAACGGGACTACCGGCTACTGATTTCTTTTTAACCGGGTACAAGGGAGTGTTTGCCGGTGATTTTACCTCTTTTAGAACTCCACTTTTTAAGAAAGATTGGACCTGCATTTCTATGGCCGCCTCTTGAGGTGCACTAAGTGGATACTGCTTTTGTTGGGGAAGCACTGCTCCTGGAATCAGCTGTAGGGTAACCGGAGGTATGGACAAAAGTCCAACATCAGCTGGATGTTTCTCCCATAGTTCTCCTGGAAGGGACGACAAAATCTGATCTAAGTCTGAAGGAGGTGGGCCGGACAATTCCGATTCCTCCTCTAGGTATTGTATCAGGTTACACATCTCCATGTGTTCTTGATTATCCCCTATAGCTAAGGTGACAGTGCCATCTGGGTGATAGGTAATGTTAGCTCCTATTTTCTGCAAAATGTCAGCTCCTATCAAATTAGTGGGGGCTCCTCTGGATACCAGAAAGCGTGAAAGGAACATGTGGTTTCCTACTTTAACTTTCAGAGGTTTTGTAAGCGGGGCGTCGGCTAAAATGCCATCATATCCAGTTATTAGTAAAGTGTCAGGTGATTTTTGGCCAGGGAGTAGTTCAGAGTCAGAAAGTAACGAGCGTGAAGCTCCTGTATCGACTAAACAAGAGATTTTCTTATTACCAACCGTTATATTTGTCTTAAGCATTGTTGCTTTGGATTTTTCTAAAACCGGGGCGAGTCATGCTCATGGACCATCTCCCTGCTGCCTGATATGACTATTTTTGTTGTCCCTGGGCTGGTTCCTTCTCTGATTAACTGGAGAATCAACACCTTCCTCTCCTTCATCCCTTATTCTTTTCCTACAGTTGCGTCTGATGTGACCAATCTTGTTACAGTAGTGACAGGTAAGGGGTTTGCGAAAGGAACCTCTACCTTGCTCTTGGGAACCCCCGAGTGCGTTGATAGCATGAGATTTCCTCCCTTTGGTTTCTGCTAAGTCCGCCTCTATGCCTTGCGCTTTTTGTAACAACGTCCCTCTATCTCTAGTTGCCCTCCACTCTGGTGTGCAGGCTTTCAGTCTCTCACTTATCTGTGGAATTAATCCCTCCATAAATTGTCTATTGAAGGCTCGGATTGTGACTGGCAGGGCCAAGTCCAATCCCTCATCTGCCTTCATACTTTCCATAGATAAGTAAAATTCCGATACAGTCTGTCCTGGCATTTGCTTCATGGGTGATATGGACCCCCTCTCCTTTTGTTTTGCCTGACAAAAAGCTTCTAATCTAGCAATAAAAGGGGCCCTTGAGTCTATATGTCTGACATGTCCTGCCTCCAGGTTGCCCTCCCCATCAACTTGTCCTGCAGGTCTGTGTGGACCTATTTCTGTCATAAACTGGTTAAACAGGGTCAGAGTCATTTTGTGTCTGCATAGATCCTCCCCATCCTGCCAGGTCGCTTCATGTGTATTCATTAACTGTGTCACAAATCTACAGAAAGCAGCTGGCTTTGCTATAATGCGTGTATCAGTGCGTACGGGAGCTACAGTTTCTGGATGAGGTTTTTGTGCCCCACAATGCTGACAAACCCATCCTCTCCCCTCAAGTACAGGATATATCTTGTGTGGTTTACGTTCTATGTCAGTATATGGGGGTGGGATGGCTGAGCTAAGATTATTTAAAATTTCAACATTTTTTGTTCTTCTATATTTCATATCCCAACCATCACAGTCTGGATTATATTTCCACCCCTCTTCTTTTGCTCTATTTGAAACCTTAATTAAGCATTGAACCTGACTCATCCATTGCTTCTCTAACACCTCTCCTTGTCTGTCCCTTTTTATTTCACTTTTTTTCACTATTTTTTTTCACTATTTCACTCCATACATCCGGGTCTAAACCCGCTGCTCCTTTCACCTTGAATTTATGAAAGACATCCTTTAAGTCCTATGCTTCATCTTTCCCACAGATGTTTTTAATTATCTGTGGCACCGTATAGTGCGCCACAATTCCCTGACGGGGTTTTGTGTTCCTCTGGCCCATTCTAACAGTCCTGCCTAGGTAGCGTGTGGGACACTTAGTGTACAATATAATGCGGCTACAACATATACAAGAATGAATAATTACTTTATATGCTAGCCCAATAACAAACCAGCTAAGTTACACTAGTTCCTCGTTGCCTTCCTCCTAGGGTGCTAGAATACTAGAAACCTCTTCCGGAATGAGATTTCTGAAATCGAATTACTTTATATGCTAGCCCAATAACAAACCAGAATGCGGCTACAACATATACAAAAATGCGGCTACAACATATACAAGCATTCCTTTAAGTGGCCAGATATCCGACTAGATCTCCGGACTTTATGGGGACCTTATTCCCTCCCCGTATCTGGGATCCCTCTCATGCACTCTTATCCCTGCTTTATGGAGCAGACAGGGCTTATACTCTCAACCCGTCTATGGTTTATGAGTTAGATGTGAGGTTAAGCATAAGCGTCAGACCCCCAAGCTCACAAGCCCTCAAGTTCCCAATCATGTGAGGTAAGGCGCATTCCGTTGCTTAGTTCGGCAATCCCCTTCTAACTCATACCATCCTTGACAAGGCTCATTCACTTTCTCAACAAGACAGACAAGACAGACACAGACAACAAAACAAACAAATAATTCCAGCAATATAAACTAAAATATGCAGTAATTCTAGACTCACCACTACAGAGGCTGGTGTTTTAAAACCAGGAGAACCGTAACTGACAGAACGGATAGGGACAAATCAGGGGAGCACAGAATATAAGAAAAATAAAGCTTTTTCTTACCTGGCCAGGTTTTTTGATCTGTGGTTCCCGGAATGCCTATTCCTTTTTGTTCCGTCAGCGTAGCTCAGCCACCTCTTGTAGTATCATCGGTGAGTCCCTCGTCCGGGCGCCAAATGTTAGGTTCAACTTTTAAACAAGTTGCTTAAGTTTATATTGCTTTGCCAAATTATTGCTTCTATAAGAAAGATGACACGGAGTCAGGTATGTCTGTATCACAGTTCTCAGCATAAAGGACTGCTGTCTTTACTCTTTCAAAGGCCTTTTATAGGCAATTATACAAGCAGTAATCTTATCGGCATTACCAAATGAGGTTAAGGTACAAAGAGTTTCTCATCAGCGAACATGTAATGATTATTCAGCAGTTCCAAATTCCATCTAGATACAGATTGATACGTACACAGAAGAGAAAAGCACAAACAATTTAAATAGAACAATTGATACGTACATAGGGAAGAAAGGAGCACAAACAATTTAAATAGAACAATTGATACGTACACAATTACAGTGGAACTCTAAGTCATTATTTCAACCCTATCAACATGTTTGCAGATGCATGGAGATGCCAATAACAAGCAATGGCACTGCTGCACATCTGGATAAGGGCAGCACATTTCTTTGCATGTTTGGAAGGCATGCAATTTTGTATGCGTTACCCACACGCATAGATGTGAACTTAGCCTTAGAGTGTTTCGTTTTTTTACTGTGAATTTACACTTGGGATTTTAGAGTTTGGATCAATACAGGGTTAAATTGAATGGTTATACATTAACTTCGCATGATCTGGAAACCACTGTCAGACTTGTACGTAGCAGACAGGTGAGCCCGATGTAGCAGGGGGAGGCCTCCCTTACGTATCTGGTTACCGGCCCCTGGTAGTATGGACAGGAGGCACGGGAGCACAGAGTGGTATGAGAGCCTGGCGGGTAGCTGCAGGAAGATCCCGGTTAAGATGGTTATGGAGAACACCAGTCAACTGGAGCACAGGCAGTGGGTGCAGAGCAGGAGTGGAGCGGGTTGGTCGGGTCACAGGCAGAGGTCGGCAGCAGGCGGGCAACGCAGTACAGAGGAGCAGGCAGATTCGTAGTCAGGACGGTCCGGGATCAGTGGCAGGCAGCAAACAAGGAGGAACAGAGACAGGCCGGTGGTCAGGAGATCGGAAACAACAGGAAACAGGAAGCAGGAAGCAGGAAGCAGGAACACAGGAAGCTGAAGATCGGACAGCACCGAGCCCCCTGTGCAGATGGCCTAAATAGGCAGGTTGGCGCCAAACACCGGGCGCGCGCGCCTGCCGACGCGCGCCGGCGCGCCGCGATGCCCACCAACAGCGCATCTGCCCAAGGGAACTCTCTGACAGTGCCCCCCCCTCAAGGGCAGCCTCCGGATGTCCAACTGTGCCAATTTGGAAGCGTGGGTACTCCTAAAAGACCTCAGAAGCTCTTCGGCATGTAAGTTGCCCTCTGGCTCCCAGGAGTTATCCTCTGGTCCGTACCCCCTCCATTTGATCAAATACTGCAACTGGTTGCGTCTTTTCCTGCAATCCAAAATAGCCTCCACCTCAAATTCTTTCTTGCTATCGACAATTATGGGTTCTGGTGGGTCAGTACTTCGACCAGCAAAAGTGTTGGGTACAACAGGTTTCAACAATGAAATGTGAAAGACCGGATGAATTTTCAGAGTACTAGGTAGATTGAGTTCGTAGGCCACATTGTTAATCCTCTTCTTGCCTGCGAACGGACCCAAGAATTTGGGGCCCAATTTCCTTGAAGGGCAGGCCATTCTTATATTGGTCGTGGATAACCAAACCTGGTTGCCAGGTTCCAGGATGAGCTCTCCCCGCCTATTCCTGTCAAACATCTTTTTATTATACTCTTGGGTCTTAGCCATGGTGTCCTGCAAGAGCTTGTTGTTACAAAGAAAGAAGTCCATGGTCTCAGAGACCGCAGGGATCGCACATTCAGGTAAAGACCTGGGCAGAAAGGACGGGTGGAATCCGTAATTGGCAAAAAACGGTGTTTGCTTAATGGCCGAATGTAGAGAGTTGTTATAGGAGAACTCAGCGATTGGCAGCAGAGAGACCCAGTTGTCCTGAGAGAAAGATGAAAAACAACGGAGGTATTGCTCCAAAGTTTGATTAGTTCTCTCCGTCTGCCCATTAGTCTGGGGATGATAAGCGGAGGAGAGTGCCAGCTCGATTTCCAGGGAGTTACAGAGAGCCTTCCAGAACTGTGAGGTGAACTGAACACCACGATCAGATATGATGTTCGATGGGACTCCGTGCAACCTGACAATCTCTTTAATGAAGACCCTTGCTGTCTCCATGGCCGAAGGTGTGCCCTTCATCGGCAGGAAGTGAGCCATCTTGGTTAACCTGTCTACGACGACAAAGATGGTAGAGAAGCCCTCTGACTGGGGAAGCTCTACAATGAAATCCATTGATATCATCTTCCACGGTCTTTCCGGGACGGGTAATGGCTTTAACAGACCCCAGGCTCTAGTCCGGCTATTCTTGTTCCGGGCACAGGTGGTACAAGAATCTACATAGCTCTTGCAGTCGTTCACTAACAAAGGCCACCAAAATGTGCGCTGCACTAACTCCGTTGTCTTCAGCACACCGAAATGTCCAGCCATCTTATGATCATGGCAGAGCTCCAGCACTGCCACCCTCAAATCTTCAGGGACTATGATTTTACCCTTGTGCAAAAAAAGACCATCCTGGGCCCTCACTAATGCCGCGTACACACGGTCGGACTTTTCGTCTACAAAAGTCCAACGGACGCTGACGGACTAAAGCTGGCTGGTAATCCGATCGTGTGTGGGCTTCTCCGGACTTTCAACATACTTTTTTAGCCTCAAATCCGACGTACTTTAGATTTGAAACATGCTTCAAATCTTTACTTCGTAACTACGACGGACCCCGAAATCCGCTCGTCTGTGTGCTAGTCCGACGGACAAAAAGCCACGCTAGGGCACCTATTGGCTACTGGCTATGAACTTCCTTATTTTAGTCCGGTGTACGTCATCACGTAAGAATTCGACGGACTTTTGTGTGATCGTGTGTAGGCAAGTCTGTTCGTTAGAAAGTCCGCCGCAAGTCCGTCGAAAGTCCGCCGAAAGTCTGCCGGAAGTCTGTCGGACAGGCTGTCTGACTTTTGTAGACGAAAAGTCCGACCGTGTGTACGCGGCATAACTCTCCGGAACTTGGGGTCCAATTTAAAGAAGCTTGTTTTATACGGGATAATAGATCCACTTGAAGCAAAAGAAAATTTCCGGATGAAAGAATGGTGTCCGGATGCTCAGGTTTGCCAGAATCAGGGAACATACGAGAAAGAGCATCCGGCTTGGTATTCTTGGAACCAGGTCTGTACGTTATATGAAACTGAAATCTGGAGAAGAATAGAGCCCATCTTGCTTGTCGAGGTTTCAGTCTTTTGGCAGTTCGGAGATACTCCAGATTTTTGTGGTCCGTATAGACCAGGATAGGGTGTGCTGCACCCTCCAGTAGATAACGCCACTCCTCCAAAGCGGATTTAATGGCC
This sequence comes from Lithobates septentrionalis, assembly GCA_037952835.1. Taxonomy (NCBI): domain Eukaryota; kingdom Metazoa; phylum Chordata; class Amphibia; order Anura; family Ranidae; genus Lithobates; species Lithobates septentrionalis. The sequence goes on along the minus strand of JBBDGP010001174.1, from coordinate 243,782 downwards.
AGAAGCTCCCGATCGCCAACATCATAATTTCTCTCCGCTGAAGAGAGTTTGCGGGAGAAAAAGGCCACTGGGTAGAGAAGGGCCTTTGGGCCTTGCCGTTGGGACAGAACAGCTCCGACTGCGACCTCCGAAGCGTCCACTTCAAGGACGAATGGTAGAGCAGGATCCGGGTGTTTTAAAATTGAGGTGGAGGTGAACAGCTCCTTGAGTTTTTCGAAGGCAGATTGTGCCTCAGGGGACCACTGGAATCGATTCCCTTGTCTGGTTATTTCGGTGATGGGGGCAATTATTGTAGAGAAGCCCCTAATGAACTTCCTGTAAAAGTTCGAAAAGCCGATGAACCTTTGAACCCCTTTTTTATCGGAGGGAGCGGGCCACTCCAGAATGGCAGATACTTTCTGCGGATCCATTTTTATACCATCAACAGAAATGATTAGGCCTAAAAACTGGATGCTTTGAAGTTCGAATTGGCATTTTTCTGGTTTAGCATAAAGTCCATGCTGCCTGAGACGAGCTAACACATTTCCGACATGCCTGCGATGATCTGAGACTGAGGAGGAAAAGATCAGGATATCATCTAGGTAGACAATAACATAAAGATCCAGGAAGTCACGGAAGATGTCGTTGACAAAATGTTGGAACGTAGCAGGTGCGTTGCACAGACCGAAGGGCATGACAAGGTATTCATAGTGTCCAAATCTGGTGCGAAAGGCTGTCTTCCACTCATCTCCTTCTCGAATGCGGATCAGGTTGTAGGCACCACGGAGATCTAGCTTGGTAAAGATTACTGCGGATCCTAATCTCTGGAAGAGTTCGGGCACTAAGGGTAGAGGGTAACGGTTCTTGATTGTTACTTTGTTCAATTCCCGATAATCGATACAAGGACGCAAGGAATGGTCCTTTTTCTCCACAAAGAATATGCCAGCCCCGGCCGGAGAGGTAGATGGGCGGATAAACCCTTTCTTCAGGTTCTCGTCGATGTATATTTTTAGAGTATCCAGCTCCTGCTCTGTCAGTGGGAAAATCCTTCCAAAGGGGACTTCTGCTCCAGGTAATAGCTCGATTGGGCAATCGTAAGGCCTGTGAGGAGGTAAGGCCTCTGCTCCTTTTTTGCTAAAGACGTCCAGAAAGTCCCAATAGGGTGCAGGGACCACCTGTTGAAGCTCGGATTCGGTGTCTAAACAGAGTAATTGGGTAGACTCAGCAGAATTTGTATGTAAGCAGTGTTGTCGGCAGTAATGAGACAAGAACTTGACTTCTCCACTGGACCAGTCAATGCTGGGGTTATGGGCCTGTAACCATGGCATCCCCAATATGATGGGAAAAAGAGGAGAGGAGATGGCATCCAGGCGCAGAAGTTCTTGATGGTTAGGGCCCATGGTGGCCAACAAAGGAATGGTTTCCTGCGTGACAGGGCCGGAGCGAAGAGAGGAGCCATCTGCGAGATGTACCGAGAGTCCCCGGACTTTGGACTGGAGAGGAATGTGATGGTTGGCAGCGAAGGTCAGATCAATAAAACAGCTGCAGGCTCCTGAATCAATGATGACTGTAGCTGGAATAATCTTTCCTGGAAGCTGTAGGGTGATAGACAGAGCAAGATGATTAACAGGTTTAGAGAAAGCAGGTGCACAAATTGAAGAGATGGGCAGCGACTTAAGCGACTTACGTGTCTTATTTGGGCAAGACCTCACGTAGTGTCCAGGCTCCCCACAGTACATGCAGAGATTGTTAACTCTTCGGCGTTGGCGTTCTTCTGGATCGAGAGAAGGGCGGAATAGCCCGAGTTGCATTGGTTCGGAGGTGTCAGGAACTGATGTGGCCGGTGCCGGGAAGGACTGGCTGGGAGAGCTTGGAACCTTGGGTAGCATCCAGGTAGGGCGGAATTGGCTGGTAGACCTCTCGGAGCGACGCTCTCTGAGGCGTCGGTCGATCTGAATAGCCAGATTGATGAGTTCATCCAAGGTTTGGGGTACACCGACCCGTGCTAACTCATCCTTCAGGGGATCAGACAACCCCATGCGGAATTGATAACGTAAAGCCGCATCATTCCAACCCGTGTCAGAACTCCACCGCCTAAATTCCACCACATAGTCCTCTGCGGCTCTACGCCCCTGTTGAAGGGCGTGCAGGGCGGCTTCGGCAGTCGCTGTTACCTGAGGATCCTCATACAACTGGGACATGACGGTGAAAAAGGCATCAAGGTCGTCCAGTGCTCCAGACTTCTGTTCCAGGAGGTGGTGAGCCCAGGTCTGTGGTTCACCAGACAAGAGGGAGATCACAAAGCCCACCTTGGTCGCCTCCAAGGAAAAAGTGTGAGGTTGCAGGGCAAAGTATAGCTCGCAGGCATTGCGGAAGGCACGAAATTTACTGCGGTCCCCAGCAAATCTTTCAGGTACGGGTACCTTAGGCTCTGGAGGTAGCATAACTACTGAGGGCGCAGATGGCGCTCCGGCCGATGAAGCAGCTTGTGGACGGGTTGGAGCTGACAGGACCTGGACTTGTTCTTCCAGCCTTGTGTAGCCTTCCTGGAGGCTCTTCACAGCTTGCGTGAGACCCGCCAGGTGTCTACACAGTTCCTCCAGGGGGGAGGTTCCCTGCTCGGGCTCGGACATGGCTGTCCGATACTGTCAGACTTGTACGTAGCAGACAGGTGAGCCCGATGTAGCAGGGGGAGGCCTCCCTTACGTATCTGGTTACCGGCCCCTGGTAGTATGGACAGGAGGCATGGGAGCACAGAGTGGTATGAGAGCCTGGCGGGTAGCTGCAGGAAGATCCCGGTTAAGATGGTTATGGAGAACACCAGTCAACTGGAGCACAGGCAGTGGGTGCAGAGCAGGAGTGGAGCGGGTTGGTCGGGTCACAGGCAGAGGTCGGCAGCAGGCGGGCAACGCAGTACAGAGGAGCAGGCAGATTCGTAGTCAGGACGGTCCGGGATCAGTGGCAGGCAGCAAACAAGGAGGAACAGAGACAGGCCGGTGGTCAGGAGATCGGAAACAACAGGAAACAGGAAGCAGGAAGCAGGAAGCAGGAACACAGGAAGCTGAAGATCGGACAGCACCGAGCCCCCTGTGCAGATGGCCTAAATAGGCAGGTTGGCGCCAAACACCGGGCGCGCACGCCTGCCGACGCGCGGCGATGCCCACCAACAGCGCATCTGCCCAAGGGAACTCTCTGACAACCACATACACAGAGTGCTTTCACTCTCATACCTCCCACACTCCTCGTACATACTGCTCACTCTCATACCTCCCACACTCCTCTCCTGTACATACTGCTCACTCTCATACCTCCCACACTCCTCTCCTGTACATACTGCTCACTCTCATACCTCCCACACTCCTCTCCTGTACATACTGCTCACTCTCATACCTCCCACACTCCTCTCCTGTACATACTGCTCACTCTCATACCTCCCACACTCCTCTCATGTGCATAGTGCCCACTGTCATACCCCGCACACTCCTCTCCTGTACATAGTGCCCATTGTCATATCCTCCACACTCCTCTCCTGTACATACTGCTCACTCTCATACCCCCACACTCCTCTCCTGTACATACTGCTCACTCTCATACCCCCACACTCCTCTCCTGTACATAGTGCCCACTGTCACACCCCCCACACTCCTCTCCTGTACATAGTGCCCATTGTCATACCTCCCACACTCCTCTCCTGTACATACTGCTCACTCTCATACCTCCCACACTCCTCTCCTGTACATACTGCTCACTATCATAGTCCCCCACACTCCTCTCCTGTACATAGTGCCCATTGTCATACCTCCCACACTCCTCTCCTGTACATACTGCTCACTCTCATACCTCCCACACTCCTCTCCTGTACATACTGCTCACTGTCATAGTCCCCCACACTCCTCTCCTGTACATAGTGCCCATTGTCATACCTCCTACACTCCTCTCCTGTACATACTGCTCACTCTCATACCTCCCACACTCCTCTCCTGTACATACTGCTCACTCTCACACCCCCCACACGTCTCTCCTGTACATACTGCTCACACTCATACCCCCCACACTTCTCTCCTGTACATAGTGCCCATTGTCATACCCCCCACACTTCTCTCCTGTACATAGTGCCCATTGTCACACCTCCCACACTCATCTCCTGTACATACTGCTCACTCTCATACCTCCCACACTCCTCTCCTGTACATACTGCTCACTCTCATACCCCCCACGCTCCTCTCCTGTACATAGTGCCCATTGTCATACCTCCCACACTCCTCTCCTGTACATACCGCTCACTCTCATACCTCTCACTCATACCTCCCATACTCCTTTCATGTACATAGTGCCCACTCTCTTACCCTCCACATTTTGCACTTTTCTTTCACTGTGCCGGCAGGGAGATGGGAAAGACCTTTCTTATATTATAAAACGTTTGCTCGTATTTATTTATAAGAATATATACAATGTATATGTGTGTGTGTGTGTATACATACATACATACATACATACACACACACTCGCATGTGCGTTTGAGATTTGGTGCACACCCTAATGCGATAGGCTGCACACACCTATGACTTGATGTCAGGCGGGGAGTGTTCTGTCCACCAGATGTCTTGCTGATGTTTTATATTGGTTATGTTACCTGTGTTGTTAAATTTACATGCAAATGTGTAATTTACTTAAGACAATCATATATGGTGTGCAGGCTCCATCTAGCGTTCCTTTTTGGTATTGCTGCAGTTCTGTTAATTGTTGTATGTGTAATAGGAAGTTGTCAGCAAGCAGGGAATTCTGGGTAGACAGGAAGTCAACCATCCACAATTCTTTTCAACACATTGCAAGAAGCAAGTAATGTATTTCTCTATCGCCATCACCCCTTAGAGAACTTAAGAAAGTAAGTTTTTATTATTATTATTATTATACAGGATTTATATAGCGCCGACAGTTTACGCAGCACTTTACAACATTAGGGCAGACAGTACAATTACAATACAGGAGGAATCAGAGGGCCCTGCTCGTTAGAGCTTACAATCTAGGAGGGAGGGTCAAGTTATACAAAAGGGTAATAGCTGTGGGGGATGAGCTAATGGAGAAAATAGTGCAGTTGTTGATGGAGGCAGGATAGGCTTCTCTGAAGAGGAAAGTTTTCAGGGATCGTCTAAAGGTGGATAAATTTGGAGACAGTCTGACGGATTGGGGTAGGGAATTCCAGAGGATGGGCGAGGCTCGGGAGAAGTCCTGGAGGCGGATATGGGAGGAGGTGATGAGGGAGCTAGAGAGCAGGAGGTCTTGGGAGGAACGGAGATGGCGATTAGGTTGGTATTTTGAGACTAGGTTTGTGATGTAGCTGGGGGCAGAGTTTTGGATGGCTTTGTAACTTGTTAGTATTTTGAATTTAATTAGTTGGGTGAGTGGTAGCCAATGGAGAGATTGGCAGAGAGGGGTAGCAGACACTGAGCGGTTTGTAAGGTGGATGAGTCTGGCAGCAGCATTCATGATGGACTGAAGGGGGATAATCTATTTAAAGGTAAGCCAATGAGGAGGGAGTTGCAGTAGTCGAGGCGAGAGATTATCTCATCTTGTACTGTATATCATTGTTTATGCAATGTATGCTGTATTGTATGCAATATTATACTTATTGAGGTCTATTTCTGTTATTTTGTAGTTTCACCTGGCTTGTTCTAATAAAACTGAGATCAAAGAAATATGGTATCTACAGTTATTGGAATGAGCAGGTTTAGCTAGCTATCCCAGAGACAGAAAAGCCACAAAACCAACAATTTGTATAATCACGTCATAGATGTAGCCTAGTTTCTGGCTAACAATCTATTATACATCTGTGGAACCCAGGAAGCTCCAGGTGATAGAAGTCTAGGCACACAAACTGGAGTGCATAGCCAATACTTTTACCCCATAACAGGTACAGCTACAGCTCTTAGACATAAACAGATATTTTATTTGGAATAGAAGTAAAAGTGAGTCTCCTTATACTACATATTTAACCCCTTCAGATTTGCGCTATAGCTGAATGACGGCTACATGGATCTGCTTTGCTGGGAGGCCGTCAATAGACGTCCTCCCCTTTGCACGCTCGCCACGCCCCCTTTAAAGGCGTGTGTGGCGCGCGCTGTGATTACCCGAGTCAATGAGACTCCGGTGATCACAGATCGGCGTAAGGGGTCGATCCCGTCCCCTTACCACATAATCAGCTGTCATCCAATGACAGCTGATCACGTGATGTATACAGAAGATCGGTAATCGTTTTTTTTCTTCTCAAGCTAACAGCGCAAGGAGAAAAAAAAAGCCGATCACCAGCTTCTGTTGAAGGGACATCGGTCCTGAAGAGAAAGAGGCACAGCCACCTCATCTGTGCCCACCAGTACTGCCTGCTAGTGCCACGAATCAGTGCCCACAGTGCCACGAATCAGTGTCCACCAGTACATAAGTGCCAGCAATCAGTGCCACCTATCAATGCCAAGTGCCACCTATCAATGGCCACCAGTGGTGCCAATCAGTGCCTCATCAGTGCCACCTAGCAGTGCTGCCTATCTGTGTCACCTAACAGGTGCCCATCACTGCCACCCATCAGTGCCCATCACTGCCACCCATCAGTGTCACCTATCAATGCCCTTCAGAGGCACCAATCAGTGCCACCTCTCAGTGCACACCAATGCCACCTATCAGTGTCCACCAGTGCCACCTCATCAGTTCCCACCAGTGTCGCCTTATCAGTGCCCATCAGTGTAGCCTCATCAGCATACATCAATGAAGGAGAAAAAAAATTACCTGTTTTTAAATTTTTTTTAACAAAATATAAAACGGTTTTGTATTTTTTTTTTTTACGGTATTTTTAAAAAATTTTAACAAAAAATAAAAACCCAGAGGTGATCAAATACCACCAAAAGAAAGCTATATTTGTAGGAAAAAAAATTTAAAAAATTTCATTTGGGTACAGTGTTGTATGACCGCGCAATTGTCATTCAAAGAGTGACAGCGCTGAAAGCTGAAAATTGGTCTGGGCAGGAGGGGGGGGGGGGGGGTTTAGGTGCCCAGTAAGCAAGTGGTTAAACAATGTATGTTAACAGAGATTGCTGTACACTTAAGTTGCTTTATATAGCCCACACTAATATGGGAGACAGACAAAGCCTACCAGCTTATAACATGTCTAAATCTAGTGATAAATGAAAGCTTCTGAAACCTTTTTGGATAAGCTCTGAAGTGTGCAACAGTCGCAAATCAGAAGGCCAAAACCTGCAGGTATTGCCGAGCAATCATTAAACACGGGTTTGCCCATGCAATCCTTGCATGGAGGTTATGCCCAGGAGCCTGTCAATTGAATGTCGCAGGGTCCATAATTTATGTTTCTAGTACAGCCTAGGTGTGGGCTATTGCCCAAATCTCAGTACAAAAAAGTCTTGATCAAACAGCAGACCCCACTAGCTGTGGTGTAATTGATGGTAAACAAGGAGTAGGAAGGAGTTAACTGGTTGCAGCTTCTGCTGATCTCTGAGATTGCCATTTATAAAACTTATGACTTGCGCTAGTGACAAACAAATGGGTATAAAGGTGATAAAGCATCACCTTTTAAACTGAGTTCAAATATATGTATGGTCATGTATCATATAGATAAACATGTGCAATAAAACAATAAGACTAGCATCAAAGCTACGATATAATGTGCATCAATAAAAGTAATTAGTGTTAGGCTGGCCATACATTATACAATTTTCTTGTACAACTTTCCTTTAGATTTACCAAAACCATATAATATGAGGTCAAACCTAAACACTTTCAATTTGTATGCAATCAGCCAGGCCCTTGCACTACATAGTTGAAGGTAAATCTAAAGAAAATTGAATAAGAAAATTGTATGGTGTATGGCCAGCTTTAGTCCATATGTGAACACCCGAGTATAATATTAAATAAAGTGAGAGTCCAGTTGTATGAGAACACAAGTGCTTGGGTCCACCACCATATGTAGAGTGACTGGCCGCAAACCAGAATCCCATGACCCCCGTTACAGAGGGTCTGAGTAAGCTGTTGAATCTTATTGCTCCGGACCACCATAAAGCTGAGATGGATTGCTGGCATGGGACATCGGGGACCTTAGTATGGATGGATGGATCCACGAGAAAACAGGTTAAATTAGATGAGTTCAGTATGTGGTGAAAATCGCCAGTTCTGGAGTCTCATAAACGCCCTATTTGGCGTCCTGTTTTCCCTTTGCAGCCTTGGGCACTGGTGTGATCTTACAGGGATCCAGAAGAGGCTGGGAACCAGGAAGCAGGAAACGAAAAGCAGCTGGTGGTGACTTCACAGGAACAGGAAATGTGATTATTCACAGTGGCAATGAATGGTAATGAATTTGGAAGCTACAGCTTCTTCATCAGACCAGTGGTCTACCTTCCCGGTGCACAGACCCGCCTTCTCTGCACTGCCTCCGAACTCCATGTCATCCCTGTTTCTGCTCCTCTGTGAGTTGGTCCCACCCCCTTCTCCCTTGTCTCCTCCCCTGTCTCCTCCCCTCACCTCTCCATTCAAGTCAGATGCCGCTTGTGTCTTTTCACCTCCCTGTTCGCTTACACCCGCCTCTCCCACCACCTGTCCTCAGTCATGGCGGGGCCAGCTGGGGGATAAACATGCTCTCTAGCTGGAGCCAAAAAAGTGTGACTTGGTAAGAGTGGAGGGGGGACGGGCGGAAGCAGGAATGTTAGAACATTCTGCAGTACGGGACACAGGGCTGGTTGGTCTTCTACACACTGAGGGAGACTGAGACTGAGACTTCTCCTGACCCCCCCTGTACTTGGAACATCCTATGTTTGGGTTTGTGACAGGAAATACCAACAAAGCCTGGGGAATGCCCAGGAAAAAATCCAAGCCTACTTACAGGGCTGGCCCTACCATGGGACCCAATGGGCCCATGGTCCCAGGCGGCATTTACAGAGGGGCCGGCAGTGACAAGTGGGCAGCATGAAGGGATACAGCCGTGGAGTCGCCATTGTGACTTGGCCCCTGCTCCAGGGGGGGACGGTGCGTGTACTGCGTGGAATGACAGGCAGTACTGCGGTGAACGTTCTGCCTTCCTGGTGCACAGACGCGCCTTCCCTGCACTGCCTCCGAACTCCATGTCCTCCCTGTTTCTGCACCTCTGTGAGTTGTTCCCACCCCTCCTCCCTTGTCTCCTCCCCTGTCTCCTCCCCATCTCCTCCCCTCACCTCTTCATTCAAGTCAGACGCCGATTGTGTCTTTTCACCTCCCTCTTCGCTTACACCCGCCTCTCCCACCACCTGTCCTCAGTCATGGTTGGGCCAGCTGGGGGATAAACATGCTCTCTAGCTGGAGCCAAAGAAGTGTGACTTGGTAAGAGTGGAGGGGGGGTGGGCGGAAGCGGGAATGTTAGAACATTCTGCAGTACAGGAAACAGGGCTGGTTGGTCTTCTACACACTGAGGGAGACTGAGACTTCTCCTGACCCCCCCTGTACTGGGAACATCCTATATTTGGGGTGGTGACAGGAAATACCAACAAAGCCTGGGGAATGCCCAGGAAAAGATCCAAGCCTACTTACCACCAGCTCGCAGACAACCAATTAACCTCTCTAACGGTATGCGTTAAAAACAGGGGTTTAGTCCGCACGCATTTGCAAAGGCATGCGTAAGCCACAGAACCACATCACGGCACCCTGATATCTGTGGTCCTAACACTAAAATGTGAGTGTCCCCACAGTGGAGGCACATACATTCTGATGGATAAATGAGGGCAGGTGGACTGAAGGGGAGCCCACCCCTTCTTAAAGGTACAGGAGCACACCAAACACCCAGCAGGTAGCACAATGTCTGCAAAGGTGCTGGTGCGTTGCTGGACCAATGCACACACCAACGTGATCACAAAAAACTTGCCCCCACCCTAATTTATAGCTTGCTATCGCAGTAAGCGGCATTGGAAGGCTACAAACAGATACCAACAAAGCCTGGGGAATGGCCAGGAAAAAATCCAAGCCTACTTACCACCAGCTCGCAGACAACCAATTAACCTGTCTAACAGTATGCGTAAAAACAGGGGTTTAGTCTGCACGCATTTGCAAAGGCATGCGTAAGCCACAGAGCCTCGTCACGGCACTCTGATATCTGTGGTCCTAACACTAAAATATGAGTGTCCCCACAGTAGAGGCACATACATTCTGATAAATGAGGGCAGGTGGACTGAAGGGGAGCCCACCCCTGCTTAAAGGTACAGGAGCACACCAAACACCCGGCAGGTAGCACAATGGCTGCAAAGGTACTGGTGTGCTGCTGGACCAATACACACGCCAATGTGATCACAAAAAACTTGCCACCACCCTAATTTATAGCTGGCTATCGCAGTAAGTGGCATTGGAAGGCTACAAACAGATGCCAACAAAGCCTGGGGAATGCCCAGGAAAAAATCCAAGCCTACTTACCACCAGCTCGCAGACAACCAATTAACCTGTCTAACAGTATGCGTTAAAAACAGGGGTTTAGTCCGCACGCATTTGCAAAGGCATGCGTAAGTCACAGAGCCTCGTCACTGCACCCTGATATCTGTGGTCCTAACACTAAAATATGAGTGTTCCCACAGTGGAGGCGCATACATTCTAAAGGATAAATGAGGGCAGGTGGACTGAAGAGGACAGGAGCCAGCATGGGGGAGGGGTGAGTCCTGGACATGCTGGGTCTTGTAGTGTACAGGCAGTAGGGGGACCCCTGTGTTCATTCAGAGACCTAAAACCAAAGCCCCCCAACAGGGCTAATAAAAAAATAAAAACACTGACGGTGTCCTCTGCCCTACTGACACCATCCAGTTGCCCACTGACACCATCACCATCCGCTGCTTTACTGACACCATCCACTGGCCCACTGACACCATCTGCTACTTTACTGACACCATCCACAGGTCCACTGACACCATCCACTGGCCCACCGACACCGTCCGCTGCTTTACTGACACGATCCACTGGCCCACTGACACCGTCCACTGGCCCACTGACACCGCCCACTGCCCTACTGACACCATTCACTGCCCTACTGACACCATTCACTGTCCTACTGACACCATTCACTGCCCTACTGACACCATTCACTGCCCTACTGACACCGTTCACTGCCCTACTGACACCGTTCACTGGCCCACTGACACCATCCACTGCTCTACTGACCCCATCCACTGCTCTACTGACACCATCCACTGCTCTACTGACACCATCCACTGCTCTACTGACACCATCCACTGCTCTACTGACACCATCCACTGCTCTACTGACACCATCCACTGCTCTACTGACCCCATCCACTGCTCTACTGACCCCATCCACTGCCCTACTGACACCACCCACTGCTCTACTGACACCACCCACTGCTCTACTGACACCGTCCACTGGCCTACTGACACCGTCCACTGGCCTACTGACACCGTCCACTGGCCTACTGACACCGTCCACTGGCCTACTGACACCGTCCACTGGCCTACTGACACCGTCCACTGCTCTACTGACACCGTCCACTGCTCTACTGACACCGTCCACTGCTCTACTGACACCGTCCACTGCTCTACTGACACCGTCCACTGCTCTACTGACACCGTCCACTGCCCCACTCTGTGGTTTTTGTTTTTGTGCTATAAACAAGAAAAAAATGAACATTTAGAAAAAAACTGTATTTTTTACTTTTTGCTATAATAAATATCCCCCAAAAAACTGTCTTCATCAGTTTAGGCCAATATGTATTCTACTTCATATTCTTGGTTAAAAAAAAAAATCGCAATAAGCGTATATTGATTGGTTTTCGCAATAGTGTCTACAAAATAGGGAATAGATTTATGGCATTTTCAATAAGATTTTCTGATAAATTTAATTTTATTTGTCATTATATAAAATAATGAATGTGGGGGGCCTTTTGGTGGGTGTGATTATTTTTTTTGGGGGGGGGGCAGCATTTAATTCTTGGGCCCAGGCAGCACAATGTCTTGGGCCGGCCCTGGGTGCACCCATTCACATTAAAACACTGCGCCCATAGCCCTCCCCCCCCCCCCCCTGTTCTGGCCTGGCCCTGGTGTTGTGCCCTTTTCTTTTCCTTGTGTCTCCCCCACCTAAAGCAGCTATTCTCATCAGTAAAGGATTTACATGTCTCCATTGAATGCTGGGAGAAAAAACATTTGCCTGGAGGCTTTAAAGTGATAATAATGTGTTGTTTGCTATATTAACATGCTTAACTTACCTGCTCTTCGTAGTGGTTTTGCACAGAGCAGCCTAGATACTCCTCTTCTCGGGTCCCTCTTCGGCGATCCTGGCCCCACCCTCCTGTTGAGTGCCCTCACAGCAAGCAGCTTGCTATGGGGGCCCCCTAGCCGTGCCGCATCTCTGTGTGTACATTCAGACATGGAGCCGCAGATTGGCCCCACCCCCTCTTTCTCCTGATTGGTTAACTGACTTTGATTGTCTCAGCCAATCAGGAGGGAGAGTCCCGGATGGCCGAGGCACTCGTGCACATCGCTGGATAGAGATGGGGCTTAGGTAAGTATTGGGGGGCTGAGGGGGGCTGCTACACACAGAAGGTTTATCTTAATGCATAGAATGCATTAAGATAAAAACCTTCTGCCTTTACAATCACTTTAAGTTTATGAGTTTTCCTTGTTCTTTGACCAAACCACATGGTCATGCAAACATATATGAAATTTATCTTAAAGGGATTGTAAAGGTTAAATTCTTTTTTTTTTTTTTTAATAACAAACATGTCATACTTACCTGCTTTGTGCAAGAGTTTTGCACAGAGTGGCCCAGATCTTTCTCTTCTGGGGTCCCTCAGCGGCACTCCTGGCTCCTCCTCTTCTCGCGTGCCCCCCATGGAGAGCCGCTTTTCATGGCGGCACTTGTGCGGGCGTGCTCCTGAGTCCTGCTGCTGCATCCATTGACACAGACAGCAGGACTTGGCCCAGCTCCCTGGCTCCCGTGTCACTGGATTTGATTGACAGCAGCGGGAGCCAATGGCTCACGCTGCTATTAATCTATCCAATGAGGACCCGAGACAGCGGCTGGAGCTGCTGTGCTCGTCCCTGTCACTGGAACGATTGGGTTCAGGTAAGTAAAGGGGGGGGGGGTCTGGGGGGTTGCTGCACTACAGAAAGTTTTTCACCTTAATGCAAAAGTGAAAAACCTTGAGGGTTTACAACCCCTTTAACTTTGAGATTTTAGATGGTGCAAAACTTGCTTAGTGATTATTCCTGATATTTCTGTATATAATTGGTAAAGGGAAGGGCTAGGCATTAAGTAGAGTATGTGATCTTACCTGTTTGTCTTGCTTTTAGCAGCATGGACTAAACATTAATTGAGCAACACTGCTTAAAACTGAAAGCCGTTCCACATAACTGTAAATCACACATACAGTGCCTTAAAAAAGTGTTCATACCCCTTGAAATTTTCCACATTTTGTTATGTTACAACCAAAAAGGTAAATTTATTTTATTGGGATTTTATGTGATAGACCAACACAAAGTGGCACATAATTATGAAGTTGAAGGAAAATTATAAATGTTTTCAAAATTTTATACAAATAAATATGTGAAAACTGTGGCATGCATTTTTATTCAGTCAATATTTCGTAGAACCACCTTACGCTGCAATTACAGCTACAAGTCTTTTTGGGGATGTCTCTACCAGCTTTGCACATCTAGAGTGAAATTTTTGCCCATTCTTCTGTGAAAAATAGCTCAAACTCTCTCAGTTTAAGCAATTGACAGAGCATCTGTGAACAGCAATTTTCAACTCTTGCCACAGATTCTCAATTGGATTTAGGTCTGGACTTTGACTGGGCCATTCTAACACATGGATGGGCTTTGATCTAAACCATTCCATTGTAGCTCTGGCTGTATGTTTAGTGTCGTTGTCCTGCTGGAAGGTGAACCTCCGCCCCAGTCTCAAGTCTTTTGCAGACTCTAATGCCCCGTACACACGGTCGGATTTTCCGATGGAAAATGTCCGATCGGAGCGTGTTGTCGGAAATTCCGACTGTGTGTGGGCTCCATCGGACATTTTCCATCGGATTTTCCGACACCCAAAGTTTGAGAGCAGGATATAAAATTTTCCGACAACAAAATCCGTTGTCGGAAATTCCGATCGTGTATACACAAATCCGACGGACAAAGTGCCACGCATACTCAGAATAAATAAAGAGATGAAAGCTATTGGCCACTGCCCCGTTTATAGTCCCGACGTACGTGTTTTACGTCACCGCGTTTAGAACGATCGGATTTTCCGACAACTTTGTGTGACCGTGTGTATGCAAGACAAGTTTGAGCCAACATCCGTCGGAAAAAATCCTAGGATTTTGTTGTCGGAATGTCCGAACAAAGTCCGACCGTGTGTACGGGGCATAACAGGTTTTGTTCTTATGCCGCATACACACGACCGGTTTTGCCGTCGGAATAAACTCCGAAGGTTTCGCAGACGGAATACCATTCAAGCGGTCTTGCCTACACACGGTCAAACCAAAGTCCGACCAAAGTCCGACCGTCAAGAACGCAGTGACGTACAACAAAACGACGGGACTAGAAAAAGGAAGTTCAGTAGCCAATAGCTTCCGTCTTGTACTTGCTTCAGAGCATGCGTCATTTTTGGTCCGTTGGAACAGCATACAGACGATCCGTTTTCCCGATAGGAACATGTTCAATTTCTAGGTCCGTCAGAATTTTCGAAAAAAAAGTCAGATGAGGCCTACACACGATCGGAATAGACGATGAAATGCTTCCGCCTGACTTTTTCTGTCGGACATTCCGCTCGTGTGTACGTGGCTTAAGATTGTCCTGTATTTGGCTCCATCCATCTTCCTATCAACTCTGACCAGCTTCCCTGTCCCTGCTGAAGTAAAGCATCCCCACTAGGGATGAGCTTCGAGTTCGAGTCGAACTCATGTTCGACTCGAACATTGGCTGTTCGCAAGTTCGCCGAACAGCGAACAATTTGGGGTGTTCGCGGCAAATTCGAATGCAGCAGAACACCCTTTAAAAGTCTATGGGAGAAATCAAAAGTGCTAATTTTAAAGGCTTATATGCAAGTTATTGTCATAAAAAGTGTTTGGGGACCTGGGTCCTGCCCCAGGGGACATGGATCAATGCAAAAAAAGTTTTAAAAACGACCGTTTTTTCAGGAGCAGTGATTTTAATAATGCTTAAAATCAAAAAATAAAAGTGTAATATCCCTTTAAATTTCGTAGCTGGGGGGTGTCTATAGTATGCCTGTAAAGGGGCGCATGTTTCCTGTGTTTAGAACAGTCTGACAGCAAAATGACATTTCGAAGGAAAAAAGCCATTTAAAACTACTCGCGGCTATTGCATTGCCGGTCCGACAATACACATAGAAGTTCATTGATAAAAACGGCATGGGAATTCCCCACAGGGGAACCCCGAACCAAAATTTAAAAAAAAAATGATGTGGGGGTCCCCCTAATTTCCATACCAGGCCCTTCAGTTCTGGTATGGATATTAAGGGGAACCCCGGCCAAAATGTTTTAAAAAAATGACGTGGGGGTCCCCCTAAATTCCATACCAGACCCTTAAGGTCTGGTACGGATTTTAAGGGGAACCCCGCGCCAAAAAAACCCCAAAAAAAACGGCGTGGGGTCCCCCCAAAAATCCATACCAGACCCTTATCCGAGCACGCAACCTGGCAGGCCGCAGGAAAAGATTTTCTTCTTCGGGCCGCTCCGCATCCATGCTGGCATGGAGGGAGGCTCCCGCTGTGTGACGGCGTCTCCTCATCTGACGGTTCTTAAATAACGGGGGGCGGTGACCCCACCCCCCTCTGACGCACGGGACATGACAGGACTTCCCTGTGGCATTCCCCGTGATGTCACAGGGAAGTCCCGTCAAGTCACCATGCGTCAGAGGGGGGCGGGGTCACCGGGTGGCCCCGCCCCCCATTATTTAAGAACCGTCAGACGAGGAGACGCCGTCACACAGCGGGAGCCTCCCTCCATGCCAGCATGGATGCGGAGCGGCCCGGAGAAGAAGATGAAGAAGATGAAGAAGATGAAGAAGATGAAGAAGATGAAGAAGATGAAGAAGAGAATAAGATGAAGAAAATGAAGAGAAGAGCGGGAGCCTCCCCCCATGCCATGGGTGCGGAGCGGCCCGAGGAGAAGAAGATAGAAGACGCCGCGGAGGAGATGCTGGACGAGAACGCCGGAGGAAGAACCAGAAGAGCCAGAAGAACCAGAAGAAGAAGAAGATGAAGGAAGATAGAAGAAAGAAGAAGCATTTAAATAAAGGAATTGTCAAAAACTGTCTCTTGTCATTTTTAACATTTTTGACAGTTTTTTAGTGAAATGATACCCCCTTACCATTTCACACAGGGGGGGGCGGGATCTGGGGGTCCCCTTGTTAAAGGGGGCTTCCAGATTCCGATAAGCCCCCCGCAGACCCCCACAACCACCGGCCAGGGTTGTGGGGATGAGGCCCTTGTCCTCATCAACATGGGGACAAGGTGTTTTGGGGGGCTACCCCAAAGCACCCTCCCAATGTTGAGGGCATGTGGCCTGGTACAGTTCAGGAGGGGGGCGCTCTCTCATCACCCCCTCTTTTCCTGTGGCCTGCCAGGTTGCGTGCTCGGATAAGGGTCTGGTATGGAATTTAGGGGGACCCCCACGTCATTTTTTTTTTAAATTTTGGTTCGGGGTTCCCCTGTGGGGAATTCCCATGCCGTTTTTATCAATGAACTTCTATGTGTATTGTCGGACCAGCAATGCAATAGCCGCGAGTAGTTTTAAATGGCTTTTTTCCTTCGAAATGTCATTTTGCTGTCAGACTGTTCTAAACACAGGAAACATGCACCCCTTTACAGGCATACTATAGACACCCCCCAGCTACGAAATTTAAAGGGATATTACACTTTTATTGTTTGATTTTAAGCATTATTAAAATCACTGCTCCTGAAAAAACGGTCGTTTTTAAAACTTTTTTTGCATTGATCCATGTCCCCTGGGGCAGGACCCAGGTCCCCAAACACTTTTTATGACAATAACTTGCATATAAGCCTTTAAAATTAGCACTTTTGATTATTCATGTTCGTGTCCCATAGACTTTAACGGTGTTCGCGTGTTCGAACGAACTTTTTTCCTGTTCGCATGTTCTGGTGCGAACCGAACAGGGGGGTGTTCGGCTCATCCCTAATCCCCACAACATGATACTGCCACCACCATGTTTCACGGTGGGGATGGTGTGTTCAGGGTGATGTGCAGTGTTAGTTTTCTGCCACACATAGTGGGGGTGATTTACTAAGACGAATGCGCCGGAAAAGTCATTGAACGTGCAAACCGGCGCACGCAGATGATAATGAATATGTAAACTGCAACTGGTGCTATGGTAACTGCAGTTTTCTCATTGATAATAGCACACGCCCAATCCAATTGGTTAAGTTCATCTCATTGGATGTGTCTTGTTAGGCAATTAGTAGGTGTTCCCAATGAATTAACCCTTTTGATGCTAATCTAATTCCTATTACTTCTAATATATCTTTGAAATGTGTTTTTTTTCTATTTGTACCCAAATCTTTCAATACATTACAAAGAACAGAGAAGTGTTTCTAAACCCAATAAATTAATATTTTCCAATCTTGATCTTTAAAAGGTGACCATACACTGCAATCAGTTAGATCTTAAAAAAATTTGATTTAGTGCAAGAGCCTTTTTGATTTCCTATAATTTGAATTAATTGTTCAAGTGCGTCTTCCTATTACCTATTTTGCCAAAATATCGAGATTGGGCAATCAGATTGCATAGTGCATGACCATCCTAAGTGCCAAATTTTAAATGTAGATGTGCCATGACCCATTTGTATTTTCCTATTGATATTTCTTGGGCATTATACAAGGCACATGAGAACCCACCTTTTTTCAAGACATGCTGGAGTGATCAGGAATCTTCAAACTACGGCTCTCCAGCTGTTGCGAAACTACACATTCCATGAGGCATTGTAAAACTCTGACATTCACAGACATGACTAGGCATGATGGGAATTGTAGTTTCTGAACAACTGGAGGGCTGTAGTTTGAAGACCCTTGTGCTAGACCATTATTATGCCTCCAGAATTGGGAGTGTGGCATCTACCCAACTTCTCTTCTCTTGGGCAGCACAGTGGTGTAGTGGTTAGCACTTTCACCCTAGCAGCAAAAAGGTTTCTGGTTTGAATCCCCGTGACACCATCTGCCTGGAGTTTGCATGTTCTCCCTGTGCCTGCATGGGTTTCCTCCGAGTACTCCAGTTTCCTCCCACACTCTAAAAACATGCTGGTAGGTAAATCGGATCCTGTCTAAATGGCCCTAATATGTCTGAATGTGTGTTAGGAACCCACGAAAACACCACCCCATGTTAAAAAAAATAAAATAATTTTCTTAATTTGCAAATAAGGATCATCTCTTCCTCAGAGAACAGTGAGCGGGGCATGGTGGTGGGAAGAAATTAGCAGCAGTACAAGCAACTACCCTGTAGGGACGTGGTGTCATTCCTGTGTACTGTCCGCCGCTTCTGGAAAACAAATATGTGCCACGGACACATACCTATGTGTACACAGCACATACGCATGTGCACACAGCACTCGCGCATCTAGATGCATTTGGTGCATTTAGCTGCAAGAATCCATATTTGGATGTAAATTAATAGTAAAGCAGATGCAGATTTCCAGGACTGGACTAACAAATATTTATAGTGAAAGGCAACTGGTGTTTTCTGTTAAACCAGGTCTAAATGGGCCATTGACATGCATCACAGTTGAACTTAGGAAAATGTCTTTGCAAAGTTCAACTAAATGAAATCCTTTCTCAGGCTCCATTCACACTAGCGCGTTTTTTGATGCATTTTGCAGAAATGCACGGGAATTTTTTAACATGGGTTCCTATGGAACATGTTCACATCAATGCCTTTTTGTATCTCTGCATTTTTGGAAAATGCAAGTGCACAGTTTTTGCAGCATTTTTGCAGCGTTTTTGGTGCGTTTTTTATGCGTTTTTGCCGTTTTTTTTTTTTTAATTTTTTTTAAGACTGTAAATAAAAACTGTAAAAAAAAACAAAAAAAAACGCAAATCGCGGCAAAAACGCCGCAAAAACGCTGCTCAAAAACGTGGCAGGCATGAAAAAAAAAAACCTCCAAAAACGCTCAAAAGCAACATGCATAGGTGTGAATCAAGCCTCATTTTTGCTTGGGGATAGAGTGCAGAGGGATTTTCAGTTTTCAGTCCCAAATTTTGCCACTTTCGCCTTCAAATTTATTCACTTCCTGTCACATAGCCAAACAGGAAGTGAGGGTAAAACCCTACCAATGTCTTTCCTTGGGGACACACAGGTCAATCTAAATAGTTTCCCCATTAGGTAAATTGCACTCTAGCATTTTGCACTGTACACCCCAAATTATTAGGTATCTTGGACTTTGGGGTTTATTTACTAAAGGCAAATCCACTTTGCACTACAAGTGCACTTGGAAGTGTACTTGCTGGAGATCCAAGGGGGACATGCAAGGAAAATTAAAAAACACCATCTTTGCTTGATTGGATGTTAAAATCACCAGTGTGTCCCCTCAAATTTTCATTAACTACACTTGTATTGCAGAGTAGATTTGCCTTAAACAAACCCCCCAAAAAAACTAAGAATTTGGGTAAACCCCTCAAAATGCTAGACCACAAACCACAAAATGCTAGAGTGCAATTTGCCTAATGGGGACACTAGTTAGATTGGTAGGGTTTTACCCTCACTTCTTGTTTGGCTATGTGATAGGAAGTGAAGCCAATTTTAAGAAAAGGGACACAAAGCCCAACCTAAAAAAGACAAGCAGGGGTTCTAACACTTACTTGGTTTCCCTCAAATGCCCACAATTAGAATGGGATTGTCTTGAGCTAGATTTTAGTGCAGTGCTCTAAATCAGTGCTTTTCAACCCTGTCCTCAAGTATCCCCAACAGGCCATGTTTGCAGGTTTTCCTTCATCTTGCCCAGGTGCTTTAAATCAGTCACTGGCTGGGTATTTTGGACAGCTATTTTAGCTAAGATAAATTCCCAAAACATGTCCTGTGGGTGGTACTTGAGGACTGAGGCTGAGTACCACTGCGCTAAAATGGAAAATTGAATACTTACCTCTGTAATTTTCCTTTCCTGGTGAGTATCCATGGCAGCATACACACAATCCATGCTTATGCTACCATGAAGGCACCAGGAAAGTAACAGACAAATCACACTTTTTTTTCTTTAAATTTATTATAATTTATTCATAAATTGTAAAGAAAATTATTCTATACAGAATGTAAAGCAAATTAGCTCAAGCTACAACTTCCTTTTTTTGTGAGATAAAATACATCAGAAATGCAAATATTATGATTTACATTTCCCCTACTTACTCTGCTGTTGTTTCTGTAACCATAATGTTGATTAAGCTTATGTCTATTTTTTTCCTTTTTCATTTTTTTTTTAGCAGTTGGGTAGTTAGTTGATAGTGTGTGTTTTTGCAATATATTTTCAGAGGTCACAGCCCTGCAGGATGTTACCTTGTAGTTACAAAAGGAAGAATACGGTAGGTACACTTTCTGCAAATTATGCATAAGTATTTTTCTTATGAATGTTAAAGCAGTATTAAACCAAAAAGCAAACATTTATTACCATTGCAGCTTACCAATTTCTAGATGCAGTGGCTGCACTCATCCCCTTTATTAGACTTTCTTTCTTCTATTTTCATCTGGTAATCCAGCCAGTAAGGCTGCTTGACTGTTGTATAACAGATGTGATTATCACCAATTACCTAACCCCAACCTCTTAACTAGGAATGAGCTTCGTGTTCGAGTCAAACGCATGTTCGACTCAAACATCGTGTGCTCGGTTGTTCGCCGAATTACGAACGTTATGGGCCATTCGCACCAAATTAGAGTGGAGCATCCTGGCCCATAATTCACTGCAGCATCGCAGTGCATTGCTGGCTGATGATTGGCCAAGCATGCACTATGACCCGCATGCTTGGCCAATCACAGCGCTATGTGTACAGAGAGCTGTAATTGGCCAAAGCCAGGGAGGCTTTGGCCAATTATGGCTCAGGGGTTTAGTACACGCCCTACACTATATAAGGCCGTCTGCACGTCGGCCCTGTGTAGTGTGTTGCCGTGGAGAGAGATAGATAGACAGAGAGACAGAGTCATTTGATTTAAGTTAGAGTAGGCAGGTCGAGTCAGTTAGCTGCACTTGCAGTGTATTGTGTATATAAATGCATCCCAGGTGTTTATATATATATCTATATATATATATATATATATATATATATATATATATATATATATATATATACACATACATACATATCTATCTATCTATCTATCTATCTATCTATCTATCTATCTATCTATCTATCTACATACATACATACACACACTGTATTCATTTCAGCTAGATCCTGTTCTTCTCTTCCTAATATACTGACAGGCAGGTGTTTTTACAGTATTTCGAGTTACTGTACTGTGTACCCTGCACAGTTGCACCTACAGTATAACTACCTGAAGCCAGGTGCTTGTGTAGGCTCTTGACGTTTTTCCAGTTACTGTACTGTGTACATTGCACAGTTGCACCTACAGTATAACTACCTGAAGCCAGGTGCTTGTGTAGGCTCTTGAAGTATTTCCAGTTAAGGTACTGTGTACCTTGCACAGTTGCACCTACAGTATAACTACCTGAAGCCAGGTGCTTGTGTAGGCTTTTGACTTATTTCCAGTTACTGTACTGTGTACCCTGCACAGTTGCACCTACAGTTTAGCTACCTGAAGCCAGGTGATTGTGTGGGCTCTTGACGTATTTCCAGTTAATGTACTGTGTGCCCTGCACAGTTGCACCTACAGTATAGCTACCTGAAGCCAGGTGCTTGTGTGGGCTCTTGACATATTTCCAGTTACTGTACTGTGTACCCTGCACAGTTCCACCTACAGTATAGCTACCTGAAGACAAGTGCAGGTGTTCTCATACTAATAATACTACAGGCAGGCAGTTGATTCTGCTAGCTGCAGTATAATCGGTATATATATACATCCCAGTTTTGTGCAGCTACATCTCACTGCAGGCCAATAGTATGTCTGGAAGGCCAACAAGGAGAGGCAGACAGTCACAAGCCAATAAAAGAGGGCAAGCAGGCTCTGTGTCTAGAGGCAACAGTGCTGGTCATGGACACGGTGCATCCTCATTAGCACGTGGCCATAGGACACGCTTGGCTTTTTTTTCGGCAGCTGGCCGCGTTGAGCCGCAACATGCGGAAGACTTGGTCGAGTGGATGACCAGGCCATCCTCATCCTCCTCATCATTTCTCACCCAGGCTCAGGGTACTTTGTCTGGCAAAGCAGCTGCCAACGCGGCCTCTGCACAATGGCATCAGTGACTCCTTCCCTAGCCCCACCATGTCCTCCTGAGGAGTCCCCCGAACTGTTTGACCACAGTGTTGGGTAAATGCTCCAGGAGGATGCCCAGCATTTTGAAGGCTCTGATGATGGTACTCAGCTAGAGGAAGGCAGTAACGTCAGCCCAGACAGAGGGGTGCCCGAGAAGGACAGCAATCTGGCAGTCATGTCCCCCCTGCTGCAACATACTGCCAGGTTTGCGCCAATGATGAGGAGGGAGGGGATGATGAGGTCACTGACTCCACGTGGGTGCCTGATAGGAGAGAGGAGGAGGAGGCACATCACCAATGAGGCAGGATGCCCTCCAGGGGCCAGCTTAAGGGCAGCACACCGACTGCATCACACCGCAGAGCTCCGTATGTGCAGGGCGCTGCTGTCTCTGCGCGTTATTCCAAAAGTACTTTGGTGTGGGCCTTTTTTGAGACGAGTGCATCAGATCCCACCACTGCTATTTGCAACATATGTCTCAAGCGTATCTCGCGTGGCCAAAACATCTCCCGCTTGGGCACCACATGCTTGACCAGACATATGTTGACCTGCCATGCAGTTCGTTGGCAAGCGTACCTAAAAGACCCACACCAAAGAACAAAGAGGACCTCTCCTTGCTCCTCATCAGCTGGGATCTCCAACCCCACTATACCTTCAGTCCTCTCTGAGACCTGCACTGAGAGGAATGAAGGTGTAGAATTAGGTGTGTCACAGTCAAGTACTTGCGGGCAATCTGCCATGGGTACACCAACGTCAGATTGTACCAGGCAAATTTCGCTGCACCACAGAAAGAAGTTTGCTCCCAGCCATCCACATGCCCAGCGGTTGAATGCTAGCTTGGCAAAATTGCTAGCATTTCAACTGCTGCCTTTTCAGTTGGTAGACTCTGCCCCCTTCCGTGAGTTTGTGGAATGTGCGGTTCTTCAGTGGCAGGTTCCCAAACGCCACTTTTTCTCATGGAAGGCGATTCCGGCTCTCTACCGGCATGTGGAAGGCAATGTCTTGGCCTCGCTGGACAGGGCGGTCAGCGGTAAGGTACTACCTTATATACTACTAATATTACCGCTGACTCATGGTCCAGCAGGCATGGACAGGGACGTTACCTAAGTTTCACGGCGCATTGGGTGACTCTGCTGGCAGCTGGGAAGGATGCAGGGCAAGGTGCAGTAGTGTTGGAGGTTGTTCCACCACCACATCTCCAAAATGCCACTACTGGTGATTCTGACACACCTCTCTCCTCCAACCCTCCTCTTCTTCTTCCTCCATGGCCTCTTCCTGTGCTTTGTCCTTGGAACCAGCAGTGCTCCTTAGGTGTTCAAGGGGCTACGCAAGTACGCAGGCCAAAAAATGCCATGCGGTGCTTGAGCTGGTGTGCTTGAGGGACAGGAGTCACACTGGGGCAGAGATTCTGTCAGCTCTGCAGGGGCAGGTTCAGAGGTGGTTGACGCCATGCCAACTTAAGCCAGGAATGGTGGTTTGCAACAATGGCACCAACCTCCTCTCCGCCCTCCGACAGGGACAACTAACCCATGTGCCCTGTTTGGCTCACGTCCTTAACTTGGTGGGGCAGCGGTTCTTGGGCAGGTACCCAGGCTTACAGGATGTCCTGAGGCAGGCCAGGAAAGTCTGTGTGCATTTCCGTGGGTCATATAATGCCAGTGCTCGACTGGCAGACCTCCAAAAGGAATTTAACCTGCCCAAGAACCGCCTAATCTGTGACATGCCCACCAGGTGAAACTCAACGTTGGCCATGCTGCAGTGGCTGCACACGCAGCAGAGGGCCATCAATGAGTACCTGTGCGACTATGGCACCAGGACAGGGTCAGGGGAGCTTGTTTTTTTTCCCCACGCCAGTGGGCCATGATCAGGGATGCATGCACTGTCCTGTCACCATTTGAGGAGGCCACGAGGATGGTGAGCAATGACAGTGCATGCATCAGTGACACTGTCCCCCTTGTCCACCTGTTGGAGCACACGCTGCGTGGAATAATGGACAGGGTACTTGAGGCAGAAAAGAGGCAGGAAGAGCATCTCAGCATCAGCAGCAGTCTTTAAGGGATCATTTACAGTCCCAAGAAACCCATGGACTTGTATGTGGCTGGGAGGAGGCGGCTGCGGATCATGTCGTCCTTAGTGGCCCAGAGGACTCCGGACCAATGCCTCAGCAAACCTATGCTGCATGGCCTCCCTGATCCTGCAAAGCCTGCGGAAGGATCCTCGTATTTGTGGTATCAAGTATAGGGATCAATACTGGCTGGCAACCCTCCTTGATCCACGTTACAAGAGTAAGGTTGCAGACCTTATCTTGCCGTCGCAGAGGGAGCAGAGGATGAACGTGTTCCCAGAGACTGGGTGTCAGGGATCTGTCAGCACCAGACGGGGACATATGCATGCACGCATGCGCCTGCGCGCCCCTGTTCGAACAGGGCAGCAATGTCCTGAAACTGCTGTGCATCAGTGCGTCCCTCGGGCACGCGTGGGTGCGTGATGTGTGTGAGCGCACATGCACGTTAACGCTGTTTGTCGCCACTGGACGCATAAAGGTCCTTTAGTTGCACTGGCGCACTGCTGTTTCGTCTTCAGCTTCTGTGAACCTTACCTGCACCTGCTTGATTTGTCTGCTATACTGACCCGGCTTTGTCTGACCATCCTTCTCTCTCCAATCTGATCTGGCTTGCCTGACCCTGCTACTACCTCTGCCAGTTACCCGTTGCCGGCCTCTGCCTGTTAACCTACTCTGCCTTTGCCTGTTTCCACCTGCCTTGATTGCCTGCCGACCCGGACTGTTTGACCCTGCTTGTGCCTACCGTTAGCTCCGTGTGCTGCTGCACCTTCAGCTCCAAGCTCCAGTGTCCACTGCACCTGCACCTCTCAGCGCTTCAGTCTGCGGTCTTCCGCTGACCGCCTCCACCTGCAGTTCAGCCATCCCTGGAAGGATCTCTACTCTGCACCAGCACCAGAGACTTCTACTTCAACAGGCACTCCTACCCCACTGTGCTCACGAGACCACTACCCCCACTCCAGTGTCTCCTGAACCAGCGTTGTAAGAGAGGTCTCCTCCTATAAGTCAGGCTACTACCAGGTACCTAACACTGGGAGGTTATAAACTCTTGTTCCTGGACAACATGTTCCTGAGGCTTCGGTCAGTCAAAGAAGGAGCGGTGGAGAAGGTGGCCGTCTGACCGATGTGTTCAGACAATTTTTTAGTCTGCAGCCTCAAGGTATGATCGGTTCCAGCAACCATCACCAGTGTCTGTTTTACATGGTGCAGTAATACCTAGGGGCAAGATCTGACTTGGACACCTTTCCCACCAAAAATCCTTTGGGTTACTGGGTCTTGAGGATGGATCATTGGCCAGAGCTTGCACAGTATGCAATTGAGCTACTGGCCTGTCCTGCATCCAGCGTTCTTTCGGAATGCACTTTCAGTACTGCTGGAGGCTTTGTAACCGATCACAGGGTGCGCCTGTCCACCGACTCAATCGATCGACCTTCATAAAAAAGAATCAGTCTTGGATCACCACCAGATACCAAGCACCTGATGCTGATGTAACCAAATAAATTTTTTTTAAATGTCAGATCCCTTCAAGACTGCCTATGCTGATGCTGAGTGGCTATCCTGTTATGCTGAGTAACTATCCTCTTCCTCCTCAATGATCATGCTGATAGCTTGTAAGAATATTTTTGTTTCTGGGCGCCGCCACCAGTGGCTAAGGCCCAATTTTTCAGCCCCTGTTTAACAGGGGCGTGTAATTACAATTTTTGATGCAATTCTTTGCAGCAGGGCTCATTCCTGCGCTCCAACTGGAGTATCTGTGAGGGATTGCAGTGTTGTGGCACCAGCACCAGTGCCTAAGGCCCAATTCCTCTGCCCCTGTTCAACAGGGACATGTAATTACAATTCTTGATCTAATATTTCACAGCAGGGCCCGTTTCAGCGCCCACCAAGAGTAACTGTAAGGACTTAGTGTTGTGGCACCAGCACCACCACCACCAAAGGCCCAATTTTTCTGCCCCTTTTCAACAGGTGCATGTAATTACAAAATTGATCTAATATTTCACAGCACGACCCGTTCCAGCGCCCACCAAGAGTAACTGTGAGGACTTACAGGGGTTGATTTACTAAAGCTGGAGCACTGAGAATCTGGTGCAGCTCTGCATGGTAGCCAATCACCTTCTAACTTTAGCTTGTTCAATTAGGCTTTGACAATAAAACCTGGAAGCTGATTGGTTTCTATGTAGAGCTGCATCAGATTTTGCACTCTCCAGTTTTAGTAAATCAACCCCACAGTGTTGTGGCACCAGCACCACCACCATCACCAAAGGCCCAATTTTTCTGCCCCTGTTCAACAGGGGCATGTAATTACAATTCTTGATCTAATAATTCACAGCAGGGCCCTGTAAGGGCTCGCAGTGTTGTGGCAACACCAACACCTAATGCCCCAATTTCTGCAGAGTATATAGGGCAGGCCCCTACTTTGAAACATCCAACTTACAACTCCTACTTGCAAACGGAAGGAGACAACAGGAAGTGAGATGAAATCTACCCCTAGGAAGGGAAATTCTCTCCTGTAAGAGTTAATATGGGAAAAACGTTTCACTTTCCACTGATGCTTTATCACCAATCCTTGTTTCACTAACAACCCCAAATTTTCTAAAAACATTTGTCATTGTGACAGAAAGTGAGGTGAAATCTTCGGAAGAGGAGCACAGACAGCAAAACAAATGTCACAGGGGTGATAACCCTTCCCTATGTTTTCCAAAAAGCTTAAAAATAGATTTTTTGGCTGGAGCTACACTTTAAAAATGTACCAGTTCAAAATTACAAACAGATTCTACTTAACAAACGTACAGTCCCTGTCTTGTTTGCACCGCCTGTATACTGCTGTTCAGAGTATATAGGGCCTGGGGGCCCCACGCCTTTCCTTTTTTAAATTTGGGTGTGGGGTTCCCCTTAATATCCATACAAGACCCAAAGGGCCTGGTAATGGACTGGGGGGGTACCCATGCCGTTTGTCTCACTGATTTTCATCCATATTGTCGAGACCCGACATTACATTAAAGCCGCAAGCAGTTTTAAATGACTTTTATTCCTTTAAAAATGTCATTTTGTTCAGGGACTGTTCTAAGCATGGGAAACATGCGCCACTGTACAGGCATACTATAGACACCCCCAGGTACGATATTTAAAAGGAATATTTTTTTTTTCACTTTAAGCATATTTAAAATCACTGCTCCCGAAAAACCGTCAGTTTTTAAAACTTTTTTTGCATTGATACATGTTCCCTGGGTCAGGACCCGAGTCCCCAAACCCTTTTTAGGACAATACCATGCAAATTAGCCTTTAAAATAAGCACTTTTGATTTCAAACGTTCGAGTCCCATAGACTTCAATGGGGTTCTAACATTCGTGCAAAATTTCGGTCTGTTCGCAGGTTCTGGTGCGAACCGAACCCTACTCTTAACCTTACTCTTATAAATTGAGACCACACCAAGGTAGGAGTAACAAAAAGGCCGTAACAGATTACTTTAGTAAACAAATATATATATATATATATATATATATATATATATATATATATATATATATATATCTATATCTCTTCAAATTCACATAAAACATACAAACAAACATCTGTTATTTAACCCATCAATCTATCTAGCGTTGGTCTTTGCAGGAAAGAACAATATTGCACTGCGGTCCCTCTCCAAGTGTATTAATAGGCCTCAAGCCGACAGGCTGGCTCAGAGACAACCACTGACCGCAGTGCCCCCATTAACACTTCCCGGCTAACCTCCGTTAGCCGGAAACCACCATCAGGACTCATACCAACGATAGTTCCTAAACTCTTCCTTCTGACATATCTTCCTTCCCCTGCAAAGACCAAATGCCCGCCACAGCACCCAAAGGTAACAACCTTACCCTTGGGTGCCCCTCTACACCCGAACTGCTCTCTGGATACCTTCCTGTAAGCCCAACACCCACAGATCAATTCCCACATCATTCAGATGCACCCCTTCATTTCTCAGGTATCTCCAAGTCTCAAACTCCAATTCCAAGTGCCTAATAGCCAACCCCACATTCCTCACCATGAACTTGCTCACCTCCCTATTGATCTTCCTCCGGGCCCTGTTAACACCCTCCACCGACCTGGCCATCCTCCATGTTGTATGAGCCACCATGTCCGACCAAACGATGACCATCTCAAGAAAATCCACCATTAACATTGAATTTGATGTCTCGCGTGATATCCACCATGGATCTAACCCCCAAATCTTTGCCGCCTATGTGCAAAACTAAAACGTCAGGCGGCCTGTCACTTTCCGCATAACGATGCACTTCCGAGACAACCTACCCCACAACATCCCCGGGACCCCCAACCACTTGATGCAGGCCTCCTGTCTAGAAGAACCCAACTGCCTGCCTTCATATCTAACATCTCCCCTCTGGGCCCCCCAGCACACATAGGAATGGCCCATTATCCAGACCAGTCCTGCCTCCGAACCTGCAATTAGAAGAGAACAAAAACAATACCATGACCACTAGTATTCTGCTCCACACCCGGGCAAACTGAAAATTCCTCCCCATCCTATCATTTTACAACCCCACCACTAGGTGGGGCCGAACATATGTCTGGAACCTCCCCGATTCCCACCACCCTATACGTTTAACTGCTTCCGCATCCATCCCATTTCTGGTCTCCTCTGTTGCGGCCCCTATCCGAAATGAATGAGATGAAAATTCCCTCTCATCCAAACCCGGTGCCCGTAAGTATTTTCTAAAGACTGCAACAAATTGATATCGCGATAAAGGAGCTCCGTCTAAATGCACCAAAAAGGACCCTGTCACCGTCGGGCGGATATCCAGAAACCCTTTAACTGCCCCCACAGGGCACAACGTCGAACCCGGCACTGGAAACACCTGTACTGACCTCCCTTTTCCCATTTGATCCGTCTTTGATCTACGTAAAAATAACGAGAAACCTTCGTCTCCACATGTCCCCCACCTGATTCCCAAGTCCCCCTTCCACTTTCTTTGACGGACTGACCAACTCTCCTATTCTAAACCCCCCGAAAAACGCCAGCAAAAATGCCGCCTTGAACAAGGTAACCTCGTATTCTGAGGAACAAACCCCCCCAAATGTGCTACAATACCCAACATAATCTCAAAGGTTATTGGTCTCCTGGTATCCTTTGAACCACCGATCACCGATAACCTTTTATCGCCTGCCAGACCCAGAAATCTTTGGTGAAGTCGGGTTGGCCTTGTAATTTGAACAGAAAAGCTAAACCCGCTAGCTTTTTATTCATAACAGACGTGAACACACCCTCTTCCATTATCCTTGCAATGTAATACAACACAAGCAGCCACACCGCATGTCTAGCCGGCTCTTCGCCCATCCCTTGAACGAACAGCAGCCACTCCCGCCATACTTTCGTGTATGCTGACCATGTAACCTCACTTACCGACTTCTTGATCCATCCTGTGACGAGGCCAATGCTATCCCCCCACAACCACTCGGGACAAGGTACACCCAGCTGCTCCGCCTCCGGAGCCAACTCTCGGAACCTGTCCCACTGGAAGCGAGATAACACATCAGCTATAACATTTTCGACACCTGGGAGGTGTACTGCATGAATGAAAACATTCAGTTGCAAACATCTCAAAGTGTTGCAGCAACCTAATAACTGGTGGAGACGATGCCGTAATCCTATTGATCACTTGCACCACACCCAGATTATCCCGTGGAAACGCACCTTCAGATCCCTGAATGATGCTCCCCACAATTCCACTGCCAGCACCACTGGAAACCGTTCCAGTAACACCAGATTCTTTGTAAATCCCTCTTCAATCCATGACTGTGGCCATGGACCCGTGCTCCACTGTCCCTGGAAGAATGCCCCAAAACCTGTGGATCCGGCCGCATCTGTAAAAAGCTTGAGGTCAAAATTGCTAACCGGTCCTGACATCCATATCGCCCGTCCGTTAAAGGACTCCAAGAAGGTATGCCATACCCTCAAGTCTTCCCTGTGTGTTTTTACCAAGCGCACAAAGTGTCTTGGGGACTTGACCCACCACATTGGCAGAATGCGACACGCAAAACTCAGCTTACCCAGTAACGATTGCAGCACTCGAAGCTGAACTTCACGCAATCCAATCATACCTGCAATTTTCCTTTTTAGATCCGTTAACTTATCTTCCGGCAACCGGCATTCCATTGCATCCGAGTCCAGGACAATGCCCAAGAACGTGATGACCGTGCTGGGTCCCTCCGTGTTCTCGGGTGCCAATGGAATGTCAAACCTGTCCGCTATGTGCTCCAACGTAGCCAGGAGCACCACGCAGATTCTGGAAGAAGCTGGTCCTATGCAAAGGAAATCGTCCAAGTAATGAATGATCAAATTCATGCCTGACATATCCCTTACCACCCATTCCACAAAAGAGCTGAATTGCTCAAACAGTGCACAGGATATGGAGCAACCCATCGGTAAGCATTGGTCAATGTAAAATTGATCATTCAAATGACACCCCAGCAACCGGAAACTATCTGGGTGAACTGGAAGTAACCGAAAAGCTAATTCCACATCCGCCTTAGCCATCAACGCTCCCTTTCCGTAATGGCGCACCCACCCCACCGCAGCATCGAACGATGTATAAGACACCGAGCATGCTTCCTGATCTATTGCATCATTCACCGACCCTCCCTTTGGAAAGGACAGGTGGTGAATGAGCCTAAATTTGTTGGGTTCCTTCTTTGGCACTACCCCCAGCGGGGACACGACCAAATCGGCAAAAGGAGCCGATGGGAAAGGGCCCCCCCATTCTCCCCAATGCAACTTCTTTTTTTAGTTTCTCAGAAACCATTTCTGGATGTTGCATGGCCGACCTCAAATTGGGAGACACTGGGGGAATGACCTCTAAGGTACCTGGAATCCTAAAACCTACTGTAAAACCTGAATCTAATGATTAAGCCGATTTTCTATCCGGATACCTACCGAGGAATGGCCGCATCCTTTCCACCATCACTGGAGTCCTCCCTCTTGTGTCCAGCCTCCCCGGAGCGGCCTTTTCCTTGTTTGAAACATCTGGACACCGGATGAGACCCTCCACACCCTGAACACATGTGCTCTTGCAGGTCCCTGTATTGTACTGCCAACAAACCCCTTTCTTGTTTCCGGCCGATTGTCCCTGGGTCGAAGGTCCACCGCCCCCCCCCCCCGAAAAAACTAGTTAAGTGCCCGCGCAGTCGTCATCAGGCACATCCACAGGCTGATGTCCTTGTGGTCTCATCTCAACGCCGGCCGTACCGCTCTCCGTTGACAAAACTGCTCATCATACCACAGCCACGCCGTACCGCCATAAACTCTATACGTCTCCCCTATCGCATCCTGGTAACAGAAGAGCGCTGAACAATGTTCGGGGTTCTTTTCCCAAATTACACTTGCAATGATAGCAAACGCTTGCAGCCAGTTGGCAAATGTCCTCGGGATCAACCTGTACCTCCTCTTCTCTTCATCCTTCTTTGAATTGTCCGGTTTCACCCTATCCAGGTTGAACTTTTCTAATGGCAGCAGTGAAAAAATCTCAACATACTCACCCTTCCACGGCTTTTCCCGTACCTCCTGCTTCAAGTTAGCTCCCAACGGTCCCTCATAACGAACATAGACCTCGCATTTTGGCGCATCGGCTAGCCTAATGATGTCCTGCCTCCCTGCAGTTTCCCCTGCCACAGCCACCTTGGCTGTCCCCTGTGGAACACTACTCACTGTTGCCTCCACGGCAGGCAAACTAACTGCGGTTGGAGCTGCCGGTGCTACTGCTCCCCCCCAGACGCACTGGCTTCCCCAGCTTCCCCAGCTGGCGGGACTCATGCAGACGCCGGGCCAGCGGAGGCTCTTTCCGCATTTTCAAATTTCTGCACCAGTTCCTTTATACCTGCTAAGAAACCCAATAACCCCGCAGCCCCCCCGGCTGCCTCCGCAACCCCCACACTCATTTCTGTCCCACCGGACCGACCACCAGACCCTGCACTACCTGACACTCCCAAAAGAGGTATTTGTAAAGGTGACTTACCGGGCTGCACAGGCGTGGACCCATCAGCCGAACGTCTGTTCTCCCCCGCCGTTGCCCTCCAGGAAAGGGGGGCCGCTTCCTCTTCTGACCCAGACAGTTCTCCTGGGGACCTCAGACCCAGTCCTTCTTCTTCCTCGGATGAAAGCCCACCAGGCGTGACAGCCGTGGCTGCCACTGGAGCTGCTGACATACGCCCCTGCCTCCGCGTAGCATACCCATTCACAGATTTTTGGACAGCCTTGCCTGGACCAGTGTAAGGTACCTCAGTTCCGCTGGCCTCCGCTTTTCCGGGCGCCAATCCTGACCGCCCTCGATCGATCCTCCTCAGGTCCCCTGCCAAGGTATTGGAAGGCCCGGGGACCCATGCTGGTGAACTCCTCACTGAATGTCCTGTCTCCTGTGGCGTCATCCTCACGTGGGCCCACGCTCACACTGTCCCTGGCCCTCGTAGGCCGTGCTGTAGCCCTTAGGCCCTGCTGCTGTCCCTTCAGCGACCCTCTGGGCTGGATGTGTGTCTGAACTGGGCTCCCCCTGTCCCCTACCAACGCCCGTTTAGCCGGTGGACCCGTCGGGGTCCCTGTATTACCTTCTTAACCCCTCCCCCTCAGCACCAAAATTACCACCCCTTCTCCTGTTACCTTTCCACTGTCATGTCAGTCCTCCGCCTATGTATTTTATTTACTTTGCTCCGGGCTTTTCGTTTACACTGAGGCACTTTGCAGGCGCTAAAAATAGCGCCTGCAAAGCTCCCTGAAAGAGCCGCTCAATGTACTCCAATGTGAAAGCCCCGAGGGCTTTCACACTGGAGCGGTGCGCTGGCAGGGCGATCAAAAGAGTCCTGCAAGCCGCATCTTTGGATCGCTGTAGGAGTGGTGTATTTACCGCTCCTAAAGCGCCCCTTCCCATTGAAAACAATGGGGCAACACTGCAAACTGGCTTTGCGGGCTGTTTTAACCCTTTTTCGGCCGCTAACGGGGGTTAAAACCTCGCCATTAGCGGCCGAATAGTGCAGCTAAAACGACGGTAAAGCAGCGCTGTACCGCCAGCGCCCGCACGCCTCAGTGTTAAAGTACCCTAAATCTGTGTTTTTTTTTCACAGCACAAACTCTGCAGCAAAATGTATCAGTTTACTTGGATGAGACAAACCATTTAACATTGGCAGGGTTAATTAAAAAAAATCAGCTTTTATTTATTCATGCAAAATCTTTATCCTAAAAGGAACAAAAATGTTTGCTGTAACTGATTATAAAGTGTGAGTTGGAGTGTGGCTCCAATTTGTTAGTGTAATCAAATCTGCTAATACATTTAATACTAGAACCCCCCGCCCCCACCCAGACTGACAATGCTGATTTCTGCCATGCTTCCTATGCTCATTCCTCCAGAGTTGTGTCTCCCTAATACAGGAGGTGTGTTACTGGCCAGATCACCAGGGAAAAACAGGAAAAAAGCTAAAGAAAAGAAAACAAATGCAGCCACCACATCCAATGATTGGCAAGCTGCAATACAATACATTTCCAGTTTTGGGCTTCAGTCATCTGGTAAACAAACAGACTGACTGTTGTGCATTTCTGTAATTTTTTTTTGGTTTTGCATTGCTCAATAGGAAGAAGTAGAAAGGGTCTGGATGTCCTTTTATTGCCAACAAAAAGTTTGGAATCTTAAAAATAAAAAAAATACAGCAGGTTTACTGGTGCAAAAAAAAGCAGGTTTACATGTGCCATTTACTGTAAAGACTGGTGAAGATATGTGAATATGTGTTTGCAGATATTCACCATACTTATTTCCCTGATAGTTGTACAATGAAATCTGAAAGAAACATGGTGGTTGTTATGTGTCTGATTTGGACCGATCCCACTCTAGGTATCACCCACATGTGATGCTAACCCTCCACCCCTGAAAGAACTGAAATCCAAAAAATGAAAGGAGAAGGCCCAAGACAGTAGAGCTGGGGAGGAGATGTCTACATGATGCCGGACATCCTCCAGTGAGGAAATGAGGCAGGCTCTATATGAATTGCTGCAGCTTCTAAGGCATGCTTTGAGAAGCTCAGAGTGTGTAGTGAAATCAGAGTAAGCCATTTCAATTCAAGATAGTTGCCTGTGTAAGATGGAAGGTAAGGCTGGAGTTAAGCTTTAAGAAGGGTACAAGGAAAGGAAAGGAAGAGGAAGAAGGACACAAGACAAGGGAGAGAAGAGAAAAGAAGAAAGATAACGTCAAGAAAGAAAATTAGACATGACGTAAGAAGCATTCAAATTAAGCACCACTCCTTCTGAGGTGATGCAGAATGACCCCCTAAGTAGTGTACCTGGTAAAAATTTCCATCTCAGGTTCTTGGAGTACGGAGGGTAAAAAATACTTTGGGCACCAGTCACTTTTGTCCTTTTTACTTTTTTTTTTTTTTCAGACCTCAATTCTAGGAGAGGTTTAGCAGGATACTCAATAAGGGTACAAAAATAAGAAAAGTATTTTGAAAGTAACCTTTAAGAACAGTCTCTTGGTAATAATCAGCTCTGTGAGAGCAGCTAGACAGATCTATGACCCGTACGAGCAGTCACAGTCCTTTTCTTGAGTTGCAATGGGTCTTTCTCTGCTAAATCAGTCTCTTGATGTTTTGATAGCAGTCAAAGATGCATTGATTGATGGGCTATGAATACTTGTAATGTCCAGAAGTAACTTCTGCCAAGCTTCTCTGTGACGTTCTTCAGCAAGAAGATTCTTTATAAGCCCAGATACCTCCAGATATTCACTCTAGTAGGCCGATAAAGTCATTGGGTCCCTGGCACATGTCCCAGGCTTGGGCAGGGCTCAAGTAAAAATCCTCTGAACACACAACCTCCTTTTTTTTTTTGTTTTCCATGGTTTTTATTGGTTTTCAACGGGTAAACATGGCATACAGATGAACAAAGAAAAAACAGCATTGCAATGTCAAATGAGTATGGTTAACAGGTATATCATGTGATCTGGAGCTAGCTATTCAAAAACTGGGGAGTCATTTAAGGTGACACCTCACAAACCAGATACCCAGAAGGTTTTGGGGTATAATTTAATCTCCTCCACCACCCCAAAAGGGATATAACTGTGCAGAAGAGGAGTAAGCGGACCCCTACCACCAAGCCTCTGCCCGCTAGCCCTCCCCAGAAACTGTGGGGGATCATGGGAGCTCATTAAGCAACATGGATCAACACTATGATAAAGTACCGCTTGTGGTTTTATATTATATAGAGAGGGTGATGCCTCCCAGCTAAGGAGGAAACAGTATGTGTCCTCTGCAGGACAACATTATGTGGGGGCATGACCCAAACAGTATATGTAGGGGTGGGGAAGGATAGGAGAGAAGGTTAGGGGGAAAAAAGACGGAAAAAAAGAGAAGGGGGATAAAACAGCCAGCTGTCTAGATCTTAAAAGCATTCTTTACGGTTGCCCATTCCCATATAGTTGGCCCATGGTTCCCAAGTCTCCCTGAACCGAGTAGAGTTGTCCAATATGGAGCTCACCAACTTCTCTTGGGACATAATCCAAGATATTTTGCATTTGGCTGCTACGATGGAGACCCTGGGATGCTTCCAAGCCTTAGCTATGGTGAGTTTGGAGCCTAGGAAGATAAAGAAGATTAGATTTTCAGAACATTTTTGGGCAGTCCCACCATATATGCATCATGGTTCCCCTCATCTGGCACCCTCGAAACATAGGGGGGATACCAATGGGAATATGGTGGAAAGTTTGGAAAGGGTCATGTACCATCTGGTTATGACCTTCAGACTAGCTTCTGATAATGATATGTTGAGGATACCCTTGAAGGGGAGGGGGCGTGACCGCTGACCGGATGTGAGAGAGCGTGTTTTGAGAGGAGGAGGATGATGCATGTGCCTCTCCTCTGTTTCCCCTGTAGCCTCCTGATGTAGTGGAGTTGACCGGCGACCGTATCCCTGAGAGAGCGCGTGTTGGCCGGTGGCTGTGGGAGCGGATGGAGCGATAACAACTGGCGCAGTAAACTATGGGAGGAGCAGGGACTGACAGCCGCACTGTCTACAAACACAGCTGACTGTCCTTATTTGTTGAAGCCCTGGAGTGCTGGCGTGCCAACGGAGCAGGTGGATGAAGGAGAGAGAGGAGATGGGAGAATTCCTATGACGCTGCCACGCAGTGGGGGAATCCCCTGAGTGAACATGTAACCGCAGATCATTACTGAAGGCTTCAGTGAAGAGAGGTGGGGGAAACCGGAGAGTTGCAGGGAATGTCTAACGCAATGGGAGTGAGTGGGGGACCTGACCCAACCGGCCGGTGAGTGACTTTATTACATCCCTTATATATGTATGAACTCTCCTATTGCTCCGGGAGACCCCCTGACGCCTGGACTGTTTTGTCTTAGAGATCCCCTTTTCTTTCCCTTCTGATGTGGAAGTAGGATAGTTGGAGATCTTGTGCATGGAAGAGGCCTGGGACCCTATAAAAGTATTGGGAAGTGCAAAGGCATAGACGCACAATACCTGCGGACATTTTTTTTTTTTTTTTGGAAAAGGAAAACCTTGTTTTTTTTGGGGTTTTTTTTTCTTTTGGGCTTAAAAATTCTGAGTGGTTAATTTCAATCTCTTGAAGGTGTGGCTTCTGCTCAGCTGGGACAACTAGCAATGGTACATGGTGCCTTTACATCCCAAGTTAATTAGTGTTTGAATGCTGTAACTTTGTGTTATTATATGGATGTTTAAAGGCATATGGTTCCTAGGGTTCCTTTTTTTTTTTTTTTTTTTGCATCCACAGGCTGAGGTTGCTGGTTTCTCCCACTTCACCCCCCTCTCCTTTTTGCTATAAAGGCAAACAGTATGACTAGAAAGAAGGGAGAGGAGCAGTCACAACAGGAGAATACCGGACCCTCTGTAACTCACTCAGCAAAGGAAAGGGGGAGCCAGGTAGCAGCTGCAGCTAAATTGGAGAGGTTTGCCCATACCAAAGTCACCTAATTAAGGGCCTCCGCAGCTAAGTGCAAAAGCCCAACCAGGAACCTTCCAAGATAGAAAGAGCCAAGGCCAGGGTCAGAAAGCCACGGCATCAACAGGTACAAAGATGGCAGGTAATAGGGGAGTAGAAAGTATGACCCCAGAGCCCCTGGTAAAAACTATCCTTCAAACAGCTTTAGCAGTACAGGAAGAACCAACATTGAAGGACATACTTACCGCAGTAAACACATGTAAATGTTCATTGAATAGTTTATGTGAACAAATTGGGGGAATTAAGGAGGAACTGCTTGTGATGGGCCAGGATTTGAAAAAAGTTGGGGAAAGGACAAAAGCTCTAGATGAGAGACAGAGTTTGATTGAAGATGACTTTCTCCCCTTAAAACAGGAAATTAAAGTAATGAGAGAATTAATTAATGGGCCTCCAGGCCTCAAAGCTGGATGAACTCGAGAACAGGGCACGAAGGTGCAATGTGCCTGTGGTGGGCCTCCAAGAGATGGTTGAAGGTCCACAGCCTGTGGAGCTTTTGGAGAAATGGCTTAAGGAGACATTAGGGGAGAACATCTTTTCATCACAGTTCTCAATAGAGAGAGCCCATAGAGTCCCTCCTAGGGCACCGCCATCGGGTGGGTGCCCCAGGTCAATCCTTTTAAAACTCCTCAACTATAAGGACAAAGAGTCCCTCCTAAGAAGAGCTAGGGAGATGGGGAACATCTTCTTTAAAGGGGTTAGGATATCATTCTATCCTGATTATTCACCTTCACTACAAAAGCGAAGAGCGGAGTTTATAGGGATTAAACGCTCTCTGCAGAAGCATAAAATTTTGTACGGACTACTGTACCCTACACGGTTACGTGTCACAGTAGCTGGGGGAACCCAATTTTTTGATTCACCGATTGAGGCAGCAAGATGGCTCGAAGAAAATAAAAATAATTCATAGACTGTTGGGCCAGAAGTATAAAACCAATGGACTGAGAGGGTAGCAGGGGGGGGGGAGGTATATGTATGATAGCATTATAATGTATGTGGTAGGTAGGGATGAGCCAAACACCCCCCGGTTCGGTTCGCGCCAGAACCTGAGAACGGACCAAAAGTTTGCGCAAACTTTAGAACCCCGTTAAAGTCTATGGGACTCGAACGTTCGAAATCAAAAGTGCTAATTTTAAAGGCTAATATGAAAGTTATTGTCCTAAAAAGGGTTTGGGGACCCGGGTCCTGCCCCAGGGGACATGTATCAATGCAAAATAAAGTTTTAAAAATGGCCCTGCACAAAATGACATTTGTAAAGGAATAAAAGTCATTTTAAAACTGCTTGCGGCTTTAATGTAATGTCGGGTCCTGGCAGTGAGACAAACGGCATGGGTACCCCCCCCCCTTCAGTCCATTACCAGGCCCTTTGGGTCTTGTATGGATATTAAGGGGAAGCCCGCACCCAAATTAAAAAAAGTAAAGGCGTGGGGCCCCCAGGCCCTA
Source organism: Lithobates septentrionalis (assembly GCA_037952835.1). NCBI lineage: Eukaryota > Metazoa > Chordata > Amphibia > Anura > Ranidae > Lithobates > Lithobates septentrionalis. The sequence goes on along the minus strand of JBBDGP010001174.1, from coordinate 204,910 downwards.
TATACTCTGAACAGCAGTATACAGGCGGTGCAAACAAGACAGGGACTGTAGGTTTATTGTTAAGCAGAATCTGTTTGTAATTTTGAACTGGTACATTTTTAAAGTGTAGCTCCAGCCAAAAAATCTATTTTTAAGATTTTTGGAAAACACAGGGAAGGGTTATCACCCCTGTAACGTTTGTTTTGCTGTCTGTGCACCTCTTCAGAATATTTCACCTCACTTTCTGTCCCAATGACAAATGTTTTTTGAAAATTCGGGATTTTTAGTGAAACAAGGATTCGTGATAAAGCATCAGTGGAGAGGAGACAATTTTTCCCATATTAACTCTTACAGGAGAGAATTTCCCTTCCTAGGGGTAGATTTCATCTCACTTCCTGTTGTCTCTTCCGTTTGCAAGTAGGAGTCGTTTGTAAGTTGGATGTTTGAAAGTAGGGGCCTGCCTTATATACTCTGCAGAAATTGGGGCCTTAGGTGTTGGTGTTGCCACAACACTGTAAGCCCTCACAGTTACTCTTGGTGGGTGCAGGAACGGGCCCTACTGTGAAATATTAGATCAAGAATTGTAATTACATGCCATTGTTGAACAGTGGTAGAAAAATTAGGCCTTTGGTGGAGGTGCTGGTGCCACAACACTGTAATTCCTCACAGTTACTCTTGGTGGGTGCTGGAACGGGCCCTGCTGTGAAATATTATATCAAGAATTGTAATTACATGCACCTGTTGAACAGGGGCAGAAAAATTGGGTCTTTGGTGGTGGTGTTGCCACAACACTGTAAGCCCTCACAGTTATTCTTGGTGGGCGCAGGAATGGGCCTGCTGTGAAATATTAGATCAAGAATTGTAATTACATGTCCCTGTTGAACAGGGGCAGAAAAATTGGGCCTTAGCCACTGCTGCCACAACACTGCAACCCCTTACAGACACTATAGTTGGAGCACAGGAATGAGCCCTGCTGCAAAAGTATTGCATCAAAAAATTGTAATTATACGCTCCTGTTAAACAGGGGCTGAAAAATTGGGCCTTAGGCACTGGTGCTGGTGCCACAACACTGCAAACCCTCACAGACACTATAGTTGGAGCACAGGAATGAGCTCTGCTGCAAAAGTATTGCATCAAAAAATTGTAATTACACGCCCCTGTTAAACAGGGGCAGAAAAAATTGGGCCTTAGCCACTAGTGGCGGTGCCCAGAACCAAAAATGTTCTTACAAGCTATCAGCATGAAAATTGAGGAGGAAGAGGATTGTCACTCAGCATAACAGGATAGTCACTCAGCATCAGCATAGGCAGTCTTGAAGGGATCTCACATAAAAAAAAAAAAATATTCGGTTACATCAGCATCAGATGCTTGGTAGCTGGTGATCCAAGACTGATTCTTTATGAAGGTCAGCCGATCGACCAATTCAGTGGACAGGCGCACCCTGTGATCGTTTACAAAGCCTCCAGCAGCACTGAATGTACGTTCGAAAGAACGCTGGATGCAGGACAGGCTAGTAGCTCAATTGCATACTGTGCAAGCTCTGGCCAGTGATCCATCATCAAGACCCAGTAACCCAGAGGATTTTCGGTGGGAAAGGTGTCCAAGTCTGATCTTGCCCCTAGGTATTCCTGCACCGTGTGAATCAGACGCTGGCGATGGTTGCTGGAACCAATCATACCTTGGGGCTGCAGACTAAAAAATTGTCTGAACACATCGGTCAGACGGCAAACCTTCTCCACCACTCCTTCTGTGACTGACCAAAGCCTCAGCAACACGTTGTCCAGGAGGATCAGGAAATTGTAACCTCCCAGGCTCTGGAAACGCGTTGCACAAACCTTTCTGCCAGGCCTCCCTAAGATGTTTCATCCTCTGCTCCCTCTGAGACGGCAAGATAAGGTCCACCATCTTACCCTTGTAATGTGGATCAAGGAGGGTTGCCAGCCAGTAATGATCCCTCCCCTTGATACCACGAATATGAGGATCCTTCTGCAGGCTTTGCAGGATCAGGGAGGCCATGCAGTGTAGGTTTGCTGAGGCATTTGGTCCAGAGTCCTCTGGGTCACTAAGGACGACATGATCCGCAGCCACCGCCTCCCAGCCACGTACAAGCCCATGGGTTTCTTCGGACTGTAAATGATCCCTTGAAGACTGATGCTGAGTGCCAGGCTCCACCTCCATGCTGACACAATCCTCCTCCTCGTCCTCTTCCTGTGTGATCGGTGGTGTCAGGGAACTCACAGTACTAGCTTCCGTCTCCATGCAGCAGCGTCTAACAGCCATGCGCGGTGTCCCCGACAGATACGAGCGAGTTCCGGATCGGACGTGCACAACCGCGCATCCGTACGAACGTATGCACGCACCCGCACAGCCATACGAACGGGTGTACGTTCTCACGCACGCACGTTCACGTCCACCAATCCCGGCGCTCGGCGCCATATATAAACAAGGTTCTTGCCTGACACTAGTGCTGGATCGTCTTCAGCTAGTTCCTGATTTCCTGACGTTCGTGTGACCTGTTACTTGCTCCTGATTACCTGGCTTCCTGACCACTCTCTCGGATTTCCCTTGTCTGCTACCTACCTTACGGATTATACCGACCCTGGCTTGGACTATCTACTACGGCTCCGCCTCCTGACTTTGTACCTCGCTGCCTGCTCGTTGCCGACCTCTGCCTGACCTTGACCACGAACTGTCTTCTGTTTTGGATACCTCGCTGCCAGCCCGTTGCCAACCTTTGCCTGACCTGACGTTGCAGTTGTCCCTGAACCCACGCCTGCCCGGCTTCTACTACAGTTCTGGTGGCCTATCTTTCATCTAGTCTCCGGAGGATTCCAAATCTCCAGGTTCCAGTTCTCCAGCCGCAGGCACCTGCACCCTTCTGTGCCCCGGCACTCCCTGTCCCTACTACCAGGGGTGTCAGGACCAGGACCGTGCGAGAGGCCTCCCTCTACATTCAGACTCTGCTGAAGGTACGTGACAGTACGATCCAGCCAAGATGGAGTCTGAAAGGGGGACCTCACCTCTAGACACTCTGTGCCAACAGATTTCAGCCCTTACCCAGGCAGTCCAGGGCCTACAAGATGGCTACCGGCAACTTGAGCAAAGAGTGGAGTCATTGTCTCCAAATCCCTCAACTCACCAGGCAACTACAGCCGCTCGGTCTCCCGGTCCAGTGGCCGCAGCAGCAGCACCTGCAATAATGGTGCCACCCCTAGAGCCTCGAGTCCCCACTCCAGAGAGGTTTTTCGGAGATCGCAGCAAGTTCCGTGCCTTTAAAAATGCCTGCCAGCTATACTTCCTGCTACAGCCCCGTACCTTCTCTTTGGAGAGCACCAAGGTGGGGTTCATCATCTCACTACTCCAGGGGGAACCTCAAACCTGGGCTCACCGCTTATTGGAGCAAGCCAGTCCACTATTGGATACTATGGACTCTTTTATGAATGAAATGACCAAAATGTATGACGACCCTCAACGAGCTACCACTGCAGAGGCCAGTCTTCACGCTCTCCAGCAGGGACGTAGGCCAGTAGAAGATTACGTAACTGACTTTAGGCGATGGAGTTCCGATACTCAGTGGAACGCCGCCGCCCTCCGCTATCAGTTCCGCATGGGACTCTCTGAGGCACTAAAGGATGAGTTGGCCCGAGTTGGACTTCCAGACTCTTTGGAAGACCTGATCCAATTGTCCATCCAGATAGACCGTCGTCTAAGGGAACGGAGATCTGAAAGAACCAGTCAGATGCGACCCACCTGGATGCTGCCTAAAGTTCCTAGCAACCCTACTATGTCCACCTCCCATGTACCTGCTGCCACCTCCGAAGCTCCGGAACCAATGCAGATAGGGTTGCTCCGCTCACCACTGTCACCCGAAGAGAAACAGCGTCGACGTCAGAACAACCTCTGCCTCTATTGTGGGGAGGCTGGCCACTATGCAAATATGTGCCCAAATAAAGCTCGTAAGTTTAACTATCTACCTCATGAACCTAGAACACTAACTGTAACAAGTTCTGCTCACATTGCTGTCCCTGTTTCCTTGCAGCTTCCAGAAGGAACACTCCGGGTCCGGGCCATAATTGACTCTGGCGCCTGCAGCTGCTTCATAGACCGTGCCTTTGCTCTACAACATGACGTCCCATTAACATCCAAGCAACAGCAACTTTCCATACGACTTGCAGATGGGTCAAACATTAAATCCGGGCCTATTACGCATGAAACCCAACCACTGCCCGCCAGCATATTACCCAATCATCAGGAACTATTGTGCCTGGACGTCATCTCATCCCCATTGTTTCCAATTATTCTGGGAATGCCGTGGCTACAAGCCCATAATCCCCAAATCAACTGGGTTACGGGCGAAGTAGTGTTCCAGTCCAACTATTGCCTCCAGAACTGCCTCAAGGTCCTCCACCATGTAACCCCAGTCCTCGGCTGTTTAAAATCTACGTCAGAGTCCCAAGAACTGGTTCCATCTGTCTACCATAGTTTCCTGGATGTGTTTGATAAGCATAAAGCAGATACTCTTCCTCCCCACCGGGTTTATGACTGCCCAATTGAACTGTTACCAGGGGCAGAAATCCCGTTTGGAAGAATCTTTCCCCTGTCGGAACCCGAACTCCTGGTCCTTAAGGAGTACATTAACGAAAACCTCAAAAAAGGTTTCATCAGACATTCCTCTTCTCCAGCTGGTGCTGGAATATTTTTCGTAGAGAAGAAAGATCATTCCCTCCGCCCGTGTGTGGACTACAGAGACCTAAATAAAATAACAATTAAAAATCGCTATCCTCTCCCCTTGATCCCAGAACTGTTTCAGAGACTTCGCTCGGCCCGGATATTCACAAAATTGGATTTGCGAGGTGCCTATAATCTGATTCGAATCCGTGAGGGTGATGAGTGGAAGACAGCTTTCCGGACACGCTTCGGCCACTTCGAGTACCTAGTTATGCCATTCGGACTTTGCAATGCACCAGCCACCTTCCAACATTTTGTGAATAACATTTTTAGAGATTTTCTGGACTCATTCGTAATTGTCTACCTGGACGATATCCTGATATTCTCAAACTCCTTAGAAACACACCGTGACCATGTGAGGCAAGTTCTTCTGAGATTGAGACAAAACGGACTCTTTGCCAAGGCCGAGAAATGTGAGTTTGAACGCCAGACCATTCACTTTCTCGGCCTGGTAATATCAACTCGGGGTGTAGCAATGGATCCTCAGAAAGTCTCAGCCATCATGTCCTGGCCACCCCCAACCGATAAGAAAGGGGTGCAACGTTTTGTTGGATTCTCTAACTTTTATAGAAAATTTATTAAAAATTTCTCCAGTATTATAGCACCCATCACACATCTTACAAGGAAGCAAAGCCGTTTTCAGTGGACCACAGCAGCCCAAGCTGCGTTCGACAAATTAAAGGAGCTATTTACCTCTGCTCCGGTGTTGAAACACCCTGATCCTGCCCTACCTTATACCCTGGAAGTGGATGCATCAGAGAATGCTGTGGGGGCCATCCTGTCCCAGCGCCAAGGGCCAAAATCTTTAATGCACCCTGTGGCTTTCTTTTCCAAGAAATTAGGTGCCTCCGAGAGAAATTATGACGTTGGGGACCGAGAGCTCTTGGCGATAAAAGCAGCCTTGGAAGAATGGCGGTATCTCCTAGAGGGGGCAGCACATCCCATCTTGATCTTCACAGATCATAAAAACCTTGAGTATCTCAGGACTGCCAAACGCCTCAGACCCAGACAAGCAAGATGGGCCCTCTTCTTTTCCCGTTTCAATTTTCACCTTACCTATCGGCCAGGATCTAAAAACATCAAACCCGATGCGCTATCCCGCATGTTCACGGAAACTGTGGATCCTTCCCCACCAGATACGATCCTGCAAGCTGGAAATTTCTTACTGACCCAATCCAGTGTGATATCACAGATCCGTCAGGCATCCTTAGGGACAACGATACCCCCTGGAACTAACCTCCAAGAAAAGGATGGGCTCTTCTGGCAAGGGAGTAAGATTTTTGTTCCCCAAGGTCTACGTACCACCATTCTACAGGTCTGTCATGATTATCCCTTAGCGGGCCATTTTGGGGGTCACAAGACCATGGACTTAATTCAAAGGCATTTTTGGTGGCCTAACCTTGCAAAGGACTGTAGAACTTATGTAAACTCTTGCTTGACCTGCCTTAGGAATAAAAGTAACAAGAACAAAGCATGGGGACTACTGAGACCACTGCCCATCCCCGAGAGACCTTGGGATAAAATCGCAATGGACTTCATTGTCGAGCTTCCTCCTTCTGATGGATTCTCATCTGTCTTTGTGGTCGTTGACCGTTTTTCCAGGATGGCACATTTTATCCCTATGAAAGGGACTCCGTCGGCAACCGAGACTGCCAAAGTGTTTATTAAAGAGATTGTTAGACTTCACGGAATTCCCAGTGATATTGTTTCTGACCGTGGAGTACAATTCACATCTAAATTTTGGAAGTCATTGTGTGAGACACTAGGCATCAAACTGAACTTTTCTTCAGCATATCACCCCCAGACCAACGGGCAAACTGAACGCACCAACCAAACGTTGGAACAGTACCTACGTTGTTTTTCTTCTTTTTCTCAGGAAGATTGGGCCTCATTACTACCCTTGGCGGAATTTGCATTCAACAATGCTACGCACTCTACCACAAACCAGTCACCCTTCTTCTCCAACTACGGGTTTCACCCTTCCTTTTTGCCAGCACTCATACCAGACTCTCCTGTACCTGCTGTCCAGGACAGACTCAATTTCTTTGCTGCAAACAATAAGTTACTTAAGGAAACTATCTCTAAGGCACAGGAGGATGATAAAAGATTCTTCGACAAGAAAAAGAGGGGAGAGTTGGAGCTAAAGGTTGGTGATCGTGTGTGGCTGGCTACTAAGAATCTAAAATTGGCATGCCCTTCTAAAAAACTGGGACCTAGATACTTAGGGCCCTTCCCAGTCAAGAAGAAGATTAATTCAGTCGCCTATGAACTCGAACTTCCCAATTCATTCAGGATCCACCCTGTTTTCCATGTCTCACTACTCAAAGTCGATGTACCAAATTCCTTTTCAGATCGGGAGGTAGGACCCCCTGAAGCCATAATTGTGAATGGGGAAGAAGAATTCGAAGTTGAAGCCATTTTGGACCATAGGAAACGGCAAGGGCAAAACCAGTATTTAATCAAATGGAGAGGCTTTGGCCCAGAAGAGAATTCCTGGGAACCTGAAACAAATCTCCATGCCCAAAGACTCATACGGGCCTTTCACCGCTCCCGCTCAGAGGGTTCGGTGTCTAGAGGCATCCAGAGGCTGCCCTTAAGGAGGGGGCAATGTCAGGGAACTCACAGTACTAGCTTCCGTCTCCATGCAGCAGCGTCTAACAGCCATGCGCGGTGTCCCCGACAGATACGAGCGAGTTCCGGATCGGACGTGCACAACCGCGCATCCGTACGAACGTATGCACGCACCCGCACAGCCATACGAACGGGTGTACGTTCTCACGCACGCACGTTCACGTCCACCAATCCCGGCGCTCGGCGCCATATATAAACAAGGTTCTTGCCTGACACTAGTGCTGGATCGTCTTCAGCTAGTTCCTGATTTCCTGACGTTCGTGTGACCTGTTACTTGCTCCTGATTACCTGGCTTCCTGACCACTCTCTCGGATTTCCCTTGTCTGCTACCTACCTTACGGATTATACCGACCCTGGCTTGGACTATCTACTACGGCTCCGCCTCCTGACTTTGTACCTCGCTGCCTGCTCGTTGCCGACCTCTGCCTGACCTTGACCACGAACTGTCTTCTGTTTTGGATACCTCGCTGCCAGCCCGTTGCCAACCTTTGCCTGACCTGACGTTGCAGTTGTCCCTGAACCCACGCCTGCCCGGCTTCTACTACAGTTCTGGTGGCCTATCTTTCATCTAGTCTCCGGAGGATTCCAAATCTCCAGGTTCCAGTTCTCCAGCCGCAGGCACCTGCACCCTTCTGTGCCCCGGCACTCCCTGTCCCTACTACCAGGGGTGTCAGGACCAGGACCGTGCGAGAGGCCTCCCTCTACATTCAGACTCTGCTGAAGGTACGTGACAGGTGGGCACACAGGAACACTGTCTGGATAAAGGGGGCCTTGAGAGGTAAGGAAGTCTTCCTCTTCCTCCCCCTGTTCTGCCTCAAGTGCCCTGTCCATTATTCCACACCGCATGTGCTCCAACAGGTGGACAAGAGGGACAGTGTCATTGATGCATGCACTGGCCTCCTCAAATGGTGACAGGACACGGCATGCATCCCTGATCATAGCCCACTGGCGTGAGGAAAAATCCAAGTTCCCCTGACCCTGTCCTGGTGCCATAGTCTCATAGGTACTCATTGATGGCCCTCTGCTGCGTGTGCAGCCGCTGCAGCATGGCCAACGTTGAGTTCCACCTGGTGGGCATGTCACGGATTAGACAGTTCTCGGGCAGGTTAAATTCCTTTTGGAGGTCAGCCAGCCAAGCACTGGCATTATAAGACCGGCAGAAATGCACACAGACTTTCCTGGCCTGCCTCAGGACATCCTGTAAGCCCAGGTACCTGCCCAAGAACCGCTGCACCACCAAGTTAAGGACGTGAGCCAAACAGGGCACATGGGTCAGTTGTCCCTGTCGGAGGTTGGTGCCATTGTCGCAAACCACCATTCCTGGCTTAAGCTGGCGTGGCGTCAACCACCTCTGAACCTGCCCCTGCAGAGCTGACAGAATCTCTGCCCCAGTGTGGCTCCTGTCCCCCAAGCACACCAGCTCAAGCACCGCATGGCATCTTTTTGCCTGAGTGCTTGCGTAGCCCCTTGAACTCCTACGGAGCACCGCTGGTTCTGAGGACAAATCAGCACAGGAAGAGGCCATGGAGGAAGAAGAAGAGGAGGGGTGGAAGAGAGAGGTGTGGCAGAATCACCACTAGTAGAATTTTGGAGGCGTGGTGGCAGAACAACCTCCAACACTACTGCACCCTGTCCTGCATCCTTCCCAGCTGCCAGAAGAGTCACCCAGTACGCGGTCAAAGATAGGTAACGTCCCTGTCCATGCCTGCTGGACCATGAGTCAGCGGTAATATGCACCTTACCGCTGACCGCCCTGTCCAGCGAGGCCAAGACATTGCCTTCCACATGCCAGTAGAGAGCCAGAATCGCCTTCCCTGAGAAAAACTGGCGTTTGGGAACCTGAGGAACCGCACATTCCACAAACTCACGGAAGGGGGCAGAGTCTACCAACTGAAAAGGCAGCAGTTGAAGTGCTAGCAATTTAGCCAAGCTAACATTCAACCGCTGGGCATGTGGATGGCTGGGAGTGAACTTCTTTCGGTGGTGCAGCAGCTGGGACAGGGAAATTTGCAAAGAGAGGTCCGCTTTGTTCTTTGGTGTGGGTCTTTTAGGTACGCTTGTGAACAAACGGCATGGCAGGTCGACATATGTCTGGTCAAGCATGTGGTGGCCAAGCGGGTGATGTTTTGGCCACGCGAGATGTGCTTGAGACATATGTTACAAATAGCAGGGGTGCGATCTGATGCACTCGTCTCAAAAAAGGCCCACACCAAAGAACTTTTGGAATAATGCGCAAAGACAGCAGTGCCCTGCACATGCGGAGCTCTGCAGTGTGATGCAGTCGGTGTGCTGCCCTTAAGCTGGCCCCTGGAGGGCATCCTGCCTCGTTGGAGATGTGCCTCCTCCTCTCTCCTATCAGGCACCCACATGGATTCAGTGACTTCCTCATCATCCCCTCCCTCCTCATCACTGGAGCAAACCTGGCAGTATGCTGCAGTTGGGGGAACATATGACTGCCATACTGCTGTCCTTCTTGGGCACCCCCTCTCTCTGGGATCACGTTACTGCCTTCCTCTAGCTGGGTACCATCATCGAAGCCTTCAAAACGCTGGGCATCCTCCTGGAGCATGTACCCAACACTGTGGTCAAACCGTTCGGGGGACTCAGGAGAACATGGTGGGGCTAGGGAAGGAGTGACTGATGCAATTGAGCCGACGGAAGAGGCCGCGTTGGCAGCTGCTTTGCCAGACAAAGTACCCTGAGCCTGGGTGTGGGAGGATGAGGACGACGGCTTGGTCATCCACTCTACCAAGTCTTCAGCATGTTGCGGCTCAACACAGCCAGCTGCCAAAAAAAAAGGACAAGCGTGTCCGATGGCCACGTGCTGATGAGGATGCACCATGTCCATGACCAGCACTGTTGCCTCTAGACACGGAGCCTGCTTGCCCTCTTTTATTGTGACTGTCTGCCTCTCCTTGTTGGCCTTCCAGACATACTAATGGCCTGCAGTGAGATGTAGCTGCACAAATATAATACTGATTATACTGCAGCTGGCAGAATCAACTGCCTGCCTGTGGTATTAAAAGGATCAGAACACCAGCAATTGTCTGCAGTTAGCTTTAGGTGCACACTGTGCAGAGGACACAGTACACTAACTGTAAATACTGCAGCTGCCTGCCTGTGGTATTAATAGGATCAGAACAATGGCAATTGTCTTCAGGTAGCTTTAGGTGCACACTGTGCAGAGGGCACAGTACACTAACTGTAAATACTGCAGCTGCCTGCCTGTGGTATTAATAGGATCAGAACAACAGCAATTGTCTTCAGGTAGCTTTAGGTGCACACTGTGCAGAGGACACAGTACACTAACTGTAAATACTGCAGCTGCCTGCCTGTGGTACTAATAGGATCAGAAGAACACCAGAAATTGTCTTCAGGTAGCTTTAGGTGCACACTGTGCAGAGGACACAGTACACTAACTGTAAATACTGCAGCTGCCTGCCTGTGGTATTAAAAGGATCAGAACAACAGCAATTGTCTTCAGGTAGCTTTAGGTGCAGACTGTGCAGAGGACACAGTACACTAACTGTAAATACTGCAGCTGCCTGCCTGTGGCACTAATAGGATCAGATGAACACCAGCAATTTTCTTCAGGTAGCTTTAGGTGCACACTGTGCAAAGGACACAGTACACTAACTGTAAATACTGTAAAAACACCCTCCTGCTTGTCAGTATATTAGGAAGAGAATAACAAGAACGGATCTAGCTAAATTGAACACAGTGTGTGTGTGTGTGTGTGTATATATATATATATATATATATATATATATATATAATGTAACCTGGGGGACAGGTAGCAAGTACAAAGCTCCCTGGGATGAGCAGTCTTTCAGGCACAGATACCAAATCCAGTGAAATAGTGACAAACAGTGTGGTGTTTGTTTGTGATATATACAAGTCTATATACAGGTGCTGTACAGTGTTCCCAAAAAAACAAATAGGAACAAAAATAGCCAAAACAAAACCTAGCCGTGTTTCGGCACTAACTAAACAATATTTACAGATCCTAACTACCAGGCTGAGCAAGCCTACAGCTTGTCAGCTTCCACATACCTTTTTGCTCTCTGGGACGCTCTGCTACATATCCCCCCTGTTTCAACTCCAGGGTTGGAACACCTGTAGCCCAACAGGAGTGAACATGGGACAGGGCATCTACATTTCCCATCTTAACACCTGGCCTGTGTTTTTATAGTGAAGGAGTAATCCTGTAGAGCCAAAAACCACCAGTTCACCCTTCTATTAGTCTCCTTCTTTTGGGCCATCCATTTCAGGGGAGCATGGTCAGTTATTAACTCAAACTGGCGTCCTAATAAATAGTACTTGAGTGCGTCAACAGCCCACTTTATGGCTAAACATTCCTTTTCAATGACTGCATACTTTTTCTCATGGTCATTGAGCTTTCTGCTTAGGTACACCACAGGGTGTTCTTCCCCATTGTGTACCTGTGATAGTACTGCCCCGATACCAACATCAGACGCATCCGTCTGAACCAAAAAATCTTTGTAGAAATCAGGGGAGTACAGTACTGGTTGTGCACAAAGAGCCTTCCTCAGGACTTGGAAAGATTCCTCTGCTACTGAGGACCATTTCACCATTATCTGTAATGGTGAAATGGTCTTTCCCTTTCGTAAGGTCTGTCAGTGGGGCAGCTATAGTTGCAAAATTTGGGATAAATCTTCTATAATACCCCGCAATGCCAAGAAAGGCCCTGACCTGCTTCTTGTTTGCAGGACGTGGCCATTCCTGGATGGCTTCTATTTTATTCACTTGAGGTTTTATGACACCACGCCCAATAGTGTAGCCCAAATACTTGGCTTTCTCTAGACCAATGGCACATTTTTTTGGATTTACTGTAAAACCTTCTTTGAAGAGGGAATCAAGGACAGCCTGGACACGGGGCAAGTGATACTCCCAGTCAGTGCTATGTACCACTATGTCATCTAGATATGCTGCTGCATATTGTTGGTGGGGTCTTAGAGTCCTGTCCATGGCCCTCTGAAATGTCGCGGGGGCATTTTGCAATCCAAAAGGCATTTTTTTGTATTGAAAGGAACCTTCCGGGGTCACAAATGCGGTCTTCTCTTTGGCGCTACCAGTCAGGGGTATTTGCCAATAACCTTTTGTCAAGTCCAAAGTGGTCAGATAGCGAGCCTTGCTAAGTCGGTCTATAAGTTCGTCCACTCTGGGCATTGGGTACGTGTCAAACTTTGTCACTGCATTAAGCTTCCTGCAGTCATTACAGAACCTCCAAGTGCCATCCGGTTTTGGGACTAACACGATGGGGCTAGACCAGTCACTATTGGATTCCTCAATGACATCTAGCTCCAACATTCTTTTAACTTCCTCGCTGATGTCCTTTCTCCTTGCTTAAGGAATTCGGTATGGTTTGAGCTTGACACGGACCCCAGGTTCAGTAACAATATCATGCTGAACTGCTGAAGTCATGCCAGGTAACTCTGAAAATTTCTCTCTATTTCTTATCAGGAATTCTCTAGTTTACTGCTTTTGGGAATATGACAGGGTGTCTGGAATCGTGAACTCGGGGATCAGAAGGGACTCAGCACCCTTAGGCGTTACCGGGAGGGACCTCGCAGTTAACGCCAGTCTATCCTTCAAGGGCTTTAACAGGTTTATATGGTAAATCTGTTTGGGCTTCCTTTTCCCTGGTTGATATACCTTGTAATTGACCTCCCCAACTCTTTTAATTACTTCAAAGGGACCCTGCCACTTAGCCAGGAACTTGCTCTCAACAGTGGGAACTAACACCAGGACCCTGTCACCAGGTGAGAAAACACGGAGTTGGGCCCCCCTGTTGTATATCCTCTGTTGGGCTGCTTGGGCCTGCAGTAAGTGTTCTTTTACCATCGGCATGATTGCTGCAATCCTGTCCTGCATTTGAGCGATATGCTCAATGACACTTTTATGGGGTGTCTGCTCCCCCTCCTAAGTTTCTTTGGCTATGTCTAAGAGTCCCCGAGGGTGTCTCCCATAAAGCAACTCAAATGGAGAGTACCCCGTGGAGGACTGGGGAACCTCCCTGATGGCAAACATCAAGTATGGTATCAGGAAGTCCCAGTTTTTCCCATCCTTGTCAACAACCTTTTTTAACATACTCTTTAATGTCTTATTGAAGCGTTCCACCAAGCCATCCGTTTGAGGATGTGACACCTTAAATAACTTGCACAGCTCTCTAGTTATTCGTGACATAAATGGGGTGCCCTGGTCTGTAAGGTATTCTTTACGGATTCCAACACTACTGAACACCATAAACAGTTTTTGGCAATGTTTTTAGCAGACGCGGTGCGTAAGGGAATGGCCTCGGGGTAACGGGTAGCATAATCCATGATTACAAGGATATGCTGATGACCTCGTTCAGACTTGGGCAGACAAGGTCCATGGCAATCCTCTCAAAGGGCACTTCAATAATTGACAAGGGCACTAAAGGACTTCAGAAGTATTGTAGTGGGGCTGACATCTGACACACAGGACAGGATTGACAATAATTCTCAATATCCTTCTGTATCCCGGGCCAATAAAACCTGCGCAACACCCTTTCAGTAGTTTTCTCAACCCCTAAATGACCTCCTAGCAAGTGCCCATGGGCAAGTTCCAACACCACCTGTCTGTATGGCTTAGGGACCACCAACTGTTCAACCACTTCATCATTTTTTTTACATACACGATACAGTAAATCCTCATTGCTGCTAAAATAAGGAAAACAGAGCCTGTCCCCTGATTCGACAGGTACATCATTAATCACCATTACATTTTCCCAGACCCTGGCAAGGGTTGGGTCTTTTCTCTGCTCGGTACCAAAATTTTCCTTGTGTACATTTAGGTCAGCAAACTCCAACGTAGGCTCAGATTCAGCAGATGGCTGTCCAGCTCCACTGGTTGTGGGGACCTCCTCAGGCTCCTCCAGCTCTCCTGCCATAACTGAGAAAGGAAAACCCGGGGAGCCCTGAGAAGAGTCCCCTGAACCCACATTGATAGTAGCGGCCAGGAGTTATGGCTCTTTCACTGAGTTAGCTACTGCGACCGGATCAGGACGATCCCACAGTTCCCAAAACTTAGGGAAGTCCCTACCAACGATGGCCTCATGCACCAAGTGGGGCACAAGTCCGACCGGATGGGTCACCGTACCTAAGCCAGTTTTAAATTAACAGTGGCTATAGGATACTCGCGGGTATCCCCATGTACACAGATCACAGCAACTTTTTTAGCATGCAAATTCACAGTTTCAACCATCTCAGCTGTAACCAAAGTCACTAGACTTCCAGAGTCCAGCAAGGCCGTAATAGGCTTATTATTAACAGTCATTTGGCACATGTTTTTTCCCATACTTGGTGCTGCAGTGCATGAAACAGCAGCAAACATAGACTGCCTTCCAATAGATAGATCACACTGCATTGGTTCATCTGTCAATGGACAGTTTGTCGCAACATGTCCCAGTTCTTGGCAACGAAAACACCTGATGTTTTCCCAGTTTGGTTTGCTGACAGGCAGTAGCTTCCCTTGTTTGGGATGCCAAACTTCAGTCCTGGCACCAAAAATCCTCCCCCCTATTTCCTTGCCATGCTTACCACCCACTTCCCCTGGAACAGTCTTACCGGTCGCCTGGGGAAACCGTGGCTTTGGGTGGAAAGTCCGTGAGGCTGTAGGGGTGGTGACCAAGCTCTCTGCAGCAAAGTACCTTTCAACGAGTTCCACGAGGTTGTCCGCCGAGTTGGGGTCTCCTTGACTCCCCCACTTCTGCAGGGGAACTGGTAGTGTCCTCAGGAACTGGTCCATGACCACACGCTCCATTATTTGTGGCCCAGACACGGACTCCGGCTGTAGCCATTTCCTCACCAAGTGAATTAGGTCGAACATCTGCGATCTTGGGGGCCTCTCGTCTTGGAAGAACCAGCTGTGGACCCGCTGTGCTCGAACTGCCAAGGTGACACCAAGTTGCGCCAGGATTTCCTGCTTGACCTTTTCATAGTCTCCTGCTTCTGCTGACTCCAAATCATAGTAGGCCCCTCTGCGATTCTCCAGACAGCAAGGGGGCGACCAGTCCTGCCCACTGGGTTTTGGGCCAACCTTCCCTCTCAGCGCTCCATTCAAACGTCAGGAGAAAGGCCTCTGGATCATCATCTGCAGTCATCTTAGAAAGAAAGCGACCCACATGGATGGCTGAGGGTTTGTCTCCAACAACATTAACTTTAGCAGGTGACCACTGTGCTAGCGTCTCCACAACCGCAGCCAGGGTTTTCCTATCCTCTTTTGCATCAGTGGCTAGCTGTTCAAACAGCCTCTGCGATAGCTCCTGTACAGCACCAATCTGTTGGCACAGCGCCTTTGTTTGCTCCTGTGCGATAGTGTTTGTTTTCTGCTGTGTAGCGTTTGCTTGATGCAGTGCAGCGTTTGCTTGTTGCTGTGCAGCATTGGATTGTTGCTGTGCAGCGTTGGATATCACCAATTGTTTTAGGATTTCCTCCATGTTTAGTCACTCTAGGTACTGGCCTTTTAAGTAGTAACTTACTACAGCTGGTCGCAGTCTCCACCATATGTAAACCTGGGGGACAGGTAGCAGGTACAAAGCTCCCTGGGATGAGCAGTCTTTCAGGCGCAGATACCAAATCTAGTGAAATAGTGACAAACAGTGCGGTGTTTATTTGTGATATATACAAGTCTATATACAGGTGCTGTACAGTGTTCCAAAAAAAACAAATAGGAACTAAAATAGCCAAAACAAAACCTAGCCGTGTCTCGGCACTAACTAAACAATATTTACAGATCCTAACTACCAGGCTGAGCAAGCCTACAGCTTGTCAGCTTCCACATACCTTTTTGCTCTCCTACACAGAAGTTGTCTGAGTATCCCAGGCCAAGAGCAAAGGCTGTCTGCTCAGGTGAGCTTAAATTAGCCTGGGGGAGAGGACCAAGACCTGAACTGGACCATGGATCAGAGATCCCTGAACGTGTATGAGAGGAGCCTGGGAGATGTATAAACCCCGAACAGGACTTTTCCTGGCTCTCTCTGGGACGCTCTGCTACAATATATATATATATATATTGTACACACACACACACAACACCTAGGATGCATATATATACACAATACACTGTAAATGCAGCTAACTGACTCGCCTGCCTACTCTATCTAACTTAAATCAAATGGCACTGTCTCTCTGACTATCTCTCTCCGCCGCCGCAACACACTACACAAAGCCGCCATGCAGGCGGCCTTATATAGTGTGGGCCTGTACTAAACCCCCTGAGCCATAATTGGCCAAAGCCACCCTGGCTTTGGCCAATTACGGCTCTCTGTACAGATGGCACTGTGATTGGCCAAGCATGCGGGTCATAGTGCATGCTTGGCATATCATCAGCCAGCAAAGCACTGCGATGTCGCAGTGAATTATGGGCAGTGACGCGCCACTCGAATTTGTCGCAAATGGCCCATAACATTCGCAATTCGACGAACGATCAAACAGGTGATGTTCGAGTGGAACATGGGTTCGACTCAAACTCGAAACTCATCCATAGTGGTAGGTAGTGTATATGTTGAAATGTTTTTAAGTGTTTTGATTTTGGTGGGTGGGGGGTGGAGATTGAGAACTTATTACAATACAACACGACAACAGATAACACAAGGGGGGCATGGGTGGTAGGATTGAGGAGTAGTTTGGGGAACGGTCACGTATAAAACCCTTGGGGTTAGCCAAGTAAGGCAAGCACAAGTGGGGGGGAGGGGGGTGTGGGTGAAGGGGGGTGGTTTGGAGGGGTGGGGGGTAGGGAGATGGGTGGTGGGTGGAGGGGGGAAGTATACCACTATTTATATAAAAAAGTATACACAGAATGGGGATAAAGATATAAAGAAAAAGCACAAAGACACAAAGAAATTACGCTGTGTAGTCACACAAAATGAGACAAGCACAACAATACATTTTTTTAAGGTATATCCACTGGTAAACGATATTTATATAAGTATAGAAAAGGGTGTAAGGTTAATAATTTGGTTTGCTCTCTTTGAGGAAGGGGAATAACGTACTTGCCCTCTGCCCCCGCCCCCTACTACTCCAGGAATACTATAGAGACCCCCTGGATGCAGTCTAGTACTCTTAATATAGCCTCCTGGAATGTTAGGGGGCTGGGGAACCCGGTCAAAAAGATGACGGTCTTTTCCACACTTGAGAAGGGTCGGATGGATTTGATCTGCTTGCAGGAGACGCACTTAACGAGAGACACGACCGTAGGCCTGTATGGTAAGAAATTTTGGTTCCAGTACCATTCAGTGCACTTCTCTTACTTTAGGGGCATAAGCACAATGGTGAGAACTGGTGTGCGTTTCTCCTGTAGGGAAACCAAGATAGATACAGAAGGACGGTATGTGTTTCTGTACTGTCAGATAGAAAACAAACCATATATTGTGGCCAATCTTTATATTCCACCTCCCTTTAAGATGGAGGTTTTATATAAATTGGCAGAATTTCTGGAAGATAAAGAGGTTTTATAGTGGCGGGGGACTTTAATGAAGTACTCGATAAAAGAAAAGATCGATTCTCCCCAGGGAAACAATCTGACAAAGTCTCTGAAGGACGGTTAGCCCAATTTATGGAAGAGCTGGAACTGTACGATGTCTGGAGAACCCGGAATCCAGTGAGGCAGCAATATTCATGTCTCTCTAGTTCATATGCAACATTGTCAAGAATAGACATGGCCTTTGGAAACGGGGATATGGTACAATTGGTAAAAAGTATAGTATACGCTACTAGGGGAGTATCTGACCATTCACCATTAATAACGACGATTCAGTTGGAAGCTCAAAATCCCCTGAGATTGTGGAGTATAAGTCCATTTTGGTTGGAGTTAACGGGGGAACCAACAGAGGTAACATTAAAATAAAGGAATTTGTAACATTGAATAAGGGATCTGCAAGTGCCAGGATAGTGTGGGACACCCTCAAGGCCTTTCTCAGAGGGTTAATAATACAGCAGGTTGCAAAGATCAAAAGGAGGTCCAGGGAATGGGAGGAGGTTACTGGGAGGGAAGCTGTGGAGTCTGAAAATCAATATGTGGTAGATCCAACCCCAGAAAAAAAGAGAGGTGGCTTAAAAGTCAACAAAAACATCATAATATTATTACTAGAAAGGCAGAGAATAAGCGTCTTTTTCAGAGTCAAAGTGCCTTTTCTGAGGGGGAGTGTGCAGGACGCTTGTTGGCCCGGTTGGTGAAGACCAATAACTCCCGATCAGTGATCGCAGCGATTAGGATGCCAGGGGGAGAAATAACCTCTCGGACCCCTGAAATATTGGACGCATTTAGACAGTATTATGCAAATTTATATATATTCAGGTTGGGGGAAGAGGTGAGGGATATGGATTGCTTTTTCGGGGGGATGGAGGTACCAACTCTCTCAGAGCAGGAGAAAAATGAACTAGAAGCCCCCATAACTCTGGAGGAATTGCAAAGTGCAGTAGCTGAAATGGCTAACCAGAAGTCTCCTGGCCCAGATGGTCTTCCCACAGAAATTTACAGGCGGTATGGGGAGGTGATGCTTCCAGAGTTATTGAGGATGTTAAGGGAGGTGGCTGTGGGGGGGGGTGCCCTTCTCAATGACAGAGGCTACAATAGTGGTCCTCCCAAAAGAGGGGAAAGAGCAAATGGACACCTCATCCTATAGGCCAATATCACTATTATGCTTGGGTGCAAAAATACTGCCAAAAGAGCTGGCGGCTAGAGTGAATAAATATATACAAAAGCTTATACACCCAGATTAATCTGGGTTTATCCCTAATAGATCTACTAACATTAATGTAAGGCGGGTGTACCTGAACCTTCAGATCCCGACGGTAAATGGGGGCTCACGAGCTGTCATTTCTTTGGATGCTGCTAAGGCTTTCGATAGCTTGGAGTGGGACTATTTGTGGTGGGCTCTGCAGGTATTTGGGTTTGGATCCATTTTTATAGGTTGGGTAAAAGCACTTTATAAGACGCCTAGCGCTAGGATAAGGTTTAATAATACATACTCCGAACCGATCCAGCTAGAGAGGGGAACCCGACAGGGATGCCCCCTGTCACCCCTGTTATTCGCTTTAGCAATAGAGCCATTAGCAATTGCGATTAGATCCGCAAGGGGGATACAGGGATTTAAACTAGAGACTGTGGAAGAAAGGATCGCATTATTACATAGTTAGTAAGGTTGAATAAAGACACAAGTCCATCCAGTTCAACCTAAGTGAGTGTGGGTGTGTGTGTCTACAATTATCCCTATTTTTATTTTAAGGTACTACCCATATAGCGCTGTCAATTTACGTAACGCTCCACACATACATCGCACACTCACATTGGTCCCGACCCTCAAGCAGCCCACAATCCAAGGTTCCCAACTCACATTCATATACTTAGGCCAATTTTGGACAGAAGCCAATTAACCTACCATGCAGACAATATTTTGTTCTTCCTCGGAGATATAGACTCATCCGTGACGGTGGCTATGAACAATGTGGAGGATTTTGGGAAGCTTTCAGGTCTGGTAATTAACTGGGAGAAATAGGTCCTGATGCCTGTAGACTCGATAAACCTCTTTCCATCTGCGGTTCGGCAATTAAGGGTGGTAGATAGGATGAAGTACTTAGGAGTATGGTTAACAAGGGACCCAAATCAGTATATTGAGGATAATCTTGCTCCTCTTTTACTTAAATTTAAACGTAAGTGCGATATCTGGAGCAATCTCCCCCTGTCAGCAGCTGGAAGAATTAATCTCATTAAAATGATTTGGATGCCTCAACTTTTGTACCAGTTACATAACTCCCCAGTTTGGATTAAAATAGGATGGTTCAGGAAAATTGAAACATTGTTCAGGGAACTAATCTGGAAAAAGGGACAGGCTCGTATCAGCTTACAGATATTGCAGCTACCAACAAAAGAAGGAGGAGCAGCAGTTTCACACCCCCGCGGTTATTTTTTGGCTGCCCAGTTGCAGCATCTGAGGGGATGTAATATATCAGGTGATAGTAATAAAAATGTACAAATGATGCTGCATGGAGCCTTGCACAGCAGTTTGGTGGAAGCTTTGGAAGCGCACTCCCTACTCGCTGGATGTCCCACATTAAAATTAATTACAAAAGTATGGCAGGCTGCCAAGGTAGTAATGGGATATAGGGGCTTAACAGAATATACCCCAATTTGGGATAACAAACATTTTCCAGATTTGATCCCCATGGGTAAAAAAAAAGAGGGGGAGGTTTGTGGTATCTGAAAATCCGCTCAGCTGTACGAAAGGAGCATGCTGAAGTTACTTGAGGAGCTGAGGCGCGAGTATGGTATCCCAAACCAATCATTCTACAGGTATCTTCAAATTAGACACGCCTTGAAGGCCCACTTTAAAAGACAAAAGGTGGAATGGAGCAAAATACCCCTTATACAAAAAATAGTTATGACCGAATCCTCCAAGGGTTTAATATCAGAGATATAGGAACAGATATGTAGTAAAACCATTACTGGGGAAAGACCGGGCAAAAATAAAAAGGGATGGGAAGAAGACTTGGGGGGGAAAAAATAACAGGAGAACAATGGAGAAGGATATTGGATCTGAGCTACCAGGTGTCCGTTTCTCCCTCACAAAAAATGTTGCAATTATTTTTGCTACATAGAGTTTTTTTATACCCCAAAGAAACTTTTCCGGTATGGATATAGAGCTGATGATAAATGCCCAAGGTGTCAAGGAACAGGTGATTTGATTCACATGTCGTGGAGATGTCCAAAATTATTTAGATACTGGGCAGAAATATTAGAGGATATCAATTGTACCTTTGGGCTTAAGTTGGACCTGGATGGTACTATGTCTGTTGAGGAAAATAGCGTGCCCGTAAATAGTAAAACCGCAGCATAAGATGTTTATTCCAAGCACGAAAGATAATAGCTCAGAATTGGCAATCAGTGAGACCCCTCCCCATCAGAAGAATGGACCAAAGTGATGGATGCTACAGTATGGAGGGAAAAAGTGGTATTTATTAGAAGGAGGAACCTGGATAAATTCTTAAAGATGTGGAAGCCTTGGTTAGATAAAATGGGATGCCCGCCGTAAAGGGAATAATCTAGGGAGAGGAGACCATACTTAAAGAGGGAGTCCACCCAAAAAAAAAAATATTAAAAGCCAGCAGCTACAAATACTGCAGCTGCTGACTTTTAATACATGGCCACTTACCTGTCCCAGGGTCCAGCGATGTCGGCAGCCGATGCCGATGAATCGCTCGACTCTTGGCAGCTGCCGCCGCCATCCTAGGTGAGGGAATCAGGAAGTGAAGCATTGCAGCTTCACTTCCCGGTTCCCTACTGCGCATGCGCGAGTCGCGCTGCGCGTCGTAACTGGTCTCCGCTATCTCCTGGGACCTGTGTGTTTCCCAGGAGACAGCGCGGAGGGACAGGAAGAAGCATAGACTCCCGTGGGAGTCTATGCCGGAAGTTGGTGCAAATACCTGTCTTAGACAGGTATCTGCACCCCCCCTCCCCCCTGAAAGGTGCCAAATGTGACACCGGAGGGGGGGAGGGTTCCGAAAAGCGGAAGTTCCATTTTTGTGTGGAACTCCGCTTTAAGGACGAAGTGGATACGACTGGGAGGGAGAGGGGGGGAGCAAAGAGGACGACGAGAAGTGGAAAATAAGAGAGAGAGCAGAGAGAGAAATAAGAACACGTAATATATCTGTGTATCATTTAAATAGACACAGTGTATGGATGGGATTGTATTTTATTAAAAGGGAGATTATGAGGGTGGCGAAGGGAGGGTGGGGTTATAAATAGTTAGAGGAGACACAAAAGGGTAGAGAATCACAGAGGAGATGGATTTGAGGCACCAATAGTATTTATGTGTTTTTTTTTATGTGTTTTTTTGTTTTTTTAATTATTATTATGTTTTTCTCAAGGAAGTAAATATGAAGGGTGTATTATAATATATTGAAGGTTATTTAAGTTTGAAATTACACACAATATGGTAAAAATGCTAATGTATACGGTCTGAGGTGCCTCTCGATCGGTGATATGTTTTTTGTAAAAATAATAAGAATAAAAGAAGTAAAAAAAGGATACCCTTGAAGGATCTGGAAAAGGCCCTATGCCAGGAGTCCAGGTCCCAAGTTTGCTGTGTATCTTCCTGCCAAGCCAGCATATAGGGGGGTTTCCGGCTATTTAGGGCGAATGACAAATAAATTATGGAAATCCCTCCCCTCTGCTCCATAACTTGAACTTGGGTGAATTGCAGTGGGTAAGGTTTCGTAGACCAGATAGAATGTGTGATAGATTTTGAAATCTGAATCTCTCCGAATCGGGTAGGTCCAGAGTCTTAATGCAATGGGGAAGCGAGATGGGTCCATCCCCTTATTCAGCCACCATCGAAAGGCTTTGATGTCCATTCCTGGGTGAAATTCCAGGTTGTGAAAGATGTGAGCTAAGGGTTTGCATGGTGAAACTAGAGAAGGGGAATGCCTGAATTTATCCCATATTGCCAAAGAGTATGACAAGGAAGTTGGTAGGATGGGGGGCCTATCAGTGGGCGAGCACCAGAGGAGGAAGTCTATGGTGAAAGATGGGGCCGCCTGTCTCTCCATGTCTACCCAGTCTGGTCTAGCCAGTCTGGAATAGACTGTGAAAGCTGAGCCAGTCTAGCCACCTGGTAATACCAGAACAGGTTAGGGAGACCCAATCCCTTATTCCTCAATCTAAATAGAGTTTGCCATGCAAGACGGTGGCCAGACTTACCCCAGATAAATCTAACAATTTTACTTTGGAATAACGAGAGATGTCCTTTCTTATGGACACTGGGAGCGAATGGAAGAGATATAGGAGTCTTGGGAGTAGGGTCATTTTGATAGAATTAATCCTGTCCAACCAGGAGAGTTGTTGTGGAGACCACAGTTTAAGTTCTATTTCTAGTTTTCTGTAGATGGGGGGGATAATTAGCATTGTAGAGTTGTTCAAATTTGGGTGTGAGATTTATTCCGAGATATTGGAAGGAGGAGTCACACCATGAAAAGCGAAATATCTCCTTCAGCTCCTCCCAGCCAGGTACAAGTCCAGTCTTGGGACTGTAAATGATCCCTTAAAGACTGCTGCTGATGCTGAGTGCCAGGCTCCACCTCCATGCTGACACAATCCTCCTCCTCCTCGTCCTCTTCCTGTGTGATCGGCGGGCACGCAGGAACACTGTCTGAATAAAGGGGGCCTTGAGAGGTAAGGAAGTCCTCTTCTTCCCTCTGTTCTGCCTCAAGTGACCTGTCCATTATTCCACGCAGCATGTGCTCCAACAGGTGGACAAGGGGGACAGTGTCACTGATGCATGCACTGTCACTGCTCACCATCCTCGTTGCCTCCTCAAATGGTGACAGGACAGTGCATGCATCCCTGCTCATGGCCCACTGGTGTGGGGAAAAAAAACAAGCTCCCCTGACCCTGTCCTGGTGCCATAGTCGCACAGGTACTCATTGATGGCTCTCTGCTGCGTGTGCAGCCGCTGCAGCATGGCCAACGTTGAGTTCCACCTGGTGGGCATGTCACAGATTAGGCAGTTCTTGGGCAGGTTAAATTCCTTTTGGAGGTCTGCCACCCAAAGCATTGGCATTATATGACAGGCTGAAATGCACACAGACTTTCCTGGCCTGCCTCAGGACATCCTGTAAGCCCGGGTACCTGCCCAAGAACCGCTGCACCACCAAGTTAAGGACGTGAGCCAAACAGGGCACATGGGTCAGTTGTCCCTGTCAGAGGGTGGAGAGGAGGTTGGTGCCATTGTCGCAAACCACCATTCCTGACTTAAGTTGGCGTGGCGTCAACCACCTCTGAACCTGCCCCTGCAGAGCTGACAGAATCTCTGCCCCAGTGTGGGTCCTGTCCCCCAAGCACACCAGCTCAAGCACTGCATGGCATCTTTTGGCCTGCGTACTTGCGTAGCTCCTTGAACACCTACGGAGCATGGCTGGTTCCGAGGACAAAGCACAGGAAGAGGCCATAGAGGAAGAAGAAGAGGAGAGAGGTGTGTCGGAATCACCAGTAGTGGTATTTTGGAGGCCTGGTGGCGGAACAACCTCCAACACTACTGCACCTTGTCCTGCACCTTACCACTGACTGCCCTGTCCAGCGAGGCCAAGACATTGCTTTCCACATGCCAGTAGAGAGCCAGAATCGCCTTCCGTGAGAAAAAGTGGCATTTGGGAACCTGCCACTGAGGAACTGCACATTCCACAAACTCAAGGAAGGGGGCAGAGTCTACCAACTGAATAAGCACCTGGCTGCAGGTAGCTATACTGTAGGTGAGACTGTGCGGGGTACACATTACAGTAACCGGAAATACTTCAAAGAGCCTACACAAGCACCTGGTTGCAAGTAGCTATACTGTAGGTGAGACTGTGCGGGGTACACATTACAGTAACCGGAAATATTTCAAAGAGCCTACACAAGCACCTGGTTGCAAGTAGCTATACTGTAGGTGCAACTGTGCGGGGTACATAGTACAGTAACTGGAAATACGTCAAGAGCCTACACAAGCACCTGGCTGCAGGTAGCTATACTGTAGGTGCAACTGTGTGGGGTACACAGTACAGTAACTGGAAATACGTCAAGAGCCTACACAAGCACCTGGCTGCAGGAAGCTATACTGTAGGTGAGACTGTGCGGGGTACACATTACAGTAACCGGAAATATTTCAAAGAGCCTACACAAGCACCTGGTTGCAAGTAGCTATACTGTAGGTGCAACTGTGCGGGGTACATAGTACAGTAACTGGAAATACGTCAAGAGCCTACACAAGCACCTGGCTGCAGGTAGCTATACTGTAGGTGAGACTGTGCGGGGTACACATTACAGTAACCGGAAATATTTCAAAGAGCCTACACAAGCACCTGGTTGCAAGTAGCTATACTGTAGGTGCAACTGTGCGGGGTACATAGTACAGTAACTGGAAATACGTCAAGAGCCTACACAAGCACCTGGCTGCAGGTAGCTATACTGTAGGTGCAACTGTGTGGGGTACACAGTACAGTAACTGGAAATACGTCAAGAGCCTACACAAGCACCTGGCTGTAGGTAGCTATACTGTAGGTGAGACTGTGTGGGGTACACAGTACAGTGACTGGAAATACTTCAAAGAGCCTACACAAGCACCTGGCTGCAGGTAGCTATACTGTAGGTGAGACTGTGCGGGGTACACATTACAGTAACCGGAAATATTTCAAAGAGCCTACACAAGCACCTGGTTGCAAGTAGCTATACTGTAGGTGCAACTGTGCGGGGTACATAGTACAGTAACTGGAAATACGTCAAGAGCCTACACAAGCACCTGGCTGCAGGTAGCTATACTGTAGGTGAGACTGTGTAGGGTACACAGTACCGTAACTGGAAATACTTCAAGAGCCTACACAAGCACCTGGCTGCAGATAGCTATACAGAAGTTGTAACTGTATGGGGTACACAGTACAGTAACTGGAAATACGTCAAGAGCCTACACAAGCACCTGGCTGCAGGTAGCTATACTGTAGGTGAGACTGTGCGGGGTACACATTACAGTAACCGGAAATACTTCAAAGAGCCTACACAAGCACCTGGTTGCAAGTAGCTATACTGTAGGTGCAACTGTGCGGGGTACATAGTACAGTAACTGGAAATACGTCAAGAGCCTACACAAGCACCTGGCTGCAGGTAGCTATACTGTAGGTGCAACTGTGTGGGGTACACAGTACAGTAACTGGAAATACGTCAAGAGCCTACACAAGCACCTGGCTGCAGGAAGCTATACTGTAGGTGAGACTGTGCGGGGTACACATTACAGTAACCGGAAATATTTCAAAGAGCCTACACAAGCACCTGGTTGCAAGTAGCTATACTGTAGGTGCAACTGTGCGGGGTACATAGTACAGTAACTGGAAATACGTCAAGAGCCTACACAAGCACCTGGCTGCAGGTAGCTATACTGTAGGTGAGACTGTGCGGGGTACACATTACAGTAACCGGAAATATTTCAAAGAGCCTACACAAGCACCTGGTTGCAAGTAGCTATACTGTAGGTGCAACTGTGCGGGGTACATAGTACAGTAACTGGAAATACGTCAAGAGCCTACACAAGCACCTGGCTGCAGGTAGCTATACTGTAGGTGCAACTGTGTGGGGTACACAGTACAGTAACTGGAAATACGTCAAGAGCCTACACAAGCACCTGGCTGTAGGTAGCTATACTGTAGGTGAGACTGTGTGGGGTACACAGTACAGTGACTGGAAATACTTCAAAGAGCCTACACAAGCACCTGGCTGCAGGTAGCTATACTGTAGGTGAGACTGTGCGGGGTACACATTACAGTAACCGGAAATATTTCAAAGAGCCTACACAAGCACCTGGTTGCAAGTAGCTATACTGTAGGTGCAACTGTGCGGGGTACATAGTACAGTAACTGGAAATACGTCAAGAGCCTACACAAGCACCTGGCTGCAGGTAGCTATACTGTAGGTGAGACTGTGTAGGGTACACAGTACCGTAACTGGAAATACTTCAAGAGCCTACACAAGCACCTGGCTGCAGATAGCTATACAGAAGTTGTAACTGTATGGGGTACACAGTACAGTAACTGGAAATACGTCAAGAGCCTACACAAGCACCTGGCTGCAGGTAGCTATACTGTAGGTGAGACTGTGCGGGGTACACATTACAGTAACCGGAAATACTTCAAAGAGCCTACACAAGCACCTGGTTGCAAGTAGCTATACTGTAGGTGCAACTGTGCGGGGTACATAGTACAGTAACTGGAAATACGTCAAGAGCCTACACAAGCACCTGGCTGCAGGTAGCTATACTGTAGGTGCAACTGTGTGGGGTACACAGTACAGTAACTGGAAATACGTCAAGAGCCTACACAAGCACCTGGCTGCAGGAAGCTATACTGTAGGTGAGACTGTGCGGGGTACACATTACAGTAACCGGAAATATTTCAAAGAGCCTACACAAGCACCTGGTTGCAAGTAGCTATACTGTAGGTGCAACTGTGCGGGGTACATAGTACAGTAACTGGAAATACGTCAAGAGCCTACACAAGCACCTGGCTGCAGGTAGCTATACTGTAGGTGAGACTGTGCAGGGTACACAGTACAGTAACTGGAAATACTTCAAGAGCCTACATAAGCACCTGGCTGCAGGTAGCTATACTGTAGGTGCAACTGTGCGGGGTCACAGTACAGTAACTGGAAATACGTCAAGAGCCTACACAAGCACCTGGCTGTAGGTAGCTATACTGTAGGTGAGACTGTGTGGGGTACACAGTACAGTGACTGGAAATACTTCAAAGAGCCTACATAAGCACCTGACTGCAGGTAGCTATACTGTAAGTGAGACTGTGCGGGGTACACATTACAGTAACCGGAAATACTTCAAAGAGCCTACACAAGCACCTGGTTGCAAGTAGCTATACTGTAGGTGCAACTGTGCTGGGTACATAGTACAGTAACTGGAAATACTTCAAAGAGCCTACACAAGCACCTGGCTGCAGGTGGCTATACTGTAGGTGAGACTGTGCAGGATACACAGTACAGTAACTGGAAATACTTCAAAGAGCCTACACAAGCACCTGGCTGCAGGTAGCTATACTGTAGGTGAGACTGTGCAGGATACACAGTACAGTAACTGGAAATACTTCAAAGAGCCTACACAAGCACCTGGCTGCAGGTAGCTATACTGTAGGTGAGACTGTGCAGGATACACAGTACAGTAACTGGAAATACTTCAAAGAGCCTACACAAGCACCTGGCTGCAGGTAGCTATACTGTAGGTGAGACTGTGCAGGGTACACAGTACAGTAACTGGAAATACCTCAAGAGCCTACACAAGCACCTGGCTGCAGGTAGCGATACTGTAGGTGAGACTGTGCAGGGTACACAGTACAGTAACTGGAAATACTGTAAAAACACCTGCCTGCCTGTCAGTATATTAGGAAGAGTAGAACAGAATCTAGCTAAACTGAATACACTGTGTGTATATATGTATATGTATATGTATATATATATATATATATATATATATATATATATATATATATATATATATATATATATATATATATATATATATATATACACACAACACCTGGGATGCATATATATATATATATATACACAATACACTGTAACTGCAGCTAACTGACTCGACCTGCCTACTCTATCTAATTTAAATGAAATTACACTGTCTCTCTCTATCTCTGTCTCAATGCCGGAACACACTACATAGGGCCGACGTGCAGGCAGCCTTATATAGTGTGGGGTGTGTACTAAACCCCCTGAGCCTTAATTGGCCAAAGCCTCCTTGGCTTTGGCCAATTACGGCTCTCTGTACACACAACGCTGTGATTGGCCAAGCATGCGGGTCATAGTGCATGCTTGGCCAATCATCAGCCAGCAATGCACTGCGATGCCGCAGTAAATTATGGGCCATGACGCGCCAAATTCGAATTTGGCGAGAATGGCCCATATCGTTCGTAATTCGGCGAACGACTGAACACACGATGTTCGAGTCGAACATGGGTTCGACTCGAACACGAAGCTCATCCCTAATTCCGCGTACACACGGTCGGATTTTTCGTCTACAAAAGTCCGACAGACTGTCCGACAGACTTCCGGCAGACTTTCGGCGGACTTGCGGCAGACTTTCTAACGAATGGACTTGCCTACACACGACCACACAAAAGTTCGACAGCCTAGTACGCGGTGACGTACACCAAGTCCGGCGAGACTATAAAACGGAAGTTCAATAGCCCGTACGACACCCTTTGGGCTCCTTCTGCTAATCTCATGTTTATCTCGTGTTAGTAGAAGTTTGGTGAGAGACGATTCGCGCTTGTGAGACTCGTATTTTTCAGTTCGTTTTAACTGTTGTTCAGTCTGTGCTTGTGAGGTTTGTATCTGCTTTTCAGTGCGTTTGGTCAGTTGGCATTGAGAAATCTTTGTTTTATTGTCCGCTCGTTCCTGATTTTCAGGTCGCTCTTCACAGGCCTTGCTGTTCTTCAGTGCTTCTGTTAAGTGCGTTCTGACCAGCCGACCGTTTTGAAGCCATGTTACCTGTACGTACTCGTCGTCGAGCTCGTGCATTGTATGTGTTTGGTGCTGTAGTTTATTCTTCAGACCAAGACCAGTCCATGAACAGGGCAAGGAGGAGTTCATGGACCAAGAATTGGTTGCTCCAGTGTGACCAGTTCTGTCACATGCCATTGCTCCGTGAGATCCGTGAGAATAATCCTGAGGATTTCAGGAACTTTCTCCGGATGACGGACCCCGTTTTTGACCGTTTGGTGGCTTTGCTGACCCCCTGCATGAGGCAAGCCATCATTCCGGAGCAGAGGCTAGTTGCCACGTTGCGGTACTTGGCGACAGGGAGAAGCCTGCAGGACCTCAAGTTCTCGACAGGCATCTCCCCCCAGGTTCTGGGGATCATTATCCCAGAGACCTGTTCTGCCATCATCCAGGTCCTGCAGAAGGACTATATTAAGGTAAGATTTTTTTTCTTTTTTCTAGCATCACATGTTCTTTTATTTAATCTTTGATAATGTAATGTATTTCTTAGCTCAAACACTACTTACCATCATTGCAATATAGTGTGAATGTCCCCTTTTTCTCCTCACGCATGCTGGATTTTTTTCCTGTTCTTTTTTGTCATGCATGTATATTTGCCTTCAATAACCTCCCCAGCATACAATGCTGGGCACATATCCACCTAGTCTACTCAGTTTGAATGTATTTAGTCAGCTGCATTGTATTTTGTTTCCCCTAAACTCTATCCAAATAGTGTGCATATAATTAGCTTGATTTCCCAACCCCCCCACCTAAACTCTATCCAAATAGTGTGCATATAATTAGCTTGATCCCCCCCCCCCAACTAAACTCTATCCAAATAGTGTGCATATAATTAGCTTGATTTCCCAACCCCCCCCCCCCCCCCAACTAAACTCTCTATCCAAATAGTGTGCATATAATTAGCTTGATTTCCCAACCCCTCCCCCCCCACCTAAACTCTATCCAAATAGTGTGCATATAATTAGCTTGATTTCCAACCCCCCCCCCCTAATAATTTGCTAGAATGTTCTGTGGTGTTGATTTTTACAAAGCAAATATATGTTGCACTTTGCAAAATGCATGTGTACTCTACAAGTGCATTTGCTCCAGTGCTTTAGTAAATTAGCAGAAGCTCTGCTGATTTCCATCATCAAATCATATGCAAGCCACAAAGTGTTTTCATTAATTGCCCTTGCATGTGATTGTGTACTCCTTGCAACATGAAAGCCTTTTTACCTTACCTCATTTACTTTAAGCTGGGGAGCAACTGCACTTGCAGAGTGCGACAACTGCACAGTCTTGTAGCCTTTTTAGTCCATAAATCCCTGCGTGTCCTAAATTTTTTTTTTTTTTTAATTTCACCACCCCCTAAAATGTAATCAATGTTCCATCAGAGGGGGTGAGCAATCTGATAAGTGTGCCTTTCCATATTATTTCTTCCAGAAGATTTCAATTATTTAATGTTATACTGATGCTGGGCAATAATGTTTTTAATTGTATAATTTTCTTGCAATGTTATATTTAAAATTACTGATTTTTGTTTTCTTGTTTGATTCCCCAGTTTCCTTCAACGCCACAGGAATGGCAGACTGTGGCATCCCATTTTGCCACCCGTTGGGACTTTCCCAATTGTGGAGGGGCTATAGATGGGAAACATGTCCACATCGTGCCACCACCCCATTTGGGGTCATACTATTTTAATTATAAGGGGTTCCACAGTATTGTTTTAATGGCGGTGGTGTTGGCACACTATAAATTTCTATATGTGGACGTGGGGAAGAATGGCCGGATGTCGGATGGAGGAGTATTTGCCCAGACGGAGTTCTGCCAGCGTCTCCAGAGTGGTGGCCTGGGATTGCCACCTGATGCGGATAACGTGGAAGGACTCCCCTTTGTCTTCATTGCCGATGAAGCCTTCGCTCTGAGCAAGCACCTCATGAGGCCATTCCCCCAAAGAACACTCACCCCGGAGAGGAGGGTTTTTAATTTCCGGCTGGCCAGAGCTAGAAGAGTGGTTGAGAATGCGTTTGGGATTCTGGCCAGCCGGTTCCGCCTGTTTCAAACCTCCATTAATTTGGCGGAATACAAACTTAATTTTATCATTTTATCGTGCTGCATCCTGCAGAACTTTTTGCACAAACATTCACAAAATTATATTTTGCCAGTTGGGCCTGAGGCCGGACTTATTAGCAGTGACAATCTTACGGGCCTGGATACTGTCCGTACTGGCTTGGCCCCCCAAAGTGCCCGTCAAGTTAGACAGCAATATGTTAATTATTTTATGGGTAGGGGGGCCATTGCAATGGGCCAGGATATCTAAAGATTTAAAATAAAAAAAATCTTGATGAAATCTTGAATTATATTTATTGCTTGCCTTTCTTTTGGGCTTTCTCCTAGGTTATGGTCGAGCAGTTGTAGTGCCAACTGTATTTTCCTTGTAAATTTCTAAATAAGCTCCATTGTCACTGTAAACAACTTTTTTAAATTTAAACAAACTGAGCATTTATTTACACACATTTATTTAATTCCTAAGCAGATGTTTTTAATCTTTGGTATACATTCAGTTATGCATTTAGTATAAAATGTTCCTAGCCAAAAATATAATGATATATTAATAAATTTAGAATAATATAATTATAGTTAAAGATTTTTAGATAATCAAAAATAAAAATTTTTGGGCATTTTGATTTTAGCAAACAGGCCTTTTTTTGTTTGTTTTTAAAATCCGTTTTCTTTTATTTTTTATTTTTTTTAAAAAAAACTTTTTTTGGGGGTTTTTTTTTTTTAAAAACATTTTTGTATTTTTTTTGGTTTTTTAAATTTTTTTTTTGTGTTTTCTAAAAACAGGCCTCCTTTTTTAAATGTTGTTAAACAGGCATATCATTTAAACAGAAAATACTAAAGAGAAGGCCCAGAATGGGGTCAGCAAACCAGGAAATGAAGGACATAAGGACATGATCGATGTTTTTGGGTTTCAAAAAGGGCATTTAGATTCGACCCAAAACATCAATCATGTCCTTCATTTCCTGCTGCATACTAGGGATGAGCCGAACACCCCCCTGTTCGGTTCGCACCAGAACATGCGAACAGGAAAAAAATTCGTTCGAACACGCGAACACCGTTAAAGTCTATGGGACACGAACATGAATAATCAAAAGTGCTAATTTTAAAGGCTAATATGCAAGTTATTGTCAATAAAAGTGTTTGGCGACCTGGGTCCTGCCCCAGGGGACATGAATCAATGCAAAAAAAAGTTTTAAAAACGGCCGTTTTTTCAGGAGCAGTGATTTTAATAATGCTTAAAGTCAAACAATAAAAGTGTAATATCCCTTTAAATTTCGTACCTGGGGGGTGTCTATAGTATGCCTGTAAAGGGGCGCATGTTTCCCGTGTTTAGAACAGTCTGACAGCAAAATGACATTTTGAAGGAAAAAACACATTTAAAACTACCGCGGCTATTGCATTGCCGACAATACACATAGAAGTTCATTGATAAAAACGGCATGGGAATTCCCCACAGGGGAACCCCGAACCAAAATTAAAAAAAAAAAAAATGATGTGGGGGTCCCCCTAAATTCCATACAAGGCCCTTCAGGTCTGGTATGGATTTTAAGGGGAACCCCGCGCCAAAAAAAAAAAAAAAAACGGCGTGGGGTCCCCCTAAAAATCCATACCAGACCCTTATCCGAGCACGCAACCTGGCAGGCCGCAGGAAAAGAGGGGGGGACGAGAGTGCGGCCCCCCCCCTCCTGAACCGTACCAGGCCACATGCCCTCAACATTGGGAGGGTGCTTTGGGGTAGCCCCCCAAAACACCTTGTCCCCATGTTGATGAGGACAAGGGCCTCATCCTCACAACCGTGGCCGGTGGTTGTGGGGGTCTGCGGGCGGGGGGCTTATCGGAATCTGGAAGCCCCCTTTAACAAGGGGACCCCCAGATCCCGGCCCCCCCCCCCTGTGTGAAATGGTAAGGGGGTACTTACCCCTACCATTTCACTAAAAAACTGTCAAAAATGTTAAAAATGACAAGAGACAGTTTTTGACAATTCCTTTATTTAAATGCTTCTTCTTTCTTCCTTCATCTTCTTCTTCTTCTGGTTCTTCTGGCTCTTCTGGTTCTTCCTCCGGCGTTCTCGTCCAGCATCTTCTCCGCGGCGTCTTCTATCTTCTTCTCCTCGGGCCGCTCCGCACCCATGGCATGAGGGGAGGCTCCCACTCTTCTCTTCATCTTCTTCATCTTCTTCTTCATCTTCTTCTTCATCTCTTCTTCCTTCTTCTCTTCTTCATGTCTTCTGCGGGCCGCTCCGCAGCCATGCTGGCATGGAGGGAGGCTCCCGCTGTGTGACGGCGTCTCTTCGTCTGACGGTTCTTAAATAACGGGGGGCGGGGCCACCCGGTGACCCCGCCCCCCTCTGACGCACGGTGACATGACGGGACTTCCCTGTGGCATTCCCCGTGACGTCACAGGGAAGTCCCGTCATGTCACCGTGCGTCAGAGGGGGGCGGGGTCACCGGGTGGCCCCGCCCCCCGTTATTTAAGAACCGTCAGACGAAGAGACGCCGTCACACAGCGGGAGCCTCCCTCCATGCCAGCATGGCTGCGGAGCGGCCCGCAGAAGACATGAAGAAGAGAAGAAGGAAGAAGAGATGAAGAAGAAGATGAAGAAGAAGATGAAGAAGAGAAGAAGATGAAGAGAAGAGCGGGAGCCTCCCCTCATGCCATGGGTGCGGAGCGGCCCGAGGAGAAGAAGATAGAAGACGCCGCGGAGAAGATGCTGGACGAGAACGCCGGAGGAAGAACCAGAAGAGCCAGAAGAACCAGAAGAAGAAGAAGATGAAGGAAGAAAGAAGAAGCATTTAAATAAAGGAATTGTCAAAAACTGTCTCTTGTCATTTTTAACATTTTTGACAGTTTTTTAGTGAAATGGTAGGGGTAAGTACCCCCTTACCATTTCACACAGGGGGGGGCCGGGATCTGGGGGTCCCCTTGTTAAAGGGGGCTTCCAGATTCCGATAAGCCCCCCGCCCGCAGACCCCCACAACCACCGGCCACGGTTGTGAGGATGAGGCCCTTGTCCTCATCAACATGGGGACAAGGTGTTTTGGGGGGCTACCCCAAAGCACCCTCCCAATGTTGAGGGCATGTGGCCTGGTACGGTTCAGGAGGGGGGGGGCCGCACTCTCGTCCCCCCTCTTTTCCTGCGGCCTGCCAGGTTGCGTGCTCGGATAAGGGTCTGGTATGGATTTTTAGGGGGACCCCACGCCGTTTTTTTTTTTTTTTTTGGCGCGGGGTTCCCCTTAAAATCCATACCAGACCTGAAGGGTCTGGTATGGAATTTAGGGGGAACCCCACGTCAATTTTTTTTTTAAATTTTGGCTGGGGTTCCCCTTAATATCCATACCAGACCTGAAGGGCCTTGTATGGAATTTAGGGGGACCCCCACATCATTTTTTTTTTTTTTATTTTGGTTCGGGGTTCCCCTGTGGGGAATTCCCATGCCGTTTTTATCAATGAACTTCTATGTGTATTGTCGGCAATGCAATAGCCGCGGGTAGTTTTAAATGAGTTTTTTCCTTCCAAATGTCATTTTGCTGTCAGACTGTTCTAAACACGGGAAACATGCGCCCCTTTACAGGCATACTATAGACACCCCCCAGGTACGAAATTTAAAGGGATATTACACTTTTATTGTTTGACTTTAAGCATTAATAAAATCACTGCTCCTGAAAAAACGTCCGTTTTTAAAACTTTTTTTTGCATTGATCCATGTCCCCTGGGGCAGGACCCGGGTCCCCAAACACTTTTTATGACAATAACTTGCATATAAGCCTTTAAAATTAGCACTTTTGATTTCTCCCATAGACTTTTAAAGGGTGTTCCGCGGCATTCGAATTTGCCGCGAACACCCCAAATTGTTCGCTGTTCGGCGAACTTGCGAACAGCCAATGTTCGAGTAGAACATGAGTTCGACTCGAACTCGAAGCTCATCCCTACTGCATACGATCCAGCCGGTTACGCATTTGATCGATCTCCCCATTCCAGGCCATTATTTGAGCAATTAGCCGTTGGGCACTGTCTGTGGTGAAATAGTCACTTGGACCTAAAGTGGAATGAAAAAAAAGATGTGTTTAGAAATATGCACACATACATAGTTTACCTTACCATAAAGCTGGTGTCTCAGACACTGACCTGCCCATGTCGCATACTTCATGAACATCCTCGGGGGTGGTGCTGTTGCTTGACTCAAGCACAACCAGATCACCTAAAATAGAGTAGAAAAATTACATAAAATAAAAGGCAGCCATGCATAGATTACCGTAAGCTGGTGTGTCAGACACTCACCTGGTGGGGTGCCCATGTCGCCCACCTCTCCTTCCTCCACATCCTCAGTGGGGCTTGGGCTGATTTCCCAAGTATGTTCTTTTGGTTGGGGGGGACTGGGTTCT
Organism: Lithobates septentrionalis; assembly: GCA_037952835.1. Lineage (NCBI taxonomy): Eukaryota > Metazoa > Chordata > Amphibia > Anura > Ranidae > Lithobates > Lithobates septentrionalis. The sequence goes on along the minus strand of JBBDGP010001174.1, from coordinate 169,067 downwards.
TCTTGTTGGCTGAGTGATTTTTCCCCTATGTGAAGCAAAAAATTAATATACTTAGCACACAGATATTTTAGTACATAGTAATCTTCAAACATTTGTAGTGAAGTGGTGTACAAATTGTCTGTTTTGTGTAGAGTTCCTAGTTGACTTAAAGATTTTAATTCCTAAAGACATATCGAGATAGATAGATATCTCGATATCTAGATATCAATATCTAAATATAGCTTAAAATCTTGATCTCTCTCTCTCTATATCTATAACTAAATATAAATCTAAATATCAAACAAAATCTAAATATAAAAATATATATTAATTTAAATTTTAAAAAAACATTACATAAATATCTATATATCTATATATATATATATATAGATATAGATATATATATATATCTATATATAGATATATATACACATATACATATATACACATATATATATATCTATAGATATACATACATATATATATATATATATATATATATATATATATATATATATATATATATATATATATATATATACATATATATATATACACATATACATATATATATATATATATCTATAGATATGTAACGAGGTTTATTAAAAGATCGTTTCAAACGATGCAAAAAATCGTATAGGAATGAAAAGCACATGGAGCAGTATACGAGGTAATCAACACAAGATGAAAACACAAGTACTTACTTTTTTTCAGCACTTTACGGATCCGTCTGTACTGATCTGGCTCCCTGAGTTTGAGGTCGGACCATCTTTTCGAATTTGATCCTTCGAGCGCTGTACCCCAAAATAAGCCTGTAAAGTCTTCACCACCTTCGCCATTATTTTGGCTTTGCGCAAATTTGGCCGGGCGTACGGCCCATACTTCCCATCATAGTCCTTTTTTTTTAAGAATGGCCACCATTTCCACCATCTCTTTAAAGGACATATTGGAGGCCTTAAATCTAGGCCTCACAGATCTTGACGTTCCGGCCTCCGGGCTTTCTTCGCTACCTGAGGTAGTACACACCTGATGTGTCTCCGCCATTATTCACCCCACTACACGCCGTAAATAAAAATGTGCGGAGAACATGAGTTAAAATCGAACGTCAGGGGCAGGCGACGCAGGCGGAGTTTCACACATGCGTAGTGTATAAAGAGGGCCTTGTGCACGTGTCGTACGTACGTACATTCTGTGCGTAGAGTCAAGGGCGGGTTATATGCGTAAACGAAAAGAACGTCAGGGGCGGGCCAAGTAGGCGTAGTATTACGCATGTGCAGTGTATAAAGCTCTGTTACGTATTGTGTCGTACGTACACTACCGTTCAAAAGTTTGGGGTCACCCAAACAATTTTGTGTTTTCCATGAAAAGTCACACTTATTTACCACCATACGTTGTGAAATGAATAGAAAATAGAGTCAAGACATTGACAAGGTTAGAAATAATGATTTGTATTTGAAATAACATTGTTTTTACATCAAACTTTGCTTTCATCAAAGAATCCTCCTTTTGCAGCAATTACAGCATTGCACACCTTTGGCATTCTAGCTGTTAATTTATTGAGGTAAGCTGGAGAAATTGCACCCCACGCTTCTAGAAGCAGCTCCCACAAGTTGGATTGGTTGGATGGGCACTTCTGGCGTACCATACGGTCAAGCTGCTCCCACAACAGCTCAATGGGGTTCAGATCTGGTGACTGTGCTGGCCACTCCATTACCGATAGAATACCAGCTGCCTGCTTCTGCTGTAAATAGTTCTTGCACAATTTGGAGGTGTGTTTAGGGTCATTGTCCTGTTGTAGGATGAAATTGGCTCCAATCAAGCGCTGTCCACTGGGTATGGCATGGCGTTGCAAAATGGAGTGATAGCCTTCCTTATTCAGAATCCCTTTTACCCTGTACAAAGCTCCCACCTTACCAGCACCAAAGCAACCCCAGACCATCACATTACCTCCACCATGCTTAACAGATGGCGTCAGGCATTCTTCCAGCATCTTTTCATTTGTTCTGCGTCTCACAAACGTTCTTCTTTGTGATCCAAACACCTCAAACTTGGATTCATCCGTCCACAACACTTTTTTCCAGTCTTCCTCTGTCCAATGTCTGTGTTCTTTTGCCCATCTTAATCTTTTTCTTTTATTGGCCAGTCTCAGATATGGCTTTTTCTTTGCCACTCTGCCCTGAAGCCCAAAATCCCGCAGCCGCCTCTTCACTGTAGATGTTGACACTGGTGTTTTGCGGGTACTATTTAATGAAGATGCCAGTTGGGGACCTGTGAGGCGTCTGTTTCTCAAACTAGAGACTCTAATGTGCTTATCTTCTTGCTTAGTTGTGCAACGCGGCCTCCCACTTCTTTTTCTACTCTGGTTAGAGCCTGTTTGTGCTGTCCTCTGAAGGGAGTAGTACACACCGTTGTAGGAAATCTTCAATTTCTTTGCAATTTCTCGCATGGAATAGCCTTCATTTCTAAGAACAAGAATAGACTGTCGAGTTTCAGATGAAAGTTCTCTTTTTCTGGCCATTTTGAGCATTTAATTGACCCCACAAATGTGATGCTCCAGAAACTCAATCTGCTCACAGGAAGGTCAGTTTTGTAGCTTCTGGAAGGAGCTAGACTGTTTTTAGATGTGTGAACATGATTGCACAAGGATTTGCTAATCATCAATTAGCCTTCTGAGCCAATGAGCAAACACATTGTACCATTAGAACACTGGAGTGATAGTTGCTGGAAATGGGCCTCTATACACCTATGTAGATATTGCACCAAAAACTAGACATTTGCAGTTAGAATAGTCATTTACCACATTAGCAATGTATAGAGTATATTTTTTTAAAGTTAGGACTAGTTTAAAGTTAGCTTCATTTAAAAGTACAGTGCTTTTCCTTCAAAAATAAGGACATTTCAATGTGACCCCAAACTTTTGAACGGTAGTGTACGTTCTGTGCGTAGGTGATAGTGGACCGGGACGCTACTAAACTAAGGTAATTTTAAATTTATACATTTGGTCAAGACTTTGTAGCAAGCGGCCTATATGGCTTGACAGATTGATGAGGCCTACATAGGGATAAGATGATGAGGGTTTAGCAGAAACCTAATAAGTGTTTTTTGTCTTGTGACTTTATCTTTTACAGACATTATGAATCCCCTATTTAAGGATCCAGAGTTCCTTACTGCTTTTATTTCTAAATATAGAGAGATGAGGAATTTGTGGGAGGTGAAACACCCTCAGTATTATTCAAAGCATGTGAGGAAGTCAACGCTGGAGAGACTTCTGTCCTTTGTCCAGGCGACCATCCCGGAAGCAACAATGGAGACATTGTTGAAGAAAATTGGTGTCTTGAGGAATATGTATAAGAGGGAGCATAAGAAGATCCAGGAATCAATGAGATCAGGAGCATCAGCAGATGATGTTTATGTACCCAGGCTGTGGTACTACAATCAACTCCGTTTTCTTGATGACCAGACTGAAGCCAGGGCATCACTTTCAACCCTTCCCTCCACCCTTCCCTCCACCCTTCCATGCACCCTTCCCTCCACCCCAGCAGAGGCTGATGAGGAGCAAGCTGGGTCTTCCATCCTGGATGAACCGGATATGACCATCTGGAGTCAGGTAAATTATTTTAACAAATATTTACTGTACTAATATTAATGATGTTAACTGGATGTTATAATTGTCTAAAATAATTTTGCCCTCAAAATTGTGTATACATATCAATTGACAGTAGTGGCTAAATATGTTTGGCACCTGCTTCAAAAAATTAGGGTGTCTGATTAGACTCTTTTATTAAAGAGATGTATTCACATTGAATTTGCTAGTCATGAGAAGCAAATTGTGTGTCATTGATGAACCCAAAAAAATATACTAAAACTATGTCCTTTTTTTATACACAGGATGAGTCCATCCAGGAGGAATGTGGGGAAAGTGGCAGGCAGGAGGAGACCGGGCCCATGGACAGCCTGGAGGAGGCCGGATTCACCATCATCCTGGAGGAGGCTGGGCCCAGTGTCAGGCAGGAGGTGGCTGGTCCCAGTGAGGTGGCTGGGCCCAGTAGGAGCCTGACCAAATCCCAAGTGCCTCCCCTCCGCCTTCCCAAAAAAAGGGCCAGGAAGGGGACGGTCACACAGGAGGCATCCCTGCGCCTCATGCAAGAGGCCACCCGCTTTTTAAGGAGCCCCCCCGAAGCAGAAGAGTCCTATGGCTGCTACTTAGCCAGCAGGCTTCTTCAAATGGATTGGGAGCAGCGCCTCATTTGCGAGCGAATATTTGGGGAAACAATCCAGAAGGGGCTGCAGGGCACGCTAACAAGAAACGCCCAACTACATGAGGCAGCCCCCCCTCCTCCTCCTCCTCCTGCCACAACTGAAACACCAGAGCCACAGCCTCCAAAGAAGGCTACAGGGAAGGCTACAGGGAAGGCTGCAGGGAAAGTGATGACCTGGGTTCAGTCTGGTCTGACAGAAGACGCAGGCTGTTGTAGTACCACAGTCTGGGGACATCTATATCATCTGCTGGTGCTGTTGATCTCTGGGATTCCTGGACCAGATTGTGCTCCCTTTTATATGGACTCCTCAAGATCCCAAATTTCTTGTCCACAGACTTTTTCCAGCGTTGACTTCCTCTTTATTTTATTTAGACCATGAATAAATGGATATTTTTTGAGTTTATGAAAAGACTTTATGTGTTTTATTTTAAATCATTGATTTTAGACACAATGTTAAATTAACAAGGGACAGCAATCTCATTGAGTTTGCAAAAACACACCAAAAATACATTAATAATGTTAATAATGTTCGAGTGGTAAGTCTTAAAAAAAAAAAAATGATACATAACCAAAAACGGTTCTTTGGGTTAACTTTATATACAAAAAATAAAAAATCACTATAAAAACAAAAATAATAAAGGGTTCTTTGTGGTAACTTTACAAACACCAAAAATATAAAAAAAAAATATAAATAAAAATGTATTCTTTGTGGTACCTTTACAAACATCAAATAAAAAATAAAATAAAAAATAAAAATGTGTTCTTTGTGGTAACTTTACAAACATCAAAAAAATAAATAAAAATAAAATAAAAATGTGTTATTTGTGGTAACTTTACAAACATCAAAAAAAAAAAAAAAAAAAAAAAAGGGTTCTTTGTGGTAACTTTACAAACACCAAAAAAAAAAAAAAAAAAAATATATATAAAAATGGGTTCTCTGTGGTAACTTTACAAACACAAAAAAACCCCAAAAAATCAAAAAAAAAAATGGGTTCTTTGTGGTAACTTTACAAACACCAAAAAAAACAAATATATATATATAAATGGGTTCTTTGTGGTAACTTTACAAAACACCAAAAAAAACACCAAAAAAATATAAAAATGGGTTCTCTGTGGTAACTTTACAAACACAAAAAAAAAAAAAAAACAAAAAAAAAAAAATGGGTTCTTTGTGGTAACTTTACAAACACCAAAATAAAAAATAAATAAATAAATAAATAAAAATGGGTTCTTTGTGCTAACTTTACAAACACCAAAAAAAAAAAATATATAAAAATGGGTTCTTTGTGGTAACTTTACAAACAAAAAAAAAAAAAAACATAGATAAACATAAAAAAAGTTCGACAACAATCATAAAATAAATATCTGGATAAAATTTACAAGAAAAGATGACTCCACCAAAAAAAAACAAGTGTAAAAAGTATTATTAGTATGGAAACATTGTTTTTAAAAAGCATACCATATCATTCATGAGATCAAAGAGAAAAAGAATCCAGAAATCAGTTTGGGAGAACTCTGTTTGAATATGAACAGCAAAACATCTTCGTTCTTTATACCATTCGTAAAGAAGACATTAAATGCGCTGCATTCAACGATCACAGATTTTGCAGCGTGAGGAATGTGCTACCTACAATACGAACACTAGTTTTACTAGACCGAGTGCTTCCGTTTAGTTTTTGCTTATGAGCATGCATCGTTTTTTTGTCCGTTGGACTAGCATACAGACGAGCGGATTTCGGGGTCCGTCGTAGTTACGACGTAAAGATTTGAAGCATGTTTCAAATCTAAAGTCCGTCGGATTTGAGGCTGAAAAAGCCCACACACGATCGGATTGCCAGCCAGCTTTAGTCCGTCGGCGTCCGTCGGACTTTTGTAGACGAAAAGTCCGACCGTGTGTACGCGGCATAATTGTTACGAATACTTACTGTCATTTTCCTTTCCTGGCCTGCCCTTATGTCAGCACACAATGGGTTAACCCCTTCCTCCAGTCTCTCAGTACCACCTTCTCTTAGCTGATAAAAGGTAGCCCCTCCTCCCCCGTCCTTGTTCCATTAACTAGCGGACAACAGGTTTGTAGGGAGGGAAAAAAGATTATGCTGACATGAGGACAGGCCAGGAAAGGAAAACTACAGTAAGTATTGGTAACAATTTTCTGTTTTCCTGGCCAGCCTCACGTCAGCACACAATGGGATTTGATTTAGCTGATATAGGGTGGGATAACAAAAAGAGGTGAAAAACAACTGGTAATGCTGCTTTAGGCTCCATTCACACTAGCGCGTTTTTTGATGCATTTTGCATTTTGCAGAAATGCACGGGAATTTTTTAACATGGGTTCCTATGGAACATGTTCACATCAATGCCTTTTTGTTTCTCTGCATTTTTGGAAAGGGTCAGGGACTTTTTTTCATGCAAAATGCAGCGTTTTGCATGTAATAGAATTCAATGGACAAGCATCAAAAACGCAAGTGCACCGTTTTTGCAGCGTTTTTGATGCGTTTTTGATGCGTTTTTGCCGTTTTTTTTTTTTGTTTTTTTTTTTTTGTTTTTTTTTTTTTTTAATTTTTTTTAAGACTGTAAAAAAAAAATGTAAAAAAAAAAACAAAAAAAAAAAACGCAAATCGCGGCAAAATCGCGGCAAAAACGCGGCTCAAAAACGTGGCAAGCATGAAAAAAAAACCTCCAAAAACGCTCAAAAGCAACATGCATAGGTGTGAATCGAGCCTTATGCTGGCCATACACTATACAGAAAATCGGCCGAACCCCTTTTCGAAAAACGAACGTTCGACCGTGACCGCAAACGATCGTGCCATCATATAATGACCGATAATCTGTTCAGTGGACATGAATAAATAATTTTGTGTTCGTTTTTTTACATATACCTAGTGCAGGCAGTTCGGACGGGAAACACATTAACCTTGCAATTTATCGTACGTTCGGCAGAAATTTTCCAAACATGCCGTTCGTTTTTTTTCCACAAAAACGTCACAAACGATTATCGATTTGTACCCACTAACTTGCCGAAAAACGAACGAAGTGCCCATACGAACGATTTTTCGGCCGATTTTTCGTATAGTGTATGGCCAGCATAAGGCTCGATTCACACCTATGCATGTTGCTTTTGAGCGTTTTTGGAGGGTTTTTTTTCATGCTTGCCACGTTTTTGAGCTGCGTTTTTGAGCCGCGATTTTGCCGCGATTTGCGTTTTGCGTTTTTTTTTTTTTTTTTTAACACTTTCTTTTTTTACAGTCTTAAAAAAAATTAAAAAAAAATAAATATTAAAAAAAAAAAAAAAAAAAAAAAAAACGGCAAAAACGCATCAAAAACGCATCAAAAACGCTGCAAAAACGCTGCACTTGCGTTTTTGATGCTTGTCCATTGAATTCTATTACATGCAAAACGCTGCATTTTGCATGAAAAAAAGTCCCTGACCCTTTCCAAAAATGCAGAGAAACAAAAAGGCATTGATGTGAACATGTTCCATAGGAACCCATGTTAAAAAATTCCCGTGCATTTCTGCAAAATGCAAAATGCATCAAAAAACGCGCTAGTGTGAATGGAGCCTTAGGCTCGATTCACACCTATGCATGTTGCTTTTGAGCGTTTTTGGAGGTTTTTTTTTCATGCTTGCCACGTTTTTGAGCCGCGATTTTGCCGCGATTTTGCCGCGATTTGCGTTTTGCGTTTTTTTTTTTTTTTACATTTTTTTTTTTTACATTTTTTTTTTACAGTCTTAAAAAAAATTAAAAAAAATTTAAAAAAAAAAAAAAAAAACGGCAAAAACGCACCAAAAACGCATCAAAAACGGTGCACTTGCGTTTTTGATGCTTGTCCATTGAATTCTATTACATGCAAAACGCTGCATTTTGCATGAAAAAAAGTCCCTGACCCTTTCCAAAAATGCAGAGAAACAAAAAGGCATTGATGTGAACATGTTCCATAGGAACCCATGTTAAAAAATTCCCGTGCATTTCTGCAAAATGCAAAATGCATCAAAAAACGCGCTAGTGTGAATGGAGCCTTAGTGAATATTTTATTTTGCTTGAAAGGGTGCCGACACCACTGTGTTTCCAAAATTTGATGCACTAGCCGCTTTGACATCTAAACTGTAATGTCTTGCGAAGGTTTCGCAGGAGCTCCAACTAGCGGTCCTGCATATGTCTTCAACCGATATTTTAGCAGAAGCTGCCCATGAGGCTGCCACCCCTCTTGTTGAATGAACTCTAATAACCTGTGGAAGCGTCAGCCCCTGTTTCTCATACATGAGGCTTATCACCTTGGTGATCCAGGTAGCTACGATTCTAGCTAATATAAAAAGAACAGTGCAGCGCTGGATAAATATCACAAATGTGAAATGTGTTAAATCAATAAATGAAATACCAACAGCAATAAATGACAACCAATAAAATAATAACAGCTGGTATATGATTAATCAAGCATGATAAAATATATTAAGGTGAAAATACAATTGATATAATAGGGTGAGAATAAAAATAAAGTCCAGAAAATATTGGTGTTCTATATTGGATCTATGATCCACCGCTGGTGCTGCCCACCACCTAGTGATAAAGTAATGGAGGCTTATCAGACAGCCTGCGACCGCCCTTATTCAGGGGGGTCAAAACAGGCTCAGTAGAGATATGTAGACCTCAGGGTATGTCCCGCAGGGAGCTTTGTGGAAGTTCCTCCAATCTCCTTCCTGAATGGCTAACCAGCGACACCAAGGAACAATTCGAAGAATGCGATCCCAGGGGTATTTCTTGTATAGCAATCAAGGTTTTGCTTCCAATGGAATCCAGCAAGGGTAAACCATAAGTGCCAAAAAGAAACATAGACTCCAGTAGTGTAGAGAGACTAGGTTGGTTTATTAAAAGTAAACAGTACAAAACCAATATAAAATTCCTAGCAGGGATAACAGAAAAAACTCCACTGCCATTTTAAAATGAAATCGCGCATGCGCGATGCGTGCTTACGTTGGGTCATTTTATTGGTTGTCATTTATTGCTGTTGGTATTTCATTTATTGATTTAAAACATTTCACATTTGTGATATTTATCCAGCGCTGCACTGTTCTTTTTATATCTACTCTCCCTGCCCTCATATCGGGGTTATAGTGTTCAGCAGCAGGACTCCTTTCACGTTTTTTTTATTTATTTATAATAATTTTTAATAATTTTTCACGTATTGTTTATGCACCTAGCGCAAATCTTTCCTTTTACATTATGATTCTAGCTAATGCCGCTTCTCTTCTAGGTCCTGACGGCAGGATGAACAAGGTATCTGTTTTGCGCATCTGTAGTGGTTTAAGTAGGTTTAATATAAGTTGACCATGTCCAATGGTCTGAGATTTAGTTCCTCCGCTTGTCTCGGCAGTTGCGTGAAACTGGGTAGAACCGCCTCCCAATTTACATGGAACTTGGAAATCCACCTTAGTGGTTAGGGCTGGCGAGGGTACCTGGGGTACCTGTGCATTCCATGGGGTCGCCATCAGATTTATCAAGGGTGTACCCCACCTGTAAAAGATTGTTTTCAGATAGTCCTTGTTGAGTGTCCACTCGTTTTTGTTGGGAAAATTCTGACTCAGATGGTCTGCTATGTAGTTTTGACTGCCCAGAATGTAGGCTGCCGTCAAGGCTTCCACATGTGACTCGGCCCAGACGAATATCTCAGTTGCCAACTGCAGCAGTGACAAGCTCTTGGTTCCTCCCCGTTTGGTTATTTAAGCGACCGCCATCCGGTTGTCCAACATAAGCTTGACCCCGAGTTCCCTGAATCAGGTTCTCGAATGCCAGTAGGTCTAGGTATGCTGACTGTAACTCCGACAGGTTGGAGTGTCTGGTCTCCATCCTGCTCCATTTGCCTTGAACCCGTCTGCCGAGGCAGTGAGTGCCCCAGCCCCCGTAGTTTGGAATGCCCTTGTATGGAATCTTGCCCAGGGAACAGCTGGGGTTGCTGCAGTAAATATTCCCAGAGGCGTCATACAGTCCCTCGCTGACAGCGACAAGAACTCTATCACCCTGTTCACGCAGGCTACTTGCTCGGCTATCTTGTGATGTGGTAGCGAGACCTGCCCTTTGCTTGTGTTGAAAACAAGCCCTAGGAACTCCATCTCTTGGGAGGGAATCAACTGGCTCTTCTGCTTGTTGATAATCCAGCTGACTTCAGATAGAATTTTCAGCAGCACTTCGCTTTGTGCCGTTAACTCCTCGCTTGCATGGGCCACTACCAAGATGTCGTCTAAGTAGTGGAAAATTTTTATGCCCCTCAAACGTATAACAGCAATGGTAGCTAGCAAGATCTTGGAAAAGACTTGAGGTGCTGTGCTGATTCCGAAGGGCAGACATTTGAACTGGAAATGATCTTCCCCTACCATGAATCTCAGGTATCTTTGGTGATGCCTGTTGATTGGGACATGAAGGTAGACATCTGCTAAATCGGCTGATTTTAGCCAGTCCCCTGGTTGCAGAATTGATATAACTGTAAATATTTATTCCATTTTGAATGTCTTGGGATCGATGTAGTGGTTTAGAGATCTTAGGTCTAAGACTGGTCTGAGATCCCCGGACGCTTTGGGCACCAGAAAAATTGGGGAGTAAACCCCTGTTCCCTGCTGCTTTAGAGGAACCGGCGAGATTGCCTCTTTCTGAAGTAATTCGGTCACATATTCTTGCAAACACCTTTGTTTCTTCTGATCTTGTGGCCATTCTGTCTGGACAAGGATGTCCTGTGGTTTTTCTCAAAACATTATCTTGTATCTTTGCTTGACTGTTTGCTGGACCCATTGGTCCTTGACTTTCTCCGCCCATACCTTCCAAAAGGACGCCAACCTGGCACCCACCTGGGGGGGATGGGCGGTCAACCCATCAAAAGGACTTCTCCAGTTTCTTAGCGGTCTGAGCGGCCTTAGACTTCACGTTCCGATAAAAAAGGAGCTTTGTGAGCCTCATCCATCCCCTTATTTTTTGATAATGTTTTTTGAAAATGTCTAGGTGTTTTTAATTTAGCCTTGCTGGAGGTAAATGTCTTTTTTGCATATGTGCTCTGTAATATTTTGTTCTGTTGTATAGTCTTATGGCTGCACCATCTTTAATGCATCTTTTAGGGTGTGCCACCCAAATATCTTGTTTGTTTATTGTATGGATTCTGACCAAATCCTTTTGGGTAAGGAGCACCCCACTCCCTCATTAAGTACCACTCATTAGTGTCCACTTGTGTCATGGGTGGAGACCTCAAGTTCTCCCGTATAGAAGAGTGTATTGCTCTCATGGTTCAGAGAAGCAGGATCGCCCAATCTATGGATAGTGTAGGATCCACTAATCATGGGGTACTTTGTCGCAATAAGAGGGCTTAGCGCCATATAGCAATATGGTGTGACCAAATCCCCATATCTTTTGATAATGTTTTTTGAAAATGTCTAGGTGTTTTAATTTAGCCTTGCAGGAGGTAAATGTCTTTTTTGCATGTGTGCGCTGTAATATTTTGTTCCTCTCCATTGGGGTCTCGTATATTCTCGGCCTGGTCTATATGACCTGGCCTCCTGCGCCCTTCCGAACTCTGATTGGCCTAACCGAGTGGTTTGCTGTCTCCTTTTGGGTCTCTCTGGTAGCAGATCCCAACTTCCCTCCAGTAGCTCATTTAAAAGCTTCCTCCAGGGTGTCCCCAAATAGCATCTTGCCCTTGTATGGAATGTTACAAAGTGCCTGTTTCGAGGTACTGTCTGCCACCCAATGGCTAAACCATAGGGCCCTTTTCGCCATTACTGAAAACGTCATAATTCTTGAGAGCAGTTTTACTAGGTCTATAGAGGCTTCTGCCAAAAAGGCTGCTGAGAGATTAAGTTCCTCCATTGCCGAAATGATTCTGGCCGTCTCTACGTCAGACTTCAGGGCCGTCTCCACATTTGTGACCCAGACCTTCAGAGCCCTGGAGATCGAGGTTAGGGCTACGGTCAGGCGGCAAGTTGCGCCAGCAGTTAAATAGTTCTTCTTTAGATCTGTGTCTGTGCGCCTGTTCATCAGGTCTCTGAAGGTTGTAGAATCCTGCAATGGCAGGGACACCTGTCTTGCTGAGCACTGCAAGGCCGCATCTACCCCTTAAGGTGACTCCCAAAAGGCAGCATCTGGGGTGTTAAATGGGTATAATCTTAAAAAGTGATTTTGTACGTTTGACTTCCTTTCTGGCTTTCCCCATTCCTCATCGAATAATATGCGGATCTCCGTCATGAACAGGAAGGTTGCCCCTTGCCTTTTCAATCTAGGGAAATATCTTTTAATTTTTTCCGGAGGCTGAGTGTCTTGTTCCCAGTCTATGGCCTCCTTCACTGCTACAATGTAAGGGTCTATGAGTTGGAAGTCGAATAAATATTCTGACGGTTCATCAGAGTCTGAAGAACCTCCTGAAGATATTTCAAGCCCCGGTGATGAGTCTCACTTCTGCTTAGATGTGTTCTTGGCTCTAGACTTAGTCTCGGAGGCACTTACGCCTGCGACCGCCTGCATACTCTCCGTCACTGCCTCCTGAATATAGTCCTTTATCCTACGTGCCTCTGTTTCTCTATCTGTGGCTACATCTCTTATGCATTCTGTGTACAAGAGTTTCTCAGGGGTGGATGGCGCTGAACAGGCCCAGCAGAGGCCTTCGGCAGGACGGCCTCTTGTCGCACTTGGTTCTTTTTTAGGACTTCTACTCCTATAAAGACAAAACACCTTATTAGACTGGTGTTGCACTCTTTTGTTTTGTGGCCCACGTAGACCCCTCCTACCTTTCCGACGATCTTCGTGCACTTTGGGGCTGTGGTGAGCTCATACTACAGCAACAAAAGACGGGATATAGAAATGCCGTCAAAAATAAAGTTCCTATTCTATCGCTTTTTTTTTTTTTTTTTTTTTACTGGCTCTTTAAAGGAAATAACTTTACCTTAATACTGGATATGGAGTCACTCGGGGTGGCAGCAGGTTTATAGGGTATCTGAAAAGCTGTAAACACACCGCCCCCCTGTGAGGTCATCGCCGACTGACAGAAAACATAGGGGAGGCAACACCACAGCCTAAAATGGTAAGCTCTTTAAGCCTTAGTATGCCCGCATGGCTCCTGCACATAGAGCGTCCAGTGTGATAAAAGAAACTACCTTTATTGTTCTGAAACTTCCGATCCCAGGAGAGGCTTGAACCTGGGTAAGTAGGTTCGGTAGGGGGGTGTAGTCTAATCCACGAGCATGGTGGCCTGGAGTCCGAACCAAAAAAAGGAACAAGGACATGGGAGGAGGGGCTCCCTTTTATCAGCTAAGATAAGATGGTACTGAGAGACTGGAGGAAGGGGTTAACCCATTGTGTGCTGACGTGAGGCTGGCCAGGAAAAAGGGACTTAAGGAGTCCTGTAAATCGAGGGCCAAAGCCCCAGAGCTCCAGTATAGAGAATAAGTATTACCAAGAGACGGAATCGAACGCCTTTTGCAGGTCTAACGACAACAGCATTCTGGCTTGTTTATGACCACCATCCCATCCACATTGTAATATAGAGACCACATCCACTGCTCTTGTAACTTGGTCTGGGCCTTGTTTTCCGGGGATGAACCCTACTTGGTCTTTGTGTATATATGTTCCTATAAAAGGAAGCTAGGCAATCGGTCATAACTTTAGTCATTATTTTAAGATCATTATTGATCAGGGATATAGGTCTGTAGTTGTTTACTTCACCTGGATCTTTGTCTGGATTTGGGATGACGGTTATGAACGCGGCATTCAACTGTGTGTCCAAGGGGTCTCCTTTGGGTTTGGCACTGATAAATTTTACCAAATGCGGCGCTATTGTGTGTGCAAAAGCTTTGTAGTAAGGGATAGAGAACCCGTCGGGACCCGGGGCTGAGTTTTTCTTCAGGTTTTTAATTACCTCCAGCACCTCTTCCATAGTAACTGGAGCTTCGAGCCTGTCTCTATGGTCCTCTGATAAAGTTGGAATAGGAAGATTCTCAAGGAATCCAGAAAGATTCGGGGCCTTATTGTCCTGTTGTCTGCTGTACAGATCTGTGTAGAACTTGTGAAAGGCATCTATGATGCAAAGGGGGTTTGCTGTGGGTGGTTTGCCAGCTATTTTTATTTTGGGGAAGATGTGTGTGCGGGTGCGTGGTGTAAGTCTGGAAGCCATGAGGGACCCTGGCTTGTCCCTTTGATGATAGTATTTTGCCCCTTGCCATCTGATACTTTTTCCTGCGTTAGCTGTTAGAGCTAGATTCAGTTCTAGGCGGGCAGAATCTAGGCGAGACGTGGGAAAGCGATGTGGGTTTCTCTTGTGTTCCAGATGGAGAGCAAGGAAGGTATTTTCCAGATTCTCAGTGTCAACCCTTTTAAGTTGGGATGTAATTTGGATGATTTTGCCTCTAATCGTGGCTTTATGCGCCGCCCATAGCGTTTCTGCTGAAATTTCGGCGGTGTCGTTCATCAAGAAATATTCGGAGACGGCCTTTATTTAATCTCCAGTGGGGGAATTTAGATTGAGGCTCTGGTTATTTACCGCGATACAGATCATGGAATGGTCTGACCGGACCGTGTCAGTGATTCGTTCCTTACTAACAGAGGGAATGAGGGCATTAGAGACCAAAAGGTGATTGATTCTAGCATGATGTGCATGTGAAAAATGCGTATAATCCTTTTTGATGGGGTTCAGTTCTCTCCAAATATCCGTGAGGCCCTGCTGAAATATCAGTTTAGCTATTTTTGAACTGCTCCTGGTTGGGCGAATGATTTGTGCATGTGGGAGTTTGGACTTGATCAAAAGCTGTATTCGAGTACCCTTCCAGGATTATAGAACCTTCTAGCTGGAGGCCCAAGGTCTGAAAGAGTTTACTGAAAAATTTCAGTTGGCCGGAGTTTGGTACACTATATGACACTAAGGCATAAAGATGGCCACCAATTGTGCCTTTGATTAGTATAAATGTACCCTCGGGGTCCCTCTGTTATGACTTCAGTGAGAACCTGCAGTTCCTTGAAATGAGAACAGCCACCCCTCTAGTTTTGTCTTCTGCACTAGCTAAGAAAAATAGGGGGAACTGAGCATGAATAAAAGTAGGCTTGTACCGGATTGGGAAGTGTGTTTCCTGTAGGAAAAGGACATCTATCTTGCGGGATTTCATGTAGTCTAGAACCTTCCTGCATTTGGTGGGGGAGTTTAATCCCTGGGCGTTGTGGGTTGCCACTCTCAACGGAGTAGCTGGTGGGTCATTACTCGCCATGGAGCTGGAGGGTCGGACTCATCCCCAATTCATCGTCACCTACCTGAGGGAAGCGTCAATGCTTGTCTTGGGGTCTTGTGCGAAGTGAGTACTGTATCCTTCGTTGGCCAGGCTGGTTGCCGGAGGTCTGGCAGCTGGCTGAAAGAGAGAGGTGAGCAGGGAGGAAAGAAAGGGAGGGTAAGGTAGGGGTCCCAAGCCCGCTAGGGGCCTGAGTAACAAATCACACATTTTTTTGATTTGCCATGCTAATCAGCCAAGTTAAGCTGCAGCTGGGAAAGCTGTTGCATGAACAGTATCAAAAAACACATAAAACATAAAAAATTGCTACAAATGTTATTGGTCAACAAAACAGGACTTGGAAAAGAGCAAGGAAAGCAAAAAACACATGTATGTTAATTTGAGACACTAACAGAATATGGTTTTGAGGTCTGACCATTTTGCGTTGGAAATTAACATGAGTTAAAAGGACTGCGCCCACAAATGGATATCTATTAAGGATTTAAACATTATTCACAACATCTTGAGAAAGATTTTGCAAAATAATGCAGCACAGACAATTAAATCAAAGTGAACAATCTACAAACGACACACATTGACAACATCAAAAATATTTCAGGGGAAAATATCCCCCACCCAAAAAAATACAATAAACCAAAGTAAAAAAAACTTGCTCAAACACATCTGTTTTGCAAAGACATAACAAACAAAATACAAAGAGAAAATACATGTGTTACAAACTCGATAAGGACACCCAAATGTACTCTCTTGCCGGCCCCACACACACACACAATCTTGCCTCTTTTCAGGGCAAGGTAAAGAATGCTAACTGCAAGCCTTATATAAACATAGGTTTGTGTGCTAATGAGGCAATTGAAAACACACGCACAGTCCATGAAAAACACAAAATACAAGTTCACCCAGTGTAGAGACTGAACTTCAAAGTGGGTACACCTGTTAAGGATGTCCTTAAATCACTAACCCAAAAAACACACTCTCCTGAGCATGCCCAGAAAACATCCAAATGCTGTTCACACACAAAATGCACAAAAAAAACCAAAGTCCTTGAGCATGCCCAGACCAACCCAAATGTATTTCACACACCAAAAGGCACAGGAAAAAATCTAAATCCCTGAGCATTCCCAGCACAAAATAAGCCACCCCCTATCCAAAATGAAACACATCATCCAGCATGTCCTTATTTAGGGTTAAGAAAAAAGAAGGTGGAAAAAAGTACTGGACTGCATCAAAAACGCACCAAAAACGTATCATTAATGCACTGGAACACATAAAAAACGCACATGCATAAAAGCATCTGCACTGCGTTTCTATGGAGTGAACTAGCCCTAAAGCTAGTAACTGGGGGGGGGGGGTACTCTGCCTGTAAAGTGGTGCATCTGTAGCATGTATCCAAAATGCTGCTTCAAAGATGTACGTCTTTAGAGAAAATGTACAAATTGACATTGCAGCTGCAAGATTTTAACACAAAACCAAAAATAGCCTGCACGTCCCCAATACATACAAGGCCATTTGGGGCTGTAAAGGCTTAAAATTAGAACCCCCACGTTAAAAATACCACCCCAAAATCAAAAAATATTGTGCCCCTCCCTCACACTAACAAACCCCTAGCCAAACACACAGCAACCCGGCCCATGAAAGGGGGTTGTATGCTTGGGGGCAGGAGGGGCTCGGCCACCCCAAAAGTCAACCACTTTGTTCCCATATTTAGGGGGATAAGGGCCTCTTTCTCTCAACCCTAGGCTGGGGTTGTGGGGGGCTGCAGACAGGGGGCTTTATGGAATGTGGAAAGCCCCTTTAAACTAGTGGGTAAAAGGGGCTTTGTGGTTGGTATTGGGCTGAGCCCAACATGCCCAAAGGCAGCCAGCTATATTGAGTGCATGTGGTCTTGTATGGTTCAGGAGGGGGATGGGTGATCGCTCTTCTCGCACCTTTCCTAGCTGGCCCTGTTGTATGCCATGAAAAAAAAGATGTGGTTTGGATTGGTGAAGGCAGCTCACAGCCTTTTGAGAATGTAATGGAGTGTGGAGTTCCCCTTTGAAAGCAAAAGCTAGCCCAAGGAATTCATATGAATTAGATAGGAAAGACAAGAGCATTGGAGAATGCAGTGTGGAGTTCCCCTTTAAAAGCAAAAGCTAGCCCAAGGAAATCATATGCATTAGAGGGAGAAGGTTAAATGCCCTTTTAGGAGGAGCTAGAGGAGCGAGAGTCTTTTTACATAATTTTAACAAGGTGCATGTCACATGTTGGCAACGTAACATGCTAACATGACCTGTGTGCAAATATCATTAAAAAAATACATAAAGGTGAACCAACGAAAACAAAAAATTGTCAAGTTTAGAGTTGTGCCCGTTCAACCCATGCAAATTGCATTTGCGTTGCTTGACTAAGATTTTGGCTGCGCAGTGAACGTCCCCTGCGGAGATTTTTAGGTACTGTCGTTTGTTGCCATTCCATGAGTGCGGGCAATTATAAAGCGTGACATGTTTGGTATCTATTTACTCGGCGTAACATCATCTTTCACATTATACAAAAAAATTGGGCTAACTTTACTGTTTGTTTTTTTTTAAATTCATGAAAGTGTCCCTTTTCCCAAAAAGTTGCATTTAAAATACTGCTGCACAAATACCACGTGACATAAAATATTGCAACAATCGCCATTTTATTCTTTAGATTCTCTGCTAAAATATATATATATATAATGTTTCGGGGCTCTAAGTAATTTTCTAGCAAAAAATACAGATTTTAACTTGTAAACACCAAATGTCAAAAATAGGCTAATGCAGCATACACACGACCAGACTTTCTGGGAAACTAGGTCCGACGTTCTTCCTGCCGGACTTCCGCCGGACTTTCTGAACGGACGGACTTGTCTACACATGACCGGACTTTCCGGCAGACTAGGTCCGCCGGTCTTCCCGACGGAGTTACGGCGGACTTTCTGAATGAACGGACTTGCCCACACACGGACAAGTCCCGGTGTTCCAGTTCTTCTGCCGGCTCCTCCGCTATCTTCTGCCGCTCTTTTGCTAGCGGTGGCCCGGACTTCTGCCTTCTTGTTTTCTTCCGATGTTGACACGACGCTCTCTCTGGCTGTAATGCTCTCTGCGCGCTCCGCTATGACTTATATAGGCGGTGACCCCGCCCCCTTAAGACGTCACAGTCCCTGGGCCTGCTGGGACTGCAACGTTTTAAGGGGGCGTGGTCACCGGGTGATGACCACGCCCCCTTACGACCTCACAGTCCCAGCATGCCCAGGGACTGTGATGTCTTAAGGGGGCGGGGTCACCGCCTATATAAGTCATAGTGGAGCGCGCAGAGAGCATTACAGCCGGAGAGAGCGTCATGTCAACATCGGAAGAAGGTAAGAGGGAAGAAGACAAGAAGGCAGAAGGCAGAAGTCCGGGCCACCGCTAGCAAAAGAGCGGCAGAAGATAGCGGAGGAGCTGGCAGAAGAACTGGAACACCCAGAGAAGAGGCCAGAGAGAGCGGAGAAGAACCAACCGGACACCGGGAGAAGAGGCCGGAGAGACCCCTGAAGTTTGAAGAAGACCCCCGGAGTCGGAAGAAGACCCCCGGAGCTGTCTAATAAATTACTTTAAAAACCTGTGTAGTGTTTTTTTATTGACACTTTTTCCCCCAGGTGAATCGGTAGGGGTACCCTGTACCCCATACTCTTTCACATAGGGTGGGGGGTCGGGATCTGGGGGCCCCCTTATTAAAGGGGGCTCCCAGATTCCGATAAGCCCCCCGCAGACCCCGACAACCAGCGGCCAGGGTTGTTGGGAAGAGGCCCTTGTCTCATCAACATGGGGACAAGACGCTTTGGGGTGGCGGGGGCCGCAGGGCGCCCCCTTCCCCCAAAGCACTCCCCCATGTTGAGGGCATGCGGCCTGGTACGGTTCAGGAGGGGGGGTGCTCGCTCGTCCCCACCTCCTTTCCTGACCGGCTAGGAAAAAATTTGTTTTTCCTATTGCAGCGAGCATGAGATGCAGTATCCTGCCCTTGCGTCGTATCTGGTCCGTCGGACCAGCATACAGACGAACGGGCTTTCCGTCGGGAACTGAGTCCGGCGGAGTTATGACGTAAAGATTTGAAGCAGGCTTCAATCTAAAATACGTCGGATTTCTGACCGAAACGGTCCGTTGGAAGTCCGATGCAGCCCACACACGGTCGGATTGTCCATCGGATTCAGTCCGTCGGACCAGTCCGGTTGATAAGTCCACCCGTGTGTACGCCCCATTAGTCATGATAGGGTTAAATTGATCTCACGCAGTTCTAAACATAATTGGAGGCACAGCAGGCTTGCTCAGAAAAAGTTACTTTCTCATTCTATTTTGGGTATATTTGTTACTTGGGCAGTTGTTACTATACTTCCTCACATCACCCCACATCACCCCATAATATTGGCACCTCCATCTTCTGTTAATATTGAATTAAAGATGCCGTGCGCCATGTCCATGGTGCTCAGATTTTATTCCCGAGATCACTATAGTAAATGGGGATTAGCACTCTGTTACCGGCGCAAATGTTTCGTAAGCGTGAAATTGAACTTTGCGCCTCGGCATGCGCATCTACTGATGGCGCAAACGTTTCGTAAATCAGCCCAAGTGTTTTGCTTTTAGGATAAAAAGTAAAATTTTGGTCTCATCTGACCAGAGCACCTTCTTCCACATGTTTGCTGTGTCCCCCACATGGCTTCCCTCAAACTGCAAATGGGACTTCTTATGGCTTTCTTCTTGCCACTATTCCATAAAGGCCAGATTTGTGGAGTGCTCGACTAATAGTTGTCCTGTGGACAGATTCTCCCACCTTAACTGTGGATCTCTGTAACTCCAACAGAGTTACCATGGGCCTCTTGGCTGCTTCTCTTATTATTGCTCTCCTTGCCCGGCCTGTCAGTTTAGGTGGACGGCCATGTCTTGGTAGGTTTGCAGTTGTGCCATACTCTTTCCATTTTTGGATGATGGATTGAACAGTGCTCTGTGAGATGTTCAAAGATTGGGATATTTTTTTATAAACAAACCCTTCCACAACTTTATCCCTGACCTGTCTGGTGCGTTGCTTAGCCTTCGTGATGCTGTTTGTTCACTAAGGTTCTCTAACAAACCTCTGAGGGCTTCACAGAACAGCTGTATTTATACTGAGATTAAATTACACACAGGTGGACTCTATTTACTAATTAGGTGACTTCTGAAGGCAAATGGTTCCACTAGATTTTAGTTAGGGGTATCACAGTAAAGGGGACTGAATATAAATGCACGCCACACTTTTCAGTTATTTATATGTAAAAGATTTTGAAAAACATTTATCATTTTTCTTCCACTTCACAATTATGTGCCACTTTGTGTTGGTCTATCACCTAAAATCTCAATAAAATACATTTACGTTTTTGGTTGTAACATGACAAAATGTGGAAAATGTCAAGGGGTGTGAATACTTTTTCAAGACACTGTAGCAATTTAATAATTGATTGCATTCTTATAATGTAATTTATATTTTCTAATATCTGAATAATGTGCCGTTTATGAATTTCCAGTCAAAGTATCAGCATCCTATTTATGTGCTATCTTGCATCTTTTTAGCACATATTCTCCAGCAGCACAACTCTGTATGCTCCCACCAGGTAAAATTACAATTTTAGTGACCTTTGCTGTGCAGCCCAGTTCAGCACTGCATTCCCTTTACAAAAGTAAATTCCAGGCTGGGTCCACTTTCTGCATACACCTGTCATGGTACCAATCATTACTATGAATAAACGTTACTTATGGTGGTGACTAAGGATGGGCTCAGGCGTGTTCGCAAGCTGCACGTGCCGAGCCGGCCAGAAAGTCGGCACTGTGCTTCACTAATCACAAGCAGTAAGACATTTCCCAATGTGCGGCTGGCGGGCTGGGCACGTGCAGCTTGCAAACACGCCTGAGCCCATCCTTAGTGGTGACCATACATCATGGAAGAACGACTCGTTCACAGGTATGATTTGGGAATGCAGCACGTATGCAGTGAAAAGTTACTATCCATAACATTTTGCATTCAAAGGCTGTGTAACACCGGGCAAGCCGCACAGTAAAGCTTGCTGAAGTAGACATAAAAGTATTTTACCAGGAGGGCTGCAGTTGTGGAGGGGGAGGGAAGCTGTGGTGTGGGATGGTGTAAAAAAAAGGACACAATTACAAAAAGTACAGTCGTCCTTTAAAAGTTGACATACTTACCCTATGTTCTCTGCCCTTTTTTGTGCGTTTTAAGTTCTGCAGAAATGCAGTACAGTCCATTCAACATGGTTTCCTATGGTACATGTTCACATCTATGTGTTTTTCAGCTGATGCATTTTTGGAAAGGGTCAAGGACTTTTTTTCTGCAGCAGATTGCATGTTGCGTGTAATAGACTTCAATGGAGCCACACCAGAAAAGCAAGTGTTTCGTTTTTGATGCGTTTTGCTTTTTTTTCACTTTAATACACTGGCTGTATAGCTGGCTGCTAAGGAGCAAGCCTGAAAGCTGGCTGCCGTGTCCTTAACAACCCGATGAGTCATCAGCTGAGCCAGCAAAATAAAATCGGAAAAAAATGACGTGGGGTCCAAATCCATACCAGAACCTTATCCAGTCGTGCAGCCTGGCAGGAAAGAGAGGAGACGAGTGAGTGCCCTCACTGCCTCCTGAAACATACTAGGCTACATGCCCTCAGCCAGGGTTGTGGGGAAGAGACCCTTGACCCCATCAACATGCCCCCCTGCCCCAAAGTACCCCCCCATGTTGAAGGCATGTAGCCTGGTATGGTTCAGGAAAGGGGGGCACTTACTTTTCCCCTCCCATTCTTGACCTGCTGGACTGCATACTGGATTTTTTTTGGGGGGGGGGGGGGGGGCCACGTCATTCTTTTAAATTTTGACGTGGGGTTCTCCTAAAAATCCATACCAGACCCGAAGGTCAGCGGGAAATTCCGCTGACAGCTGATGATTCATCGGTTGTTAGGGATGCGTTGGCTGGCTTCCCAGCCTGCTCCTTAACAACCAGCTATACACAGTTTGTTATGCAGAAAAAAAACGCAAAATGCATGTAAAAATGCAACAAAAACACAACAGTTGCATTTTTGGTGCAGGTCCATTGAAGTCTGTTACACACAAAAGCAATCTGCTGAAGGAAAAAAAGTCCCTGACCCTTTCCAAAAATGCACCAGCTGAAAGATGCATAGATTTGAATGTTTACCATAGGAAACCATGTTAAATGGACTGTAGTGAGATTCTGCAAACTGCAAAACGCACTAAAAAATGCATAGGCGTGAACCTAGGGTAAGTGTTCTACACTTTGAGAGACTCCTAGTGGCCCCAATATTCATAGTATTCCCATAGCTGGATCCCCTTGTTTCTAGTATCTTTTTGCAAGAACATCTGGAGTGCATTCCAATGTGATCTCTGTACCCCCAGTGTTCCCAGTGTTTACCATTCTGTCCCCAGTGACTCTCAGTATGTTCCTGCTTTCACCTGTATCCTTGCACCTGTTGAGAGAAGCCCGGAGCAAAGTAAGAAATACATAGGCGAAGGGCGGACATGACAGGGTTAACAGGGAGATGGTATGAGAAAGGGAAAATGTTTGGTGCTGAGGGGGAGGGGCCAGGGAAGGTGTTAAATTCTGTCCCCGCCCTGATGAGTCATCACAAGCGTGGGGGAAAGTTCCAGGAAGCAGACAGCATGGCTGATGTGGAGAAGATCTTGTTCCAGCTTAGGGAGGAGGCAGCTGTGCAGGGGGCTTCATGGCTACAGGACACTCTGGGGACATGGCTCTGAGCCTTTGCCAGGTACGAGGGGACGGAGGTCCAGACCGCCGGAGCGGTTCTCCCCGGACCGCAATGCGGGACCGCAGAGGAGGGTGGGGGGTGGTGATTCTGTTGAGACCCTGCCGGGTCCGGCGGCGAAGCGGGCAGCGTTAGTGGACAGGGGGAGCCCGGTTAGTGTTCTAGGACAGCAGGGGGGATCGAGCAGCTCACTGCAGGCCCCTGGGGGGAACATGCGGCCTACAAGGCGCAGGGACAGTGCGAGTGCGGGCCCCTCCCCCACCATCAGGAGACCGGACACGCTGGCAGAGGAGGATGGCATCACAGGGGACAGGACACATGGAGCAGAGGGCTATGGTGGCAGTCCCTGGGCTTTCTAACACTGCAGCAGGGGACCGAACAGAGAACGATCGTGGGAGGAGATCAGCATTGTGCATGGGAGAGCGGAGGCTGGCAGGACTGAGGTTCAATGCACTGGTCCTGGCAAGGCTGTCCAAAATTATCAGAGGGCTATGCTGAGCGGAGGCAGGGTCGGAGGTCAGCAGTTCTAGCGGCAACCAGGGCTGCATCGCCTGGTGGGCCATCATCTGAGGAGGAAGAAGGATTGGAGCTGAGGTCCCTAAGAAAACAGTCTGGAGCTGATGAGGAGGCGGGGCCATTAACCGGGAGCGTGCGGTCGGAGGAACACGGACGATCGGCTGATGGGTCCACGCCTGTGCAGCCGGGTAAGTTACCTTCTTCTATGCATGTTGTGGGAATGTCTGATACTGTTGGGGTTAGTAGTGGCTTAGCTGGGTCCGCTCCGGGTGCGGGGGTTTCGGGACCGTCCGGGGGGGCTGCTGGGGTTATTGGGGTTTTTTTGGCCGGAAGAAAGGAACTGGTACAGAAAGTTGAGAGTGCAGAAAGAGTCGCAGCTGGGCCAGCATCGGCATGGGTCTCGCAAGTTGGGAGTGCCGGGGATGCCGGTGCGGCTGGAGGGAGCTCGGTGGTGCCAGTTGTTGCGCCTGAAATCCCTGCTCCTGCTGTGGTGTCAACGGTGGGTAGTTCCCCGCAGGGGACGTCAAAGGCAGAGGGGAGGCAGGACATCGCCAGTTTGGGAGATGCAGCAAAATGTGAAGTATATGTCTGCTTTGAGGGACCACTGGGAGCTCATCTGAAACAGGAGGTGCGGGAAAAACTGTGGAAAGGTGAGTACGTTGAGATATTTTCCCTGCTGCCTTTAGAAAAATGTAACCTGGACAGGGTAAAACCGGATGATCCAAGAAGGAGGACGAGGAACTGGTTACATGCGTTTGCGATAATGGCAAGTGTCATAGGGGAGAAGAATCCCGAACATTGTTCGGGGATCTTCTGCTACCAGGATGCTATAGGGGAGGCCTACAGGGTTTATGGCGGTACAGGATGGCTGCGGTATGATTTCGTCAACGCAGAGCGGTAAGGCCAGAATTGAGATGGGATCACAAGGACATCAGCTTGTGGATGCGCCTGATGACGTCACCGAGGGCTCCCAGCCAGTTTTTTCCAGGAGGGGCCGGTGGACCTTCGGCCCATGGACAATCGGCCGAAAACAAAAAAGGGGTATGTTGGCAATATAATTCAGGGACCTGTAAGTTTGGAGGTGCATGTTAGTACAAGCATGAATGTTCTGGGTGCGGAGGAACTCATCCGGTGTACAGATGCTTTAAACAGGGAAAAGGCCGCGCTGGAGAGGCTGGAAACTAGAGGGAGGACTCCGGTAAAGGTGGGCAGAATGCGGCCGTTCCTAAGTAGGTATCCGGACAGGGAGGCGGCGAGGTTGTTGAGTCAGGTTTTACAGTAGGTTTTAGGATTCCGTGTAATTTAGAGGTTGTTCCCCCCGTTCCGCACAATTTGAGGTCAGCAATGCGACATCCGGACGTGGTTTCGGTGAAACTAAATAAGGAGATTGCTTTGGGGAGAATGGGGGGTCCTTTCCCATTACCGCCTTTTGCCGATTTGGTAGTATCCCCGTTGGGGGTGGTGCCAAAGAAAGAACGGAATAAGTTTAGGCTCATTCATCACCTTTCCTTACTGAAAGGGGGATCGGTGAATGATGCAATTGATAAGGCAGATTGTTCAGTGTCTTATACATCATTTGATGCTGCGGTGGGGTGGGTACGGCGTTACGGCAAGGGAGCGTTAATGGCTAAGGCAGATGTGGAGTCAGCCTTTCGGCTTCTTCCGGTTCACCCGGATAGTTTCCGGTTGCTGGGATGCCATTGGAATAACCAATTTTATGTGGACCAATGCTTGCCGATGGGTTGCTCTGTGTCGTGCGCATTATTTGAACAGTTCGGTTCTTTTGTAGAATGGGTAGTACGGGATGTGTCAGGCATGAATTTGGTTATCCAATATGTGGACGATTTCTTTTGCATAGGACCAGCTGCTTCCAGAATCTGCGCGGTGCTCCTGGCATCGCTGGAGCACATAGCGGATAGGTTTGGCATTCCATTGGCACCCGAGAAGACGGAAGGACCTAGTACGGTCATCAGTTTTCTGGGCATTGTCCTGGACTCGGTGGCAATGGAATGTAGGTTACCAGAAGATAAGTTGGCGGACCTAAAAAGGGAAATCGCAGGTATGATTGGGTTGCGCAAAGTTCAGCTTCGAGATTTGCAATCGCTATTAGGTAAGCTTAATTTTGCGTGCTGCATTTTGCCAATGGGGAGGGTTTTTTGCCGCAGGCTAGGGGCTAGCACAGCTGGTATTCAGTCCCCAAGGCACTATGTGAGATTGAGAAAAGAACACAGGGAGGACTTGAGGGTATGGCATACCTTTTGGAATCCTTTAATGGACGGGCGCTATGGAGGTCGGAGCCAGTCAGCAACTTTGACCTCGAACTGTTTCACGGATGCGGCCGGTTCCACAGGTTATGGGGCGTTCTTGCACGGGCAGTGGAGTGCGGGTCCATGGCCGCGGGAATGGATTGAAGCGGGTTGTACAAAAAACCTAGTGCTGCTGGAACTGTTTTCGGTGGTGTTAGCAGTTGTATTGTGGGGTGGGGCCTTTAAGGATCGAAAAGTGTGGTTTCATGGGGACAATTTAGGTGTGGTGCAAGTGATTAACAGGATTACTGCATCATCCCCGCCAGTGATTAGGTTGTTACAACACTTGGTTTTAGATGTTTGCAGTTGAATGCTTTCATTCATGCAGTACACCTCCCGGGTGTGGAGAATGTTATCGCTGATGCGCTGTCTCGCTTCCAGTGGGACAGGTTCCGCGGCGGAGGTGGAGCGGCACGGGGTGCCTTGTCCCGAATGGTTGTGGGGGATAGCATTGGCCTCGTCGCCGGATGGATCAGGAAGGCGGTGAGTGAGGTGACCTGGTCAGCATACTCGAAAGTATGGCATGAGGGGCAGGCGTTTCGTGCAAGAGGTGGGTGATGAGTCGGTGGATGGTGCAGTGGGGCTCCTGGTGTTGTATTACGTTGCGAGAATGATGGAGGAGGGAGTGCCTGCATCGGCACTGCATAAGCAGTTAGCGGGTTTAGCGTTTTTGTTCAAATTACAAGGCCACCCTGACTTTACAAAGGATTTCTGGGTGAGGCAGGCGATGAAAGGCTATTGGCGATCGGTGGTTCGTACGGACTCCGGGAGACCGATAACCTTTCAGATTTTAACAGGTATGGTAGCACAGTTGGTGAGGGTTTGTTCCTCTGCCTACGAGTGCACCATGTTTACGGCGGTATTTTTGCTGGCTTTCTTCGGGGCATTTCGTATTGGGGAATTGGTTAGTCCGTCAAAGAAGGTACAAGGGGGAATTGGGATACAGGAGGTGACATGCGAAGAGGATGTTTTGTGGTTATATTTTCGTAGGTCAAAGACGGATCAAATGGGTAAAGGGAGGTTGGTGCAGGTTTCCCAGTGCCGGGTTCGGCATTGTGCCCAGTGGAAGCGGTTAAGGGATTTATGGGTATCCGCCCAAAGGGGGGTCCCTTGTTGGTGCATTTCGATGGGGTTCCGTTATCACGTTATCAATTTGTGGCCGTATTTAGGAAATGTTTGAGGGCTTTGGGTTTGAATGAGAAGGAATTTTCGTCTCATTCCTTTCGGATTGGGGCTGCGACAGAGGCGGCTAGAAAGGGGATGGATGCAGAGGCTGTAAAACGCATAGGGCGGTGGGAATCGCGGAGGTTCCAGATACATGTTAGGCCTTATCTGGTGGTGGGGCTGTAAAATGTTAATTGGGAAGAATCCTGTTCATATTGGGGGTTAGGTTTGCAGAATACTGGTGATCATGGGTATTGTTTTTGTGTTATTTTCTTTACAGGTTCAGCGGCAGGCCTGGTTTGGATATTGGGCCATTCCTTTGTGAGCTGCGGGGCCAGGAGGGGAGATGTGAGATGTGAAGGTAGACAGATGGGTTTTCATAGGCAGGAAGCCTGCATTAAGTGGTTTTTGATTCCCGGGTATGTTGTGGGGAAGATTGATTTCTGAGGTGCAGCGTTATGCGCTTGGGGACAGGGCACCAGATGTTTTAGTTTTGCATTTAGGGGGCAATGATTTGGGGGTGAGATCTATGGTGGATATATCGCGGGACATCAAATTTGATGTCTGGCGTTGGATGCAGGAGTTTCCAAAGATGGTTATAGTTTGGTCGGACATGGTGGCTCGGACAACATGGAGGATTGCCAGGTCGGTTGAGGGTGTTAATAGGGCACGGAGGAGGATTAACCGGGAGGTGAGTAAGTTCATAGTGAAGAATGGGGGATTGGCTATTAGGCATTTGGAATTAGAGTTCGAAACTAGGAGGTACTTGAGGAGAGATGGCGTTCATTTAAAATGATGTGGGTATTGATCTGTGGGTATTGGGACTGCAGGACGGTATCCAGAGAGCTATTCGGGTGTGGAGGTGCACCAAAAGGTAAGGTTGTTACCTTTGGGTGCTGTGGCGGGCGTTTTGGTCTTTGCAAGGAAAAGAAGATATGGCACAATGTGAATTTCGGGAACTAGCGTTGCTATGGTCCTGATGGTACTGATGGTGGTTTCCGGATAACGGAGGTTAGACGGAAAGTGTTAATGGGGGCACTGCGGTCATTGGTTGTCTCTGAGCGAGCTTGTCGGTTTGAGGCCTATTATTTCATTAAGAGAAGGGCCGCAGTGCAATATGGTTATGTTACTGATGTTTTACGAATCTCCTGCAAAGACCAACGCTAGATAGATGAGGAATCTTTGAATAACAGATGTGTTTTTGTTATGGTATTGATTGTTTAATAAAGTAGGCTGCTACGGCCTTTTATAACTCCAACCCTCTGGTCTGGTCTTGATTGTTTAGAATAAGGTTAAGAGGTTGGGGTGTTTAGGTAATGAGAATCACATCTGTTATACAACAGTCAAGAGAAGCCCGGAGCAAAGTAAGAAATACATAGGCGAAGGGCGGACATGACAGGGTTAACAGGGAGATGGTATGAGAAAGGGAAAATGTTTGGTGCTGAGGGGGAGGGGCCAGGGAAGGTGTTAAATTCTGTCCCCGCCCTGATGAGTCATCACAAGCGTGGGGGAAAGTTCCCGCCCACCCTCCCTAAATAAAAAAAAAAAAAAAAAAAAAAAATTGGAAAAGTGAATTGGGTAGTTTTGGTTGTGTGGTTTTTGTTTTTTTTTCTCTTTTTCTTTTCCAAAACAGGTTCGTGGAAGTTGGATGTCGTAGCAGTGGCGGGCGTTTTGGTCTTTGCAAGGAAAAGAAGATATGGCACAATGTGAATTTCGGGAACTAGCGTTGCTATGGTCCTGATGGTACTGATGGTGGTTTCCGGATAACGGAGGTTAGACGGAAAGTGTTAATGGGGGCACTGCGGTCATTGGTTGTCTCTGAGCCAGCTTGTCGGTTTGAGGCCTATTATTTCATTAAGAGAAGGGCCGCAGTGCAATATGGTTATGTTACTGATGTTTTACGAATCTCCTGCAAAGACCAACGCTAGATAGATGAGGAATCTTTGAATAACAGATGTGTTTTTGTTATGGTATTGATTGTTTAATAAAGTAGGCTGCTACGGCCTTTTATAACTCCAACCCTCTGGTCTGGTCTTGATTGTTTAGAATAAGGTTAAGAGGTTGGGGTGTTTAGGTAATGAGAATCACATCTGTTATACAACAGTCATGTCCTTTGAGTATTTCGGTGTCCTTGTGCCTCTGTTTGCCTTGTGCTAGATTTCAGCCTTCTTGCATTTCTGTGATCCCCTGTGAATTTCTGTCTATCTGTTTGCATCACCTGTGTGTTTAATCTGCTTCATTGTCTCCTGGTGTTTTCTATGCGGTTTCCTTCTTGGTGTCCCCATGTACCTCTACCTGTTTCTGTACAAGCTGTTCCAATAAAATCTTGTGTGCTGAGAGCAGTGCTGGGACAAGGCCATTTGGTGCCCAGGGCGAAGATGGCAAACTGCGCCCCCCCCCCCCCGTTTTTAATAAAGAATCAATGTCGTTTCAAAACAAGAATATATCAAGCAGTAGAACAGCCGCTATGATCGTTCTTATAGTGTAGAGAATAGCCGGCTAAAAAAGTTGATATCTGATTGATGCCTGTAGCTGCACCCATCATTCAGATATCCCCGCACAAAGTCAAGGACGTCGTATGACAACCAGCGGGCGGGAAGTGGTTAAAACACATTTTTTTTTAACACAAAGTTGTCCGTTTATACAATATTTATAACACATAGCATGTACATACCAAAAATGACACCCCAAAATAGATTCTTCTACTCCTCCTGAGTACTGCGATACCACATGTGTGAGACTTCCACAGCCTGGCCACATACAGAGGCCAAGTACAGCTGAGTATGGCTGGGTATGGCAGAGCATGGCTGAGTATGGCTGGGTATGGCAGAGCATGGCTGGGTATGGCTGGGTATGGCAGAGCATGGCTGGGTATGGCTGGGTATGGCAGAGTATGGCTGGGTATGGCTGGGTATGGCAGAGTATGGCTGGGTCTCACGAGTATTGCAGAGTATGGCAGGGTATCGCAGAGTATCACAGAGTATGGCTGGGTATTGCAGGGTATTGCGGGGTTTTGCGGGGTATTGCAGAGTATTGCACAGTGTTGCGGGGTATTGCGGGGTATTGCAGAGTATTGCGGGGTATTGCAGGGTATTGCACAGTGTTGCGGGGTATTGTAGAGTATTTCACAGTATTGTGGAGTATTGCATAGTATTGCACAGTGTTGCGGGGTATTGCAGGGTATTGCAGAGTATTGCACAGTGTTGCGGGGTATTGCAGAGTATTGCGGGGTATTGCAGAGTATTTCAGGGTATTGTGGGGTATTGCAGAGTATTGCACAGTATTGTGGGGTATTGCAGAGTATTGCACAGCGTTGCGGGGTATTACAGAGTATTGCACAGTATTGTGGAGTATTGCAGAGTATTGCACAGTGTTGCGGGGTATTGCACAGTGTTGCGGGGTATTGCACAGTGTTGCGGGGTATTGCGGAGTATTGCAGAGTATTGCAGAGTATTGCGGAGTATTGCAGAGTATTGCACAGTGTTGCGGGGTATTGCACAGTGTTGCGGGGTATTGCGGAGTATTGCACAGTATTGTGGGGTATTGCGGAGTATTGCACAGTATTGTGGGGTATTGCAGAGTATTGCACAGTATTGTGGGGTATTGCAGAGTATTGCACAGTATTGTGGGGTATTGCACAGTATTGTGGGGTATTGCAGAGTATTGTGGGGTATTGCAGAGTATTGCACAGTATTGTGGGGTATTGCAGAGTATTGCACAGTATTGTGGGGTATTGCAGAGTATTGCACAGTATTGTGGGGTATTGCGGGGTATTGCATAGTATTGTGGGGTATTGCAGAGTATTGCACAGTATTGTGGGGTATTGCAGAGTATTGCACAGTATTGTGGGGTATTGCTGAGTATTGCACAGTATTGTGGGGTATTGCAGAGTATTGCACAGTATTGTGGGGTATTGCAGAGTATTGCACAGTATTGTGGGGTATTGCAGAGTATTGTGGGGTATTGCAGAGTATTGCAGAGTATTGCAGAGTATTGTGGGGTATTGCAGAGTATTGCAGAGTATTGCAGAGTATTGCGGAGTATTGCAGAGTATTGCACAGTGTTGCGGGGTATTGCACAGTGTTGCGGGGTATTGCGGAGTATTGCACAGTATTGTGGGGTATTGCGGAGTATTGCACAGTATTGTGGGGTATTGCAGAGTATTGCACAGTATTGTGGGGTATTGCAGAGTATTGCACAGTATTGTGGGGTATTGCACAGTATTGTGGGGTATTGCAGAGTATTGTGGGGTATTGCAGAGTATTGCACAGTATTGTGGGGTATTGCAGAGTATTGCACAGTATTGTGGGGTATTGCAGAGTATTGCACAGTATTGTGGGGTATTGCGGGGTATTGCATAGTATTGTGGGGTATTGCAGAGTATTGCACAGTATTGTGGGGTATTGCAGAGTATTGCACAGTATTGTGGGGTATTGCTGAGTATTGCACAGTATTGTGGGGTATTGCAGAGTATTGCACAGTATTGTGGGGTATTGCAGAGTATTGCACAGTATTGTGGGGTATTGCAGAGTATTGTGGGGTATTGCAGAGTATTGCAGAGTATTGTGGGGTATTGCAGAGTATTGCACAGTATTGTGGGGTATTGCTGAGTATTGCACAGTATTGTGGGGTATTGCAGAGTATTGCACAGTATTGTGGGGTATTGCAGAGTATTGCACAGTATTGTGGGGTATTGTGGAGTATTGCACAGTATTGTGGGGTATTGCAGAGTATTGTGGGGTATTGCAGAGTATTGTGGGGTATTGCAGAGTATTGTGGGGTATTGCAGAGTATTGTGGGGTATTGCAGAGTATTGCACAGTATTGTGGGGTATTGCAGAGTATTGCAGAGTATTGTGGGGTATTGCAGAGTATTGTGGGGTATTGCAGAGTATTGTGGGGTATTGCAGAGTATTGTGGGGTATTGCAGAGTATTGTGGGGTATTGCAGAGTATTGTGGGGTATTGCAGAGTATTGTGGGGTATTGCAGAGTATTGTGGGGTATTGCAGAGTATTGTGGGGTATTGCAGAGTATTGCACAGTATTGTGGGGTATTGCAGAGTATTGCACAGTATTGTGGGGTATTGTGGAGTATTGCACAGTATTGTGGGGTATTGCAGAGTATTGTGGGGTATTGCAGAGTATTGTGGGGTATTGCAGAGTATTGTGGGGTATTGCAGAGTATTGTGGGGTATTGCAGAGTATTGTGGGGTATTGCAGAGTATTGTGGGGTATTGCAGAGTATTGTGGGGTATTGCAGAGTATTGTGGGGTATTGCAGAGTATTGTGGGGTATTGCAGAGTATTGTGGGGTATTGCAGAGTATTGTGGGGTATTGCAGAGTATTGTGGGGTATTGCAGAGTATTGTGGGGTATTGCACAGTATTGTGGGGTATTGCAGAGTATTGCACAGTATTGTGGGGTATTGCAGAGTATTGCACAGTACTGTGGGGTATTCAGCAGTGGTGGTCACTGGTCATTAACCTCACCTCAGCCTCCTCCCCTCCCCCAATCCAGCCATTTATTAATCTGTTTTTTAGTGTTTACTTACACAAGTTCAGACTCAGAAGTTATGAGTCTGAACTTGTGTAAGTAAACACTAAAAAACAGATTAATAAATGGCTGGATTGGGGGAGGGGGGGGAGGCTGAGGCGAGGTTAATGACCAGTGACCACCACTGCTGAAGATCTGAGTCAGAACACTGGCACACATGACACTGGCACTGCACTCTTCTACCTTTCAGATTGAATCCAGCAGCCTGAGCCAGCCAGCCAGCCAGCAGCTCCTCAGCTCTGCTCCGCTTGATGTAACAGACAGCGCGCCGACACAACTCACAGCTCCCGCCTCCCTGCGCTCGTCTGTGTCCTCCCACCTCGCCTCCGGCCGCGAGTGACGTCACGGCGCTGGCAGAGACTACGGGACTCCTCCGTAGGGGAGTAAATATTGTAGTTGTGTGCTGAGGGAAGGGAGGATCATGCAGGAGCGCACAAGGGGGATTTGTACAGTGCCGCTGGGCGCTGTACATGCACTGTACAGTATTATTGTACACACTGGCGTGGCAGAACTTCACCTGCAGGCTGCGCCCCCCCCCCCCATACCAAATGGTACCGCCCAGGGCACGTGCCCCTTCCGCCCCTGCCTTGTACCGGCCCTGGCTGAGAGTAGCAATCCTTCTCACAATTTCAGACTCTGTTCTTAAGAGACATACGGTACTTTTTTTTCCTCCTTTCAGGTTTGCATAGCTCAACTTTGAGAATTTTTTTTTTCCATTGCTTTCACCAGTTTCCAGGTTCCTACGTTAGACTTTTCTTCTGTGGTCACCACTGGCAACCTGGTCACATCAAATTGCATTTTTTCTTTTGGAGTGGATTTGTTTGACTTGGTGGAAAAAATGTTTGCTTATAACTCCAATCTGCGTGAAGATCTCATAACATTTATTGAATTCCTCACCATAGCAAAGGACCACTTGTAAACCATATGCAACTTTTATTGCAATCCAAACAATATGTAAAAATACTCACACTTTTAAAACCAAAGAGTGTTCATAAGTAAAACATTCCTGGGAGATGATGCAGGCAAGCCATACATTACCAAATAAGTATGGCGACATCACGTGCATTAGCTCCACCTTATGTGTTTCATCATAACTCACGTCATCGGGAGCACAGGTATAGTACGGGCATATGATTTTACACTATGTAGGTCTCCCTATTCGAATTTTACGGTGGATCTCGTACAATATATGGATGATACTGACTGGAGATACTGTATACCTGGAGACACTATTGGATGGCAATGGAGTAGTGTTTGTTGAAGCTTTTTCAATAAGATTGTCATCTATGGGCTAATTTGACCCTGTAATAGGGTCTGTTCACTCTGGTAAGAGTTTTCTCTTTATAGTGGTGACGGTTCACTTGGTGGTCACACATTTTGGCTCAACCCAGCATCCGTTACAGTACAAGGAGAACTAACAGAGTTGTTCTAGGGGAGGTGCCCAAGGGTGTGTGTCCTCAAAAGCTTTTTTTTAAAGGTATAATTTTTATTATACACAAACAGAAAGAAAACACACAAAAATAAAAATAACATAACATACATACAAGCAAGATGTTGATTTTGGAGCAAACAGTGCTC
Source organism: Lithobates septentrionalis (assembly GCA_037952835.1). Classification (NCBI taxonomy): domain Eukaryota; kingdom Metazoa; phylum Chordata; class Amphibia; order Anura; family Ranidae; genus Lithobates; species Lithobates septentrionalis. The sequence continues at coordinate 134,680 of JBBDGP010001174.1, read as the reverse complement.
AATCATCATTAGTTACATCTGCTATGGCTTATGAACCTATACATCACAGTGTAGAAGAATTGATTTTACATCCTCAGTTTAAGCGATGGGAAATAAATCAGGCATGCAAATTGCGAGTACTCATATTAGAGAGAGCAAACATGAAATGGTACGTTCAAATTTTATATTCCTATCCCATTAATTAAGTAGCAGGTGCTATAGTGTGATCTGAATTAATCCATGAATCCCAGACTTTAGCAAATTTTCGGGGACATCCCCTGGCCTCATATGTCAACTCATATGACCCGTACACACGGTCGGATTTTCCGACGGAAAATGTGTGATAGGACCTTGTTGTCGGAAATTCCTACCGTGTGTGGGCTCCATCACACATTTTCCATCAGATTTTCCAACACACAAAGTTTGAGAGCAGGCTATAAAATTTTCCGACAACAAAATCCGTTGTCGGAAATTCCGATCGTGTGTACACAAATCCGACGGACAAAGTGCCACGCATGCTCAGAATAAATAAAGAGATGAAAGCTATTGGCCACTGCCCCGTTTATAGTCCCGACGTACGTGTTTCACCTCACCGCGTTCAGAATGATCGGATTTTCCGACAACTTTGTGTGACCGTGTGTATGCAAGACAAGTTTGAGCCAACATCCGTCGGAAAAAATCCTAAGATTTTGTTGTCGGAATGTCCGAACAAAGTCCGACCGTGTGTACGGGGCATTATAGTGGTTAATAATGGTAAGCCAAAACGCTAAAGTGGGTGAGGATTGCGACTTCCAGTGCATAGTTATGAATTTCTTTGCATAGAACAAGACTATCCGTAGGAAGGTTTGCACATTTTTAGATAAACTTTCATTATCAATGTAGCCTAGTAGGCATCTCCAGAGGTTACAAATGATTGGTATTTGAGTAATTGAACTAATAAAATCAGTGATTCTTTACCAAAATTTCCGAATCGATGGACAGTCCCACATCATATGGTGAAATTTGCCATCAGCCGTGGTGCGGAGGATAGTCTATTCAAGCGATAGAGCAAACAAGGAGTGTAGTAGGATCTGTATAATAGCTTGGTCTGTATGACCTTGTCTCGAGAAGAGGTGACAGTGGAAACCTGCAGAGGAAGAATCTCCTGCCAGATGTCCTTTGTCAACTCTGGTATGTCAGAACTCCATTTACTTTCCGTAATTCTGGACCTATTATTCGTGGAGTGAAGGAGTGATTTGTAATATGTGGAAATGAGTTTCGTGTGGGAAGGGTCAGTCAATAAACACTTGAGTGGGGAGGGTTGAATATCGATATTACAGGGACCGAACTGTGCCGCAGAGGTGTGACCTATTTGCATATATTGAAAGTAAGCCTTCGGTGAGAGACCAAAGTCCCTCCGGAAGTCTGTAAAGGATCGAAAAGTATTGTCTAGAAATAGGTGTGAGATCAGTTTTACTCCACGGTTAAACCATAACCCACCGACTGTTCTACAATAAAACTCCCGTAGACCTGGGTTGCCCCACAAGGGGGCGTTAGGTGAGTATGTGATAGGATCCCCCGACGACAACAGTTTGGAGAGTTTAACCACTTGCCAACCAGCTCCTGTACATATACGGCGGCAGGTTGGCTCTCCTGCGCAAATCGCTGTATATGTAAAGCGGCTCCTTTAAGAGCCATAGCAGGCGCGCATGTGCGCCCGCTGCATGCTGGGGGACCCAATGCGCGATCGTGGCCACGAGAGCCAGAACGGGTATTTGTGTGTAAAAACTCAAAACCCCTTCCCTGCCAGTGATATTTACACAGTAATCAGTGCATTTTTATAGCACTGATCGCTGTATAAATGTCAATGGTCCCAAAAATGTGTCAAAAGTGTCCGATCTGTCTGTCACAATGTCGCAGTCCTGCTAAAAATCACCGCCATTGCTAGTAAAAAAATAAATAATAAAAATACCATAAAAATGCCATAAATCTATCCCCTATTTTGTAGATGCTATAAATTTTGCACAAACCAATCAATATACGCTTATTGGGATTTTTTTTTTACCAAAAATATGTAGAAGATATATTGGCCTAAACTGATAAAGAAACTTTTTTTAAAAATGTTTTTTTGGATATTTCTTATAGCAAAATGTAAAAAATATATTTTTTTTCAAAATTGTTGCTCTTTTTTTGTTTATAGAGCAAAAAATAAAAACCGCAGAAATGAGCAAATACCAACAAAAGAAAGCTCTATTTGTGGGAAAAAATGATGCCAATTTTGTTTGGGTACAACGTTGCACGACCGTGCAATTGTCAGTTAAAACTACGCAGTGCCTTATCGCAAAAAATGGCTTGGTCATTAAGGGGGCAAATCCTTCCAGGGCTGAAGTGGTTAAATATCCGCTGTGTCATAGATAGGATGCTCGTGCCCTCCCTGCCATTTGTAGACTGACGGTGTACTAAATGTTGCAGGGATTCATAAGAGGTAAGTATGGCTGCCTCCAAGGCCGTGGCTGCATTGTTAGCCTCAGGGTAGAACCACCAATGTGTGTGTGCTAATTGAGGGGCCACATACTAAGTCTGGAGATTAGGAAGCGCCAGGCCCCCCTCCATAACAGGTAATTGGAGTGTGTCTTTTGCAATTCTAGCTGCCCTTCCACCCCAGATAAAGTTGGTGAGAATCAAATCTATCTCTTGAAACTTACGTTTAGTAATATACAGTATATCAGAGAATTACCTAAAATGTAGAGTTACACACGAGAGGAATTTCTGACAGAAAATTCTGACGGACTAAGATAGAGAACATGTTCTATATTTTTCAGACAGAACAAATTACTATCGGAAAAACCACTCGTCTGTATGCTGTTCCGACGCACCAAAAACGATGCATGCTCTGAAACAAGTACAAAACGGAAGCTATTGGCTACTGGCTATTGAACTTCCATTTTTTAGTCCCGTCATACGTGTTGTATGTCACCGCGTTCTGGAAGGTCGGAATTTGGTGTGACCGTGTGTATGCAAGACAGCTTGAGCAGAATTCCATCGGAACTCCGTTGGAAAAACCTTCAGAGTTTATTCCGACGGCAAAACCGGTCGTGTGTACAGGGCATTAATTAAGGAAATTGGTTGATAAGATTCAAAGTAAAGATGGTCCTTATGGGGTTTGGGGATAAGCACAATCAGTGCCTCTGACATAGAAGGCGGCAGTTATCTTGTCTTAAGTGCATAGTTAAATACATAAGTAATTAATATTTAATACTACATAAGTAAGTGTAGAATCAGTAATTCCCTGAATTGCATATACCACTCTATAGGGAAGCCATACAAGCCCGGCAATTTGTTCCTAACAAAGGATTGGATAGCCTTTCCTATTTCACCAGTCATCAGAGGAGCATCCAGTAAAGGAACCTGTTGCTCCGATAACCTCTGGAGTGGAATAGCACATATACATGACTGTAGGATAACAGATGTAATTAACATACCCTTCTACCACCAATATATACCCTTACCCCAATAACTCAGACCACACTGATATTGGAGTATTAAAAGTCCGTAGCAGCCTATTTTATTTAAACAAATATATCTTAGAATATCAAAACTATAAATATATAACATATCCATCATAAAAACAGCGAAAACAACAACATCTGTTAAACAACCTGTCTAATTTCTCAAGCGTTGGTCTGAGCAATAGCTTCATAATCATCAGTGTCCAATAACAAAACTTGCCCTGCGGTCCCATCAAATTTATCACATAGGCCTCAAGCCGACAAGCTGGCTCAGAGACTACCAATGACCGCAGAGCCCCATTATCACTTCCCGGTTAACCTCCATTAACCGGGAACCACCATCATGAGCCATATCAACGCTAGCTCCCAAAAAACTCTTACTTTTTGCCATCTTCTTTCTCTTGCCCAGACCAACGCCCGCCACTGCCACGACATATCTGCGACCATCACCTGTAAAAGAAAACAAGACAATACCCCTACATCCTAGCAATACTTTACCAATTTAAGGGCGTGATCAACTTATAAAGACCCTCCTAGTACCTCCCCCTCGGTTAACTAATATACACTCCCCCATCTGTGTTAACTCCACTGCTGCCACAGTCATGTATTCCCTCCACCTATGCATTACATGCTGTGTTACGGGCCTTTCTTGACTGTAGGATAACAGATGTAATTAACATGCCCTTCTACCACCAATATATACCCTTACCCCAATAACTCAGACCACACCGATATTGGAGTATTAAAAGGCCGTAGCAGCCTATTTTATTTAAACAAATATATCTTAGAATATAAAAACTATAAATATATAACATATCCATCATAAAAACAGCGAAAACAACAACATCTGTTAAACAACCTGTCTAATTTCTCAAGCGTTGGTCTGAGCAATAGCTTCATAATCATCAGTGTCCAATAACAAAACTTGCCCTGCGGTCCCATCAAATTTATCACATAGGCCTCAAGCCGACAAGCTGGCTCAGAGACTACCAATGACCGCAGAGCCCCATTATCACTTCCCGGTTAACCTCCGTTAACCGGGAACCACCATCATGAGCCATATCAACCCTAGCTCCCAAAAAAACTCTTACTTTTTGCCATCTTCTTTCTTCTTGCCCAGACCAACGCCCGCCACAGCACACAAGAATAAAACCTTAATCTTGGGTGCCCCGCCACACCCGAAGTGCTCTCTGTATTCCATCTTGTAAACCTAAGGCCCACAAGTCTATACCCACTTCGTTCAAGTGAACCCCATCAGCCCGTAAATACCTCCCAGGTTTCAAATTCAAGTTCAAGGTGTCTAACCGCTAAACCACCAATATTAATCACGAACTTGCTCACTTCCCTGTTTATTTTTTTCCGTGCCCTGTTAACACCTTCTACTGACCTAGCCATCCTCCATGATGTCCGAGCCACCATGTCGGACCAGACAATCACAATCTTAGGAAAAGCTTCCTTCAACTGCCAAACATCCAACTTTATGTCTCGTTTTATGTCTACCATGGCCCTAATGCCCAAGTCATTACCGCCTACATGAATAACTAATACGTCCGGCGGCCTGTCTCGTTGTACATACCGATGCACCTCAGCAACCAACCTACCCCACAACATGCCGGGGATCCCCAACCACTTGATACATGCCTCCCGTCTACTGAAACCCAATTGCCTACCCTCAAAACGGGCATCACCTCTCCGTGCCCCCCAGGACACGTAAGAATGGCCCATGATCCAGACCATCCCCGGCAACGAATCTGAAACAGAAGAAAAGAAAAACAACCGTACTATAAAAAACCCCTATATTCCACATTCATTACCATATCACCCACTCTAACAGAAACTGTCCAATTCTGTTTTACAAACCTACCACCAGGTGGGGCCGAACTTAAGACTGAAACCTATTAGATTCCCACGGCCCAATTTGTTTCACCGCATCCACATTCATCCCATTTCTGGCTGCTTCCGTAGCTGCTCCTATCCTAAACGTATGGGACGAGAAATCCTTCTCATCCAGGCCCAACCCCCGTATGCATTTCGTAAAAAACTGCCACAAATTGGAATCTAGATAAAAATTCACCCCTTAAATGTACCAAAAAGGGGCCCGTTTTTTCTGAACAAAATTTCAAAAATTCCCGAACCGCCTCTACCGGGCATAACTGCGATCCCTTCACTGGGTAAACCTGTACCATTCTGCCTTTTCCCAGCTGATCGGTCTTAGATTTCCTTAACCACAACTTTAACCCCTCCGCCCCATACTGTAAATCATGATAACTCAGCCCCCCTTCTACTTTCTTAGAAGGGCTGACTAATTCCCCGATCCTGAAAGCCCCAAAAAAAGCCAACAAAAATGCCACTTTAAACAACATACTTTCATAGGTATATAAGCACACCCCATCCAACTGTGCTATAATACCTTGCAGGATCTCAAACGTCACCGGTCTTCTAGCGTCCTTGCTAACCATCGACTTCCTATAGCCCTTCATCGCCTGCCGTACCCAAAAGTCCTTAGTAAAGTCCAACTGGCCTTGCAATTTAAACAGAAATGCCAAACCCGCTACCTTCTTATTCACCACCGACGCGGACACGCCTTCCTCCATTTTTCTGGCAATGTAGTAAATCAACAACCTCACTTCTCGCCCGACCGGCTCCTCCCCTATTCCCTGTACAAACTCCATCCATTCCTTCCATACCTTAGTGTATGCCGCCCATGTCGACCCACTCACCGACTTCCTTATCCATCCAGCGATGAGGCCAATGCTATCCCCCACAGCCATTCGGGACAAGGTACCCCTTGTTGCTCCGCCTCCGGCGCCAACTCCCGAAACCTGTCCCACTGAAAGCGAGACAACGCATCAGCTATCACATTTTCCACCCCCGGTAAATGGACAGCATGAATGAAAACATTCAACTGCAGACAGCGCAATACTAAGTGTTGCAATACCCTAATCACTGGAGGAGACGATGCCGTAATCCTGTTAATTACTTGCACCACCCCCAAATTGTCCCCATGGAAACGCACCTTCAGATCCCTGAATGATGCTCCCCACAGTTCCACCGCCAGCACCACCGGAAACAACTCCAGCAGCACCAGATTCTTTGTGAATCCTGCCTCTACCCATGACTGGGGCCATGGCCCTGCACTCCACTGTCCCTGAAAAAACACCCCAAAACCGGTGGAACCTGCGGCATCCGTGAATAGTTCCAAGTCAAAGTTGCTGACTGGACCAGACACCCAGATTGCCCTGCCGTTAAAAGCTTCCAAAAATGTATGCCACACTCTCAAATCTGCCCTGTGCGTTTCTCTTAATCGCACAAAATGTCTCGGTGATTTGATTCCACTCGTGCTAGACGCAAGCCTGCGACTAAACACCCTCCCCATTGGTAATATATGGCATGCAAAGTTAAGCTTGCTCAATACCGACTGTAGTGTTCGTAGCTGCACTTTCTTCAATCCTAGCAGCCCTGCAATTTCCCTCTTCAGGTCTTCCAGCTTATCGTCCGGCAGTCTGCATTCCATTGCATCCGAATCTAGGACAATGCCCAAGAACTGGATGACCGTGCAAGGTCCCTCTGTCTTGTCAGAATAAGAATAGTGTTGTCCTTCGCGCTAATAGTGAGATACAAATGAATGTGGTGATAATCACAAAAAATGAACAATAAACATAAAGCACTCAAAACGTGTAATAGTTATGATGATATCTTAAACGAAGATTGCAGCAAAATCAAAAAGTGTTCACATTACACTCAAAAAAATATAAAAGTGGAAGGATTTTGCGCATCAAATCTATCATAAAACTAGATAACTCACATAAAATTGTAACATACGATCTTTAGTGTAAAATTGTGCATAAATGTGCAAAAACAAAAATGATAAAACTGTAAAATCCAAAAAAACTCAAGAGTGAATCACTATTGAAATACAAATTCATCAATCAGAAAAATCAGTAAAATTGCTCATATCCAAATAGTCTGTAATATTGTGCAAAAATGCAAAATCAAAAAATATTATACCTCAAAAAAGTCAAAGTGAATAAATAATGCAAAAAAAAGGTTCATAAAAGTGAATTATATCCACTGGGATTGGATAAATGGAGAGATGTACATATACGGTGGTAATGCTGATGTTATTCCTCATATAAAGACTGCCATCCCAAACAGGCTCTCTAAACTCTCACCTTAAAAGAAGGGGATTCAGGCATCAATGTGTAGCTATAAAATGGTGTTGTACGTTACAGCATATGGTATGGTGATGGCTGAATTATCCTCTCAACCTGGCAGGCTCCTATAAAAAAGAAAGGTATTTTTCCACCTAGGCTCAACATAGGGAAAAGGTGCCTTGCAGGGTACCATCCCAATGTTAAGGGCGTGGGTCTGGTAAGGTTCAGAAGGGATCCTATCCTTTTGCCATCAGGGCTCCCTTCCCGTAACGACGGACCCATCCCACTGCCGCATCGAATGAAGTATAGGTCACGGAGCACGCCCCCTGGTCTATAGCATCATTCACTGACCCCCCTTTTGGGAAAGATAGATGATGAATTAGCCTGAATTTTCCCGGTTCCTTTTTTGGGACCACCCCCAGTGGCGATACCACCAGATCGTCAAACGGCGCCACTGGAAATGGGCCACCCATCCGCCCCAATGCAACCTCCTTCTTCAGCTTCTCTGAAACTACATCCGGATGTTGCATTGCTGACCGTAAATTGCGTGGAACCAGTGGGATCACCGTCAATTCGCATGGGATCCTAAAACCAACCGAAAAACCGGCCTCCAACAATTGTGCTGCTGCCTTGTCCGGATACCTACCTAGAAACGGTCGCATCCTTTCCACCTTCACTGGGGTCCTCCCTTTTGTTTGCAGTCTCTCCTGTACGAGCTTTTCCCTGTTTAAAACATCTGGACCCGGGGTGAGAGCCCCCGCATCCTGAACACTCGTGTTTATACTTACATGCGACTCCAAACCTGCATGTCCCGGTGTTGTATTGCCAACAAACCCCTTTCTTGTTTCCGACTGAATGTCCCTGGGTCGAAGGTCCACCGCCCCCCCCCCCTGAAAAAACTGATTGGGGGCCCTCGCCATCGTCATCAATCTCATCCATAGGCTGATGTCCTTGTGATCCCAACGCAGTGCCGGCCTGACCGCCCTCCGTTGTCGGAACTGTTCATCATACCTCAACCACGCTGTTCCCCCATAAACTCTGTACGCCTCACCAATAGCATCTTGATAACAAAACAGCGCCGAACAATGCTCGGGTTGTTTCTCCCCTGTCACACTTGCCATAATCGCAAACGCTTGCAACCAGTTGGCAAACGTTCTAGGGATCAAACGATATCTCCTCTTCTCCTCGTCCTCCTTCTTAGAACCATCCTGCTTTACTCTATCAAGATTGAATTTTTCCAATGGTAGCAGTGAAAAAATTTCCACATACTCACCTTTCCACAGTTTTTCACGCACTTCTTGTTTTAAATGCAACCCTAACGGTCCCTCATAGCAAACATAGACTTCGCATTTTGCCGCGTCAGCCAACCTTGTTATGTCCTGCCTGCCTGCTGCGTCCGCAGTTTTTTCCGTCCCTTGCGAGGCCCCACTCACTGTCGCCACCGGGTTGGGCAATGCAACTGCGGCCTGCACAACCGGCCCTCCGCTTTTTTTCTGCTCCACCTGTTGCCCCTACAGCCCCTGCATCCCCCCCGGCGGAACCCATGCTGACGCCGGGCCCGTGCGACCCTTTTCCACCGCTTCAAACCGCTGCACCAGCTCTTTTATGCCTGCCAAGAAACCCCCTAAGCCAGAAGCCCCCCCGCTTGCTTCATTCACTCTGCCAACCTCACTCACTCCTGCAACCCCCAGCCCCCCACTACTAGGCAGACCTGCAACAGAAACAATGACATTATACTCACCAGGCTGCACAGGCATCGCCTCATCAGCCGGACTTCTGATCCCCACCGCTGCTTTCCTCCTGGAGGGGGGGCCGCCTCTTCCTCTGACCCGGACCGCTCATCCTCCACATTGCACTCCCCTTCTTCCTCCTCAGCCGATGAAGGCCTACCCGGCCTGGACGCCAAGGTTGCCGTTGAAGCCGCGGCCGTACGCCCCCGCCTCCGCGTATCCCATCTGCTGGCTGCTTTCTTTTGTACCTTGCCCAGACCGGTGTTGGAAACCACAGTCCTGCCGTCAGGTAATATTGCTGCTCTCCCAGGCCGACCTCTCTCACTCCGTCTGCGATCCCCTGCCGTGGAACAAGCAGGCCCGGGGATCTCTCCACGTGTTCTGCTGCGCACCTCCGACTCACTCACTCTGGGGGCGGGGCTAATACTTCTCTCCACTCTGGATAGTCTAGGCCGCCGCACCGCTCCCGATCCATCCCGCCGACCGCTCATCGTTCCGCCATCCCTTCTCCGCCGTCCATCCAGCTCACGCCGAGGGACCGGCATGAGTCCCGGGCTGCCGCTGTTCAGGGGAAAACTGCTCTGGAGGCCGCAACCGCTGCGTCCTAGTGCCGCTCGTTCCCCCCCTGCAAGCTGCAGGCTCTGTCCCCCGCACCGCTGCCTCTATGGTGTCCTGGAGCCAGGCCGCCCCTCTCACCGCTGCTTCTTCTCTCAGTTGCTCCATCAGGCGCTCCAGGTCAGCCATGCTGCTCTTCAGGGAACTTTCTTCAGGAAACTGTTACTCCCCCCAGGGCGGTATCAACTTATAAAGACCCTCCCAGTACCTCCCCCTCGGTTAACTAATATACACTCCCCCATCAATTCCATAATAGTGTAGTAGGCTTTAGAAGAGTATAGCTCTGAGTAGAATGTGACAAAAGTCTCCACTACCTCCTTGTTTTGCTCCACTATTACACCATCCGAGTTCTTAATTCTGGGGATAGTACATGACTGATCATCAGGTCTAGAGAAATAGGCCAATAAGCGACTGTTCTTGTCACTGAATTCAAAGAGTCGCTGATTTTGGTATTTTTCAGATTTTTTTTTTAATTTTTCTGAGTACGTTCTAGAAGCACTAAGTCCAGCTTTCTGGCCTTGTGACCCCATACAGCATGGGTCTCGGAGGTAGGGGACGTGGAATAGGTTGCCTTCACCTCCCGTAGTTCCTTCTCCACATCCACTAGTTTAGACTAAGACGTCTTATGGGCCTGTCCAAAAGCTGCAGCAAAGGATCCACACATAGTGGTCTTAAAGGAATCCCATACCATAGGAGTGCAGGAACTTTCAGTCTTAGCAACCCAGTAGGATTTCATGTCAACCCTTCCTTGGTCCATGACAGCCTGGTCCACTAGCCATAGCAGACTCAACCGCCACACCCGGAAGGATGTAGAAATTCCCAGAGCGAGGTCCACCATCAATGGAGAATCATCGGTGATAGCCCTGGGGGGGGGGGGGGGGTATTAATATAACCTACCATGTTAAGCATATCAGAAGAAAGTAGGCATAAGTCAATACGTGACAACGTACCATGAGAATCAGAATAGCACGAATATTCTCTTACATCAGCATGTTTCCATCTCCAGGCCTCCACCAGGTCAAATCGAGTCAGGTAAGTGTAGGGGTTTCGTAGAGCACCCAGACCAATCAATTGAGTTATCAAGAACTGTATTATAATCTTCAGCCAGTAAAAGAGGGCCTTCGGCAATTTCTAAGACTGCTCTCATTTACACGATTAAAGAATTGTTTTGTCGCTTATATCAAGGACGTATAGATTCCCGGGATGGATGTTCTTCCGATACGCACAATTGCACCACGCGACTAGGGCACAATTTCCTGTTCCTCCTCTCCTACAATTAGATCCGTTGGAAGACCTGCTATCTAGTAGCGACTTAGCAAAGCCTCTGTCAGGCCATATATACCACGTTGCTGCCTAGGGAGGCACCCAAGATGGACAGGCTGTGGAATACCTGGAAATCTGATATCCCCACTCTAGAGAGGGAGGACTGGGAAGCATGTCTGGAGCAAGGTCCCAAACTGGTAATATCAGCAGGAGACAAACTGACACAAACAAAATTTTTACAAAGGGTCTACTTCACGCCGGCGAGACTATCTAAAATATACCCTGATAGGGATCCACATTGCCCTAGATGCCAAACTCAGATAGGCACGTATCTACACATGTTTTGGGACTGTCCTGCATTGACAAAGTTTTGGCTAGGAGTGTATGATCATTTAAATGTTAGAATGGATTTGTCTGTTCCAAAAACACCTGAGATGGCCCTATTGGGAATACACGAGGATGAACACAGATCACATCATAGCAAAATTTTAATTTCACTCCTCTTCTATTATGCTAAAAAGGAGATCCTTGCTGGATGGACCTCTGTTGGCCCTCCGACCCTTTCCTCCTGGGAAAAGAGAGTAAACACTGCGTTGCCCCTTTATAGGCTGGCGTATATTAGTCGGGGGTGCCCCTGGAAGTTCGACAAGGTCTGGCTACCATGGATTGGTGGATAGTGTTATCCTTGGTCTCCTCTATTGGGTGTCGGGTCACTGGGTTGTGGGCGGGAGGGGATGGATTACTCTGTGTTTATGCTGCTATAAGGGTGTAACTGACTTTTACACGTTTCCCCCTCTGGTGTAGTGGACGCCTCCCCTGGCTCCTTATCTCTAGATGTATTGACAAGCCTGATAGGAATACCTAGCATGATCAATAATCCAATACTAAAGCGAGTTTATGTAGTTGCATTGAATACAGTAGGATAAATCTTATGTGAGCGAGAGATTACCTCTAGTCAAATATATGATCCGTCTTTCTATGTACTTGTCTACACATGTCTTGTTTACTTCCTTTTTTTGTACTGCATTTTATACTTTTCAATAAAGCACTCCTGATTGTTAAAAAAAAAAAAGAATTGTTTTGTAAATGGTGGTGGAACATACAGGCTAGTTATGCTATATGGTTTACCAAGGAGTTCTAGAACAAGTATCACAAAGCAACCTCCAGGGTCTAGCTTAATATGCTTGATAGTGATTGGCGCGGATTTAGCTATCAAAATAGAGGTGCCTCGAGCATAGGTGGAGTATGTCGAGTGGATAGCATAAGCCATTTTGGCCCTTTTAACCGCTTGCCGACCGCCGCATGTACATTTACGTCGACACAATGGCACGGACAGGCAATCGGGCGTACAGACACATCCCTTTAAATTTGCCACTGTGCCACCGCGTCGCCAGCGGCGCGCGCGCGCCATGAGCTCCGTGAGTGTGATCGCGGGTCCTGCGGACTCGATGTCCGCGGGGTTACCTGCGATCGTCTCACGGAGAGGAAGAATGGGGAAATGCTGATGTAAACAAGTTTTTCCCCGTTCTGCCTAGTGACAGGACACTGATCACAACTCCCTGTAATCGGGAGTGGTGATCAGTGTCGTGTCACACATAGCCCCTCCCCCCTACAGTTAGAATCACTCCCTAGGATACACTTAACCCCTACAGCGCCACCTAGTGTTAACCCCTTCACTGCCAGTCACATTTTCACAGTAATCAATGCATTTTTAATCACACTGATCGCTGTATAAATGTGAATGGTCCCAAAATAGCTCCAAAAGTGTCTGATGTGTCCGCCATAATGTCGCAGTCATGATAAAAATTACTGATCGCCACATTACTAGTAAAAAAAAAATATTAATAAAAATGCCATAAAACTATCCCCTATTTTGTAGACACTATAACTTTTGCGCAAACCAATCATACGCTTATTGCTTTTTTTTTTAACCAAAAATATGTAGAAGAATACGTATTGGCCTAAACTGAGGAAAAAAAATGTTTTTTATATATTTTTTGGGGATATTTATTATAGCAAAAAGTAAAAAATGTGTTTTTTTTCAAAATTGTCGCTTTTTTTTGTTTATAGCGCAAAAAATAAAAACCGTAGAGGTGATCAAATACCACCAAAAGAAAGCTCTATTTGTGGGGAAAAAAAGGACGTCAATTTTGTTTGGGAGCCTCATCGCACGACCGTGCAATTGTCAGTTAAAGCGACGCAGTGCAGAATCGCAAAAAGTGCTCTGGTCTTTGGCCAGCCAAATGGTCCGGGGCCGAAGGGGTTAAGAGCCATAACTCTAGATCCCTGTAAATGGGTTTCCTGATGAAGAATCACATGCGGATTATGTCGTGCCAGATATTTAAACATTAATGAGTGTTTCACTTTGGAGTTAAGCCCCCTAACGTTCCAGGAGATCAAACATAACTTAGACATAACCATGTATAAAACAGTGTCAAATAATTCTTGGTAAAGTGCGGACAGCCCATATCACGAATAACTGCATCCCTGGTTTGACATGAGGTATTATAAGCAGCATACAGTAGATGGGAGGAGTAGCAGTAATCCCACCATAAATGCTGCCTGGAAATAAATGCAGTCAGTCATATCAGATAACAGGTAGAAAAAACACATCCCAAAACAAAAAAAAATTCAAAAATTCAAAAACAGTTAAAGCAATCCTAACCCTCCCGGCCCCCAAACCCAAACACTTGAGAGCTTTTTCCCCCAAAACCAAAACTGCAAAGCATAGGGGACATGGTGCAGTCCTGCAATCAACGAACCAAAAAAAAGGGCTGGTAAAAAGTCTGCGATGAGCATAGCAAAGCAAGTTGGACCGCCCCGCAGGGATTAAGAGACTAAGAGACCCTGCGACGGCATGAAAAGGTTTCTGTTGCAATGTCAGTATTTGCCTCTGTACTACAGTTTTGTTGTTCCGACACCTGTTCATGTACACATGATATTCAAGATTTCTGTACATTTTTTTTTTTTTTATAATAAAAAATTTCTTGGAAAAAAAAAAAAAGTCTGTGATGACAAGGCCAAGCCCTGTATCAGTATTTTATAATCAGCAACTATATATGTCCTGAAAAACTTTTCCTTTTCCATCCCGGAACAGTAGCAACAGGAAAAATTTAGCTGGGCTTCAAAAAAGGGGGCCCTTCCGCCAGTCGGGCAATAAGTGATGGTAGGTAAACTTAAAGAAGTTCCTTCTTCCTACGAGTATCCCTGTGGGGTAGAACAAAAGGAAAAAATTAAGATCTTGAAGGGGGGACCCTCAATCAGTGAGAGGGAGAGGGCCTGTTCCGGCGTCATAGATAAGGTGACCTAGGGTATCCACCCAATGAGCCGCATCTTTCGGATCTGTGAAAAAGTGCTTTGCCCTGGTGAATAACGCGTAGTCATGCAGGATAGAGCATGCTGTAAGGCAGTTTTAGGTCTCCCAGCCGATGTTTGATGGCCAGGAAGGTGGCTCTCTGCTTTTGCGTGGCCTCTGAGAAATTAGGAAATATAGTGATCCCAGTACCATTAAAGGAGATACAGCCCTTTTCTTTGGCAGCTTTTGGAACCGTATCTCTATCTCTGAAATGAAATGCAAAAGTTTAATGAGCATAGCACGGGGAGGTACCCCAGTGGGTAGGGAGCGCAGTGGAACTCTATGCGCTCGCTCTATGGCGAATAATGGCGAGAAGGTGGAGGTGCCAAAAGTAGATATCAGCCATTTTTCCATAAAGGCCTCAGGGGCTCTGCCTTCCAAACCCTCTGGGAACCCAAAAAAATGTAAGTTGTTACGCCTCAGGCAATCCTCTAAATCTGTCAGTTTATCAGAGGTGGATTCCTGGGTTTGATGCAGCTCCCTGACAGAGGCCTGTAATAGGAGTGTCATCTTCTAAATCTCCTATGCGTTGTTCTGCACTATTCACTCTGTGACGGAGATTGTGGTCATCTTGCTTTAAAAAGGATAAATCCATTTTCATAGAATCCATCTGTGTGGTCAGGGTAGCATGGCTATGCTGAATGGCCTCCATTATTTGTGGGAAGGAGAGGGCTCTGGCGATGTGCATCCTCACATCCCGGTAGTTGACCACGCCCCTCGTCCTCAAAAGCTTTAGCAGTGTCCAATCACCTAAACGTACGAGCTAATAACCCAGGGTCTATGAATTCTTTGCCTGTGTCCTGTACTGTACCAAGATATGGAATTTACAGGTAAGTAAAATTCCTCTTACCTCCTTCCCAAATCCCCCCTTCGAGCACAAATCCTCTCCATCCCCTCCCAAACCCCCTGCCCTTCTAGTACAAATGCTCTTTACTCCAAGTTCTCCCCATAACAAATCTTCTTATTCCCCCAAAACATTGCTTCCCACCACAGATCATAGATACTACACAGCTCAATGGTAGGTGATGTCTTTCATCACAGGCTCCAGAGACAAGGCGGAGATTAGGGGTAGCTTCCCTAGGCTCTGACATTTACATTACTGTTCCAACAGGCAGTTGGTGGAGAGAGATGCTGGCTTCAGCAGTGTTGGGTGACTGCAGCACTGGCCACCTGGGGCACCCTGCAGAAGATGTGGGAAAGGCCATTGACACAGACACCAGGACTCTGCCCTGCCCCCGCCTCCCGTGTCACTGGATTTAAATGACAGCAGCAGGAGCCAATGGTCAATGGATGGAAGTTCACCTCTCCCCCTTCCCTCCCTGCAATCTTCTGGGACACTTCACAGGTCCCAGAAGATTGCCCGATCATTCACAATGCGCAGCTCAGCACCCACAGTTAGAATGTCGGCACTGCGGAGAGGAGAGGGAGAGGAGGGAGGCTTTGTGAGCCTGCATAGCTGGAGCGTGGGACAGGTGAGTGTCTGATTATTAAAAGTCAGCAGCTACACTTTTTGTAGCTGCTGACTTTGAAATGGGTGGATCTCCGCTTTAAGGTTTCAAAAACTTGAGGGTTTACAACCCCTTTAACTTTGAGCTTTTAGATGGTGCAAAACTTGCTTAGTTACATTCCTGATATTTCTGTATATAATTAGGGAAGGGCTAGGCATTGAGTAGAGTATGTGCTCTTACCTGTTTATCTTGTTTTTAGCAGCATGGACTAAACATTAATTGAGTAACATTGCTTAAAACTAAAAGCTCTTCCACATAACTGTAAATCACACATACAGTGCCTTGAAAAAGTGTTCATGCCCCTTGAACTTTTCCACATTTTGTCATGTTACAACCAAAAACGTAAATGTATTTTATTGGGATTTTATGTAATAGACCAACACAAAGTGGCACATAATTGTGAAGTGGAAGGAAAATGATAAATGTTTTCAAAATTGTATACAAATAAATATGTGAAAAGTGTGGCATGCATTTGTATTCAGCCCCCCCTGAGCCAATATTTTGTAGAACCAACTTACGCTGCAATTACAGCTGCAAGTCTTTTTGGGTATGTCTCTACCAGTTTTGCACATCTGGAGAGTGACATTTTTGCCCATTCTTTGAAAAATAGCTCAAGCTCTGTCAGATTGGATGGAGAGCGTATGTGAACAGAAATTTTCAACTCTTGCCACAGATTCTCAATTGGAGTTAGGTCCGGACTTTGACTGGGCCATTCTAACACATGAATGTGCTTTGGTCTAAACCATTCCATTGTAGCTCTGGCTGTATGTTTAGTGTCGTTGTCCTGCTGGAAGGTGAACCTCCGCCCCTCTTTTGCAGATTCTAATTCCGTGTACACACGACCAGACTTTTCGTAAGACTGAACTCCGAAGGACTTTTAGACGGAGTTCCGATGAAGTTCCAACGAAACGGACTTGCCTACACACGATCACACCAAAGTCCGATCGTTTCGAAAATGATGACGTACGACCGGACTAGAAGGAAGTTCATAGCTAGTAGCCAATATCTGCCCTTCCATCATTTTTTGTCCATTGGACTAGCATACAGACGAACGGATTTTTCGATCAGACTCAAGTCTGTTGGAAAGATTTGAAACATGTTCTATTTCTAAAGTCCGACAGATTTTTCGACAGAAAAGGTCAGATGCAGCCCACACATGATCAAATTGTCTGATGGATTCTTGCCTGCTTCTCTGATTAATGCTCTCCTTGCCCGGTCTGTCATTTTAGGTGGATGGCCATGTCTTGGTAGGTTTGCAGTTGTGCCATACTCTTTCCATTTTTGGATGATGGATTGAAGAGTGCTCCGTGAGATGTTCAAAGCTTGGGATATTTTTTTATAACCTAACCCTGTCTTAAATGTCTCCACAACTTTATCCCTGACCTGTCTGGTGTGTTCCTTGGCCTTCATGGCCTCATGATGTTTGTTCACTAAGGTTCTCTAACAAACCTCTGAGGGCTTCACAGAGCAGCTATATTTATACTGAGATTAAATTACACACAGGTGGACTCTTTAATAATTAGGTGACTTCTAAAGGCAATTGGTTCCACTAGATTTTAGTTGGGAGGTATCAGAGTAAAGGGGGCTGAATACAAATGCGCGCCACACTTTTCAGATTTTTTTTGTAAAAGATTTTGAAAACCATTTATCATTTTCCTTCCACTTCACAATTATGTGCCACTTTGTGTTGGTCTATAACATAAAATCCCAATAAAATACATTTACGTTTTTGGTTGTAACATGACGGATTGGGTTCTGATAATGCAATTTATATTTTCTAATATCTGAATGATGTGCCGTCTATGAATTTCCAGTCAATGTATCAGCATCCTATTTATGTACTCACTACTTCATTTAGTGTGTCACCTTGCATGTTTTTAGCACATATTCTCCAGCAGCACAACTCTGCATGCTCCCACCTGGTAAAATTACCACTTTAGCGACCTTTGCTGTGCAGCCCTGTCCAGCACTGCATACCCTTTACAAAAGCTAATTACAGGCTGGGTCCACTTTCTGCATACACCTGTCATGCTACCAATCATTACCAGGGCTTTTTATCAGCGGGAACGCAGGGGAACACAGTTCCGGCACCTCCAGCACTGAATGTTTGTAATGGCAAGAGGTACTTGGATGTGCTGGAGGGTTGATGCTGGCTGCTGGGGGGTCTAATGTTGCTGGGGGGATCTACTGTTTAGGAAAACAAGGTGGTGGGATCAATTGTTGCTGGGAAGAATTAAATGTTGAGAGAAGGGTCTATTGTTGCTAGTTGCTAGAGGGTCTATTAATGCTGGCTGTGGGGATCTATTGTTGCTGGATGATCTTACATTGCTAGGGGGGTCAATAGTTTCTAGGAGGAATCTACTGTTGAGGGAGGGTTCTATTGTTGCTGGCTGCTGGGAGATTTATTGTTGATGGTAAGGGGCTATTATTTCTGGGGTAGATCTGTTGTTGCTTTGCGGGTTCTTTTTTTGCAGGGGTTATTTTGTTGCTGGGGTATTTGTTGTTGCTGGGGGGGTATATTGTTGCTCAGAGGGCTATTGTTGCTGTCTGCAGGGGATCTATTTTACTGCTTTTCTTGTTATCATTAACAAATTTCAATACAAATTGGGGGGTTGAACAAAGGGACTGTGCTTGGAGGCAAGGGGTGACTTGAAAGAGGGGAGTACCTGCACCTATTTTATGAGAAAAAAAGCCCTGATCATTACTATGAATAAACGTTACTTATGGTGGTGACCATACATCATGGAAGAACGACTCATTCACAGGTATGATTTGGGAATGCAGCACATATGCACTGAAAAGGTACTGTCCATAACATTTTGCATGCAAAGGCTGTGTAGCACCGCTGCAAGCTGAACAGTAAAGCTTGCTGGAGTGGGGAAAAAAGTAAGTATTTTACCAGGAGGGCTGCACTTTTGGAGGGGGGAGCTGTGGTGTGGGATGGTGTAAAAAATAACACATTTACAAAAGGTACAGTCGTAGACTTCAATGGAGCCGCAGCAGAAAAGCAAGTCTTGCATTTTTAATGCGTTTTACTCTTTTCACTTTAATACACTGTGTATAGGTGGTTGCTAAGGAGCGAGCCCGGAAGCCGGCCGCCGTGTCCTTAACAATCCAATGAGTCATCAGCTGAATGTGAAAAAAAGCATTGCCGGCAAAATATACGTGGGTTCGCCCCCCCCCCAAATCCATAACCTTATGCGATCATTCAGCCCGGCAGATCAGGAAAGAGAGGAGACAAGCGAGTGCCCTTACTGCCTCCTGAACCATAACAGTCTACATGCCCTCAGCCAGGGTTGTGGGGAAGAGACCCTTGACCCCATCAACATGCCCCCCTGCCCCAAAGCACCCCCCCATATTGAGGGCATATAGCCTGGTATGGTTCAGGAGGGGGGGCACTCACTCGTCCCCTCCCTTTCCTGACCTGCTGGGCTGCATGCTGGATTCTTTAGATTTTAACATGGGGTTCTCCTTAAAATCCATACCATTCAGGTCTGGTATGGATTGGGGGGGACCCCATGCCGTTTTTTCCCAATTTTTTTATTGCCGGCAATTTTTTTGTTTACATTCAGCTGTCAGTGGAAAACTTCGCTGACAGCTGATGACTCATCGGTTGTTAAGGATGCGGTGGCTAGCTTCCAGGCCCACTCCTTAACAACCAGCTATACACAGTTTGTTATGCAGAAAAAAAACGCAAAATGCACATAAAAATGCAACAAAAACACAACAGTTGCATTTTTGGAGTGGGTCCATTGGAGTCTGTTACACACAAAAACAATCTGCTGCAGGGAAAAAAGTCCCTTTCCAAAAATGCACCAGCTGAAAGACTGTGTTTGAATGTGTACCATTGGAATCCATGTTAAACTGCAAAACTCACAAAAAAACGCATAGGTGTGAACCTAGGGTAAGTGTTCTACACTTTGAGAGACTCGTAGTGGCCCCAATATTCATAGTGTTCCCATAGCTGGATCCCCTTGTTTCTAGTATCTTTTTGCAAGCACCACTGGAGTGCATTCCAATGTGATCTCTGTACCCCCAGTGTTTACAATTCTGTCCCCAGTGACTCTCATGCCGCGTACACACGATCGGACTTTACGGCATACTTGGTCCGGCGATCTTTTTGACGGACTTTGTACGCTAGGTGCGCCGGACTTAAAAACGGACGGACTTGGACACACACGATCACTCCAAAAGTCTGATGGTTTTGGACGCGGTGACGTATAGCACGTACGACGGGACTAGAAAAAGGAAGTTCAAGCCCCACTACGCCACCCTTTGGTGACGTATAGCACGTACGACGGGACTAGAAAAAGGAAGTTCAAGCCCCACTACGCCACCCTTTGGGCTCCTTCTGCTAATCTCGTGTTTATCTTGTGTTAGTAGAAGTTTGGTTGGAGACGATTTGCTCTTTTCACACTTCAGCCTATTTCGATCGCTTTCTGCGGTTCAGTTTGTGCTTGTGAGGTTTGTATCTGCTTTTCAGTGCGTGTTGGTCAGTTCGTAACCTGCCTAGCAGGCTGTTCTGGTCCGCTCGTTCCTGATTTTCAGGTTGCTCTTCATAGGCCTTGCTGTTCTTCAGTGCGTTTGTTCTAAGTTTGTTTAACCAGCCGACCGTTTTGAAGCCATGTTGCGTGGATGTACTCGTTCTCGAGTTTGTGCTGCGTGGGGACTTGGTGTTGGGGTTAATACTTTGACCAGAGTCCAGTCCATGAACAAGGCGAGGAGGAGTTCATGGATGAAGAATTGGTTGCGCCAGCGTGACCAATTCTCGCACATGCCTTTGCTCCGTGAGATCCGTGAGAATAATCCTGAGGATTTCAGGAATTTTCTCAGGATGACGGACCCCGTTTTTGAATGTCTGCTGGCTATGCTGACCCCTTATATCAGCAGGCAGGAT
The DNA here is from genome assembly GCA_037952835.1 of Lithobates septentrionalis. NCBI lineage: Eukaryota > Metazoa > Chordata > Amphibia > Anura > Ranidae > Lithobates > Lithobates septentrionalis. Next base: position 113,691 of record JBBDGP010001174.1, on the reverse strand, counting down.
ACCTGCATGAGGCAAGCCATCACTGCAGAGCAGAGGCTAGTTGCCACTTTACATTACTTGGCGACTGGGAGAAGTCTTCAGGACTTGAAGTTCTCGACAGGCATCTCCCCCCAGGCTCTGGGGATCATAATTCCAGAGACCTGTTCTGCTATTATTCAGGTCCTGCAGAAGGACTATATGAAGGTAAGTTTTTTCCTTTAACATTACATGATATGTATTTAATGTTTGCTAATGTATTGTCTAAATGTCCTTGTTACCTAATTACCATGCTTTGAATATGCTGGGAATGTCCCCTTTATCTTCATGCATGCCTGTTTTTTTACCTTAATCATTTTTTGGCCTACATGCATATTTCCCTTCAATAACCTCCCCACCATGCAATCCTGGGTCTATTTATACCTCTAGCCTATAGTCCTTTGAACAATGTATATTGTCAGCTCCATTGTACTGTTTTACCCTCCCCCATCCCCTCAAATATTTGCAACTGTCAGGTGTGTTCTTGGCCCCAATTAGTACCCCTCCCCACCCCCTCAAATGTTTGCATCTGTCAGGTGTGTTCTTGGCCCCAATCAGTACCCCTCCCCCCACATACAAATTGATCAATGGTCCATCAGAGGGGGTGAGTAATCTTATAAGTGGGCCTTATTATTTTTTTTTCTAAAAATAACACATATTAATAATGTTCAACTGCTGTTGTTCAAGAATGTTTTTGTGTAATCTGATATCCAAGTTATGTTTAAAAGTACTTATATTTTTTTTCTTGTTTGACTCCACAGTTTCCTTCGAACACACAGGAATGGCAGATTGTGGCTTCCCAGTTCGCTGACCGTTGGGGCTTTCCCAACTGTGTCGGGGCGTCGATGGGAAGCATGTCCGCATTGTGCCACCACCCCATTCGGGGTCTTATTTCTACAACTATAAGGGGTTCCATAGTGTAGTTTTGATGGCGGTGGTCTCGGCACAATTGGAATTTATGTTCGTGGACGTGGGGAAGAACGGCCGGATGTCTGACGGAGGAGTCTTTGCACAGACTGAGCTGTGCCAGCGTCTCTAGACTGGTGGCCTGGGATTGCCACCTGATGACCAGAATGTGGATGGACTCCCCTTAGTTTTCATCGCTGATTAAGCGTTTGCTCTCGGCGAGCACTTGATGAGGCCGTTCCCCCAAAGGACACTCACCCCTGAGAGGAGAGTATTTAATTACCAGCTGGCCAGAGCAAGAAGAGTTGTGGAGAATGCCTTTGGGATTCTGGCCAGCCGGTTCCGTTTGTTCCTCTCCGCAATAAATCTAGCAGAATACAAACTCAATTATGTGATCTTTGCTTGCTGCATTCTGCATAATTTCATGAGACGTCATTCTTTGACATATCTATCTTCTGTTGGGCCTGAGGCCGGACTTGGTGTTGATGAACCACTCACAGGCCTGGAAAGTGGCTTGGCCCCCCAAACCGCCCGTGAAGTGCGTGACAGATATGTAAATTATTTTAATGCTTGGGGGGCCATTGCAATGCAACAAGATCTTTAAGATTTTTTGAAAAAAAAATTAAAATTTTTTGGCAACAATCTCTTGTTTTGATTCTTGTTTGCATTTAGTTTTGTCTGTCTCCTAGTGCACTTGTAGTGGCAAGTGCATTTCCCTTTAGTTAATAAGGCCCTTTGTCACTGTAACCACACAAAAAAATAACAAACTGTTGGTGATAAATAATAAGCCATACACATTGTAGTAGTAAAAACATTTTAGTGTGTGCACTTTGAAAGGTGCATTTTGTTTGAACGTGTTTTTTTTTTTTTTTTATTTTTTTTGGTAACAATATTTTTTTGAATTTTTTTTAGTTTAGGCATATTTGTAGAAAATATACATTGTTTACAAAATTTTGGCTTCACAACAGGGTTTTAAAAACCATAAGAACAAAAAATAACAGGAACTTACAAAGTTCAACATGTTAATAACGGTGCTGGTGATGTCACCCATGTAAAATAAAAAAATTGCAGATGCTCACAATTTCTGGTGAAAAAAGGTTCAAGTCAACATGTGCTATCTCCCATCATGGGGGAGCAATGGACATGTTTTGTGTGTGCAATCCCTTTGTTCCTCTCACAAACTAACATTATTCTGATGAAGGGGTTGCAAACACAAAACAAGTACATTGATATCCCCTGATGGAAAATAGCACATGATGACACACCGTGTGCATCTGCAAAATTTTTACATTAGTATTTAGCAAGTTAAAACATTATCGAAAAATAAAACTTGACAATGAAATGAAGAACATGATTGATGTTTTTAGGCAAAAAGTTATTAGATTCTGCCCAAAACATCAATCATGTTCTTCATTTCCTGTTGCATGCTGTCCAGCCGATTTCTCATGCTGTCAATTTGGTCACGCATTCTATCAATTTGGCCATTCGACACCAATGGCCAATGAGTCTTTGTGCACTGTCTGTGCTAAATGGCTCCGCTGCTTGGCCTTCCACAACCAGAACATCACCTAAAAATTGTGGATAAAAAATGATTGTAAAATATGCACGCCTAAATAGATGAACTTAAGCTGGGGTGTCAGTCACTCACTTGGTGGGGTGGAAATATCGCACACTTCCTCCACCTCTCCTTCCTCCAGCTCGTCGGGTGGGCGTGGTCTTGGGCTGGAGCCTGGGGTAATTTCAGCTTCAGGCTGGTGACTTGGGGGGGTCCTGGGATCCTTGGACTGTTGTCTGAGTCTTTTCTACCCTATGATAATTAAACAAAAGGTATAGTTAAAACACAGTGATATTTCAGTCTTGAAAAAGGAATATGAAACGTTCATTAGAAGTTGTGGACAATTGTCATTTTTTGGCATCAAAAATTTTGAAGACAGGATTAAAATTCACTCTGCCCAAAAATGCCAAACAATACACATTTTCATGCAAGTTTCACAGATGCAGAGACCTCAAGTATCCCCTGGAGCCCCTATGTGTATTACCCCCTATTTTCTCTGGTGTCTCATAGTACACTAGTGCTCGTGAGTCCAGATGTGGAAACAGCTGCTGTGTCCTGTCCTTACATTACACTGAATCATTTTTGAAGAAGCATTATATTTTCAAACACATCTACACAACATCACCACATTTTTGGAATACGACAAATTATCAAGACCTAAATGTATGTCCAAACCCTGTACCATCGTATTTGGTGAAAAAAACCCGTCATTTTCTTAGTATCATATGTTTTTACAAAAGAACGGTCTTTACGAACGATGCTGTATAAACGAAAAGTATATGGATCAGCATGCAAGTTAAGTATGTCATTCGGAACACACAACAAGTACTTACTTTTTTTAAGCAGATTCTTTATTCGCCAATATTGTTCAGGCTCCCTACTTTTGAGGTCAGACCACCGCTTCCTCAATTGTTCTTTAGCCCGTTTAGTGCCAAATTTTTGTTCAAGAGCGGTGACAACTGAGGACATTATTTTGTCCTTCCGCATATTGGGTCGGGTATACGGTCCTTTTTTGCCATCGTAGTCCTCCCTTCCCAATGTGGACACTAGGGATGAGCTTCGTGTTCGAGTCGAACCCATGTTCGACTCGAACATCGGCTGTTCGCCCGTTCGCCGAATTGCAAACGATATGGGCTGTTCGCGCCAAATTCGTGTGGCGCGTCACGGCCCATAATTCACTGCGGCATTGCAGTGCATTGCTGGCTGATGATTGGCCAAGCATGCACTATGACCCGCATGCTTGGCCAATCACAGTGCCGCCTGAACAGAGAGCCGTAATTGGCCAAAGCCAAGGAGGCTTTGGCCAATTATGGCTCAGGGGATTTAGTACACGCCCCACACTATATAAGGCCGCCTGCACGGCGGCCCTGTGTAGTGTGTGTTCCGGCGTTCATTGAGAGAGAGAGAGAGAGAGAGAGACAGACAGTGACATTTGATTTGAGTTAGATAGATTAGGCAGAACAGTCAGTCAGTTAGCTGCACTTACAGTGTATTGTGTATATATATATGCATCCCAGGTGTTGCATATATATATATATATACACTACCGTTCAAAAGTTTGGGGTCACCCAAACAATTTTGTGTTTTCCATGAAAAGTCACACTTATTCACCACCATACGTTGTGAAATGAATAGAAAATAGAGTCAAGACATTGACAAGGTTAGAAATAATGATTTGTATTTGAAATAACATTGTTTTTACATCAAACTTTGCTTTCATCAAAGAATCCTCCTTTTGCAGCAATTACAGCATTGCACACCTTTGGCATTCTAGCTGTTAATTTATTGAGGTAAGCTGGAGAAATTGCACCCCACGCTTCTAGAAGCAGCTCCCACAAGTTGGATTGGTTGGATGGGCACTTCTGGCGTACCATACGGTCAAGCTGCTCCCACAACAGCTCAATGGGGTTCAGATCTGGTGACTGTGCTGGCCACTCCATTACCGATAGAATACCAGCTGCCTGCTTCTGCTGTAAATAGTTCTTGCACAATTTGGAGGTGTGTTTAGGGTCATTGTCCTGTTGTAGGATGAAATTGGCTCCAATCAAGCGCTGTCCACTGGGTATGGCATGGCGTTGCAAAATGGAGTGATAGCCTTCCTTATTCAGAATCCCTTTTACCCTGTACAAAGCTCCCACCTTACCAGCACCAAAGCAACCCCAGACCATCACATTACCTCCACCATGCTTAACAGATGGCGTCAGGCATTCTTCCAGCATCTTTTCATTTGTTCTGCGTCTCACAAACTTACTTCTTTGTGATCCAAACACCTCAAACTTGGATTCATCCGTCCACAACACTTTTTTCCAGTCTTCCTCTGTCCAATGTCTGTGTTCTTTTGCCCATCTTAATCTTTTTCTTTTATTGGCCAGTCTCAGATATGGCTTTTTCTTTGCCACTCTGCCCTGAAGCCCAAAATCCCGCAGCCGCCTCTTCACTGTAGATGTTGACACTGGTGTTTTGCGGGTACTATTTAATGAAGATGCCAGTTGGGGTCCTGTGAGGCGTCTGTTTCTCAAACTAGAGACTCTAATGTGCTTATCTTCTTGCTTAGTTGTGCAACGCGGCCTCCCACTTCTTTTTCTACTCTGGTTAGAGCCTGTTTGTGCTGTCCTCTGAAGGGAGTAGTACACACCGTTGTAGGAAATCTTCAATTTCTTTGCAATTTCTCGCATGGAATAGCCTTCATTTCTAAGAACAAGAATAGACTGTCGAGTTTCAGATGAAAGTTCTCTTTTTCTGGCCATTTTGAGCGTTTAATTGACCCCACAAATGTGATGCTCCAGAAACTCAATCTGCTCACAGGAAGGTCAGTTTTGTAGCTTCTGGAAGGAGCTAGACTGTTTTTAGATGTGTGAACATGATTGCACAAGGGTTTGCTAATCATCAATTAGCCTTCTGAGCCAATGAGCAAACACATTGTACCATTAGAACACTGGAGTGATAGTTGCTGGAAATGGGCCTCTATACACCTATGTAGATATTGCACCAAAAACTAGACATTTGCAGTTAGAATAGTCATTTACCACATTAGCAATGTATAGAGTATATTTGTTTAAAGTTAGGACTAGTTTAAAGTTAGCTTCATTTAAAAGTACAGTGCTTTTCCTTCAAAAATAAGGACATTTCAATGTGACCCCAAACTTTTGAACGGTAGTGTATATATATATATATACTGTATTCAGTTTAGCTAGATCCGTTCCTGTTATCTTCCTACTGACAGGCAGGCTTGTCTTGTTACAGTATTTACAGCTACCTGAAGAAAATTACTGGTGTTCTTTTGATCCTATTAGTACCACAGTCAGGCAGATAGACTATTTACAGTTAGTGCAGTGCGTCCTGCTCACAGTGTTAAGCTAGATCCGTTCCTGTTATCTTCTTACTGACAGGCAGGCTTGTCTTGTTACAGTATATAAAGCTACCTGAAGAAAATTGCTGGTGTTCTTTTGATCCTATTAGTACCACAGCCAGGCAGCTAGACTATTTACAGTTAGTGCAGTGCGTCCTGCTCACAGTGTTTAGCTAGATCCGTTCCTGTTATCTTCTTACTGACAGGCAGACTTGTCTTGTTACAGTATATAAAGCTACCTGAAGAAAATTGCTGGTGTTCTTTTGATCCTATTAGTACCACACTCAGGCAGCTAGACTATTTACAGTTAGTGCAGTGCGTCCTGCTCACAGTGTTCAGCTAAAACTACAAGTTAGTGGGGTGCGTCCTGCTCACAGTGTTCAGCTAAACCTACAAGCTAGTGGGGTGCGTCCTGCTCACAGTGTTCAGCTAGATCCGTTCCTGTTATCTTCTTACTGACAGGCAGGCTTGTCTTGTTACAGTATATACAGCTACCTGAAGAAAATTACTGGTGTTCTTTTGATCCTATTAGTACCACAGTCAGGCAGCTAGACAATTTACAGTTAGTGCAGTGCGTCCTGCTCACAGTGTTCTGCTAAACCTACAAGTTAGTGGGGTGCGTCCTGCTCAGTGTTCAGCTAAACCTACAAGTTAGTGGGGTGCGTCCACCTCACAGTGTTCAGCTAAACCTACAAGCTAGTGGGGTGCGTCCTGCTCACAGTGTTCAGCTATGTCCGTTCCTGTTATCTTCTTACTGACAGGCAGGCTTGTCTTGTTACAGTATATAAAGCTACCTGAAGAAAATTGCTGGTGTTCTTTTGATCCTATTAGTACCACAGTCAGGCAGCTAGACTATTTACAGTTAGTGCAGTGCGTCCTGCTCACAGTGTTCAGCTAAACCTACAAGTTAGTGGGGTGGGTCCACCTCACAGTGTTCAGCTAAAGCTACCTGTAGAAGGTTGGTGGTGTTCTCATACTACAGGCAGGCAGTTGATTTTGCTAGCTGCAGTATCAGTACATATATATATATATATATCCCAGCTTAGTGCAGCTACAGGCCATTAGTATGTCTGGAAGGCCAAGAAGGAGAGGCAGACAGTCACAAGCCAATAAGAGAGGGCAAGCAGGCTCTGTGTCTAGTGCTGGTCCTGGAGACGGTGCATCCTCATCAGCACGTGGCCGTGGGACACGCTTGACCTTTTTTTCGGCAGCTGGCCGTGTTGAGCCGCAACATGCGGAAGACTTGGTCGAGTGGATGACCAAGCCGTCCTCATGCTCCTCATCCTCTCTCACCCATGCCCAGGGTACTTTGTCTGGCAAAGCAGCGGCCTCTTCCCTCGGCTCAATGTCATCAGTGACTCCTTCCCTAGCCCCATCATGTCCTCCTGAGGAGTCCCTCGAACTGTTTGACCACAGGGTTGGGTACATGCTCCAGGAGGATGCCCAGCGTTTGGAAGGCTCTGATGATGATACTGAGCTCGATGAAGGCAGTAACATGAGCGCGGACAGAGGGGGTGCCCAAGAAGGACAGCAATCTGGCAGTCATGCTCCCCCTGCTGCAGCATACTGCCAGGTTTGCTCCAGTGATGAGGAAGGAGGGGATGATGAGGTCACTGACTCAACGTGGGTGCCTGATAGGAGAGAGGAGGAGGCGGCACATCACCAATGAGGCAGGATGCCCTCCAGGGGCCAGTCTAAGGGCAGCACATTGATTGCATCACACCCCAAAGCTCAGCATGTGCAGGGCGCTGCAGTCTCTGCGTGTTATTCAAAAAGTTCTTTGGTGTGGGCCTTTTTTGAGACGAGTGCATCAGATCGCACCGCTGCTATTTGCAACATATGTCTCAAGCGTATCTCACGTGGCCAAAACATCTTGGGTACCACATGCTTGACCAGACATATGTTGACCTGCCATGCAGTTCGTTGGCAAGCGTATCTAAAAGACCCACACCAAAGAACAAAGAGGACCTCTCCTTGCTCCTCATCAGCTGAGATTTCCAACCCCACTATACCTTCAGTCCTCTCTGAGACCTGCACTGAGAGGAATGAAGGTGTAGAATTAGGTGTGTCACAGCCAAGTACTTGGGGGCAATCTGCTTTTGGTACACCGACGTCAGATTGTACCAGGCAAATTTCCCTGCCCCAGCTGCTGCACCGCCAAAAGAAGTTTGCTCCCAGCCATCCACATGCCCAGCGGTTGAATGCTAGCTTGGCAAAATTGCTAGCACTTCAACTGCTGCCTTTTCAGTTGATAGACTCTGCCCCCTTCCGTGAGTTTGTGGAATGTGCGGTTCCTCAGTGGTAGGTACCCAAACGCCACTTTTTCTCACGGAAGGCGATTCCGGCTCTCTACCGGCATGTGGAAGGCAATGTCCATGCCTCGCTGGACAGGGCGGTCAGCGGTAAGGTGCATATTACCGCTGACTCATGGTCCAGCAGGCATGGACAGGGACATTACCTAAGTTTCACGGCGCATTGGGTGACTCTGCTGGCAGCTGGGAAGGATGCAGGGCAAGGTGCAGTAGTGTTGGAGGTTGTTCCGCCACCAGGCCTCCAAAATGCTAATGATTGTGACACACCTCTCTCCTCCACCCCCTCCTCTTCTTCTTCCTCCATGGCCTCTTCCTGTGCTTTGTCCTCGGAACCAGCGGTGCTCCGTAGCCGTTCAAGGGGCTACGCAAGTACGCAGGCCAAAAGATGCCATGCGGTGCTTGAGCTGGTGTGCTTGGGGGACAGGAGCCACACTGGGGCAGAGGTTCTGTCAGCTCTGCAGGGGCAGGTTCAGAGGTGGTTGACGCCACGCCAACTTAAGGCAGGAATGGTGGTTTGCGACAATGGCACCAACCTCCTCTCTGCCCTCCGACAGGGACAAATGACCCATGTGCCCTGTTTGGCTCACGTCCTTAACTTGGTGGTGCAGCGGTTCTTGGGCTTACAGGATGTCCTGAGGCAGGCCAGGAAAGTCTGTGTGCATTTCCGCCGGTCATATAATGCCAGTGCTTGGCTGACGGACCTCCAAAAGGAGTTTAACCTGCCCAAGAACCGCCTAATCTGTGACATGCCCACCAGGTGGAACTCAACGTTGGCCATGCTGCAGCGGCTGCACACGCAGCAGAGGGCCATCAATGAGTACCTGTGCGACTATGGCACCAGGACAGGGTCAGGGGAGCTTGGTTTTTTTTCCCCACGCCAGTGGGCCATGATCAGGGATGCATGCACTGTCCTGTCACCATTTGAGGAGGCCACGAGGATGGTGAGCAGTGACAGTGCATGCATCAGTGACACTGTCCCCCTTGTCCACCTGTTGGAGCACACGCTGCATGGAATAATGGACAGGGCACTTGAGGCAGAACAAAGGCAGGAAGAGGAGGACTTCCTTAGCTCTCAAGGCCCCCTTTATCCAGACAGTGTTCCTGCGTGCCCGCCGATCACACAGGAAGAGGACGAGGAGGAGGAGGAGGAGGAGGAAGATTGTGTCAGTATGGAGGTGGAGCCTGGCACTCAGCATCAGCAGCAGTCTTTAAGGGATCAGTCCCAAGAAACACATGGACTTGTACGTGGCTGGGAGGAGGTGGCTGCGGACCATGTCGTCCTTAGTGACCCAGAGCACTCCGGACCGAATGCCTCAGCAAACCTTCGCTGCATGGCCTCCCTGATCCTGCAAAGCCTGCGTAAGGATCCTCGTATTCGTGGTATCAAGGAGAAGGACCAATACTGGCTGGCAACCCTCCTTGATCCACGTTACAAGGGTAAGGTTGCGGACCTTATCTTGCCATCGCAGAGGGAGCAGAGGATGAAACATCTTCGGGAGGCCTTGCAGAAAGGTCTGTGCAACGCGTTCCTAGAGACTGGGAGGTTACAAACTCCTGTTTCTGGACAACGTGTTGCTGAGGCTTCGGTCAGTCAAAGAAGGATCGGTGGAGAAGGTGGCCGTCTGACCGATGCGTTCAGACAATTTTTTGGTCCGCAGCCCCAAGGTATGATTGGTTCCAGCAACCATCGCCAGCATCTGTTTTACATGGTGCAGGAATACCTAGGGGCAAGATCACCTTTTCCACCGAAAATCCTCTGGGTTACTGGGTCTTGAGGATGGATCACTGGCCAGAGCTTGCACATTATGCGATTGAGCTACTGGCCTGTCCTGCATCCAGCGTTCTTTCGGAACGCACATTCAGTGCTGCTGGAGGCGTGGTAACCGATCACAGGGTGGTTCTGTCCACCGACTCGGTCGATCGACTGACCTTCATAAAAATGAATCAGTCTTGGATCACCACCAGCTACCAAGCACCTGATGCTGATGTAACCGAATAATTTTTTTTGAAATCTCAGATCCCTTCAAAGACTGCCTATGCTGATGCTGAGTGACTATCCCTGAGTAATTATCCTCTTCCTCCTCAATGATCACGCTGATAGCTTGTAAGAACATTTTTGGTTCTGGGCGCCACCACCAGTGCCTAAGGCCCAACTTTTCAGCCCCTGTTTAACAGGGGCGTGTATTTACAATTTTTGATGCAATACTTTGCAGCATGGCTCGTTCCTGCGTTCCAACTAGAGTGTCTGTGGGTAAATATGACCTTGGTGGTGTGGATGTGTCATTGCCATCATCCCATGTAAATCTATGGAAAAATGTATAATACCTCTAAGGGGATTTTTAAGGCAATGAATTCAAAAAATATTTAAAATAAAATCAGTTTTATTTAATATTATTCAGCGTTAAAAAGTGTATAGATTTTTTTTTTTAATTTTTCACAGATAATCATGTAGGTCAGTAGACATAGAACAAAAAATAAAATAAATTCCAAAGCATGTAGTAATTCTACAAATACATCCAATACAAAATGAATATAGAGAATTGCATGTAGAAAATGACTTGAGGAAGAATGTGATGTATCACACTACCCAGTGCGGTCACCCTAGATGGCCACCCTGGTGTGAGGTAGTGGAATTCCAACGCGTTTCAACGTTTAAATCTTAACAGATACAAGTCTTCTTCAGGGAAAGTACATCACAGTCTAAAAAATCAGAAAACAATGCTATTATGAACTGTACACATATATACCATACATATCCCCTGCAATGGTTATATTCTCATGTGACTTACGCTCTCCCAAGACAGCCCGGTTAGGGGGCATTACATGCCAGAGGTCAGAAACATCCCACATCAGAAAAGCCTGGACTGTCCTAATACTCTACAAGGCGGCTGGATATAATAGATGATCCAAACGTTCGGCGTCCTTAGCCTCAAAGAAAAATTGATGGCTATCTGTGATGGGGCAAATAGTAAGAATGAGTGGTATATTGGAGACAGCTGTGGGCTGACCCCACAGCAAGTCCCATATGCAAAGAAATACCCCCTTAGTCACATGTGTGGGACAAACATACACCTCCCATAGGGTGGGAAGTCCCAAATATAAAGAGTGGAACACACTTACTTTTAGATAAATAGCTGGTCGCTAGGTAAAGAGCCGGGGGGAGTTTCCGTGATGCCAGAAGTTTAAGCCTGCCCCATGTGCATGGATGAATGTCCAGGGAAGAATGGCGCCATTTGCCGTCTTTGGCGTCCTATTTGTGGTGTGGGCCGGTTAGTGGGCGGAGACCAGGCGCCGCGCTGGCCAATAGCGCGGCTTGTGGAGGTCGCTGCTGTCAGGAGCATTTTGCGAATGCTACCTAGGCAACCGACTCCGCTAAAGGGCCTGCGCATGCGCGACGTAACAGCGCACATTGGATTGCGTGCCTCAGCTACGCAAGGCTGAGAAGGTCAAGAATGATGCTGTGAGCGCCAGCAGCCATCTTGAAGAAGGGCTGTGCCCACACTGGGACAAAGTGTCACCGCAGCTGAACGCCCGGATATAGAGCTGCATCGAAAGTGGATGCAGCCAATCCAGTTGGATCCCCTAATGATTTCCCCAGAAGCATGTCCCCCCCACGGTCTGAAGGACCGAGGGGGAGAGAGCCGGTGGGGGGGGGGTTTCAGAACCTGGATTGAATAATAATAATAAGAATATTAAAAATAATAATAAAAGTGAATAATAATAATGAAAATGAGTGACTCAGAGCCTTTAGGATAAAATACCACAAAAGTTCCCCCCCCAACGATTAGACCAAGATGGGGAGGGAAGGGAGGACTGATAACCACCGACACAGAGATTCCCGCCTGGCAAATGTGCAAGGCAGGGCAAAGAGGCCCCATAGCTAACTAGAGCAGTGGGGCCCCCCTGTGTCGGGTAGGTATAGGACTAACCCAGGCGTATCTAGGAGGTTAGTGGTGAGCCCTAGGCCTCCGCATAACTAGCTCCCCCGGGGTGACGTCTATGGGAGCAACCCATCACAGGAGATAAACCAAAAATTACAGTGATATTAAACGGGAATCATGGTAGAACAGTAAAGTCAAATATTAGAACATAATGGAAATTATATAAACAATACATTAGTAAAATAATTCCACTGGGTGGGGGTTGTAATGTATACAGGCCCCAACCCAGCTGTAGTATAGTAGTCAACTTAGTGAGCTACAAGAAGTTGACATTATGTAGAAAATTAGAAACCCCCCAAAAGGCTAAACAATCTTCAGATAGTGTCCAAACAGTATCTCGGGGGCCAAAGATGTAATGAAAAGGGAGAGGGGGGGGGGGAAAGAGGAAGGTGTTTAGGGTCCAAGGGAGAGAGGAAACGAAGGTAAGGAGGTGAATGATTTGAATTCAATGTATACAGCGTGGAATAGAGGGCATGCCCCTAGTCGGTTTTACCTGATCTAAAGCCCTCTAGGAAGGGCCTAAAGCTCTCTGTCTCATTGAGCCCTGGGGGAGTGGTGGCCCTAAGGCGCCTGATCCAGCGCATCTCGCGCTGGAGCAGGGCCTTGTTCCAGTCACCCCCCCTGGTGGGTATGTGTAATCTATCCACCACAGTGAAGTTTACCTTAGGCATCCTGTACCCATGCTGTTTTGCTACATGCCTGCCCAGTGGCAGATATAGGTTGCCAATACTCATACTGTGGATATGCTTCTCAACCCTCTTGGTGAGTTCCTGTCGGGTTTTCCCCACGTAGAAGGCCCCGCACTGACATTGCATCAGATAAACGACTCCCCGCGTTCTACAGTTCGCGAAGTGTCGTAATTGAAAATTCTCCCCATTTGGTAATGTAATCATGGTTCTCCTACCTATAACTCCACACTGAGCACATGCTCCACAGGGATAAGTGCCCCAGGTTTTGCAGGGGTCCGTTCTTGCACTTCCTTTGTACTCACTCTGTGTGAGCATATTTCCTATAGAACCTGATTTTTTATAAGTAATTTGAGGTCTAGGGGTGACCAGACCGCCTAAGATGGGATCTTCTGTAAGAATGGACCAGTGTTTGGAGATAATTTTTCTTATTTGTTGATGTTCGTTGGAAAATTTCATAATAATTCTAGTTGGATTATCTTCCTTCATCAGGTTTTTCTTTTTAAAGATCAGGTTTAAATATTCTTAACACGGTTAAACGCTTTTTTGAGAGCTGTTTTGGTGTATCCTCTCTCTCTTAGTCTGGCAGTCAGTTTGTTGGATTCCTGCTGGAAGTTTTCGTGTGTACTACAATTCCTCTTGAGTCTTAGAAATTGGCTAAACGGAATGGATCTCTTCAATGGCTCAGGGTGGAAACTATCCGCATGTAGCAGAGTGTTCCCCGCTGTCTCTTTTCTATAAAGATTGCTCAGGAGTACTCCTGTTCGATCTTTGGAGATAGTGATATCCAGGAAGTTGACCTCCCTGGAATCATAAATCATAGTAAAGAAAAGATTAAAACTATTTACGTTCATAGAACTCAGGCATTCCCTGAGTCTGTCTTCTGAGCCATCCCAAATGATGAAGATATCGTCTATGTACCTCTGCCACATAAGTATGTGGTCAGAGTACACAGACGATCCCTCTCCCAGCAAGAAGGTCTTCTCCCACTCCCCCAGGTACAGGTTAGCATATGAGGGAGCACAGCATGTCCCCATAGCCACTCCCTGTACCTGGAGGTAGTGGGAGCCCTCAAATAGAAACACATTGTGTTTCAAAATAAATTCCAGCATTGTGAGTATGAAGGCATTGAACTTCCAGTCAGTGGTTGCTCTTTGCCTCAACACTCGTTCAACAGCTGCTACTCCTGCATCATGTGGAATGCTGTTATATAGACACTCCACATCGATAGTGACTAGGAGAGCAGAGTCGGGGATAGTCAAATTATCAATAATCTGCAGCAGATGGATCGTGTCTTTGGTGTAGGGCGGTAAATCCATGACGTGGGGTCTAAGATGGTAATCTATTACCTGGCTGATACCTTCCGTGATTGACCCGTTGCCTGAGATGATAGGTCTCCTTGGTGGATCTTCTAATCTTTTATGCACCTTGGGCAGGGCGTAGAAGGTGGGTACCCGGGGATGCTGTGTTCGTATAAACTCCCACATTTCTTTGTTGATGGCCCCTTCGTTGAGCGATTCATCCACCAGACAATAGAATTCCTGATTAAATCTCTCAACTATTGCTGGGGATATTTTTTTGTAACATTCGGTGTTGTTGAGAACTTTAAGGCACATTTTTACATGATTCTCGTTGTCCATAAGGACAATATTTCCACCTTTGTTCGATGCTTTGATTGTGATGTTCATGTCGCTCTTCAAGGTGTTGAGTGCATGTCGTAATTCTGGATTAAGGTTGTTTTTAATTCTTCGTCTGTCTAGTTTTTCAATTTCTTTAGTTGTCTGTTTGACAAAAAGCGATATCGCTGGATTGAGATTGAGCGGAGGAAATTTATGTGATTTTCTTTTGAACTTTTTATCAATTTTTGTGTTAAATTTAGTGGCTTCATCTTCAGACTCTTCTTCATTGCTTTCCCCTTCTCCCAATTCTTCCCAGAAGTTTTCTGCAAAGTTGCTCTCTTGCAGTAGGAGGTTCAAATCTCTGAGAGCCTTAAAATCTGCTGTTTTTAAATTTGGTGCTACTTCCGATTGTGTAACTTTTTGTTTTGCATATAAGCTTTTCAACAGCAATTTCCAGGCAAATAGGTGAATATCCTTTGTTGTTTCGAAGGTATCCATGCTTTGGTTGGGACAGAAGGAGAGGCCTAATGATAACACTTTCCGCTCCTCATTGGTTAGTTGGTGTGAGGAGAGGTTGATGACGTTTAGCTCTTTGGAGTCGGTGGATCCGTGGGTATCATCAGAAGTTGTGTGAGGCATTGGGCTCGGTAATGGTGTTGTGTTTCTGTCTAAAAAACTATCAAGTTGTGTTTGTTGCGTTTTAGGAATGGCCCCTTGATCTTTCCGATTTACTTTCCCTGGATTGGGTAAAAGGCCTCGTGTATTACCCTGCGTTGTACCTTTGTGCGTATTTGATTTATTGCTCAATTGTAGCTCCCTTGTTTCCTGCTCCATGGTGCGTTTTTTATAGGATTGTTTAACCTCTCCTTCAGTTTCCTGCTGTCTTCCCAGAGGTCCTTTTCTTTTGCCTCTGAAATGGCCGGTATGTGAAGATGCTGATGAGGAGGAATTCGATGGTGTGTCCGATGAGTAGTCATTGGATTGATTGACATTTTCTTGATATGGAGTTCTTCTTTTTCTATTTCTTTTATTGTTGGTATTAGCTGTGTTCCATCTATAAGCTCTGCCCTCCCTAAATGCATTTTTGTCTCTCCAGTACTTTTTCTCCTTTTTGATAAGGATAGCTTTACCGAAAGTTTCCAGGTGTTCTTTAAGTTTTCTCTCGTAAGATGCATATTCCTCATGCGTCTTTAGTGGAGTAAGTCGGTCATATAGTGTTTTGATTTCCATATTCATACTATCCAGTTGTTGTCTATATTCATTCTGGAGTAGTAGCATCAGGTTCATCGAGCAGTCATTGAGTTTACTCTCCCAGTTCCTTTTTAGTTCTTTTGAGATGTTTTCTAGGATGGGAAATATTTGTATTCGGAGACCAATCGGATTTATTCCTTCTCTGATGTATCTACCCAGAGATTCAATGTGCCAATGTAGGGCTGATTTCTTCTCTAGAATTTTAGTTAGACTCGAGAAAAGTGAAGACCGATCCGAAGAGACTTGTTCCTTCCCTTCATAACTCCTTTGAATATTGGCCATGAACTCCTCCCATTCTCCTCCCTGAAGATCCCCCATAGTGACCCCTATATAGGTTCGGACAAATCTAGGAGATTGGAAAGTAGGTAAGATCAGAGAACAATTAGCTCTCTTGACCGTAGGAACACTAGTCTCCCTTTAAAAATATATATAGGGAGTAAAAAAGTGAATTCCTATTTAACACGTTAATAATTAAATGGTATGCCTTTTATGTAGGGGGTCCACATCCAGCCACCTTGGTCACTTTCGAGGTATGAGTGTATTGTCCACCCTAGTTAACAATTTGGGTAAATATGACCTTGGTGGTGTGGATGTGTCATTGCCATCATCCCATGTAAATCTATGGAAAAATGTATAATACCTCTAAGGGGATTTTTAAGGCAATGAATTCAAAAAATATTTAAAATAAAATCAGTTTTATTTAATATTATTCAGCGTTAAAAAGTGTATAGATTTTTTTTTAAATTTTTCACAGATAATCATGTAGGTCAGTAGACATAGAACAAAAAATAAAATAAATTCCAAAGCATGTAGTAATTCTACAAATACATCAAATACAATACTGTACACATATATACCATACATATCCCCTGCAATGGTTATATTCTCATGTGACTTACGCTCTCCCAAGACAGCCCGGTTAGGGGGCATTACATGCCAGAGGTCAGAAACATCCCACATCAGAAAAGCCTGGACTGTCCTAATACTCTACAAGGCGGCTGGATATAATAGATGATCCAAACGTTCGGCGTCCTTAGCCTCAAAGAAAAATTGATGGCTATCTGTGATGGGGCAAATAGTAAGAATGAGTGGTATATTGGAGACAGCTGTGGGCTGACCCCACAGCAAGTCGTCACCCTGGGGGAGCTAGTTATGCGGAGGCCTAGGGCTCACCACTAACCTCCTAGATACGCCTGGGTTAGTCCTATACCTACCCGACACAGGGGGGCCCCACTGCTCTAGTTAGCTATGGGGCCTCTTTGCCCTGCCTTGCACATTTGCCAGGCGGGAATCTCTGTGTCGGTGGTTATCAGTCCTCCCTTCCCTCCCCATCTTGGTCTAATCGTTGGGGGGGATGCCCCCTAACCGGGCTGTCTTGGGAGAGCGTAAGTCACATGAGAATATAACCATTGCAGGGGATATGGTATATATGTGTACAGTTCATAATAGCATTGTTTTCTGATTTTTTAGACTGTGATGTACTTTCCCTGAAGAAGACTTGTATCTGTTAAGATTTAAACGTTGAAACGCGTTGGAATTCCACTACCTCACACCAGGGTGGCCATCTAGGGTGACCGCACTGGGTAGTGTGATACATCACATTCTTCCTCAAGTCATTTTCTACATGCAATTCTCTATATTCATTTTGTATTGGATGTATTTGTAGAATTACTACATGCTTTGGAATTTATTTTATTTTTTGTTCTATGTCTACTGACCTACATGATTATCTGTGAAAAAATTAAAAAAAAATCTATACACTTTTTAACGCTGAATAATATTAAATAAAACTGATTTTATTTTAAATATTTTTTGAATTCATTGCCTTAAAAATCCCCTTAGAGGTATTATACATTTTTCCATAGATTTACATGGGATGATGGCAATGACACATCCACACCACCAAGGTCATATTTACCCAAATTGTTAACTAGGGTGGACAATACACCCATACCTCGAAAGTGACCAAGGTGGCTGGATGTGGACCCCCTACATAAAAGGCATACCATTTAATTATTAACGTGTTAAATAGGAATTCACTTTTTTACTCCCTATATATATTTTTAAAGGGAGACTAGTGTTCCTACGGTCAAGAGAGCTAATTGTTCTCTGATCTTACCTACTTTCCAATCTCCTAGATTTGTCCGAACCTATATAGGGGTCACTATGGGGGATCTTCAGGGAGGAGAATGGGAGGAGTTCATGGCCAATATTCAAAGAAGTTATGAAGGGAAGGAACAAGTCTCTTCGGATCTGTCTTCACTTTTCTCGAGTCTAACTAAAATTCTAGAGAAGAAATCAGCCCTACATTGGCACATTGAATCTCTGGGTAGATACATCAGAGAAGGAATAAATCCGATTGGTCTCCGAATACAAATATTTCCCATCCTAGAAAACATCTCAAAAGAACTAAAAAGGAACTGGGAGAGTAAACTCAATGACTGCTCGATGAACCTGATGCTACTACTCCAGAATGAATATAGACAACAACTGGATAGTATGAATATGGAAATCAAAACACTATATGACCGACTTACTCCACTAAAGACGCATGAGGAATATGCATCTTACGAGAGAAAACTTAAAGAACACCTGGAAACTTTCGGTAAAGCTATCCTTATCAAAAAGGAGAAAAAGTACTGGAGAGACAAAAATGCATTTAGGGAGGGCAGAGCTTATAGATGGAACACAGCTAATACCAACAATAAAAGAAATAGAAAAAGAAGAACTCCATATCAAGAAAATGTCAATCAATCCAATGACTACTCATCGGACACACCATCGAATTCCTCCTCATCAGCATCTTCACATACCGGCCATTTCAGAGGCAAAAGAAAAGGACCTCTGGGAAGACAGCAGGAAACTGAAGGAGAGGTTAAACAATCCTATAAAAAACGCACCATGGAGCAGGAAACAAGGGAGCTACAATTGAGCAATAAATCAAATACGCACAAAGGTACAACGCAGGGTAATACACGAGGCCTTTTACCCAATCCAGGGAAAGTAAATCGGAAAGATCAAGGGGCCATTCCTAAAACGCAGCTTGATAGTTTTTTAGACAGAAACACAACACCATTACTGAGCCCAATGCCTCTCACACAACTTCTGATGATACCCACGGATCCACCGACTCCAAAGAGCTAAACGTCATCAACCTCTCCTCACACCAACTAACCAATGAGGAGCGGAAAGTGTTATCATTAGGCCTCTCCTTCTGTCCCAACCAAAGCATGGATACCTTCGAAACAACAAAGGATATTCACCTATTTGCCCGGAAATTGCTGTTGAAAAATATTGTCCTTATGGACAACGAGAATCATGTAAAAATGTGCCTTAAAGTTCTCAACAACACCGAATGTTACAAAAAAATATCCCCAGCAATAGTTGAGAGATTTAATCAGGAATTCTATTGTCTGGTGGATGAATCGCTCAACGAAGGGGCCATCAACAAAGAAATGTGGGAGTTTATACGAACACAGCATCCCCGGGTACCCACCTTCTACGCCCTGCCCAAGGTGCATAAAAGATTAGAAGATCCACCAGGGAGACCTATCATCTCAGGCAACGGGTCAATCACGGAAGGTATCAGCCAGGTAATAGATTACCATCTTAGACCCCACGTCATGGATTTACCGTCCTACACCAAAGACACGATCCATCTGCTGCAGATTATTGATAATTTGACTATCCCCGACTCTGCTCTCCTAGTCACTATCGATGTGGAGTGTCTATATAACAGCATTCCACATGATGCAGGAGTAGCAGCTGTTGAACGAGTGTTGAGGCAAAGAGCAACCACTGACTGGAAGTTCAATGCCTTCATACTCACAATGCTGGAATTTATTTTGAAACACAATGTGTTTCTATTTGAGGGCTCCCACTACCTCCAGGTACAGGGAGTGGCTATGGGGACATGCTGTGCTCCCTCATATGCTAACCTGTACCTGGGGGAGTGGGAGAAGACCTTCTTGCTGGGAGAGGGATCGTCTGTGTACTCTGACCACATACTTATGTGGCAGAGGTACATAGACGATATCTTCATCATTTGGGATGGCTCAGAAGACAGACTCAGGGAATGCCTGAGTTCTATGAACGTAAATAGTTTTAATCTTTTCTTTACTATGATTTATGATTCCAGGGAGGTCAACTTCCTGGATATCACTATCTCCAAAGATCGAACAGGAGTACTCCTGAGCAATCTTTATAGAAAAGAGACAGCGGGAACACTCTGCTACATGCGGATAGTTTCCACCCTGAGCCATTGAAGAGATCCATTCCGTTTAGCCAATTTCTAAGACTCAAGAGGAATTGTAGTACACACGAAAACTTCCAGCAGGAATCCAACAAACTGACTGCCAGACTAAGAGAGAGAGGATACACCAAAACAGCTCTCAAAAAAGCGTTTAACCGTGTTAAGAATATGGACAGACGAAACCTGATCTTTAAAAAGAAAAACCTGATGAAGGAAGATAATCCAACTAGAATTATTATGAAATTTTCCAACGAACATCAACAAATAAGAAAAATTATCTCCAAACACTGGTCCATTCTTACAGAAGATCCCATCTTAGGCGCTCTGGTCACCCCTAGACCTCAAATTACTTATAAAAAATCAGGTTCTATAGGAAATATGCTCACACAGAGTGAGTACAAAGGAAGTGCAAGAACGGACCCCTGCAAAACCTGGGGCACTTATCCCTGTGGAGCATGTGCTCAGTGTGGAGTTATAGGTAAGAGGACCATGATTACATTACCAAATGGGGAGAATTTTCAATTACGACACTTCGCGAACTGTAGAACGCGGGGAGTCGTTTATCTGATGCAATGTCAGTGCGGGGCCTTCTACGTGGGGAAAACCCGACAGGAACTCACCAAGAGGGTTGAGAAGCATATCCACAGTATGAGTATTGGCAACCTATATCTGCCACTGGGCAGGCATGTAGCAAAACAGCATGGGTACAGGATGCCTAAGGTAAACTTCACTGTGGTGGATAGATTACACATACCCACCAGGGGGGGTGACTGGAACAAGGCCCTGCTCCAGCGCGAGATGCGCTGGATCAGGCGCCTTAGGGCCACCACTCCCCCAGGGCTCAATGAGACAGAGAGCTTTAGGCCCTTCCTAGAGGGCTTTAGATCAGGTAAAACCGACTAGGGGCATGCCCTCTATTCCACGCTGTATACATTGAATTCAAATCATTCACCTCCTTACCTTCGTTTCCTCTCTCCCTTGGACCCTAAACACCTTCCTCTTTCCCCCCCCCCCCTCTCCCTTTTCATTACATCTTTGGCCCCCGAGATACTGTTTGGACACTATCTGAAGATTGTTTAGCCTTTTGGGGGGTTTCTAATTTTCTACATAATGTCAACTTCTTGTAGCTCACTAAGTTGACTATTATACTACAGCTGGGTTGGGGCCTGTATACATTACAACCCCCACCCAGTGGAATTATTTTACTAATGTATTGTTTATATAATTTCCATTATGTTCTAATATTTGACTTTACTGTTCTACCATGATTCCCGTTTAATATCACTGTAATTTTTGGTTTATCTCCTGTGATGGGTTGCTCCCATAGACGTCACCCTGGGGGAGCTAGTTATGCGGAGGCCTAGGGCTCACCACTAACCTCCTAGATACGCCTGGGTTAGTCCTATACCTACCCGACACAGGGGGGCCCCACTGCTCTAGTTGGCTATGGGGCCTCTTTGCCCTGCCTTGCACATTTGCCAGGCGGGAATCTCTGTGTCGGTGGTTATCAGTCCTCCCTTCCCTCCCCATCTTGGTCTAATCGTTGGGGGGGGAACTTTTGTGGTATTTTATCCTAAAGGCTCTGAGTCACTCATTTTCATTATTATTATTCACTTTTATTATTATTTTTAATATTCTTATTATTATTATTCAATCCAGGTTCTGAAAACCCCCCCCCCCCACCGGCTCTCTCCCCCCCGGTCCTTCAGACCGTGGGGGGGACATGCTACTGGGGAAATCATTAGGGGATCCAACTGGATTGGCTGCATCCACTTTCGATGCAGCTCTATTTCCGGGCGTTCAGCTGCGGTGACACTTTGTCCCAGTGTGGGCACAGCCCTTCTTCAAGATGTCTGCTGGCGCTCACAGCATCATTCTTGACCTTCTCAGCCTTGCGTAGCTGAGGCACGCAATCCAATGCGCGCTGTTACGTCGCGCATGCGCAGGCCCTTTAGCGGAGTCGGTTGCCTAGGTAGCATTTGGCGTCTTTACGCAAAATGCTCCTGACAGCAGCGACCTCCACAAGCCGCGCTATTGGCCAGTGCGGCGCCTGGTCTCCGCCCACTAACCGGCCCACACCACAAATAGGACACCAAAGACGGCAAATGGCGCCATTCTTCCCTGGACATTCATCCATGCACATGGGGCAGGCTTAAACTTCTGGCATCACGGAAACTCCCCCCGGCTCTTTACCTAGCGACCAGCTATTTATCTAAAAGTAAGTGTGTTCCACTCTTTATATTTGGGACTTCCCACCCTATGGGAGGTGTATGTTTGTCCCACACATATGACTAAGGGGGTATTTCTTTGCATATGGGACTTGCTGTGGGGTCAGCCCACAGCTGTCTCCAATATACCACTCATTCTTACTATTTGCCCCATCACAGATAGCCATCAATTTTTCTTTGAGGCTAAGGACGCCGAACGTTTGGATCATCTATTATATCCAGCCGCCTTGTAGTGTATTAGGACAGTCCAGGCTTTTCTGATGTGGGATGTTTCTGACCTCTGGCATGTAATGCCCCCTAACCGGGCTGTCTTGGGAGAGCGTAAGTCACATGAGAATATAACCATTGCAGGGGATATGTATGGTATATATGTGTACAGTTCATAATAGCATTGTTTTCTGATTTTTTAGACTGTGATGTACTTTCCCTGAAGAAGACTTGTATCTGTTAAGATTTAAACGTTGAAACGCGTTGGAATTCCACTACCTCACACCAGGGTGGCCATCTAGGGTGACCGCACTGGGTAGTGTGATACATCACATTCTTCCTCAAGTCATTTTCTACATGCAATTCTCTATATTCATTTTGTATTGGATGTATTTGTAGAATTACTACATGCTTTGGAATTTATTTTATTTTTTGTTCTATGTCTACTGACCTACATGATTATCTGTGAAAAATTTAAAAAAAATCTATACACTTTTTAACGCTGAATAATATTAAATAAAACTGATTTTATTTTAAATATTTTTTGAATTCATTGCCTTAAAAATCCCCTTAGAGGTATTATACATTTCACTAGAGTGTCTGTGAGGGGTTGCAGTGTTGTGGCACCAGCACCAGTGCCTAAGGCCCAACTTTTCTGCCCCTGTTTAACAGGGGCGTGTAATTACAATTTTTGATGCAATACTTTGCAGCAGTCCTCGTTCCTGCGTTCCAACTAGAGTGTCTGTGAGGGGTTTCAGTGTTGTGGCACCAGCACCAGTGCCTAAGGCCTAATTTTTCAGCTCCTGTTCAACAGGGGCATGTAATTACAATTCTTGATCTAATATTTCACAGCAGGGCCCTGTGAGGGCTTACAGTGTTGTGGCCACAACAACACCTAAGGCCCAAATTTCTGCTGAGTATATAGGGCAAGACCCTACTTTCAAACATCTAACTTACAAACGACTCCTACTTGCAAACAGAAGGAGAAAACAGGAAGTGAGATGAAATCTACCCCTAGGAAGGGAAATTCTCTCCTGTAAGAGTTAATATGGGAAAAACATTTCTCCTTTCCACTGATGCTTTCCAATCCTTGTTCCACAAAAAAAACCCAAATTTTCAAAAAACATTTGTCATTGGGACAAAAAGTGAGGTGAAATCTTCTGAAGAGGAGGAAAGACAGCAAAACAAATGTCACAGGGGTGATAACCCTTCCCTATGTTTTCCAAAAAGCTTAAAAAAGATTTTTTGGCTGGAGCTAAACACGTTAAAAATGTACCCGTTCAAAATTACAAAGAGATTCTACTTAACAACAAACCTACAGTCCCTGTCTTGTTTGCACCGCCTGTATACTGCTGTTCAGAGTATATAGGGCCTGGTGGCCCCACACCTTTCCTTATTTTAATTTGGGTGCAGGGTTCCCCTTAATATCCATACAAGACCCAAAGGGCCTGGTAATGGACTGGGGGGTACCCATGCCGTTTGTCTCACTGATTTTCATCCATATTGCCAGGACCCGACATTACATTAAACCCGCAAGCAGTTTTAAATGAGATTTTTTCCTTTAAAAATTACATTTGGTGCAGGGACTGTTCTAAACACGGGAAACACGCGTCACTTTACAGGCATACTATAGACACCCCCCAGGTACGATATTTAAAGGAATATTTCACTTTTTTTTTTTTTTACTTTAAGCATCATTAAAATCACTGCTCCTGAAAAAACGGCCGTTTTTAAAAGTTTTTTTTGCATTGATACATGTCCCCTGGGGTAGGACCCGGGTCCCCAAACCCTTTTTAGGACAATACAATGCAAATTAGCCTTTAAAATGAGCACTTTTGATTTCGAACGTTCGAGTCCCATAGACGTCAATGGGGTTCTAACGTTCGTGCAAATTTTCGGTCCGTTCGCAGGTTCTGGTGCGAACCGAACCGGGGGGTGTTCAGCTCATCCCTAGTGGACACCATCTCCACCATCTCTTCAAAGGCCATGTTGGTGGCCTTATATCTCCTCCTGGATCTGGATGGTTGTGGCTGCGGGCTTTCCTCCGCGCTACTTGCAGATAATCTCTCCGCCATCTTTCTCTATATCCTGCCACTGCGCAACGAAGAGTGAAGGGGCGGGGACAAATCGTACTAAAGAACGTCAGGGGCGGGTGACACAGGCGTAGCATGACACATGCGCAGTGTATATAAAGCTATTACGCTGGCCTACGTATGTCTAAGCAGAAGTAGCGAGCGTCAGAAACGAAGGTAAGATTAAACGTGGGTGTGTGTTTGGTGAATGTGTTTGGTGTGTGTGTGTACCCTAGATTGAGCCAAATATAATACTGGGAGTTTGGACTGACATTACAGTTTTTATCTTGTGTCTTGTCTTTCAGCAAAAATGAATCCTTTTAAGGAGGAAGAATTTTTTTTTTTTTAAATTCCATTATTTTGACACTGAGCAAGTGCAGACAGTTACATATTCTGTTGTAAAACAATGTAAGAGACAAGCAAGTGAGAGATACAGACCAATAGTTGCAAACAGTAATGTCAAAAAAGAAAAACAAACAACAAGGTTGACAGTTCTGGTTGTTTAAACTAGCACCATAATCAGAGTTTGTGGGGATGGATCCCCGAAAACATCAATACTGCCAGTGTGTGAAACCTGGGAGGTGCTCGGGATCTGAGTTGTTTGGCTTGCTACTGACTTCCTTGTCTGTTAGACATCGTCACTCAGTGAAATGAAATGTTTTCCATATGATTGGTAAATTGGGGATCTGAAAAACTATAAAGCCCATACATGGGACCAATAAGAGAGGTAATGGAACATAAGATTTTCTTTATATCTGGACCATGAAGAAACCCAAGTATGAGGATGCATGATATAAAAATTAGTGTCCCCGGGGGTAGGGGAGGGATATGACAGGGATAGAAGGGGATGGAGAGGTACAGAAGAAAGGGGGAACAGGAGGGGAAGCAGAAGCGGTAGGGGTGAAGAAGTATAGAGGAAGGGTGAAGAAAGAATGCAGAAATGCAATATGACAAGGTGAAGTGTGATGTCCTCTGCCTGAGGTATGGTGCTAGCCCATTAAGCTAGCTAGATTGTGCCATTTCCTGAAGATAGGCTTCCGTGTATATAAAGTGCTGCCAGGGTCTCCAGGTCTCTCAAAAGGTCTCCTCTCTATTGTGCAGGGTAGCAGTGAGATCCTCCATATCCCTTAATTCGTTTACTTTAGCAAACCACAGGGACATCCCCGGTGGTCTCTCCGATCTCCAGCAAAGAGGAATGCAAGCCTTTGCGGCGTTCAGAAGTTGGATGGTGAGAGAGGTCTTATATTTCTTAATGGGTCGTTCTGATAGATGGAGCAGGCATGCTGCCGGATTCCCTTCCAGGGAAACACCTGTAAGATGTCCGACCGTGCGTGCAACCCCGAGCCAAAATGGGGCAAGCTTGGAACAAGACCAGAAGATGTGTAACATCGTCCCCTCCTCAGAGCCACAGCGCCAACAGAGGCCGGGCACCTGAGGAAAGAAACGATGCAGGATGGCAGGGACTCTGTACCAACGTGTCATAATTTTGTAACAGGTTTCCTGGACCCTAGTGGCAATTGAGAATTTCTGAGCGAAGTAGAGAATTTTTTGTCTCTGTACCTCGGTGAATCGGACTCCAAGTTCCGCCTCCCATTTGGAGAGGAACAAGGGAATATACCCTTCCTCTGGTTGGGTTAAGGATGAATACATCAGTGAGAGACAATGTCGAATCGGTTCCCCACGATGGCAAATTTGTTCCATTTCCGTAAGATTACGCGTAATGCCTGATTTCCTTAGACAGCTGCGTAAGAAGTTTCGCAGCTGCAAGCCACTCCAGAAATCTAATGCTCCAGCTTCTAAGGAAAGTTGACCATTGGGTCCCAGAAAATCGTGTAGGCGAAACTTAGTGCCCATTGCCAGTCGCTTAAGTTGTGGACTCTGAATTCCAGGTGGGAATTCCGGATTGCCTAAAATCGGGACCATGGGGGATGGCTGCGGGGACACTGAAGAGTGCCGGAAGGCATCTCTAACCACTGTTAGGGTATTGCCCAGAGTGGGGTGTTCTGTAAGGTCCTTCGGCAGTGGTGTAGTAATCCAAGGCCAACTCTTGGCCGACCGCCCGGAGTCCTCATCCTCCATGGCGACCCAGTGCTTCGCCTCTGCGTGACAGTGCCAGTCCACCAACCTAGTTAGGTGGACTGCTCTGTAATAGGCCTTAATGTCCGGCAGGCCAACCCCACCCCTACTTTTTGCTAGGTAAAGGAGTTGGAGTCTAACTCGTGGTTTGCGGTGGGACCAGACAAACGCCCGGAACATGGAGCCGATTCGTTTAAAGAACGCTGGAGGTAATCGGATGGGAAGCGCCTGTAGCAGGTATAACACCCTAGGTAGCAGAGTCATCTTGAGGGCACTACATCTGCCGAACAGCGTCAGAGAGTGCCAGTGTAAGAGGTCAGTTTTAAGGCGTAGGAGTAATGGGGCAAAATTAGCCGAGTACAATTCAGCAGGATCTGAGGTGATGTCGACTCCTAGATAACGTATATGCTTGGTTGCCCATCTCAATGGAAAGGACGAGCGTAAACGTTGGACCTTCCCCTTATCTACCGTTATGTTGAGAATGGAGTATTTTGTTAGGTTTATCTGGAATGATGAGAGATTGCCATATTCTTGAAGGGATCATAGCAGGTTAGGGAGAGAGGTGAGTGGTTCTGTTAAAAAGAAGATAAGGTCGTCTGCAAAAGCAGCCACCTTATGGGATCCCGAGGGCTTCGGGTAGCCCAGAATGTCTGAATTCGCCCTTATCGTGCACAAGAGAGGTTCTAGGGACAGGATAAAGATCAGAGGGGAGAGGGAGCATCCCTGATGTGTGCCATTTCGAATGTTGAAAAAGTCCGATCCCGTCTCGTTTACCCTAACCGAAGCGGTGGGGTGTGTATACAGGGAAAGGATCCACTGTAACATGGAGGAACGAAGGCCTATATGCTCTAGAGTTGCCCGAATAAAGGACCAATCGACGCGATCAAAGGCCTTCTCCGCGTCGGTTGACAGCAGGAGAAGGGCCTGTTTGGTGGTACCTTCCGAATGTATCAGATTGATGACTCGTATAGTGTTGTCCCTTGGTTCTCGTAGCGGTACAAAACCAGCCTGGTCTCTATGAATCAGACTCGGTATATGAGGGAGCAGTCTATTGGCTAAAATTTTTGCAAAAAGCTTGAGATTCGAATTCAGAAGAGCAATTGGGTGATAGCTCCCACAAAGTTGTGGGTCTTTACCCTCTTTCGGGATGAGAGAGATATAGGCCCTAAGGGTGTCTATGGGGAATAAGTTCCCCTCCGTAAGGGTGTTGAGGGCAGAAACTAGGGGCTTCGCCAGTAAGTCAAAGAAGGTTTTGTAGTACACTGGGGTTAGACCGTCTGGGCCAGGGGCCTTTTTTGGTTTTGAAGAGGCCAGTTCTTCAACAGTCAAGGGTTCGTCCAATTCTTCCCTTACCTCGTCAGGTAGTGATGGCATGCCTGAGGCAGCTACGTAAGATTGAGGGGTATGCCTGCCCTCCATAGGGGAGCCCGTGGATTGCGATCTGTCTAGATTATAGAGACCTGTATAGAAGGAGCGGAACTCCTCCGCCATGTCCGAGGAGGTATTTAGTTTCTGACCCGTAGATGCTTGTATGTGTGGGATATATGTTTTCATACGAGGGACCTGCAGGGCTCTGGCTAGGAGTGATCCCGGTTTGTTTGAGTACTCAAACATATTACGACGTGACCATGCTAGTTTCTGTTTGGTCTTATGTAAAAGCAGGGTGCAAAGTTCCTCACGGGCCTTCTGTAGATCCCGAAAGGTTGTACGGGCAAGGCTAGCCTTATGTACACTCTAGCTTGCGGATCAGTGCAAGTAGTTCCTCCGTACGTTTCAATCTGTCCCGTTTGAGACGAGCCCCTATTTTGATCAGTATCCCTCTCACAACCGTCTTGTGGGCTTCCCAAATCACAAGGGGGTTGGGAACTGATCCCTCATTGACGGAAAAGTACTCCCGCAGCGCATGCAGCAGCTCTGCACGAGTTTCCTCCGATTGAAGCAATGCTTCATTCAGTCGCCAAGATGGAGGAGACTGAGTCATTGGCCCCAACTGGCGGGTCAAGTGGATTGGTGCATGGTCGGAGAGAGATATGACATCAATAGACGTAGAGACTACCTTGTCCAGATCTTTATGTGACAGCAGTAAGTAGTCTAACCGCGAGTAGGTGTGGTGCACCTGAGAGTAAAATGTGTAATCTCTGTCTTGATTGTGGAGCAACCGCCAGGGGTCAACAAGGTGTAGGGTATGTAGGTCTGCCTTAAGACGCCTCAGGCGAGCGTAGGACAGATGCGAGGCTCCCCGTGAGACGTCCATGGTTGGATCCATGGCGAAGTTAAGGTCTCCGCCAAAAATAAGCATCCCCTCCGAGAACTCCAGGAGCTCAGAAAGAAGCTTACGTAGGAACTGGGGGTGACTCACATTGGGGAAGTAAACATTTGCGAAGGTAACCCGCACATCGGACACCCTTCCCTTTAGGAGAAGAAAGCGACCCTGCTCGTCTGCTCGCTGTGCCTCAAACACCCATGGGACCGACCTGGCCAGAATAATGCTGACCCCCTTCGATTTGGAGATCGGAGAGACACTATGGTATGCCACAGGAAAGGCCCCATTAGTCAGCCTAGGTATAGAGTCTGCACGGAAGTGTGTTTCCTGCAGAAAAGCGACATGTGTTTTGCCCCTGCGCAGGTCAGCCAAAAGCTGCGAGCGCTTCTCCGGTACATTAAGGCCACGCACGTTTAGAGAGGTGATCTTTAGGTGACCCATTATGTCTTCTGGCAGGGAAATGGAAGTCGATATGCGTGTGGGAAGATCCCAAAAGCAGAAACCCCTACAGGCAGAGGGCAAGGATATGAAAAAATAGACCAGAGGGAAGAGAATGGTGAGAGGGAAAGAGAGGAGGGGAGGAAGGATGGGGTAAGGGGAGTAAACGGTTTCTGTCGTAGACTAACTATGGGCCCCTGATGCACACTTAAAGTGTTCACACAGGAGTCCGCCCTAATGTGGGGGTGGAAAGTGCGTTAAAATCTACTCTAAGGTGAGTAGAGTTTAGGCAGTGATTTGAGTAGACAAAATATGTGGAGATGTGGGGGAGTAACGCCTCTGAGAATTATGGAGTGTCTAATATGAGAACCAAAACAGCTGAAAATAACCTTTGATGATTGGTACCTGCATCATAGCTGACAAACACCCTCTGTCCTGACCATTAGGCGATGGCGCCTCCAGGAGGCTCATGGACGCCAGAACGATCCCCAATTCCTATGCAAGCGATAAATAATACCAGTGGGATCCATTCTGCCTCACGGCAAGGCCCACGGCACCATCACCAAGGGTCTTTCACCTTCTCACCAGGGAGTACCAGGGCGAATCATGAAGGATGAGGTCAATACCAACAGTGCAAATATAAAACAATGAAGTAATAAAATAATATAGTAAAGCGGTATGAAATAGCACAACAAAACATAACATACAAAGCACGTCACCAACTTTTGCCACGTCCCTGGGATTATTACCCGCTATGGCCCTACGCCTCCCTCCCCTTCCTAATGCATAACAACTTGAACATCCATCAGAAAGAAGCTAAGGGGAGTGTGGGGTCTTGGAAGTGCCCCGTGTGACTAGTAAGGTGCCCAGCAAATAGGGGGAACAAAACAAAACAAAAGGGCAAATAGAGGGAAAACAGATAAACAGACCAGGCCCCCAGGACACTTTTCCGGGATTGAAGGGCCAGCTTTCCCAGCAGGTGACAAAGTTCTGCATAACCATCTTTAGGTGTCGGGGCTTAGCGCCAAGTCACTGGTTTCCCTATTGCATCTGTCTCCCCCATCGGCCCCCAATAGTGAGCCCGTGTAAGGGAAGCGGCGTGCAGGACAAGGCTTATTACGAATCTGGAACAGTTCGGCCCTTCATTGATTTAGCTGGAGGGTGATAGCTGACATCCCATAATTCCAAGGTGGGAATTGTATGTATATCCAGAGGTCAGTATTCCTTAGGTTGCACTAGGTAGGGCAGTCAAAACAGGCCCAGGAGGTCACCCAATACCCAGGTTTCACAGGCCTCTTGGATAGTAAGATCTAATGTTCTTGGAAGCCCAGTGAGGTAATGTAACAGAAGCGGTCATCAAGTCTTACCGGGTCTTGGGAGAAGATGGGAAGTTACGCTTCGGCGGACCTCGGGTGAGGTCTAACAGTCTCTCGACTAGTGGCTCGTGAGCGCGGTCTTCGGAAACATTGCGGCCTGGGCAGAGGTGGGCCCAGGGCCTCCAGGGACAACAGGTAGTCAAACCAGTTGGGAACACTCACAGGGGATTTGGCTAGGAAGCTGAATAGGTCTGGAAGTTGGTCTGGAGAGCGTAAGTAGAATTCTGCTCCCTGCTTCCGCACAATAAGATGGAAGGGGTGACCCCAGCGATACGTCGCCTCTGCCGCCCGAACGACCTCCAACAGTGGTCTCATGAGGCCTCGCATTGCTCTTGTTTGCCTGGAGATATCCGGGTAGATCCGGATCAATGCGCCATCAAAGTCTATGGGGCCGCGCTCCCAGGCCAACCGCATGATTTCCTCCTTTATGGTGAAAAAGTGCACTCTACACAAAACATCCCGTGGGAGGTCTGTGGCATCAGGATCCTGGGATGCTGCGGGGGGAGTCCTGGGATACGGTGGACCCTGTCCAGCTCTAGCCGGTGGTTTTCCAAGAACCTGGTTCAGGATAGCCACCACCGTTGCGCGGAGATCTGAACCCATGGTAGCTTCAGGAATGCCGCGGAGGCGCAAGTTATTGCGTCTACT
Organism: Lithobates septentrionalis; assembly: GCA_037952835.1. Classification (NCBI taxonomy): domain Eukaryota; kingdom Metazoa; phylum Chordata; class Amphibia; order Anura; family Ranidae; genus Lithobates; species Lithobates septentrionalis. The sequence continues at coordinate 82,497 of JBBDGP010001174.1, read as the reverse complement.
CCTGTTCTCACCGTCATCCAGCTTTAGTTGTATGTCAACAAGATGGCGGCGAAAGCCACGCTGCTCCTGCTCCATGACGGCGATACGGGCATCAGAGGTGGATGCAGAGGACTCTAGTACAGTGACCCTCTCATCCACCGTATCTACCTGCTGGCGCAAGTCATGTAGTTCCCTGGAGAGTGCATTGACTATGGATGCCGCCATTTCCTGGAGATCCTGTCTTGTGGGCAGACCAGACACAATGTCTCTGAGAGATCCCTCCATATTACTGCCTGTCTCCCTTGTATGGCCGCAGCTAGGTTGGGTGTCAGTGACTGGGATCACAGGGGATAGAATAGGAGAAGCTGACCTGTCATCTGGAGCTGGACGGTCTCCTCCTGCATTCGCTCCCGGCTGTATGCTTTTCTTAGCTGAGGCGGCAGCGCTCGTCGGAGGGACTCGAGGCGGCGCCATCTTGGCCGAGGCGGCGGGGGAAGAGGCAGCGTGTTGCCTAAGGAAATAATGGGTTATTTCCGAACCTTTCTGTACCCCCAAGTCCAGTGGGTGTTTGCGGTCCACTGGCATGAATTCCGGCTCTCAATGAACAAGATTGCTGTCCGTTCTCAGGGCTTCCCCACACAGAGCTCCGAGGTGTACGTCCTCACTCTGCCATCGCTTGGCCACGCCCCCTGAAGTTCAGGAGGAAGAATTTTTGACACGTTTTCTTGATTTGTATCAAGAAAACAGAAACCTGTGGGAGGTTGTCAGGGAAGACAGGCTTTCCATGTAAGCGCCCGGCGTGCACGCATGCGTACTAGCACTTTAAGACACACACCTGTCACTAATACTGAAGTCAGGCGGGCTATTTAAACAGGGCTCTTACAGAGGTTTTGTCAAGTCTGTAGTGTGAGGCCGGGTTGCTGAGAGGGCGCCCCTTGCGGCTGAGTGCAGCACGTCCCTGGATTTGGGTACAGGGAATGCGATGCACAGAGGTGCACGGGTTGCCAGGAATACTGCAAGCTGGCTGGTTGGCTGTAAGTAGCTAGAGTGCGTTGTGGCAGCCGTGCGGAGAGAAGTCTTGAACGGTAACAGCAGGGTAAACCAGGAACAGGGTCCGCAGCCAGGCCAGGGATCAGATACCAAAAGACAGTCCGAGAGAAGTACAGGAACAAGCCGGATCATACACAGAGGGCAGAAGATCGGAGAGTAGTCAGCCAAGCCGGGGTCAGAGCGAGGAGATAAACAGGAACACTGGTCAAGCCGGGCAGAGGTCAAGCAGAGGTCTTCAGAGTTTACAAGGCACAGGAACACAGGAGCTGTTTGATAATCCAGCAAACTGCAAGTGTCAGTGGCAGGTTTAAATAGGCCAGAGGGGTGTGCCTACAAGATCAGGGCGTGCTCACTAGACTCGCCTGCCACCATGACGGTTACTGGCGGAATTGCCCACAACACGGCCATTTCCCTGACATTGCCCCCCCCCAAGGGGCAACCTCCGGATGCCCAACCTGGCCCATCTTTCGGGGTAACGAACTCGGAATCTCTGCAAAAGTCTAGGAGCATGTATATTGGCTGCAGGTTCCCAAGAACTTTCTTCTGCTGGGTAACCCTTCCACTTTATAAGAAATTGAATGATCCTACCTCTCCGGCGGCAGTCCAGGATGGCCTCAACTTCATACTCTGTTTCATCTCCCACAGAAACTGGAGGTGGAGGATCTTCTTTCCTTCCTGAAAAAGGACTAGAGATAACAGCTTTAAGTAAGGAGACATGAAACACAGGGTGCACTTTATAAGAACTCGGGAGTGACAGTTCAAAGGCTACTGGATTGATCTCCCGTCTAATCTTGAATGGGCCAATAAATCTTGGTCCCAATTTCCGGGAGGGACAAGGAAGTTTAAGATTTGCAGAGGAGAGCCAAACCTCATCTCCAACCTTAAAGCTAGGACTCTCCCCCCTCTTTTTGTCATATTGTTCCTTGTAGTCCTCTTGGGCCTTTTGCATGGTTAACCGGAGAGTTTGAAAGTTAGTCTGAATGGATTTTATCCTGTCTTGAACTGCTGGAACTGAGGTCTCTGGAATGACATTAGGTAGAAATGAAGGATGGAACCCATAGTTGGCCCAAAACGGTGATTGATCGGTGGTTGAGTGTACTGAGTTATTGTATGCGAATTCCGCACAGGGGAGTATCAAGTACCAGTCATCCTGGGAAGTGGAGCAAAAACAGCGTAAATATTGTTCTAAGGTCTGATTAGTCCTTTCAGTCTGACCGTTGCTCTGGGGATGATAGGCAGAGGATAGGCAAACTTCAATAGACAAAACTTTGCAGAGCTCTTTCCAAAATCGGGAAGTAAATTGGACTCCTCTATCAGACACAATGCTGTCAGGAAGGCCGTGAAGTCTGACTATCTCTCTTATGAAGGCCTTTGCTGTGTCTGCAGCTGAAGGAGTACCTATCATAGGCACGAAGTGTGACATCTTGGACAGACGGTCTACAACAACTAGAATCGTTGTGAATCTTTCAGAGGGTGGCAGCTCTACTATGAAGTCCATAGATATATTCCTCCATGGTTGTTCTGGTACCGGCAAAGGACGTAGCAGACCCCAAGACTTAATGTTGGACCCCTTGTTTCGCTGGCAGGTAGTGCAGGAGCTTACATACTTTTTGCAATCAATTTTCAAGGTAGGCCACCAAAAGGATCGCTGAACAAGATCTATAGTTTTCCGTACACCGAAGTGGCCAGCAAGTTGATGGTCATGTAAAGTTTGTAAGACCTGGATTCTTGCTTGTTGTGGGACAAAGATCTTGTCCTGATACCAGAGATACCCCCCCTGGCTTCTTAAAGAGGAAGTCTCTGGTTCCTGGCATTGGCGGGAGGCCTGTTCAAGAGAAGACCTTAGATCAGGTTGAATCAAAAGGAAGTTCTGTGGAGACAAGATTGTACTGGATGTTGTTTCTTCTGGGGTATCAGGAAACATTCGGGATAAAGCATCGGCCTTGCCGTTCTTGGAGCCAGGGCGGTAGGTGATGTGAAAGTTGAATCGTGAAAAGAACAGAGCCCAGCGAGCTTGACGGGGTCTCAGGCGTTTGGCAGTGCGGAGGTACTCGAGGTTTCTGTGATCGGTGAATATCATTATTGGGTGCGTGGCTCCCTCAAGAAGGTATCTCCACTCTTCTAAGGCTGTCTTAATGGCCAGAAGCTCACGATCACCTACGTCGTAATTCCTCTCGGGTTGGCTCATTTTCCGGGAGGAGAAGGCCACAGGGTGCAGCAGCGACTTGGGTCCCAGGCGCTGTGAAAGTACTGCTCCTGTAGCTACCTCTGAGGCATCGACCTCTAAAATATAGGGCAGGGCAGGATCGGGGTGTCGAAGAATTGGTGCAGAAGTAAACAAAGACTTCAGTTTCTCAAAGGCAGATTGGGCTTCGGAGGACCACAGGAAGCGAACATGTAGGCGGGTTACTTGGGTTATGGGCGAGATGATGGAAGAAAAGTTCCTTATAAACCTTCTATAGAAGTTTGCAAACCCTACAAACCTTTGTACACCCTTCTTGTCTGACGGAGTTGGCCAGTCTAGGATTGCCTGCACTTTCTGTGGATCCATAGCTACACCACCGGTAGAGATGATGAGCCCTAGGAATTGTATGGATTTCTTTTCAAAGTCACACTTTTCTGCTTTCGCGTAAAGTCCGTGTTTTCTTAGTGTGAGTAATACTGTCTTTACGTGAGTCCGATGGAGCTCCAAGGTGGTTGAGAAGATAAGGATGTCATCCAGATAGATGATGACGAAGTAGTCAAGATATTCCCGGAAGATGTTGTTTATGAAGTGCTGGAAAGTAGCCGGGGCATTACAGAGCCCAAACGGCATCACCAAATACTCAAAGTGCCCAAACCTCGTTCTGAATGCCGTCTTCCACTCATCGCCCTCACGGATGCGAACGAGGTTGTAGGCACCACGGAGGTCGAGTTTGGTGAACACTTGAGCTGAACGAAGTCTCTGGAAGAGTTCGGGGACCAGTGGGAGTGGATATCGGTTCTTTATGGTGATTTTATTTAATTCCCTATAGTCCACACATGGTCTTAGAGTCTTATCTTTTTTTTCGACAAAGAAAATGCCGGCACCGGCAGGAGAAGAAGATGGACGAATGAAGCCCTTTGCCAAATTTTCATCTATGTACTGTCGTAGTGTCCCCAATTCCACTTCAGAGAGGGGGAATATACGTCCAAATGGAACTTCGGCCCCTGGAAGCAGCTCGATAGGACAATCATATGGTCGATGTGGTGGTAGAACCTCTGCCTTTTTCTTATCAAAAACGTCCAGGAATTCATGGTACGCCTGGGGTACATCCTGGTTGGTGGAGGATACCGACTGGACTGTCAGACAACTGGTGGTATCTCTGGATTCAGGGATGAGGCAATGTTGTTGGCAATAGGGGGAAGTGAACAGGACTTCCTTCTTAATCCAATCGATCTGGGGGTTATGGGCTTGGAGCCAAGGGATACCCAAGATAATTGGAGACATAGGTGAACTCAAAACGTCAAAACGTATGAATTCCCGATGGCCATCGGGAGAGGTAATAAGGAGAGGAGAAGTCTCTTGAGTAACAAGGCCAGAGTTAGGTAGGGTGCCATCTGCTAAACGGACTTCCAGACCCCGTTTCTTGTGGAGGAGGGGCAACCTAAGGTTCCTTGCCAGGTTCAAGTCCATGAAGCAACTGCATGCTCCAGAGTCGATTATAGCCTGGAGCCGGACCTCTTCTTCTCCCAACTGCAGTGAAATGGGAAGAACGAGTTGTGAGGGAGAAGTCCCAGAAACCTGGAAATATGCTGGAGAGTAGGTAGGTGGCTTCTTGAACTTCCTGGGACAGTTGCATAGAAAATGTCCATTTCCTCCACAATAGAGGCAAAGATTGGCTAGGATACGACGACGTCTTTCATCAGGAGTTAGTGCGGAACGTAACAGGCCAATCTGCTTGGGAACTGATCCAAAGGTGGGTGTACTGGCGGGTCTGCAGGTTCGTGATCGTTCGGACTGTCTCTCCCGCAAACGTCGATCCAGTTGGATGGATAATTGGATGAGACCCTCAAGTGTAGTGGGAATCTCGATCCTGGCCAACTCGTCCTTGAGGGATTCGGAGAGTCCTAGACGGAACTGGTGTAGTAAAGCTGCCTCATTCCAGGCTGTGTCTGCGGACCACCGCCGGAAGTCCAGGGTATAGTCCTCTACTGGTCGCCCACCCTGCTGCAGAGAGTGCAGAGCGGCTTCAGCGGTGGCAGTACGCTGGGGATCTTCGTAAAGCTGTGCCATAGCTGCCAGGAATGCATCCACCGTGCAAATGACGGGACTCTTTTGTTCCCATAAGTTATGGGCCCAGGCCTGAGGTTCATCGGACAGCAAAGAGATGAGGAACCCGACTTTAACAGTCTCTAAAGCAAAAGTCCGGGGTTGCAGGGCTAGGTACAATAGACAGGCAGTCTTGAATGATCTGAACTTTTTACGGTCTCCGAAGAATCGCTCCGGAATGGGAACTCGGGGTTCTGGAGGCGGGAACATCATCAAGGAAGCCGCAGAGGTTTGTTCATGAGCAGGTGACTCTGACAGGTGTTGCAACTTATCCGTTAGTTGCAGATAACCTTCCTGTAATTTCTGAACTGCTTGGGTCAGAGTGATGGCTTGTTGGCACAAAGTCTCTAATGGGGACGCACCTCCACCGGCCTCAGTCATGGCTGGATTATACTGTCAAGTCTGTAGTGTGAGGCCGGGTTGCTGAGAGGGCGCCCCTTGCGGCTGAGTGCAGCACGTCCCTGGATTTGGGTACAGGGAATGCGATGCACAGAGGTGCACGGGTTGCCAGGAATACTGCAAGCTGGCTGGTTGGCTGTAAGTAGCTAGAGTGCGTTGTGGCAGCCGTGCGGAGAGAAGTCTTGAACGGTAACAGCAGGGTAAACCAGGAACAGGGTCCGCAGCCAGGCCAGGGATCAGATACCAAAAGACAGTCCGAGAGAAGTACAGGAACAAGCCGGATCATACACAGAGGGCAGAAGATCGGAGAGTAGTCAGCCAAGCCGGGGTCAGAGCGAGGAGATAAACAGGAACACTGGTCAAGCCGGGCAGAGGTCAAGCAGAGGTCTTCAGAGTTTACAAGGCACAGGAACACAGGAGCTGTTTGATAATCCAGCAAACTGCAAGTGTCAGTGGCAGGTTTAAATAGGCCAGAGGGGTGTGCCTACAAGATCAGGGCGTGCTCACTAGACTCGCCTGCCACCATGACGGTTACTGGCGGAATTGCCCACAACACGGCCATTTCCCTGACAGGTTTATTGCTGTTTGGTCTGCAGCTCCTGTGTTGTATCCTGTTTCCTGTGTGACCTCTGATTCTGATCCAGCTTGTTGTTACCTGTGATTGCCTGCTGCCTGTTCCGATCCCGGCTTCCCATAGACTCTGATCCTGCCTGCTGATTCTGTCTGCTGATCTTCCGGTACTACTTGGCTTGTGACCTGACCTCTCTTCTGCCTACCGTCTATGCCTGATCTGCCTGATTATTACCGACCCGGCCTATCTGACCCTGCATCTCGCTCATCCAGCCTGCTACAGCTCCCAGCCCTGCAAGCCTGCATCTGGTACTGCTCTGTGGCTCATCCCAGCCTGCCACCAGTCAAGCATCATGTCAGCTCATCTACTATCTGCCTGCTGATCACCGCTACTACACGGACTATTGAACTGTTTATAGGCACTCATACCCCACCGTGCTCCTGTGGCTGCTGTATCACTACCAGTAGTCCGAGCCGGAGTTGTACGAGAGGCCTTCCTCTACACGTCAGGCTCACATCCCAGGTACGTAACAGTACCAAACAGCCATGTCTGAGCCTGCAAGAGGACCCTCTCCTGTGAATGAAATATGTCAGCACCTTGCTGCTCTTACACAGGCGGTTAAGTCGCTGCAGGAAGGATACGTGCGTCTCGAAGAGCGGGTACAGTCCCTGTCCAATCCAGCAACCACAGCTCCTGCATCTAATCCTGCCTCCTCCATCACCCAAGCTGGGGCTTTAGCCAGCCATACAGTAATGATGTTACCCCCTGAGCCTCGTGCACCTACTCCTGAGAGGTTTTCCGGTGATCAGAGTAAATTTAGAGCCTTTCGCAAAGCCTGTCAGCTCTACTTTGCTCTTCAGCCACAGACTTTTTCCCTGGAAACCTCCAAGGTGAGATTCATTATTTGCCTCCTCCAAGGGGAACCACAGTGTTGGGCCCACCGGCTGTTAGAAGAGAACAACGCACAACTAAACACCATGCAAATGTTCTTTGATGCCATGGCGCTGATTTATGATGACCCACAACGTACCACCACTGCTGAAGCCGCTCTTCATGCACTCCAGCAAGGCCGTAGAGCGGCAAAGGACTATGTTACTAACTTTAGACGCTGGAGTGCAGACACTAGCTGGAATGATGCAGCCCTGCGTCATCAATTTCGTCTAGGTCTCTCGGAAAGCCTGAAAGATGAGCTCGCTCGGGTCGGGGTGCCAAGCTCTCTGGAAGCCCTAATCACTCTGTCCATTCAGATTGACCGCCGCCTACAAGAACGCAGGTCTGAAAGAACCACACAGCACTTCCATCCAACCTGGATGTTATCTAAGATCCCTGCTTCTCCTAACCCGGCTCCTGGAAATTCCACTTTCCCCACTCCAGAGGTGCCTAAACCCATGCAATTGGGCCTGATTCGCTCTTCATTGACTCCAGAAGAACGCCAACGAGTAAATAACCTCTGCCTGTACTGTGGAGAAGCTGGTCACTTCGTACATACCTGTCCTGCCAAGCTGCGTAAGTGTCTTTCCCTTTCTTCACTCAAGCAGTCACCCCTGCCTGCCTTGTCTGCCAGCTCAGCTCATATCGCTCTGCCTGTTTCCTTCCAACTACTAGGAAGAACCGTATCAGTGACCGCTATTATTGATTCTGGAGCATGTAGCTGTTTCATCGACCAGTTTTTCGCACTCAGCAACACATTCCTCTACAAACCAGAGGACAGGGACTCGCTGTATTCCTGGCCGATGGGTCTCGCATTAAATCTGGACTGGTAACCAAGGAGACTCCACCGATGTTAACCATCTCCTCCACCAACCACCGAGAGCTGCTGCGTTTAGACGCAATTTCTTCGCCCTTATTTCCCATCATCCTGGGCCTACCCTGGCTACAGGCCCACAACCCACAGATAGACTGGAAATCCGTAAGTGTCAAGTTCCAGTCAGCATATTGCCAGAGACAGTTTGGAGACTTCACCACCATCACCTGCTACCCTGCTGTGTATGGACGCAGACCCTGAATTATGTCAAGTAGTTCCGAATTCTTACCACGAATACCTGGACGTTTTCAGTTAACGAGGAGCATACACCCTTCCTCCACACAGACCTTATGACTGCCCCATTGAGCTCCTTCCTGGGGCCGAGATTCCATTTGGGCACATCTTCCCTTTATCTGAGCGGGAATCAGGAGTTCTGAAGGACTATATTGATGAGAATCTGCAGAAAGGATTCATCCATCCCTCTACTTCACCGGCCGGTGCCGGTATATTTTTCGTAGAAAAGAAGGATCATTCCCTGAGACCATGTGTGGACTATCGTGACCTAAATAAAATAACAGTGAAAAATCGCTACCCCCTTCCTGTAGTCCCTGAACTGTTCCAAAGACTCAAATTGGCAAGCATTTTTACTAAGCTGGATTTAAGAGGGGCCTATAACCTGGTTTGCATACGAGAAGGGGATGAATGGAAAACTGCCTTCCGTACCCGATTTGGGAACTTTGAATATCTAGTTATGCCCTTTGGCCTTTGTAATGCCCCTGCCACCTTCCAGTACTTTATTAACGACATTTTCAAAGACTTTCTGGATATTTTCGTGGTTGTCTACCTTGATGACATCTTGATATTCTCTGTATCATTAGAGGTGCACCGAGGGCATGTTAAAAGCGTATTGTGCCGGCTCCTCAAATATGGACTTTATGCCAAAGCCGAGAAATGCGACTTTGAGCAACGGAGCATCCTGTTCTTAGGTCTGATCATTTCGACCGAAGGGATCAAGATGGACCCACAGAAAGTCTCAGCGATACTAGATTGGCCAGCCCCCACAGACAAGAAGGGAATACAACAATTCGTGGGCTTTGCCAATTTTTATCACAAGTTTATCAAGAACTTTTTTGCTATCATTCACCCTATTACACAGTTGACCAAACAAGGTATCCGTTTCTGTTGGACTTCTGAGGCTCAAGCTGCTTTTGAAATTTTGAAGAGACGGTTTACCATTGCTCCTGTCTTAAGTCACCCAGACTCTACCTTGCCCTATATTGTGGAGGTAGATGCTTCAGAAAGTGCAGTTGGGGCCATTCTATCACAACGTCAAGGCCTCAAAGAAGTGACCCATCCAGTGGCATTCTTTTCACGCAAACTCACGTCAGCTGAAAGAAACTACGATGTAGGGGATTGGGAACTTTTGGCAATCAGCCGCGCTGGAGGAATGGAGGTACTTGTTGGAGGGAGCGGCCCATCCAATTCTGATCTACACGGATCATAAGAATCTTGAATATCTGCGATCCGCTAAACACCTCAAACCACGCCAAGCTCGCAGGGCACTCTTTTTCTCAAGATTCTCATTCCATATTATGTACAGACCCGAATCAAAGAACACTAAGCCTGATGCGTTGTCGCGTATGTTCGAAGATCCAAGAGACATCCTAATATCAGACACCATTTTACCAGCTGGAAATTTCCTACTATTACACACTGACCTTATGTCTCAGTTACAGCAAGCTTCTGCAGAAACACCCAGTCCTCCAGGGGTCACACTACAAGCAAAGAATGGGCTATTATGGAGGGGTAAGCAGATTTTTGTACCTAAAAAGGTTCGAGCAATGATCTTGGGGGTTTGTCATGACCACCCTTTGGCAGGCCATTTTGGGGTTCAAAAGACTGTCGAACTTGTACAACGCACATTTTGGTGGCCAGGTTTGGAGAAAGACTGCAGAGCAGTGGGGGTAAATGCATGCACCACCTGCATCCGGAGTAAAAGTTCCCGTAACAAAGCTTGGGGATTACTCAGATCTTTGCCTATACCTGACAGACAGTGGAAGATGATTGCTATGGATTTTATAGTTGAACTTCCACCTTCTGAAGAATGTACCGCTATCTTTGTGGTAGTGGATCGCTTATCAAAGATGGCTCATTTCATTCCTCTAAAGAGTACACCATCGGCTGCAGAAACCGCTCGGGTGTTTATAAAAGAAATTGTCAGACTCCATGGAGTCCCCGCAAACATTGTGTCTGATCGCGGTGTCCAGTTCACATCCAGATTTTGGAAGGCCTTGTGCGAGACCCTACAGATTGAACTCTCATTCTCTTCTGCTTATCACCCCCAAACTAATGGGCAGACGGAGAGGACTAATCAAACCCTAGAACAATACATCCGTTGTTTTACTTCTTTTGTCCAGGATGATTGGGTATCATTATTACCTCTGGCGGAATTTGCCTATAATAATGCCAACCATTCTGCCACCAAGCAATCTCCATTCTTTGCTAATTATGGATTCCATCCCACCCTCTTACTTAATCTTGCCACAGAATCTTCTGTTCCAGCCGTCCAGGAGACTCTGGACTTTTTCTCTCGCAATAATATGTTGTTACAGGAAACCATCGCGAAAGCGCAGGAGGACAGCAAGAAATCATTTGACAAGAAAAGAAGGGGGGGAACTGATCTTGCAACCAGGAGATCAAGTATGGCTTTCAACAACAAATTTGAAGATGCTATGTCCTTCAAGGAAGCTGGCACCAAGGTTCGTAGGACCATTTCCGGTAAGGAGAAAAATGAATGATGTTTCTTTTGAATTAACCTTACCTGAGTCTTTTAAAATCCACCCAGTGTTTCATGTATCCTTCATGTATCCTTGCTAAAGCCTGTTGTGCCAGGTCCATTTCCGGATCATAGACCAGGTCCTCCTGCACCTATTATTATTGATGGGGATGAGGAATTTGAGGTTGAGGCTGTTTTAGACTGCAGGAAAAGAAGGGGGCAGACACAATATTTAATCAAGTGGAAGGGTTATGGTCCAGAGGAAAATTCCTGGGAACCCGCACGAAATGTACATGCCACAGACTTGATCCGTGCCTTCTTCCACAGGAAAGCGCAAAAGAGGAACCAGTTGGGCACCCGGAGGTTGCCCGTAGGGAGGGGGCAATGTCAGGGAAGACAGGCTTTCCATGTAAGCGCCCGGCGTGCATGCATGCGTACTAGCACTTTAAGACACACACCTGTCACTAATACTGAAGTCAGGTGGGCTATTTAAACAGGGCTCCTACAGAGGTTCATTGCTGTTTGGTCTGCAGCTCCTGTGTTGTATCCTGTTTCCTGTGTGACCTCTGATTCTGATCCAGCTTGTTGTTACCTGTGATTGCCTGCTGCCTGTTCTGATCCCGGCTTCCTATAGACTCTGATCCTGCCTGCTGATTCTGTCTGCTGATCTTCCGGTACTACTTGGCTTGTGACCTGACCGCTCTCTTCTGCCTACCGTCTATGCCTGATCTGCCTGATTATTACCGACCCGGCCTGTCTGACCCTGCATCTCGCTCATCCAGCCTGCTACAGCTCCCAGCCCTGCAAGCCTGCATCTGGTACTGCTCTGTGGCTCATCCCAGCCTGCCACCAGTCAAGCATAGTGTCAGCTCATCTACTATCTGCCTGCTGATCACCGCTACTAGCAAAGAAAGTGTTTCCACCGCTCAGGCTGACACTGACCCAGGTGTAAGTGGAAGTTTCAGAGCAGAAGAGCTCCAGGTGCTGGCTGAATGCTAAGCAAAGCAGGCTTGAATGGAGGAGAAGATTTGGATGCCGCACACCGGATGTAGTCAAAAAACTTCACTTTATTGAAAAAATGGGATCATCAAAATAACAAGACTGTCATGCAGAAAGTACAGGTAAGCTGACGCGTTTCGCACTCAGGACTGAGTGCTTACTCATAGCTATGAGTAAGCACTCAGTCCTGAGTGCAAAACGCGTCAGCTTACCTGTACTTTCTGCATGACAGTCTTGTTATTTTGATGATCCCATTTTTTCAATAAAGTGAAGTTTTTTTACTACATCCGGTGTGCGGCATCCAAATCTTCTCCTCCATTCAGATCACCGCTACTACACGTACTATTGAACTGTTTACAGGCACTCATACCCCACCGTGCCCCTGTGGCTGCTGTATCACTACCAGTAGTCCGCGAGCCGGAGTTGTACGAGAGGCCTTTCTCTACACGTCAGGCTCACATCCCAGGTACGTAACAGAGGTCAAGCACCCATTGTATTTTAATAGAGATGTAAGGAAGGCAACACTGGGCACACTTTTGGAATTTGTGAAGACTCGAGTCCCCCAGGCAGACCTTAAGTTTGTGGACAATAAAATTGGTATCTTGCGCAACATGTACAGGCGGGAACACAAGAAGATCCAGGAGTCGCACAGATCCGGAGCAGCAGCAGACCAGGTTTATGTCCCCAAGCTGTGGTACTACCAAAAAATGTGATTTCTGGGTGACCAGACAGAAGCAAGGCAATCACTTTCGAGCCTTCCCTCCAGCCATCCCTCCACCCTTCCCTCCAGCCTTCCCTCCACCCCAGCTGAGGAGTCCCAAGAAGAACTGGGCCCTTTCATCCGTGATGAAGTGGATGCGCCCAGCTTCAGCCAGGTATACTTTTTTGGTGAATTTGGGATTGTGTAAATATTAATGATGTAAACCTAAAAATTTTTGAAGTGCTTCACCAAAAATGACTTCATCACAATTATTAATATGTAGACATATCACTAGACAGTAGTGGCCAAAAATATACTTCAAATATTGGTGAGCAGCTAGAATAATGGTGGGGTCAAAAAGATAGCCTTTACTATTTGTTTAGAATTATATTTGCAAGTCATGAGCTGAAAATTGTGTGTGATTACGTAAGCAAAAATTACAACTACCGGTATGTCCCTTTTTTTGACCCAGGATGAGCTCAGCCAGGAGGAGTCCGTGCCCAGAGGTATAGAGGAGGAGGCCTTGCCCAGTGGGAGAGAGGAGGAGGCTGTGGCTGGGCCCAGTAGAAGCCTCACGGAGTGTCAGGTGCCTCCCCTCCGCATTACCACCAAAAGGCCCAGAAAGATGACCCGAACAGAGGAGGAATCACTAGCCCTCATTCGCGAAGCCAGCCAAATCCTCAGCACACCACCCAATGCGGAAGAGGTGTATGGAACCTATATGGCCACCAGATTGCTGGAACTAGAAAAGGGACAATGCCTCCTCTGTGAGGGTCTGATTTTTCAAGCGTATCAGAAGGGCTTGAGAGGGGAGCTTACTGCAAAAACATATATAGCAGATGAAGCCACTCCTCTTGCTACTCCTCCTCCTCCTCCTCCTCCTGCCCCAAGTACACTACCAGAGGCACAGCCTCCAAGGAAGGCTGCAGCGAAGCGTGGAAGGAAGGCTGCAGGGCAGCATGCAGGGAAGGCTCCACGGAAGAGTCGAAAGTGATTGTCTGGCTTCTGTCTGGTCTGACTTCTGACTGTGCACCCTGTGCTCCCTAGTCGCAAGATACCAATTTTATTGTCCTCTAACTTGATGTGTGTCCTGGGGGACAAAAGGATTCACACATTCCAAAAGTGTCTCCAGTGTTGCCTTCCTCATTTCTGTTTTGACCAAAATAAATGGATATTTTCGTTACCTTACATTATTGACTATGTGTTTTGATTCAAAAAGGACATTTGGTTTGTGAGTAGGCAGGTACAGGTCAAAAAGACTATATGTGGGTTATTTACAAAAGGCTAAATCATTTTGCAATTCAAGTGCAAAGTGCTATTGCAAAGTGCACTTGATAAATTGCACTGCAAGTGCACTTGTTGGAAGGGCAGTCGCTGTAAATCTGAGGGGAAGATCTGAAATGAGGGGAAGCTCTGCTGATTTTATCATACAGTCATGTGCAAGAGAAATTTTTTTTTGGGGTTCCTTGCATGTGCCCCTCGGATCCACAGCGAATGCACTTCCAAATGCTCTTTCAGGGCAATTCCAAGTACAATTTGCACTTGTAGTGAAAAATGATTTTGCCTTTTTAAAATAACCCCCCTATGTCTATTTAACAAGGGACACCAACCTCATTAAGGTTCATTAAAACAATAAAAATTATTAAGGTTATTGTGGTAAATTGAAACTCAAAATCCAAAAATAAAAAAAAATTAAAATAAAACATTTTGTATAATTTAGCACACATTGTAAAATCTATATTATTGAAATCTGTAAAAAATAAAGATGAGTCCAAAAAAAATTTGCTACTTTAGTTCTGGAGATCTGGCTTTTAAAAAATATCATATTAGTTATGGCATGAGGATAAATCATGAAGTAGTTTGTGAGAACTCTGTGTGAATATAAGCAGCAAAACAACTTCCTTCTTCTCGCATTATAAAGAAAAAAAGAATGCGCTGTATTAAAAGATCACAGAAGAGGAATGTGCTAGCTTTAATACGAAGGCTAGTTTTACCAGACTGAGCCCTTCTGTCTTGTACTTGCTTCAGAGCATGCGTCAGTTTGGGTCTGTCGGACTAGCACACAGACGAACGGTTTCTACGCTAGAAAGCAGAGTCCGTCTGAAAGATTTGAAATGTTTCAAATCTAAGTCCGTCAAACTTTTGAGAAAACAAAGTCCGCTGGAGCCCACACACAATCGAACTGTCCGACGAAATCCGGTACGCCAGACCAAGTATGCCATAAAGTCAGATCGTGTGTACGTGACATCAGTGTGTTCCTGCTTTCACACGTGTGTTCCTTTAGTCGTCGTTGGCTGTGTGTTTTACTGCCTGATAAAGTTCAGGAATCTCGTAAGTGTTAGCCAATAAAGCGTGACTATTTCATTATACAGTGAGCACTTAGATCCTCTCTTTTTTATGTTTTAAATGTCATTTGGATGTCGGTAAAATTTCCTACCAGCTGAGACGAGGTACCATCTGCATAATTCCCCAGGATAGTGGGAAAAAGGCTCAGTATGACCTTCTGTGTTACAGTGCTTATTAATTAAGGTGAGCGAAGCAACCCGTACACTGGTGTGGATATTACTTACTCAATGGTCTATTGTTTCCTGAACTTTGGGATAATTTATCGGGATCTTTCTGTGGATCTGTCTCTGGCTGTGGACTTTTTATACATTTTTTACCTTTCATTGTGCTGCTCTATTTAAGACGCGATCGACGCTCGGATCCATGGGAAATGTAGGCAGATGACTTTGGCCGCTGCGCATGCGCCCCGTCCGCCTCTCGTCCGCTTCTGATTGGCTGATTATCATCATGCTGATCAGGTGGGGGTTTTAAAAGGCAGCCACATTTCAGTAACTTATATCCCTTCGCTGCGGGACCACTATGGGGAACTGGTGACACATGTTAAAGGTAAAAGACTTTATATTCTCCTTCATCTTAGCCGGCGTTTTCACTTTTACTATTACTGTTGCATGTGGTTATATTGGCTGAGCCTTACGCTGACAGCATCTTCACATGTATTGATTTTTAGATCATCTAACATAGCCGTTGTTATCTGAAGGACATGCTGGGAAGGTTCCAATGTTCAGCCTATACACTGGCGGAACCTCATCTATAGGATGCATTTTTACTTCCAGCTATATGCATTTTTGATAAGCCTTTTTCAGTATATTAAATATTCACTACGTCCCCCAATTTGACACTAATAAACACCATCCGACTCATTTAATTTATATGTTGTCAAGGTCACCTCACTCATATTACTCTCTTTAATTCTGTTTTTCAGTTTTTCTGATTACACTTAAATCATGCGATTTTTGTATGTATTCATTGCGCTGTGAATCTTTTCCATGCAACATCGAGTGCTCCGTTTTTGCATATAATTAGGGTATGTAATTGAGGCTGAGTTGCCTTTGTTAATAAGAATTAAAGAATCTCTGAATATTTATATGCTAATTTTCATCTTTTAGGCGCCTTCTAATTCCCCTGTAGCCAATTACTGGGCTGAGTGTGACTACCATTCCCAGTGCTCTAGTGGTGTCTCCCTTGTGTCCTGGAATTCCTGCATGGTATGTTCTGGGTGTGGGGACCGGGGGACTGGGGATATGGTTGAACAGCAATTTGACCGCTTTGCGATGTGATGGTTTACCTCAACGCTGCAAGATTATGTGGATTTAATAATACACCTCCTTTTTTTTTCTTTGTTTCAGTGGTTTTATTCTCTGCATTATATCTATATACTTCCCTGATGAAGCCAATGTTTTGGCGAAACTAGTTGGGAATAAATGACTACGATCACCCTTCAACATCATTGGTGACGGTCAATATCTTGAACTGCACTTTTGTTTTTGTGTTCTTGAGATTTTTCTATGTATGTATGTTTAATGTACAATTTTTAGCTCTCTTTGATACTAAATAAAATAAATAAGATGATTTTACAATATAATTGTTATATCTTATTGGTGGCACCGCAATAATCCCATCCCCCCTCTTTTCCCCATCTTGAGAGCTCTATATAAGACTTTATTTTGTGGATTTTTGAATTTTTCCTTGGTGTTCAGTTTGCATTTTAAATATGTTATAGGGTTGCGCTGATTTTATTTTTATCTACTGGAGATACTGTATACCTGGAGACACTATAGGATGCCAATGGAGTAGTGTTTGTTGAAGCTTTATCAATGAGATTGTCATCTACAGGCCAATTTGACCCTGTAATAGGGTCTGTTTGCTCTGGTAAGAGTTTTCTCTTAACAGTGGTGACTGTTTACTTTGTGGTCACGAATTTCGGCTCAACCGAGCATCCCTTACAGTACAAGGAGGACTAACAGGGTTGTTCTAGGGGAGGTGCCAAAGGGTGTGCCCCCTCAAAAGCTTTAGCAGTGTCCAATTACCTAAAGGTATGAGCTAATAACCCAGGGTCTATGAATTTTTTGCCTGTGTCCTGTACTGTACCAAGATATGGAATTTACAGGTAAGTAAAAATTCCTCTTACCCCCTCCCCAAATCCCCCCTCCAAGCACAAATCTTCTCCATTCCCTCCGGAACCCCCTGCCCTTTTACTACAAATGCTCTTTACTCCAACTTCTCCCCATAACAAATCTTCTTATTCCCCAAAACATTGCTTCCCACCACAGAATTCAGATACTACACAGCTCAATGGTAGGTGATGTCTTTCCTCACAGGCTCCAGATACAAGGTAGAGATTAGGGGAAGCTTTCCTAGGCTCTGACATTTACATTACTGTGCCAACAAGCAGTTGGTGGATATAGATGCTGGCTTCAGCAGTGTTGGGTGATTGCAGCACTGGCCACCTGGGGCACCCTGCAGGAGATGTGAAAAAGGCTCTGGGTGCCTGGAACCATTGACACCACTGGTGCCCCCATTCACATTAAAACACTGTGCCCTGAGCTCTTCACCCCCCCCCCCCGTTCCGGCCCGGCCCTGGTGTTATGCCCTTTTCTTTTCTTAGTGTCCACCCACCTAAAGCAGCTGTTCCCATCAGTAAAGGGTTTACATGTCTCCAGTGAATGCTGGGAGAAAAAAAGATTTGCCTGGAGGCTTTACAGTGATAATAAAGTCTTGTTTATTTTACTTTAAAAATAACAAACATGTTATACTTACCTGTTCCTAGTGGTTTTGCACAGAGCAGCCTAGATCCTCCTCTTCTCGGGTCCCTCTTCGGCACTCCTGTCCCCTCTCTCCTGTTGAGTGCCCTCACAGCAAGTAACTTGCTATGGGGGGACTTGAGCCGAGCCGAAGCTCCGTGTGTCCATTCAGACATGGAGCTGCGGTTCAGCCCCACACCCTCTTTCTCCTATTTGGCTAACTGACTTTGATTGTCTCAGCCAATCAGGAGGGGGAGTCCCGGACAGCCGAGGCACTCGTGCACATCGCTGGATAGAGATGGAGCTCAGGTAAGCATTGGGGGCTGAGGGGGGCTGCTACACACATAAAATGCATTACAATAAAAAACCTTCTGCCTTTACAACCACTTTAAGTTTGTGAGTTTTCCTTGTTCTTTGACCCAACCACATGGTCATGCAAATATATATGAAATTTATCTTAAAGTGATTGTTAAGGTTAATTTTTTTTTATAACAAACATGTCATACTGACCTGCTCTGTGCAAGGGTTTTGCACAGTGTGGCCCAAATCCTCCTCTTCTGGGGTCCCTCAACGGTGCTCCTGGCTCCTCCTCTTCTCAAGTGCCCCCCACGGAGAGCCGCTTTTCATGGGGCCACTCGTGCGGGTGTGCTCCCGAGTCCTGCTGCTACATCAATTGACACAGACAGCAGGACTGGGCCCCGACTCCAGTGTCACTGGATTTGATTGACAGCAGCAGGAGCCAATGGCTCCTGCTACTATCAATCTATCCAATGAGGACCCAAGACAGCGTCTGGAGATGCTGTGCTTGTCCCCGTCGCTGGAACGATCGGGCTCAGGTAAATAAAAAGGGGGGGGTCTTAATGCATTAACCACTTGACGACCGCCTCACGCCGATGTACGTCGGCAAGGTGGCACGGACAGGCAAAATCACGTACATGTACGTGATTTGCCTTCCGCAGGTGGGGTTGCCCGAGGCGGTCGTCTTTTGTCCAGCGGCGATCAGAGGTGAGGGGGAGACCATCTGTTCGTGGCCCCCCCCTCGCGATCGCCGCCGGCCAATCGAATCATTCCTTTGCTGCTGTATGCTAAACAGCAGCAAAGGAAATGATGTCATCTCTCCTCGGCTCGGTAATTTCCGTTCCGGCCCGAGGAGAGAAGACAGGTATGTGAGTGCACAACACTACACACACACAGTAGAACATGCCAGGCACACAAAACACCCCGATCCCCCCACCCCGATCGCCCCCCGATCCCCCCCAATCACCCCCCCCCCTGTCACAAACTGACACCAAGCAGTTTTTTTTTTTTTTTGATTACTGCATAGTGTCAGTTTGTGACAGTTACAGTGTTGGGACAGTTAGTGTTACCCCCTTTAGGTCTAGGGTACCCCCCTAACCCCCCCTAATAAAGTTTTAACCCCTTGATCACCCCCTGTCACCAGTGTCGCTAAGCAATCATTTTTCTGATCGCTGTATTAGTGTCGCTGGTGACGCTAGTTAGGGAGGTAAATATTTAGGTTCGCCGTCAGCGTTTTATAGCGTCAGGGACCCCCATATACTACCGAATAAATGTTTTAACCCCTTGATGGCCCCCTAGTTAACCCTTTCACCACTGATCACCGTATAAGTGTTACGGGTGACGCTGGTTAGTTCGTTTATTTTTTATAGTGTCAGGGCACCCGCCGTTTATTACCGAATAAAGGTTTAGCCCCCTGATCGCCCAGCGGTGATATGCGTCGCCCCAGGCAGCGTCAGGTTAGCGCCAGTAGCGCTAACACCCACGCACGCAGCATACGCCTCCCTTAGTGGTATAGTATCTGATCGGATCAATATCTGATCCGATCAGATCTATACTAGCGTCCCCAGCAGTTTAGGGTTCCCAAAAACGCAGTGTTAGCGGAATCAGCCCAGATACCTGCTAGCACCTGCGTTTTGCCCCTCCGCCCGGCCCAGCCCAGCCCACCCAAGTGCAGTATCGATCGATCACTGACACTTACAAAACACTAAATGCATAACTGCAGCGTTCGCAGAGTCAGGCCTGATCCCTGCGATCGCTAACAGTTTTTTTGGTAGTATTTAAGTGAACTGGCAAACACCAGCCCCAGGCAGCGTCAGGTTAGCGCCAGTAGCACTAACACCCATGCACGCAGCATACACCTCCCTTAGTGGTATAGTATCTGAACGGATCAATATCTGATCCGATCAGATCTATACTAGCGTCCCCAGCAGTTTAGGGTTCCCAAACACGCAGTGTTAGTGGGATCAGCACAGATACCTGCTAGCACCTGCGTTTTGCCCCTCCGCCCGGCCCAGCCCAGCCCACCCAAGTGCAGTATCGATCGATCACTGTCACTTACAAAAGACTAAACGCATAACTGCAGCGTTCGCAGAGTCAGGCCTGATCCCTGCGATCGCTAACAGTTTTTTTGGTAGCGTTTTGGTGAACTGGCAAGCGCCAGCGGCCTAGTACACCCCGGTCGTAGTCAAACCAGCACTGCAGTAACACTTGGTGACGTGGCGAGTCCCATAAGTGCAGTTCAAGCTGGTGAGGTGGCAAGCACAAGTAGTGTCCCGCTGCCACCAAAAAGACAAACACAGGCCCGTCGTGCCCATAATGCCCTTCCTGCTGCATTCGCCAATCCTAATTGGGAACCCACCGCTTCTGCAGCGCCCGTACTTCCCCCATTCACATCCCCAACCAAATGCAGTCGGCTGCATGGGAGGCATTTTCTTTATGTCCTCCCGAGTACCCCTACCCAGCGAACCCCCCCAAAAAAGATGTTGTGTCTGCAGCAAGCGCGGATATAGGCATGACACCCGCTATTATTGTCCCTCCTGTCCTGACAATCCTGGTCTTTGCATTGGTGAATGTTTTGAACGCTACCATTCACTAGTTGAGTATTAGCGTAGGGTACAGCATTGCACAGACTAGGCACACTTTCACAGGGTCTCCCAAGATGTCATCGCATTTTGAGAGACCCGAACCTGGAACCGGTTACAGTTATAAAAGTTAGTTACAAAAAAAAGTGTAAAAAAAAAAAAAAACATACAAAAATATAAAAAAAAAAAATAGTTGTCGTTTTATTGTTCTCTCTCTCTCTATTCTCTCTAGGGGATATTTACATTCCCCGAGATAACAATAAAAATGATAAAAAAAAATAAAAATGAAAGGAACAGTTTAAAAATAAGATAAAAAAGCAAAAAAATTATAAAGAAAAAAAAAAAAAAAAAAAAAAAAAAAAAAGCACCCCTGTCGCCCCCTGCTCTCGCGCTAAGGCAAACGCAAGCGGCGCTCTGTCGTCAAACGTAAACAGCAATTGCACCATGCATGTGAGGTATCACCGCGAAGGTTAGATCGAGGGCAGTAATTTTTGCAGTAGACCTCCTCTGTAAATCTAAAGTGGTAACCTGTAAAGGCTTTTAAAGGCTTTTAAAAATGTATTTATTTTGTTGCCACTGCACGTTTGTGCGCAATTGTAAAGCATGTCATGTTTGGTATCCATGTACTCGGCCTAAGATCATCTAAATGATATATTGCTCAAACATGCCATGGGAATATGTGAAATTACACCCCAAAATACATTCTGCTGCTTCTCCTGAGTACGGGGATACCACATGTGTGAGACTTTTTGGGAGCCTAGCCGCGTACGGAACCCCGAAAACCAAGCACCGCCTTCAGGCTTTCTAAGGGCGTGAATTTTTGATTTCTCTCTTGACTGCCTATCACAGTTTCGGAGGCCATGAAATGCCCAGGTGGCACAAAACCCCCCCAAATGACCCCATTTTGGAAAGTAGACACCCAAAGCTATTTGCTGAGAGGTATAGTGAGTATTTTGCAGACCTCACTTTTTGTCACAAAGTTTTGAAAATTGAAAAAAGAAAAAAAAAAAGTTTTTTCTTGCCTTTCTTCATTTTCAAAAACAAATGAGAGCTGCAAAATACTCACCATGCCTCTCAGCAAATAGCTTGGGGTGTCTACTTTCCAAAATGGGGTCATTTGGGGTGGTTTTGTGCCACCTGGGCATTCCATGGCCTCCGAAACTGTGATAGGCAGTGAAGAGTAAAATCAAAAATTTTCACCCTTAGAAATCCTGAAGGCGGTGATTGGTTTTCGGGGTCCCGTGCACGGCTAGGCTCCCAAAAAGTCCCACACATGTGGTATCCCCGTACTCAGGAGAAGTAGCTAAATGTATTTTGGGGTGCA
This sequence comes from Lithobates septentrionalis, assembly GCA_037952835.1. Classification (NCBI taxonomy): domain Eukaryota; kingdom Metazoa; phylum Chordata; class Amphibia; order Anura; family Ranidae; genus Lithobates; species Lithobates septentrionalis. The sequence continues at coordinate 60,698 of JBBDGP010001174.1, read as the reverse complement.
ATTCCACATATGCCCATGGCCTGTATGAGCAATATATCATTTAGTGACAACTTTGTGCAAAAAAAAAATGTGTCACATTCCCGCAACTTGTGTCAAAATATAAAATATTCCATGGACTCAATATGCCTCTCAGAAAATAGCTTGGGGTGTCTACTTTCCAAAATGGGGTCATTTGGGGGGGTTTTGTGCCACCTGGGCATTCCATGGCCTCCGAAACTGTGATAGGCAGTGAAGAGTGAAATCATAAATTTACACCCTTAGAAATCCTGGAGGCGGTGATTGGTTTTCGGGGCCCCGTACGCGGCTAGGCTCCCAAAAAGTCCCACACATGTGGTATCCCCATACTCAGGAGAAGCAGCAGAATGTATTTTGGTGTACAATTCCACATAGACCCATGGCCTGTGTGAGCAATATATCATTTAGTGACAACTTTTTGTAAATATTTTTTTTTTTTTGTCATTATTCAATCACTTGGGACAAAAAAAATAAATATTCAATGGGTTCAACATGCCTCTCAGCAATTTCCTTGGGGTGTCTACTTTCCAAAATGGGGTCATTTGGGGGGGTTTTGTACTGCCCTGCCATTTTAGCACCTCAAGAAATGACATAGGCAGTCATAAACTAAAAGCTGTGTAAATTACAGAAAATGTACCCTAGTTTGTAGACGCTATAACTTTTGCGCAAACCAATAAATATACGCTTATTGACATTTTTTTTACCAAAGACATGTGGCCGAATACATTTTGGCCTAAATGTATGACTAAAATTGAGTTTATTGGATTTTTTTATAACAAAAAGTAGAAAATATCATTTTTTTTCAAAATTTTTGGTCTTTTTCCGTTTATAGCGCAAAAAATAAAAACCGCAGAGGTGATCAAATACCATCAAAAGAAAGCTCCATTTGTGGGAAGAAAAGGACGCAAATTTCGTTTGGGTACAGCATTGCATGACCGCGCAATTAGCAATTAAAGCGACGCAGTGCCAAATTGGAAAAAGACCTCTGGTCCTTAGGCAGCATAATGGTCCGGGGCTCAAGTGGTTAAGATGAAAAACCTTGAGGGTTTGCAACCCCTTTAACTTAGAGATTTTAGATGGTGCAAAACTTGCTTAGCTACATTCCTGATGTTTCTGTATATAATTGGTAAAGGGAAGGGCTGGGCATTGAGTAGAGTATGTGCTCTTACCTGTTTATCTTGTTTTTAGCAGCAAGGACTAAACATTAATTGAGCAACACTGCTTAAAACTAAAAGCTGTTCCACACTTTTGCAAGGCACTGTATGTGTGATTTACAGTTGTAAATCACACATACAGTGCCTTGAAAAAGTGTTCATACCCCGTGAAATTTTCCACATTTTGTCATGTTACAACCAAAAACGTAAATGTATTTTATTGGGATTTTATGTGATAGACCAACACAAAGTGGCACATAATTGTGAAGTGGAAGGAAAATGATAAATGTTTTCAAAATTTTATACAAATAAATACCATATTTATCGGCGTATAACACGCACCAGCGTATAACACGCACCCCAATTTAGGAGGGAATTTTAAGGAAAAAAAAAACTTTTAGGAGGGAAGTTGAAGGGAAAAAAACTTACATTTAAATGCCCATCATTGCAGCCTTCTCAGTGCAGCCTTGCCCCAGTGCAGCCATGTCAGTGCAGCCTTCTCAGTGCAGCCATGTCAGTGCAGCCTTGTCAGTGCAGCCTTGTCAGTGCAGCCTTGTCAGTGCAGCCTTGCCCCAGTGCAGCCTTGTCAGTGCAGCCTTGCCACAGTGCAGCCTTGCCACAGTGCAGCCTTGCCCCAGTGCAGCCTTCGATCCCCTGTCCCTGCCATCCTGGGCTTCAAAATCGCCGACCGCGATTTGAAAATGGCGCCGCCGGCGCCCAAATACACAGAGCCGGCTCTTCCCGGCGGCTCTCGTTCACTTTCGGCTCCACTCGTAGTCCCGAGCAGAGCTATCCCAACCTAGCCGAGTAGGTTCGGATAGCTCCGCTCGGGACTACGAGTGGAGCCGAAAGTGAACGAGAGCCGCCGAGAACCGGCTCTGTGTATTTCGGCGCCGGAGGCGCCATTTTCAAATCGCGGTCGGCGATTTTGAAGTTGTGACAGCTCGGGATCGCAGGGGATCGGCGTATAACACGCACCTGTGATTTTCCCCTGTTTTTAAGGGGAAAAAAGTGCGTGTTATACGCCGATAAATGCGGTATGTGAAAAGTGTGGCGTGCATTTGTATTCAGCCCCCCTGAGCCAATATTTTGTAGAACCACCTTGATTTTTTTTCCACATGCAGCTGTCAGTGGGGAAGCCCACTGACAGCTGATGACTTATCGGTAAAAGAAAAAAAAATGACCCCCCCCAAAAAAATACATCAAAAAAGCATGTTCAAAAATGCACCACAAAACATGTCTGTTCAAAAATGCATCAAGCGCAGCCCGCATAGATGTAAACCTAGACTTACAGTGTAATATTTTTTGGAAAAGAGATTTATTAACTTGAATATTTAGAAAAAGAAAACATTTTTTTTTACATTTTTCTCTGGGCACAAATTTGTTTAGGAATAAAATATAGCAAGTACTATGGCTTTACTACCACCCTCCTAGTTGGTCTGCCAGGTAAATGTAGTTGTTGGCTTGCTCTGTAATGAGAGGAGAAGTGAATGTTTGTTCTGGTCTTTTCAGGGATCCACAGGCTGGGAGTTTGATTGCTTTCCCCTGCCTAGAATGTCTTGAAGACATTTCTAGAGCTTAGGGAGGGAGAATTCACATAACCAACCTGAATATTTATCAGGGCCTGGCCAATCCCTGAGGAAGTGTGTCCAGATGGTGGCTGGGCTGGTGTTAAATAGTCTGGAGCCTAAAGAGTTCTGTGAGCTGGGAGGGAATTGATCTGCAAGCTTCAGAAGGCTGTCTGCCCCTGGAGCACCTCTGGACTGGCTGCTAAATTAGTCTCCTATGGACAGAGCCCATGGATTTGTTCTCTAACCTTGTGTCCAGGCTGGACATACCCCTTGATAAAAGAATGAAGACTTCTTGGTATGCAAAGGGAAGGTTTATTTACCACATATGGGAGAATGATGAAAGCAAGTAATTGTTCTCATTCTATGTCAGATATACATTGCTTTCATACACTTATTACGACCCAAAGATATGAGCGTATATTGCCTAACATATTACAGAACCAATGAGATGTACATATTTAACATAATTATTTATCTAAGTTCAAAACAACTGTTTTGTCTTCCAGCTGAAGGCTACGCATAACAACTGTGATTTTAGATGTGACCAGTTGAAAGCCAGATTATGCAGGTGTTCTAATGAAACAATAAATATGAAATAACATGTGACCAGATAATGACATTACAAGAACATAAAGTGAAGGTAATTTAAACGGATATTTCAACAAAACAACAGATGTCCATGAAAAGATTAAAAAAGGGCGTGACTGTCTTTAGGTTAGAAAATTAAGGCTTTATCAAAATGGTTTAAGCAGAAAAGTCACACTTATGTTGAAGGCAAAAGCCTTGCAAATGTCCATAATTTTCCACATTGTACAAAATCCACATTATTATCTCTCCTCAGGTTCATTTCCTGAACTTCTAAACACCTCCAAGGATTTCGTACCTACTCATGTAGCCAGAAGAGATCCACCACCCCATAAAATTTTGCCTCTCTGAAGGAACAAAAGTTAACATCCGCAGACAGACTGGAACTGGTGTTACAAAGAAACAAAAACATCCTTCAGGTTATGCCATTTAGGTTTTTGGCTGGCACCTTAGATCTCACTGGAACTCTTAGGCCTTGAGTTGGCATCATGGTTCTTCCTCTAGACATTTACAGGTATCTTCACAGGAGTCTCTTTCAACCTTCAGCATCGGAAGAGTAGAGAAGCGTCTTACTGGGATGATGGCTTGGCAGAGTCACCGGGATCATCTCAGGACTAGGGATGAGCCGAACACCCCCCGGTTTGGTTTGCACCAAAACCTGCAAACATACCAAGAATTTGCACGAACGTTAGAATCCCATTGATGTCTATGGGACTCGAACGTTCAAAATCAAAAGTGCTCATTTTAAAGGCTAATTTGCATGGTATTGTCCTAAAAAGGGTTTGGGGACCTGGGTCCTGCCCCAGGGGACATGCATCAATGCAAAACATTTTTTAAAAATGACCGTTCTTTCGGGAGCAGTGATTTTAATGATGCTTAAAGTAAAAAAAAAAAAAAGTTAAATATTCCTTTTAATATCATACCTGGGGGGTGTCTATAGTATGCCTGTAAAGTGGCGCGTGTTTTCCGTGCTTAGAACAGTCCCTGCACAAAATGACATTTTTAAAGGAATAAAAGTCATTTAAAACTGCTTGCGGCTTTAATGTAATATCGGGTCCTGGCAATATGGATGAAAATCAGTGAGACAAACGGCATAGGTACCCCCCAGTCCATTACCAGGCCCTTTGGGTCTTGTATGGATATTAAGGGGAACCCCGCACCCAAATTAAAAAAAGAAAAGGCTTGGGGCCACCAGGCCCTATATACTCTGAACAGCAGTATACAGGCGGTGCAAACAAGACAGGGACAGTAGGTTTGTTGTTAAGTAGAATCTGTTTGTAATTGTTAACTGGTACATTTTTAACGTGTTTAGCTCCAGCCAAAAAATCTATTTAAGCTTTTTGGAAAACATAGGGAAGGGTTATCACCCCTGTGACATTTGTTTTGCTGTCTGTGCTCCTCTTCAGAAGATATTACCTCAAAATTTTGGGTTTTTAGTGAAACAAGGATTGGTGATAAAGCATCAATGGAAAGGAGAAACGTTTTTCCCATATTAACTCTTACAGGAGAGAATTTCCCTTCCTAGGTGTAGATTTCATCTCACTTCCTGTTGTCTCCTTCCGTTTGCAAGTAGGAGTCGTTTGTAAGTTGGATGTTTGAAAGTAGGAGCCTGCCCTATATACTCTGCAGAAATTGGGGCCTTAGGTGTTGGTGTTGCCACAACACTGTAAGCCCTCACAGGGCCCTGCTATCAAATATTAGATCAAGAATTGTAATTACATGCCCCTGTTGAACAGGGGCAGAAAAATTGGGCCTTTGGTGATGGTGGGGGTGCTGGTGCCACAACACTAAGTCCTCACAGTTACTCTTGGTGGGCGCTGGAATGGGCCCTGCTGTAAAAAAATTAGATCAAGAATTGTAATTACATGCACCTGTTGAACAGGGGCAGAAAAATTGGGCCTTTGATGGTGGTGGTGCTGGTGCCACAACACTGTAAGTCCTCACAGTTACTCTTGGTGGGTGCTGGAACGGGCCCTGCTGTGAAATATTAGATCAAGAATTGTAATTACATGTCCCTGTTGAACAGGGGCTGAAAAATTGTTCCTTAGGCACTGGTGCCACAACACTGCAACCTCTCACAGATACTCTAGTTGGAGCCCAGGAACGAGCCCTGCTGCAAAGTATTGCATCAAAAATTGTAATTACACACCCCTGTTAAACAGGGGCTGAAAAATTGGGCCTTAGGCACTGGTGCTGGTGCCACAATACTGCAACCCCTCACAGATACTCTAGTTGGAGCGCAGCAACGAACCCTCCTGCAAAATATTGCATCAAAAATTGTAATTACATACCTCTGTTAAACAGGGGCTAAAAAATTGGGCCTTAGCCACTGGTGGTGGCGCCCAGAACCAAAAATGTTCTTACAAGCTATCAGCATGATCATTGAGGAAGAGGATAATCACTCAGCATAACAGGATAGTCACTCAGCATCAGCATAGGCAGTCTTGAAGGGATCTGACATTTCAAAAAAAAAATTATTCGGTTGCATCAGCATCAGGTGATTGGTAGCTGGTGGTGATTAGGGATGAGCCGAACACCCCCCTGTTCGGTTCGCACCAGAACATGCGAACAGGAAAAAAATTCGTTCGAACACGCGAACGCCGTTAAAGTCTATGGGACACGAACATGAATAATCAAAAGTGCTAATTTTAAAGGCTAATATGCAAGTTATTGTCAATAAAAGTGTTTGGGGACCCGGGTCCTCCCCCAGGGGACATGAATCAATGCAAAAAAAAGTTTTAAAAACGGCCGTTTTTTCAGGAGCAGTGATTTTAATAATGCTTAAAGTCAAACAATAAAAGTGTAATATCCCTTTAAATTTCATACCTGGGGGGTGTCTATAGTATGCCTGTAAAGGGGCGCATGTTTCCCGTGTTTAGAACAGTCTGACAGCAAAATGACATTTTGAAGGAAAAAACACATTTAAAACTACCCGCGGCTATTGCATTGCCGACAATACACATAGAAGTTCATTGATAAAAACGGCATGGGAATTCCCCACAGGGCAACCCCGAACCAAAATTAAAAAAAAAAAATGATGTGGGAGTCCCCCTAAATTCCATACAAGGCCCTTCAGGTCTGGTATGGATATTAAGGGGAACCCCAGCCAAAATTTAAAAAAAAAATTGACGTGGGGTTCACCCTAAATTCCATACCAGACCCTTCAGGTCTGGTATGGATTTTAAGGGGAACCCCGCGCCAAAAAAAAAAAAAACGGCGTGGGGTCTCCCCAAAAATCCATACCAGACCCTTTTCCTGCGGCCTGCCAGGTTGCGTGCTCGGATAAGAGGGGGGACGAGAGTGCGGCCCCCCCCCTCCTGAACCGTACCAGGCCACATGCCCTCAACATTGGGAGGGTGCTTTGGGGTAGCCCCCCAAAACACCTTGTCCCCATGTTGATGAAGACAAGGGCCTCATCCCCACAACCCTGGCCGGTGGTTGTGGGGGTCTGCGGGCGGGGGGCTTATCGGAATCTGGAAGCCCCCTTTAACAAGGGGACCCCCAGATCCCGGCCCCCCCCCTGTGTGAAATGGTAAGGGGAAGGAGAAGAAGATAGAAGACGCCGCGGAGAAGATGCTGGACGAGAACGCCGGAGGAAGAACCAGAAGAGCCAGAAGAACCAGAAGAAGAAGAAGATGAAGGAAGAAAGAAGAAGCATTTAAATAAAGGAATTGTCAAAAACTGTCTCTTGTCATTTTTAACATTTTTGACAGTTTTTTAGTGAAATGGTAGGGGTAAGTACCCCCTTACCATTTCACACAGGGGGGGGCCGGGATCTGGGGGTCCCCTTGTTAAAGGGGGCTTCCAGATTCCGATAAGCCCCCCGCCCGCAGACCCCCACAACCACCGGCCAGGGTTGTGGGGATGAGGCCCTTGTCTTCATCAACATGGGGACAAGGTGTTTTGGGGGGCTACCCCAAAGCACCCTCCCAATGTTGAGGGCATGTGGCCTGGTACGGTTCAGGAGGGGGGGGGGCCGCACTCTCATCCCCCCCTCTTTTCCTGCGGCCTGCCAGGTTGCGTGCTCGGATAAGGGTCTGGTATGGATTTTTGGGGGGACCCTACGCCGTTTTTTTTTTTTTTTGGCGCGGGGTTCCCCTTAAAATCCATACCAGACCTGAAGGGTCTGGTATGGAATTTAGGGGGAACCCCACGTCAATTTTTTTTTTAAATTTTGGCTGGGGTTCCCCTTAATATCCATACCATTCCTGAAGGGCCTTGTATGGAATTTAGGGGGACCCCCACATCATTTTTTTTTTTATTTTGGTTCGGGGTTGCCCTGTGGGGAATTCCCATGCCGTTTTTATCAATGAACTTCTATGTGTATTATCGGCAATGCAATAGCCGCGGGTAGTTTTAAATGAGTTTTTTCCTTCCAAATGTCATTTTGCTGTCAGACTGTTCTAAACACAGGAAACATGCGCCCCTTTACAGGCATACTATAGACACCCCCCAGGTACGAAATTTAAAGAGATATTACACTTTTATTGTTTGACTTTAAGCATTAATAAAATCACTGCTCCTGAAAAAACGTCCGTTTTTAAAACTTTTTTTTGCATTGATCCATGTCCCCTGGGGCAGGACCCGGGTCCCCAAACACTTTTTATGACAATAACTTGCATATAAGCCTTTAAAATTAGCACTTTTGATTTCTCCCATAGACTTTTAAAGGGTGTTCCGTGGCATTCGAATTTGCCGCAAACACCCCAAATTGTTCGCTGTTCGGCGAACTTGCGAACAGCCAATGTTCGAGTAGAACATGAGTTCGACTCGAACTCGAAGCTCATCCCTAGTGGTGATCCAAGACTGATTCATTTTTATGAAGGTCAGTCAATCGACCAAGTCGGTGGACAGACGCACCCTGTGATCGGTTACAAAGCCTCCAGCAGCACTGAATGTGCGTTCTGAAAGAACTCTGGATGCAGGACAGGCCAGTAGCTCAATTGCATACTGTGCAAGCTCTGGCCAGTGATCCATCCTCAAGACCCAGTAACCCAGAGGATTTTTGGTGGGAAAGGTGTCAGATCTTGCCCCTAGGTATTCCTGCACTATGTAAAACAGACGCTGATGATGGTTGCTGGAACCGATCATACCTTGGAGCTACGGACTAAAAAATTGTCTGAACGCATCGGTCAGATGGCCACCTTCTCCTCCACTCCTTCTTTGACTGACCGAAGCCAAGAGTTTGTAACCTCCCAGTCTCTGGGAACGTGCTGCACAGACCTTTCTGCAAGGCCTCCCAAAGATGTTTCATCGTATGCTCCCTCTGCGACGGCAAGATAAGGTCCGCAACCTTACCCTTGTAACGTGGATCAAGGAGGGTTGCCAGCCAGTATTGATCCCTCTCCTTGATACCACGAATACGAGGATCCTTCCACAGGCTTTGCAGGATCAGGGAGGCCATGCAGCGTAGGTTTGCTAAGGCATTCGGTCTGGAGTCCTCTGTATCACTAAGGACGACATGATCCGCAGCCACCTCCTCCCAGCCACGTACAAGTCCATAGGTTTCTTGGGACTGTAAATGATCCCTTAAAGACTGCTGCTGATGCTGAGTGCCAGGCTCCACCTCCACCTCCATGCTGACACAACCCTCCTCCTCCTCCTCCTCTTCTTCCTGTGTGATCGGCAGGCACGCAGGAACACTGTCTGGATAAAGGGGGCCTTGAGAGCTAAGGAAGTCCTCCCCTTCCTGCCTCTGTTCTGCCTCAAGTGCCCTGTCCATTATTCCATGCAGCGTGTGCTCTAACAGGTGGACAAGGGGGACAGTGTCACTGATGCATCCACTGTCACTGCTCACCATCCTTGTGGCCTCCTCAAATAGTGACAGGACAGTGCATGCATCTCTGATCATGGCCCACTGGCATGGGGAAAAAAACCAAGCTCCCCTGACCCTGTTCTGGTGCCATAGTTGCACAGGTACTTATTGATGGCCCTCTGCTGCCTGTGCAGCCGCTGCAGCATGGCCAACGTTGAGTTCAACCTGATGGGCTTGTCACAGATTAGGCGGTTCTTGGGCAGGTTAAATTCCTTTTGGAAGTCTGCCAGCCGAGCACTGGCATTATATGACCGGCAGAAATGCACACAGACTTTCCTGGCCTGCCTCAGGACATCCTGTAAGCCCGGGTACCTGCCCAAGAACTGCTGCAGCACCAAGTTAAGGACGTGAGCCAAACAGGGAACATGGGTCAGTTGTCCCTGTCGGAGGGTGGAGAGGAGGTTGGTGCCATTGTCGCAAACCACCATTCCTGACTGGCATGGCGTCAACCACCTCTGAACCTGCCCCTGCAGAGCAGACAGAATCTCTGCCCCAGTGTGGCTCCTGTCCCCCAGGCACACTAGCTCAAGCATCTTTTGGCCTGCGTACTTGCGTAGCCCCTTGAACGCCTAAGGAGCACCGCTGGTTCCGAGGACAAAGCACAGGAAGAGACCATGGAGGAAGAAGAAGAGGAGGGGGTGGAGGAGAGAGGTGTGTCAGAATCAACAGTGCTCCAACACTACTGCACCTTGTCCTGCATCCTTCCCAGCTGCCAGCAATGCACCGTGAAACTTGGGTAATGTCCCTGTCCATGCCTGCTGGACCATGAGTCAGCGGTAATATGCACCTTACCGCTGGCCGCCCTGTCCAACGAGGCCAAGACATTGCCTTCCACATGCCGGTAGAGAGGAGAAAAAGTGGCCTTTGGGAACCTGCCACTGAGGAACCGCACATTCCACAAACTCACGGAAGGGGGCAGAGTCTACCAACTGAAAAGGTAGCAGTTGAAGTGCTAGCAATTTAGCCAAGCTAGCATTCAACCGCTGGGCATGTGGATGGCTGGGAGCGAACTTCTTTCTGTGGTGCAGCAGCTGGGGCAGGGAAATTTGCCTGGTACAATCTGACATCGGTGTACCGATAGTAGATTGCCCGCAAGTACTTGGCTGTGACACACCTAATTCTACACCTTCATTCCTCTCAGTGCAGGTCTCAGAGAGGACTGAAGGTTTAGTGGGGTTGGAGATCCCAGCTGATGAGGAGCAAGGAGAGGTCCTCTTTGTTCTTTGGTGTGGGTCTTTTAGGTACGCTTGCCAACGAACTGCATGGCAGGTCAACATATGTCTAAGCTAAGCGGGAGATGTTTTCAAGAGCCTACACAAGCACCTTGCTGCAGGTAGCTATTGTCACGTACCTGGTGAGTAGAGCCCGGAATGCAGGGAACGGCCTCTCGTATACCTCCGACTCGAGAACCCCTGATAGTGATGACAGGAGCTCGGGAGTGCGAAGGGGCACAAGTGCCTGACTGGAAAGCTGGATCAGAGAGCTGAATCTGGTAGTCAGCTGGGAGAAGTCCTGTAGTCCAGCAGCAGGATGATGAACAGCAGGGAGGTGTACTGTAGTCCAGCAGCAGCAGGCAGGTGTCTTGTAGTCCAGCAGGCAGGATTGGACAGCAGACAGGTGTACTGTAGTGCAGTAGCAGGATTGGACGGCAGGCAGGTGTCTTTATAGTCCAGCAGCAGGATTGAACAGCAGGCAGGTGTACTGTAGTACAACAGCAGGGTACAGGCAAGCCGGGTCAAACACAGGCAGGCAGATCAGGTACAGAAGGTAAATCCAGGAGAATAGTCAAAGTCCAAAGCCGAGATCAGGGCAGGCAGCAAGCAGAGTAATCAGGAACAATCCAACAGGTTATCAGGTAGGCAGATGCAGAGTACAAGGTAACAGGGCAGTAGGGGTCTTCAGGAACGCTGTAGACCGGACAGCAAGGCAGCAATGGAGCAGTTCTCTTTAAATAGCCTGTCTTGGCGCCAAGAGTTGTCACAGGGGGGGCGCGCGCGCTCCCGCGCCTGCCCGTGCACCGCTATTGGCGCTATCGCGCATGCGCGTACGCCCCTTCGCGCTATTGGCGCTATTGGCGCTATTGCGCGCGCGAACGCCGGATGGCGCTTCTGAGCACAGGCACTCTTTTGAACTTCAGTCTGCTGGAATGTTTGCAAGAAGGCTTTTCCTGACAGCTATACTGTAGGTGCAACTGTGTGGGGTACACAGTACAGTAACTGGAAATACTTCAAAGAGCTTACACAAGCACCTGGCTGCAGGTAGCTATACTGTAGGTGCAACTGTGCGGGGTACATAGTACAGTAACTGGAAATACTTCAAGAGACTACACAAGCACCTGGCTGCAGGTAGCTATACTGTAGGTGCAACTGTGCAGGGTACACAGTATAGTAACTGGAAATACTGTAAAAACACCTGCCTGCCTGTCAGTATATTAGGAAGAGAAGAACAGGATCTAGCTAAACTGAATACAGTGTATATATATGTGTGTATGTATATATATATATATATATATATATATATATATATATATATATATATATATATATATATATATATATTAGGGATGAGCCGAACACCCCCCTGTTCGGTTCGCACCAGAACATGCGAACAGGAAAAAAATTCGTTCGAACACGCGAACACCGTTAAAGTCTATGGGACACGAACATGAATAATCAAAAGTGCTAATTTTAAAGGCTAATATGCAAGTTATTGTCAATAAAAGTGTTTGGGGACCTGGGTCCTGCCCCAGGAGACATGAATCAATGCAAAAAAAAGTTTTAAAAACGGCCGTTTTTTCAGGAGCAGTGATTTTAATAATGCTTAAAGTCAAACAATAAAAGTGTAATATCCCTTTAAATTTCATACCTGGGGGGTGTCTTTAGTATGCCTGTAAAGGGGCGCATGTTTCCCGTGTTTAGAACAGTCTGACAGCAAAATGACATTTTGAAGGAAAAAACACATTTAAAACTACCGCGGCTATTGCATTGCCGACAATACACATAGAAGTTCATTGATAAAAACGGCATGGGAATTCCCCACAGGGCAACCCCGAACCAAAATTAAAAAAAAAAAATGATGTGGGAGTCCCCCTAAATTCCATACAAGGCCCTTCAGGTCTGGTATGGATTTTAAGGGGAACCCCGCGCCAAAAAAAAAAAAAAAAAAACCGGCGTGGGGTCCCCCTAAAAATCCATACCAGACCCTTATCCGAGCACGCAACCTGGCAGGCCGCAGGAAAAGAGGGGGGGACGAGAGTGCGCCCCCCCCCCTCCTGAACTGTACCAGGCCACATGCCCTCAACATTGGGAGGGTGCTTTGGGGTAGCCCCCCAAAACACCTTGTCCCCATGTTGATGAGGACAAGGGCCTCATCCTCACAACCGTGGCCGGTGGTTGTGGGGGTCTGCGGGCGGGGGGCTTATCGGAATCTGGAAGCCCCCTTTAACAAGGGGACCCCCAGATCCCGGCCCCCCCCCTGTGTGAAATGGTAAGGGGGTACTTACCCCTACCATTTCACTAAAAAACTGTCAAAAATGTTAAAAATGACAAGAGACAGTTTTTGACAATTCCTTTATTTAAATGCTTCTTCTTTCTTCCTTCATCTTCTTCTTCTTCTGGTTCTTCTGGCTCTTCTGGTTCTTCCTCCGGCGTTCTCGTCCAGCATCTTCTCCGCGGCGTCTTCTATCTTCTTCTCCTCGGGCCGCTCCGCACCCATGGCATGAGGGGAGGCTCCCGCTCTTCTCTTCATCTTCTTTTCTTCTTCATCTTCTTCTTCATCTTCTTCTTCCTTCTTCTCTTCTTCATGTCTTCTCCGGGCCGCTCCGCAGCCATGCTGTGGCATGGAGGGAGGCTCCCGCTGTGTGACGGCGTCTCTTCGTCTGACGGTTCTTAAATAACGGGGGGCGGGGCCACCCGGTGACCCCGCCCCCCTCTGACGCACGGTGACTTGACGGGACTTCCCTGTGACGTCACGGGGAATGCCACAGGGAAGTCCCGTCATGTCACCGTGCGTCAGAGGGGGGCGGGGTCACCGGGTGGCCCCGCCCCCCGTTATTTAAGAACCGTCAGACGAAGAGACGCCGTCACACAGCGGGAGCCTCCCTCCATGCCACAGCATGGCTGCGGAGCGGCCCGGAGAAGACATGAAGAAGAGAAGAAGGAAGAAGAAGATGAAGAAGAAGATGAAGAAGAAGATGAAGAAGATGAAGAGAAGAGCGGGAGCCTCCCCTCATGCCATGGGTGCGGAGCGGCCCGAGGAGAAGAAGATAGATGACGCCGCGGAGAAGATGCTGGACGAGAACGCCAGAGGAAGAACCAGAAGAGCCAGAAGAACCAGAAGAAGAAGAAGATGAAGGAAGAAAGAAGAAGCATTTAAATAAAGGAATTGTCAAAAACTGTCTCTTGTCATTTTTAACATTTTTGACAGTTTTTTAGTGAAATGGTAGGGGTAAGTACCCCCTTACCATTTCACACAGGGGGGGGGGGCCGGGATCTGGGGGTCCCCTTGTTAAAGGGGGCTTCCAGATTCCGGTAAGCCCCCCGCCCGCAGACCCCCACAACCACCGGCCACGGTTGTGAGGATGAGGCCCTTGTCCTCATCAACATGGGGACAAGGTGTTTTGGGGGGCTACCCCAAAGCACCCTCCCAATGTTGAGGGCATGTGGCCTGGTACGGTTCAGGAGGGGGGGGGGCCGCACTCTCGTCCCCCCCTCTTTTCCTGCGGCCTGCCAGGTTGCGTGCTCGGATAAGGGTCTGGTATGGATTGTTAGGGGGACCCCACGCCGTTTTTTTTTTTTTTTTTTTGGCGCGGGGTTCCCCTTAAAATCCATACCAGACCTGAAGGGTCTGGTATGGAATTTAGGGGGAACCCCACGTCAATTTTTTTTTAAAATTTTGGCTGGGGTTCCCCTTAATATCCATACCAGACCTGAAGGGCCTTGTATGGAATTTAGGGGGACCCCCACATCATTTTTTTTTTTTTTTTTTTTGGTTCGGGGTTCCCCTGTGGGGAATTCCCATGCCGTTTTTATCAATGAACTTCTATGTGTATTGTCGGCAATGCAATAGCCGCGGGTAGTTTTAAATGAGTTTTTTCCTTCCAAATGTCATTTTGCTGTCAGACTGTTCTAAACACAGGAAACATGCGCCCCTTTACAGGCATACTATAGACACCCCCCAGGTACGAAATTTAAAGGGATATTACACTTTTATTGTTTGACTTTAAGCATTAATAAAATCACTGCTCCTGAAAAAACGTCCGTTTTTAAAACTTTTTTTTGCATTGATCCATGTCCCCTGGAGCAGGACCCAGGTCCCCAAACACTTTTTATGACAATAACTTGCATATAAGCCTTTAAATTAGCACTTTTGATTTCTCCCATAGACTTTTAAAGGGTGTTCCGCGGCATTCGAATTTGCCGCGAACACCCCAAATTGTTCGCTGTTCGGCGAACTTGCGAACAGCCAATGTTCGAGTAGAACATGAGTTCGACTCGAACTCGAAGCTCATCCCTAATATATATATATATATATATATATATATATATATATATATATATATATATATATATATATACACACACACACACACAACACCTGGGTTGCATATATGTACACAATATACTGTAAGTGCAGCTAACTGACTCGACCTGCCTACTCTATCTAACTTAAATCAAATAACACTGTCTTTCTCTCTGTCTCTCAAGCTGGAACACACTACACAGGGCCGACGTGCAGGCGGCCTTATATAGTGTGGGACATGTACTAAACCCCCTGAGCCATAATTGGCCAAAGCCTCCTTGGCTTTGGCCAATTACGGCTCTCTGTACACACAGCGCTGTGATTGGCCAGCAATACACTGCGATGCCGCAGTGAATTATGGGCCGTGACGCGCCACTCGAATTTGGCGCAAACGGCCCATATCGTTCGGAATCCGGCGAACGACCGAACACAGATGTTCGAGTCGAACATGGGTTTGACTCAAACACGAAGCTCATCCCTACTCAGGACCTCCTGTGGCTTTTAAAACAGCAAGGATCTCCAAACTAGGATTAGTCATTTCTTCAGGTAGCATCCAGATAGAGACGTGAACAGGGGGTAGATACTCTCTAGTCAACATGAATAACCACAAAATCAGACTAATAGGTGAAGTCCTTCTTATCCTATGGAGGTGTTAATGGAATTTTGCCATTTAAATATTCAAATATATAAAACTTAGTTGCATGGAGAGTATAGGGTTTCATATAAGGTTTCATATAACGTAGAAACCATTTTCCGTAGAAGATATACATTTTACTTAATTGAACATTTTTCTTAAGCTTACTATTGCAGGGAGATCCAATGAAACAGTTAAGGGCTCCCAATCCCAGATTGGATCCAGAAGTGGCCTGAGGCAAAAACACCTTCAGTTCCTATCCTCAGGATTTAAGTGGAATCAGGGGGTCCCAAAACAGTATGTCAGGTCACCTGAGGCCAGGTGACAGATGCACACCATTGGGATCAGGAGTGCACCCTAAGGTAGTGGACCCTACGGCTGACTGCTGCGGATGAGAGTCTGGGTGGTAAAGGAAGGCAGGGCCGCTGGAACACCAACACGGATCCCACTGGGGTTAGAGTGTAAGATTCCCTAGGGCGCGGAGTCTAAGAGCTAGCAGGGTGTTCACCAGAGCCTCTAGTGGTGAGGATGGACTGGGCTGCAACTGGCTGCAGGTCGCGACCCACAGGGTCCCCTAGCTCATGCCCACAGTAGGCAACAGGAGGATAGGGATAGTAAGGGAATAAGCCAAGGTCAGGGCCACTAGCAGACAAGGACAACAGAGTACACGCCAAAGGTTCAGGGTCACAGGCACACTGGGATAGTCGGAGACACGCCAAAAGGTCAGGGTCATGAGCAGACAGGAATAGTCGAGAACATGCCAAGGTCGGTAACAGAGACAAACGTAGCGCACACGGCAAGCAGGAAGCCAAACACACAATGGTTGATCAGAAAGGTTGGCTTGCAATGCACAGGTTAATATAGTGTTCCTAATTAGAGGCTGAGGTGGAGCTATGCTGAGGGAAGATTATATATGCAGTCAGGTGAGAGTGGCTGGCCTCTAAAGGAACACATGGAGAGAGGTAAGCTGACAGACACACATTACTGCATAACCATGACACAGTACATCTTACCTCAGAGGTAGCCCTTTCTCTGATCCTTCTAATAGGTGGCATCCATTCAAAGGTCAGAGATCTGCAAAAGTTTGCAATGGATCTCCCCTAAGTCATTGGTCTCACTGCTCATTAACAAAACATATTTGCATAACCAAGCATAAATTTAAGGCTCAGAACTTAAATTAACCTTGCAATACATGATTATCATAAGCAAATAAAACACAGTAATAATTATAAGCAATATAACAATTTAGATGAAGTAAAATATTCAAAAAGGCGGTTGCTTTGGGACTTTATCCAAATAGACTTTCCCACCAAGAAACCTTAACGTCTTCTTCAGGGTATTGTGACACTTGCAAAGGTTTATTTCGATCATTGGCTAGACATACAGTTGCTTGTTTTTCATCAACTCTTATGCAACGTACACACGGTCGGACTTTTCGACCGAACTGGTCCGACGGACTTTCTGATGGACTTTTGGCAGACTTCCGCCGGACTTTTTTTTACAAACGGACTTGCCTACACACAACCGGACTACAGACGGACTTGCCTACACACGACCAGACTTTCCGGTGGACCTATTTCCCGACGGAGTTAGGGTGGACTTTCCAAATGAACGGACTTGCCCACACAGGAACAAGTCCGTTTATTCTGAATGTGACTCTGGTACGACGGGACTAGAAAAGGAAGTCAATCTCACCGCTTTAATCGGCGAGATTGACACCTTGTGAGCCCCGTCGCGGGGCATACCAGGCCCTTAGGTCTGGTATGGATTTTAAGGGGAACCCCCTACGCTGAAAAAACAGCGTGAGGTCCCCCCCAAAATCCATACCAGACCCCTATCCGAGCATGCAGCCCGGCCGGTCAGGAAAGGGGGTGGGGACGAGTGAGCACCCCCCCTCCTGAACCGTACTAGGCCGCATGCCCTCAACATGGGGGTGGGTGCTTTGGGGGAAGAGGGCGCCCTGCGGGCCCCCCCACCCCAAAGCACCTTGTCCCCATGTTGATGAGGACAAGGGCCTCTTCCCGACAACCCTGGTCGTTGGTTGTCGGGGTCTGCGGGCTTATCGGAATCCGGGAGCCCCCTTTAATAAGGGGGCCCCCAGATCCCAGACCCCCACCCTATGAGAATAAGTATGGGGTACATCGTACCCCTACCCATTCACCTAGGGAAAAAGTGTCAATAAAAAAAAAACACACTACACAGGTTTTTAAAGTAATTTATTAGACAGCTCCGGGGGTCTTCTTCCGACTTTGGGGGTCTTCTTCTGACTTCGCCGCTCTCTCTCTGGCCTCTTCTCCCAGTGTCTGGTTCTTCTTCCGCTCTCCGGCCTCTTCTCCCGCTCTCCAGCCTCTTCTCCTGGTGTCCGGTTATTCTGCCGGGCTCCTCCGCTATCTTCTACTCTTTTGCTAGCGGTGGCCCGGTCTTCGCCATCTTGTTCCTTCTTCTCTTCTTCCGATGTTGACACAATGCTTTCTCCCGCTGTAATGGTGTGTGAGCGGTGCGTGATGACTTATATATACGGTGACCCCGCCCCTTATAACGTCACAGTCCCTGAGCATGCTGGGACTGTGACGTCATAAGGGGGCATGGTCACAGGGTGATGTTGACCATGCCCCCTTATGATGTCACAGTCCCAGCAGGCCCAGGGACTGTGACGTTATAAGCGGGCGGGGTCACCGCCTATATAAGTCATTGCGCACCGCTCACACACCATTACAGCGGGAGACAGCGTTGTGTCAACATCGGAGGAAGAGAAGAAGGAACAAGACGGCGAAGACCGGGCCACCGCTAGCAAAAGTGCAGAAGATAGCGGAGGAGCCTGGCAGAAGAACCGGACACCGGGAGGAAAGGCCAGAGAGCGGGAGAAGAGGCCGGAGAGAGGGAGAGGAACTGGACACCAGGAGAAGAAAGCACGAAGTTGGAAGAAGACCCCTGAAGTCGGAAGAAGACCCCCGGAGCTGTCTAATAAATTACTTTAAAAACCTGTGTAGTGTGTTTTTTTTATGACACTTTTTCCCTAGGTGAATGGGTAGGGGTACGATGTACCCCATACTCATTCACATAGGGTGGGGGGGCCGGAATAAGGGGGCCCCTTAGTAAAGGGAGCTCCCGGATTCTGATAAGCCCCCCGCCCGCAGACCCTGACAACCAACGGCCAGGGTTGTCGGGAAGAGGCCCTTGTCCTCATCAACATGGGGACAAGGTGCTTTGGGGTGGGGGGCCCGCAGGGCGCCCCCCTCCCCCATAGCACCCACCCCCCCATGTTGAGGGCATGCGGCCTGGTACAGTTCAGGAGGGGGGGCACTCGCTCGTCCCCACCCCCTTACCTGACCGGCCAGGCTGCGTGCTCGAACAGAAGTCTGGTATGGATGTTGGGGGGGGACCTCACGCTGTTTTTTCTGCGTAGGGGTTCCCCTTAACATCAACACCAGACCTAAGGGACATCGTCGCCTCATGCTCGCTGCAATAGGAAAATGTGTTTTTCCTATTTCAGCGAACGCGAGATGCAGTACCCTGCCCTTGCGTCGCATCTGGTCCGTCGGACCAGCATACAGACGAACGGGCTTTCCGTTAGGAACTGAGTCCGGCGGAGTTACGAGGTAAAGATTTGAAGCAGGCTTCAAATCTAAAGTCGGTCGGATTTCCGACCGAAACGGTCCATCGGAAGTCGATGCAGACCACACACGGTCGGATTGTCCGCCAGATTCGGTCCGTCTGACCAGTCCGGTCGGAAAGTCCGCCCGTGTGTACAAGGCATTACTTATAATTTCATCCTCTTTACCAACCTCCAATAACCAAGCTTCTAGTACAGTTCCAATCCCTAGGGTAATCTTTTGTAATCGTATAGGGGTATCAGGCTTAAGCCTTTTTTTAGGCATAACAGGAGTATGTCCTTTCAGTTCAGCAACATCTACTCCCAGAGTAGGAGTGGAAACACAATAAACTCCACAAGGTAAAATACCTGTTTGCGTTCAATTTAAAGCATACACAGAGAATGCTTATTAGTTACCTGATACCAACACCAATAACCTCGTCCTAGGTATTTCAAGCGATTAGATGGTAAATCTTGTGCATCTATTAACCACTTCAGTCCTGGAAGGATTTACCCCCTTAATGACCAGGCCATTTTTTACTATACGGCACTGAGTCTCCTTAATTGACAATTGCGCAGGCATGCGACGTTGTACCCAAACAAAATTGATGTCTTTTTTTTCCCCATAAATAGACCTTTCTTTTGGTGGTATTTGATCATATGTGAGATTTTTATTTTTTGCGCTATAAAACAAAAAAGAGCGACAATTTGGAAAAAAAACCCCAAATTTTTTACTTTCTACTATAATACACATCCAAAAAAAAAATGTGCAAAATCTAATTTCTTCATCAGTTTAGGCCAATATGTATTCTGCTACATATTATTGGTTTGCGCAAAAGTTATAGCGTCTACAATATAGGGGATAGATTTAGGGACTTTTAATTTTTTTTTATTGTTTTTACTGGTAATGGCAGTGATCAGCAATTTTTTGTGGGACTGTGACATTGCGACGGACAAATATGACCCTAAGTGACACTTTTTGGGGACTAGTGACACCAATACAGTGATCAGTGCTAAAAAAATGCACTGATCAATGTATAAATGCACACTGACAGGGAAAGGGTTAACACTGGGGGACGATCAAATGGGTTAACTGTGTTCCCTGGGTGTGTTCTAACTGACGGATCCAGAAATAGAACATGTTTTAAATCTTTCCAACGGAATCAATTCGGGAAAACCGTTCGTCTGTATGCTATTCCGAAGGACCAAGAACGACGCAAGGGCAGCTATTGGCTATTTAACTTCCTTTTTCTAGTCCCGTCGTACGTGTTGTACGTCACCGTGTTCTAAACGATCAGACTTTGGTGTGATCGTGTGTATGCAAGTCCGTTTCAGCGGAACTCCGTCAGAGTTTATTCTGATGGAAAATCTGGTCGTGTGTACGCGGCATTAGTATACAGTGTGAACTGGATTTCTCTCCATTGTGATGATAACTGTAGGACCACCAGATTTGCAGCCTTGGCTATGGGAACTTCACCAAAGGAAAAGAAACACAGCACCTCTAAGTGCAGTATTGGTAAACCATTTAATGAGAAGTCAAGAGTGAAACTCCTCACAAAGGGAGCATAAACACAAGCATGATAGTAATCCTGCAGCAAAATCCGGGGTTGGTTTTCTCCTAAATGTCCGTGTCTTTGAAGTGCAGCTGACAGCTCATGCGGGTGGATTCCAGCATTCACAACCTATGGGAACAGCAGGGAACACAGGGGAGATTGGAGATGATGTCACTTCCGGATGCAGGGTGAGAGGAGGTGGCTTCATGTTCGGAGCATGCTTGCTCCTTCCTCAGGCCATACCACCTCAGGGTCTCTCCTCAATGAGCGCTGAGTTCATTTTTTGTATGGGAACTTCACATTCAATAAGATTAATTTTTGCTGGTTCTAGAACATTTTCTCATTTGGTATTCAACCTATAGTAACACCAATTTTACCTCATCCTTCCCAAGTATGCCCTCGTCTTAGGTCTAGGGTGAAAATTCAGATAGATCAGTTTTTCAACTTAAACTCATTAACTGTTTAAATGTCCAACAACCTTCATTAGTGGCCAAGTAAAAGGCCACTGTACTGTACTGTACTGTACTGAAAGGTCACGTAAAAGGCTCATCTAAATTTAAATTCTGGGTCCAAATCATATCTGTGTGGGTCCTGCCAGAAAGTTATCACAAACACAACTCTCATTCCGTCATTCATTGGCCATCCATTCATTATTATTATACAGGATTTATATAGCATTCATCCACTCATTTATATCCGTTTTTACATTTAGGACCAGTGTTTTTCTGTTTCAATCGTTTTTTATTAATTGTTTTTAGAAAAACGAAGAAAGAAGGTCATTTGGTAGAGCAGCGAACAATCCTTGCACGCTCCAAGCATGTAACAAAAGAAACATATAAATGTGAGGCTTAATAGGAAATAGTAAAGACCATAACACACAGGTTAGGTCTTGTGTATAAGGAAGGACAGTAACTGATTATAAACTACATATAAAGCAATTGAACATCATAAACTCTGTGAGGCAACCATCCGGAAAACCACCTAGTGAATCATGCATGTGAGAATTAACATAATCTCCGGTGCACAATATTACTAAGACACAACCACAATAAATTGGTACAGGTGGCGATAGTGCCTCTTACACATATTGTGCAATAATTAAAGGAGTTGTAAAGGCAGAAGGTTTTTTATCCTAATGCATTTAATGCATTTAGATAAAAAGCCTTCTGTGTGCAGCAGCCCCCCTAACACTTACCTAATGGTCTCTCTCTGCCCGGTTATGTCCACTAGTCTCTCGCCATCCGAGATTCTCCTTTCGAATAGGCTGAGACACAGCAGTGGCACTATTGGCTCTGGCTGCTGTCAATAAAAGTCAGCTAGCCAATCAGGGGAGAGAGGGGGTGGAACCAGGGCGTGGCTCCATGTCTGAATGGACACAGGGAGCCGTGACTCAGCTTCAGTGCCCCCATAGCAAGCTGCTTGCTGTGGGGGCACTGAACAGGAGGGAGGAGCCAGGAGAGCAGAAGAAGGACCCTAGAAGAGGAAGATCTGGGCTACCCTGTGCAAATCCACTGCAACAGAGCAGGTAAGTATAATATGTTTGTTATTTTTATGGGAAAAGAACAAACCTTTACAATCACTTTAAGGCACTTAAAACTATCAAACATTACAACTGTTCAATATGACAGGAGTGTCTGGGTTAAAAAAAAGAAGAGGAAAAGCCAGAGGGCTATGGAAACACGATGCCAAGGTTGGCATGAGACAAAGAGGTGAAAGGGAAAGAAGGAAACTGAATAGAAGAAAGAATCCATCCGGGAACCCTCCGTCGGTCAGTACCAGTGTTTTTGCATGCTTATTCACATCAACCTTCTGTGATTTTTCAAACCAAGTACCTTGATGTGTTAGAGAGGTACAGATAGGCATGAGGACAGGTAGTATCCATATATTTGGGACTTTTAGTAATCAAAATTTCTTGAAGACCATCTGCAGGCTCAAAACACTTATTCGCCAAAGATCCTGAAACAGCGTCAGGAATATCATAGTTATATCTTCTATGTTGTTCCACTTCTCCCTCATTGTTAGTAATGTAAATAGCATACCAAGATACACAATTTCTCCTGTTGGATCCTCAAGATATAACTCATCTCTTTTCACACTTTACAAAAAATGGATCTTACACTCCAATAAGACTCACGCTCATAGGCACTGCAGGTAAATTACTGTGTCAATACCCATGAACTCTATTGCCCCGTACACACGGTCGGACATTGATCGGACATTCCAACAACAAAATCCTAGGATTTTTTCCGACGGATGTTGGCTCAAACTTGTTTTGCGTACACACGGTCGCACAAAGTTGTCGGAATTTCCGATCGCCAAGAACGCAGTGACGTCAACCACGTACGATGAGACTAGAAAAGGCCATTTCAGAACCAAGCGCGGCACCCTTTGGGCTCCTTTTGCTAATCTCGTGTTAGTAAAAGTTTGGTGAGAGACGATTCGCGCTTTTTCAGACTCTTTTTCAGTGGCTTTAAGATCGTTTTCTGCGGTTCAGTTTGTGCTTGTGGGTTTGTATCTGCTCTTCAGTGCGTGCAAGCAAGCTACGTGTGACTTGGATTAGTCATTGTGTTCTTGTTCGTTCGTTGCTGTTTTTCAGGTTGCTCTTCACAGGCCTTGCTGTTCTTCAGTGCGTTCTGTTACTTCGTTCTGAGCAGCCGACCGCTTTCTAGCCATGTTGCGTATATGTACTCCTCGTAGAGTTCGTGCTGTGTGGGGGCTTGGTGTTGGGGTCTTGACCTTGACACAAGTCCAGTCCAAGAACAGGGTGGGGAGGAGTTCATGGACCAAGAATTGGTTGCTTCAGCGTGACCAGTTCTGTCATATGCCTTTGCTTCGTGAGATCCGTGAGAATAATCCTGATGATTTCAGGAACTTTCTCCGGATGACGGACCCCGTATTTCACCGTTTGTTGTCTTCGCTGACCCCCTATATCAGGAGGCAGGATACCCGCATGAGGCACGCCATCACTCCAGAGCAGAGGCTTGTCGCTACCCTGCGGTACTTGGCGACAGGGAGAAGCCTGCAGGACTTGAAGTTCTCGACAGGCATCTCCCCCAGGCTCTGGGTATCATTATCCCAGAGACCTGTTCTGCCATCATCCAGGTCCTGCAGAAGGAGTATATGAAGGTAAGATTTTTATCCTTTAATATCACATTTTATTGTATTGAATGTTTGCTAATATATTGTATTTCTTTCCTCATTCCCTAATTACCATGATTGTAATATGCTGTGAATGTCCACTTTGTCCTCATGCATGCTGGATTTTTATGTATTTTTTTTTGTCCTTCATACATATTTGCCTTCACTAACCTCCCCAGCATGCTCCCCTGGCCCTATATTCACCTCATGTAGTCACTTAACAATGTATTTTATCAGCTCCATAGTAGTGCTTTACCCCAAACAACCCCTAAAATGTTTAGAAATGTGATTTGTGCTTTAAATTCAGGCAGAGTGCCAGAGGCTTTTTTTTGTAGTGTCCCCAAATCATTTTTATTAACCCTCCCTCCCCCCAACTGCTAAGTCAGCTGATCCAAATTCTCTATCTATCCTCAATCATCTATCTGCTGACTTTGCCAAACCCATACACACTATACCCACCTCTTTTGTGGTCAGATTTATGGATGAATTCCCCAAAGCATGTAGTTCAAGGGCCTGCCTGTATACTTTCAAAATGGTACTGTTTAAAGTTTTTGTATTATATTATTATCTTGATAGGTAATAGCAGAATGTCCAAATGTGCTCAAATTATTATGACCCCTCTTACCTGTCCAGTGGTCTGCCAATAGTGTAACTAAGGAGGGGTAATAGTGGTGTGAAAAGTAAATGCCGGGGCGTGACCGGATGCGGGAGTGAGTGGAGGAGTGAGTGAACCTCCCCCAGCCCGATGCCTCCGTGTCTGCAGGAACCTACTCTAGCGCGTTCGACCTGGCTGTAAGGGCTCTCTCCCCCTAAAGATCTTGGTCCCTAGCCAGCTGATCGGCTCCCCTGCCCCTGTCTGTTCCGGAGCGTGGCGCCGCAGCACTAGCTTAAACCGCTCGGGAGAAGCGGCATAGCTGAATTCCTCGGAGCGGAGAGGAAGGACGGTTGCCGGGGCGACGGCTTCGGCTCCAGGGGAAGGAGACGGCGTGGACGGGGTGTGCTCCCAGAGAAAGGAGCCGTCAACTATTTTCGGAAGAAGCGTCCCTGTGCTGCCCAGGTACCCGGCAGCGCCAAGGTACAAGCTTTGGTAGCTACATTAGGGGGTACACTAGAAGCGGACCATCTCTCCCCCCTCCCCAGGGGTTAACCCATCATGGTGGACGAAGGGGGAGTGGAGATACAGGTGAGCCCTGACAGCCCGATATACTATCAGCTTATGACTGGACCTGAGCTCAGACTGCCTTAAGCAGCCTGTACCATCGCACAGAGAGCAGTGCATATTTGGGGAAAGCTGTCAAAAGACGGTTGATGGAGGACTATATCATAAGGGATATTACTGGACCTGAGATAACATCGTGTAAAGAGAAGAGGAGTGGGGGAAAGGATAAGAGAGGGGGGGGGAAACATTAACCCCACGAGTGGCCAAACTTTCCTACACATCCCCCGGCCTATATAACAAGCCATGACCAGGAAAAAAGGAGAGGAATTACAGCAGCAGGACAACACTAGTTCCCAAATGACCCGCACTTCAAAAGAAAAGGCGAACCAGGCAGCAGTCGCAGCAGCGGCTAAACTGGAGAAGTTCGCTCACCCCTCCACTTCATCGCCACTTAAAAATACCCAGCAGCAGCAGGACAGGCCGCAAGCAGGGGGCTCAGGGGATAGAAAGAGCTTAGGAAAAGGACCAGCGGCAACGCACACAATAAAAGCGGCGGCCAGTAAAGGCTCTGCGGGCGACTCCGCGGGATTAGCAACCAGCAATGCTGCTGCACAAAACGCATCAGCAGACGCTGAACCCACGCTGAAAGACGTTTTGCAGGCTGTCAACTCCTGCAGGGCCTCTTTAAATGACTTGAGCGATCAGCTGACGGGATTAAAGGAAGAGATAATTAGGGTAAGCCAAGAACTGCAAAGGACTATAACTAGAACATCTGAATTGGAGGAGAGAGTAAGCCAGGCTGAAGATGATTTAATCCCACTAAAGCAAGATCTTAAGCTACTAAAAACGCAGATGGGACTATATAAAGTGAAAATGGAGGAAATCGAAAATAGGTCCCGCAGGAACAACGTAAGAGTGGTAGGCCTACCGGAGCGGTGCGAGGGCCCCCACCCTGAGGAGTTCTTGGAGAATTGGCTTAGGGATATATTTGGGACGGAATCTTTCTCTCATCTTTTTGCCATTGAAAGAGCCCACAGAGTACCAACTAGGACCCCATCACCAGGGGGGTACCCCAGGCCAATAATAATGAAGCTTCTTAATTATAGAGACAAGGTAGCATTGATGCGTAGGGCCAGAGAACTGGGGGATATTTTGTACAATGGAGCTAAGATATTATTTTTTCCTGACTACTCCCCAGACCTCCAGAAACGAAGGGCTGAATTTAAGGATATCAAGCGTAACTTACGGACTTACAACATAGAATACGCCCTGTTATATCCTGCACGGCTACGCATCATTGCCTTAGGATCCACCCATTTTTTCGATACAATAGCAGGGGCAACAAAATGGCTGGAAGATAATAAAACGGGCCTACAGAGCTAAGGGCCAAATAAGGCTATTTAAACCTGGACAGGAAAGGAGGAAAACGTATTTTTTTTTTTTTTTTTCCTCCTCTTCCTCTTTTTTCTGTTTGTTTTCCTTACAATAAATTAGAAGACGACACGGGGGTGGGGGGTTGGGGGGAGCATGAGAGTGGAAGCACGGATGAAGGAGGTGATTCCACTAGTTGCATATATTTTTTTGTGGGTTCGGGAGAGGGTTGTGGGAGGGGGGAGGGGGGGGACGAATCACAATGTATCTTTTCAGTGTATGTGTGGGAAGTCACTTCTTGTATGGTTGGGAGGGGGGAAAAAGGTCACATGCATAGCCCCTGGGGCTAGCCTAACTAGGCAGGGGGGGGGGGTCACGAATTAGGGCGGGAAGAGGAGGGTTGGATAAAGCTGAAGGGGAGTGGGATGGGGGGGTTATAGTGAGTCACAGGGATAGGCAACGGCGCAGAAGTAAGTCACACATAGGCATGAAGGGCTGGTTCACAAAAATAAATGTAACGTATATTAGCACAAGTAATTTGTATTTGCAGTCAGAAATTGTAGGGGGGGGTCCCCGGACGCAGGGGGCCGCTGCCCTCCTCACCTCATTTTCTTTTATTTTTCTCTGTATTTTTTTTTGGCCAACACAATCACAGAGTTTATGACGAGTTTGGAACTCACAAATTCACAAATGATTTTCTCCTTTTTCCTTTTGTTTTCCTTTTTTTTTTTTTCTTTCCCAAGATGCCTCTTAAAACATTAAAGATAGGCTCCTGGAATATCAGGGGCATGGGTGATCCCGCTAAAAGAGCAGCAGTATTCTTGGCAATGGAAGCTCACGGCGTCGGTCTGGCCTGTCTGCAGGAAACCCACCTTACCAACGATACTAAATCACAGGTTCGGAACCACAAATTCCAAGAACAGTATCATTCAGTCTACATCTCATACTCAAGAGGGGTGAGCATATTGGTGGGGAGAGGCTTCTCGTTTTCCTGCAGGGATGCCAGAATAGACGCGTTGGGTCGTTATGTCTTCCTGAGCTGTGTGGTGGAAAATCAGCCCTTGGTGATAGCAAACATTTACATTCCCCCTCCGTTCAAAACAGAGGCTATTTTGGACCTGCTGGAGTTTGTGGAAAGTAAAGCAGATATACCGATCATAGTAGTGGGGGACTTTAACACAGTTTTAGATAACAAATTGGACCGTTTTCCGCCCATTAATCGGGCGGAAAGGCTATCAGAGGGCCGTTTAGGCCAACTTTTGGAGGAGGTGGGGTGGTGTGAACTATGGAGATCCCGCAACCCAAATATCCAACAGTATTCCTGTTATTCAGGGACACACTCCACTCTCTCGCGCATAGACATGGCGGTAGGCAATGGGGACGCTATGTAATTAATAGGGAACATAGAGTACAAGCCGAGAGGAATTTCGGATCATTCTCCCTTGATCGTGACTCTGAACCTAACTGTTAAGTTTAGCCGCAAGAGGTGGACAATAAAACCATTGTGGTTGGACTTAATAAGCGGCCCAGCAGAAGTAACCTCTAAACTAAAAGAGTTCGTAACATTCAACTCTGGTTCAGCCCCCGCAGGAGTAGTGTGGGACACCTTAAAAGCGTTTCTTAGGGGACTATTACACCAGAAGGTGGTCATAGCTAAGAAAAAGTCTAGGGAATGGGAGGAAAGGGCTTGCATGGAAGCTATGGTATCAGAAGCACATTATGTGGCGGACCCAACTCCGGAAAAGCAGGCGGAATGGCTCAGCAGACAACAAGAGTATAGAGAAGTAATTAACAGAAGAGTAGAAAATAAAAGACTCTTCCAGAAGCAAAATTATTTTGGCGAAGGGGAGAGGGTGGGCCGGATGTTGGCCCGTATAACCAAGTCTAATAAATCTCCATCAGCTATTTTTTCAATTAAGACACCGTCCGGAGAAATCACTTAAGACCCCGTCAAAGTCCTGGAGACATTCTCGACGTTCTACAGGGACCTGTACAGGTCGCGTAGGGGGCCGGACCGGCGCGAGATAGACAGGTTTATGGAAGGGGTAGAGTTGCCTGTGCTCTCGGACAGGGACAGGGGTGAGATGGATTCCCCCCTAACCCTAGAGGAGTTGCAAAAAGCTGTCGCGGAATTGTCAGGTCAGAAATCTCCAGGCCCGGATGGCCTGCCATTGGAGATCTATAGAAAATATGGGGAAGTGCTACTTCCAGAGCTCCTAAAAGTACTGGAGCAGTCGATTAAGGACGGAAGGTTACCCCTATCGATGTCAGAGGCCGATATAGTGGTGATACCAAAGGAGGGGAAAGACTTATCGGAAGTCTCCTCATACAGGCCAATATCATTACTGTGCACGGATGCCAAGATTGTCGCAAGGGTACTGGCATCCAGACTAAACAAATGTATCACAAAACTTGTGCATTCGGACCAATCGGGGTTTATCCCCGGTCGGTCCACCAGTACCAATATCAGAAGGGCCTACTTGAATATTCAGGTACCGGCAGAGAACGAGGGGTCTAGAGCCATATTGTCCTTAGATACCGCTAAGGCTTTCGATAGCCTGGAGTGGGAATACCTTTGGTGGGTCCTGGAGAGGTTTGGATTTGGCCCCGTATTTATCAGTTGGTTAAAAACCCTATATAACCATCCAAAGGCAAGACTCAAGGTAAATAATGACTTCTCGGAAAGCTTCCCCCTTGAAAGAGGAACTAGGCAGGGCTGCCCCTTGTCACCCTTGCTGTTTGTTTTAGCTATGGAGCCATTGGCGGGAGCAGTAAGATTATCGGCCGAAATACAGGGTTACCATAGGAACGGCGAGGAAGAGAAAATAGCGCTTTTTGCGGACGATGTTTTATTCTTCCTTGGGGACACGTGCTCCTCATTGGAGAAAGTGGTTCATTTGGTGGAGGACTTTGGCAAATTCTCAGGTCTGACCATCAACTGGGAAAAATCATCGCTTCTGCCGATTGATCCATTGGCCAACCCTATTCCACCAAGCCTACCTCAATTAAGAGTCACGGGGAAAATGAAGTACCTTGGTGTTGTGCTGTCCAGGAACCCTGAAGTGTTTATTGAGGATAACCTGGTCCCTCTCTTACTGAAATTTAAAAAAAAGTGCGACATCTGGTGTAGACTCCCTCTTTCTACAGCGGGTCGGGCCAACCTGATTAAAATGATATGGCTGCCCCAGTTGTTATACCTGCTCCACAATTCACCAGTGTGGATTGGGGAGAAGTGGTTCCAAAGAATTCAATCCCTTTTTAGGGAATTAATTTGGAAAAAAGGGCAGGCCAGGATAGGCTTACAAAAATTACAGTGCCCCGATACGGAGGGGGGACTGGCGATCCCCCACCCGTATGCCTACTTTTTGGCTGCCCAGTTGCAGCAAATTGGCGGATGCGCCACTGACGGAGGGGGAGGCAAGAATGTCCAAATTATTCTACAGGGAAGCCCCCACAGCTCATTAGTTGAAGCACTGGAGGCAGATTCATTACAACGGGAGATTCCAACACTCAAAATGATTACTAAGGTCTGGCAGGCAGCTAAGCGAATAATGGGGTATAAGGGAAGTTCGGAATACTCACCAATTTGGAACAACAGGTTCCTGCAGGAACTATTACCAATTGATAGGAACAAGTTGTGGGAAAGGAGTGGGATAAGCCGACTGAAACAACTATACGAGGGGGACACCCTGAAACCCTTCGAGGAACTGAGGCATGAGTACGGGTTGCCAAATCGAGTATTCTTTAGCTACCTACAGATCAGGCACGCCTTGAGTAAACAGTTCGGAAGACAACCCCTCATATGGTGCAAGATCCCACTACTACAAACAATAATAAAATCAGAGACTTCTAAGGGGCTAATCACAGTGATATATACCCAATTAATAAAGAAAATAAACACACAGGCAGGCTTTCCCGGGGGCAGGGACAGGTGGGCGGCTGACGTGGGGGAAATCACGGACACGCAGTGGAAAAGGATTCTGGAACTTGGACCAGAGGTGTCGGTTTCTCCCGCGCAAAAAGTCTCCCACCTGATGCTGCTACACAGATCCTACTATACACCGAAAAAGCTTTTTATATTTGGTGATAGAGCGAATGATGAATGCCCTAGATGTGGAAATACAGGCGATCTAATCCATATGTTCTGGAGGTGCCCAAAACTAGTCAGGTACTGGCCTGAGATCTTAAAGAAAATAAATACCACGCTTAAAACTAACTTAGAGTTAGATCCCAAAACCTGTGTGCTGGGATACGTCACCAACGGTCTGGGAGATAGAAGCACGGCGGTAGTGGCAGCAAGATGCCTGTTCCAGGCCAGGAAACTGATTGCACAGTCATGGCAATCAAGAACTCCCCCTACTCCGGAAGACTGGATTAGAACCGTCAACTCCACTGTGTGGAGCGAAAGAACATTCTACACTAGGTTAGGCAATCATAATAAGTTTGCGAAAATGTGGAACCCTTGGATTCAAGCAATGCCTTGTCCTTTAGCAGTGTTATCTAGTACTGAAGTTACCTGTCCTCTCCACTAATGGAGTGAGGCTGAGCGAGTAGTAGTTTACAGATTAGAGTCGAGAGAGCATAATGTATCAAAGTAATATTGACCAAAGCAAGCGCCCGAGAAATATGGGGGTTTAATAAGGGGGGGTTAAAAGGGGGGTGGGGGGGGGCGCACCAACAAGAGAAGTATCAATGCACAAATACATACAATAGTAATACGAGGCGACGCGGCCAACTGATTCCGAGAGGCAGGAAACAGGCTCTATACTTGTATCGCGGCACTGTTATAACCAATTATACACTAAAATGCATATGGTTATACAATACTTTTCAAAAAAAAAAAAAAAATCTTTGAACGGCCACAATGATGTAACTGGATTAGAGACATACATGAATATTACTCTGAAGGCAGTCTCTGGATATAGTTAACTGATGTGGCAAAAAAAAAAAAAAAAGGAGGGGTAATAGTAATACCCATTATTGAGGCATTCATCTCTCAATGAAGAAGTGGAGAGGGTTACCTGTCCAAGATTCCCCCACCCCCTATAATGTTAGAAATGGCCCATGAGAGGGGGGGGGGATATGATAGGTGTACCTTATACTTTGGTGTTGTAAAATTCCCCTTAATAAATGTTATCTGGATGTTGGCCAAGAATGTTTGTGTCTAATCTGCTTTCCATGTTTATGTGCAAAAATACTAATTTATTTTTGTTTTCATCAACAGTTTCCTTCCACGCCACAGGAATGGCAGACTGTGGCCTCCCACTTTGCCCAGCGGTGGGACTTTCCTAACTGCGGAGGGGCAATTGATGGAAAACACGTCCACATCATCCCACCCCCCAACTCGGGGTTGTATTATTATAATAACAAGGGGTTCAATAGTATTGTGATGTTGGTGGTGGTGTCTGCTAATTACGAGTTCCTGTATGTGGACGTGGGCAAGAATGGCCGGATGTCCGATGGTGGAGTCATCGCCCAGACGGAGTTTTACAGGCGCCTCCAGAATGGCAGCTTGGACTTGCCACCTCCAGAAGAGAATGTGGAAGGACTCCCATTCGTCTTTGTTGCGGATGAAGCATTTGCGCTGGGGGACCATCTTATGCGGCCATTCCCGATGAGGACCCTCACCCCAGAACAGAGCTTTTTTAATTACCGGCTGGCCAGAGCCAGAAGAGTGGTGGAGAACACATTTGGAATCATGGCCAGCCGGTTCCGCCTATTTCTTACAACCATCCATATGGCGGAGTATAAACTGAATCATATAATCCTGGCGTGCTGTGTGTCTCAGCCATGTGCTCTTCCCCCACTGCGCAGAACGAGAAGGGGTGGGGAATACACTAGAAAGATACTATACTGCTTTGAATCCGGGTTCCAATCTCTTCCTTTGCAACCTCTTAACTACTATCCAGTCTCCAGGCTGTAAGGGGTGTGACCCAGATTTAGAGACAGGATCTGGAAGAGAAAACTCGGGCATGCGACTTAGTAAACTGTCTGTGGAACTCATGTTCATACATTTTCAATAACCAGTGTATCAATGTCATCTATTGTGGGAAGAACAACCCAATCATAAAGGCTTTATCAAATAATATTTTAATAGGGGTGTTCTGCCCTCACAATGTGTCTGAAGTACAAGGCTTGGCAGACAGCTAACAACTTCCCAATAAAGACTGAGGCCGTAGGGTTACCAGTTATAATCTTTACTGAGAATTAGATATTTTCGTAAAACTGCAAAACACAAATTATAAAAACATGCATCAGCATTTAACATTACATTACAAAATGCAAGTACATTCAGGCATGCTACATTAGTGTAAGGCCCTAGCTAACATAAATGTGGCCTAGCTGAAAGAAACGCCCTGGCAGGGACTACCATCAAACACACATAAAATGCAGTACAATTAGAATAGCACATACTACTTAATTGAATGCTAATTATTATTATTATTATTAAACAGGATTTATATAGCGCCAACAGTTTGCGCAGCGCTTTACAACATGAGGGCAGACAGTATACTTACATAACAAATCACTACAGGAGGAATCAAAGGGCCCTGCTCGTTAGAGCTCACAATCTAGAGGGGAGGGTCAATTGGAAACAAAAGATAATAACTGTGGGGGGGTAAGCTGATGGAGAAAATTAAAAAACAGTTGTTAGGTGTGGGTAGGCTTCTCTGAAGAGAAGGGTTTTCAGGGATTGTCTAAAAGCTAATAGAGTAGGAGATAAGCGGACAGATTGGGGTAAGGCATTCCATAGGATTGGAGAGGCTTTGGAAAAGTCCTGGAGGCGAGCATGGGAGGAGGTGATGAGGGAGCTAGAGAGCAGAAGGTCTTGAGAGGAACGAAGAGAACGAGTAGGTTGGTATTTAGAGACTAGGCTAGCGATGTAGCTGGGGGCTAAATTGTGGATGGATTTGTACGTAGTTGTTAGTATTTTGAATTTGAATGACAGCCTACTTACAGACGTATGCTTCCAAGGCCAGTTTTAAGAAATGATGGAGCTAATGCCATGCTTCCTTCACCGCAGGAGGTTTAAAGTGGTTGTATACCCTCTGTTTTAAATTTTACCTACAGGTAAGCCTATAATAAGGCTTACCTGTAGGTAACATGCATATCTCCTAAACCTGTATGGTTTAGGAGATATTCGCTTTGTATGCAGCTGCTGACATCAGCCGCACATGCACTGTGAAGGACTGGTTGAAGGTCCGGCAGAGGCTGCCGGACCTTGCTGGGAAGAAGACTCCCGTGCGCATGCGCGGGAGGGACGTAATTGCGACTCCGGCCACTCACAGCGCCGTAGGAAACGCTGAGGGCAAAATGTTAGCTCCCTCAGCCTGGACCAGGATCAGATGCAGATGCCTCATTCTAAAGGTAAGTATTTCATAATGAGCTAGCTCATTATGTCTTTGCCTTACAGGTTTTTTTATTCCTGTGCGGGTATACAACAGCTTTAAGCAAAATGTCTGCTGGGCAGGAAGTGGGAGTAATATACTACAGTTTCCTGCCAGCAATGGATGCCAATTTAAAGCAACAGTATCATTAATATATACTGTATGATGACCAGAACACTCCCCAAATGGCATAATAAACATTGTACCACTATGTTTCATTTTTAAAGAGTAAAACAACTTCTGAGATAGGTCTAAGGTACACCTTAGGGGTACCCTGTCTCATGACTTTGACTTGGACCTTTCTAACTTTACTGTCATTACTAGGTACAGTCTCAACAATGAGTCAAACTGGCCATTTGTTTCTGTGGACCTGAGCATGTTTTAGTAGAACGACATCTCCAACTTTTGGAGGTTAGGCTTATCAACTTGTCATTTTTTGCGTGACTGGAGTGTCACCAGGTACTCTTGTTTCCATCTTTTCCAGAAGATGTCTTCAAGACTCTGAACTTGCTTCCATTGCTTGGTGTATAAATCTTTGAGACCAAAGACTCCTGTGGGAGGCGTCACTGTTTCAATCTGCTGAGTCAAGAGCACTGCAGGGTTAAGACTGCTGGCATCTCTGGATCTGTTGACACTGGAACTAAAGGTCGAGTGTTCATGATGGCCATGACTTCAGCCATAAGTGTGGTCAGAACTTCATGTGTAAGGCATATGATGATGATTTTGGCTTGCACAAGATGATTGCTATTACAATTGTCAGAGTTTGTAACTCTGCAGAAGGATTTAGCTAAGTGAATAAACTTCCTTATTGTTCGTATGAGTGATTTCCAGCTGGAGAATCTTTCAAACCTGTGTGTGCCAAGATTGTATCTAGTAGTTAGGAGGCCTCATGCAAACTGGACGTTTTTTGACGTTTTTACAGCAGCTGTTTTTGGCTGTAGACGTTTTTCCTGGTGCCTCCATGGTAGCATATTGGTGATAGAGCTTTGCCTCGACTCCTCCCTCGGGACTAGTGAATAGCATAAATTAAAGGCACAGTCCCTCCCCCAAAATTCTCCTTTTTTTCCTCATACCTCTTGTGCTGGTGAAGAGTAGCAGTACATCCATACCTCTGCCTTTGGCAGCGTCCGCCGGGTTTAGCCTTTCCCTGCGCAGTCCCTGTTCTTGGGCCACTCACAGCACTAATAAGACTGGGAACCCTTCTTTCCAGCTGTCATACTGCAGGTGGCACTGCGGGTCAGCGTCCTCGCCGCCATATTGACTCAACGCGTTTGCCGGCTGGTGAGGGATCTGCGCAGATCCCTCGGCGCCGATAGCTACTGCGGATGCATGCGCCGTTGCCTGACTGGCCGGCGGCCTTCTTTGTTACTTGAAAATGTTCCAGTTTTGCCCTTTTCCTCAGTATTGACGATAGAGGTGGACTTTGGGGATTAGCCCACCCACTTTTTTTGCATATAAGGGTCAGCTTGTAAGGGTCATGGCTGTCAGTTTCTGCTCAGCTTTGCCCTGGAAGGTCTCCCGCTGACTCTGCTCTGTGGTAGGATATTAAAAAAAAAAAAACACACAAAAAAAAGGGGGGGGGGATAACCTGTGTATGTATATGTGTACATACAGTGGGGCAAAAAAGTATGTAGTCAGCCACCAATTGTGCAAGTTCTCCCACTTAAAAAGATGAGAGAGGCCTGTAATTGTCATCATAGGTATACCTCAACTATGAGAGACAAAATGTGGAAACAAATCCATACAATCACATTGTCTGATTTTTGAAAGAATTTATTTGCAAATTATGGTGGAAAATAAGTATTTGTTCAATATCAAAAGTTCATCTCAATACTTTGTTATATATCCTTTGTTGGCAATGACAGAGGTCAAACGTTTTCTGTAAGTCTTCACAAGGTTGTCACACACTGTTGCTGGTATGTTGGCCCATTCCTCAATGGAGATCTCCTCTAGAGCAGTGATGTTTTGTGGCTGTCGCTGGGCAACAAGGACTTTCAACTCCCTCCAAAGGTTTTCTATGGGGTTGAAATCTGGAGACTGGCTAGGCCACTTCAGGACCTTGAAATGCTTCTTACGAAGCCACACCTTCGTTGCCTGGGCGGTGTGTTTGGGATCATTGTCATGCTGAAAGACCCAGCCACGTTTCATATTCAATGCTCTTGCTGATGGAAGGAGGTTTTCACTCAAAATCTCACGATACATGGCCCCATTCATTTTTTCATGTACACGGATCAGTCATCCTGTTCCCTTTGCAGAGAAACAGCCCCAAAGCATGATGTTGCCACCCCCATGCTTCACAGTAAGTATGGTGTTCTTTGATTGCAGCTTAGCATTCTCTCTCCTCCAAACACGACGAGCTGTGTTTCTACCAAACAGTTCTACTTT
The DNA here is from genome assembly GCA_037952835.1 of Lithobates septentrionalis. Taxonomy (NCBI): domain Eukaryota; kingdom Metazoa; phylum Chordata; class Amphibia; order Anura; family Ranidae; genus Lithobates; species Lithobates septentrionalis. The sequence goes on along the minus strand of JBBDGP010001174.1, from coordinate 24,818 downwards.
GGTTTTATCTGACCATATGACATTCTCCCAATCCTCTTCTGGATCATCCAAATGCTCTATAGCAAACCTCAGACGGGCCCGGACATGTACTGGCTTAAGCAGGGGGACACATCTGGCACTGCAGAATCTGAGTCCCTGGCGGCGTAGTGTGTTACTGATGGTAGCCTTTGTTATGTTGGTCCCAGCTCTCTGCTGGTCATTCACTAGGTCTCCCCGTGTGGTTCTGGGATTTTTGCTCACCGTTCCTGTGATCATTTTGACCCCACGGGGTGAGATCTTGCGTGGAGCCCCAGATCGGGGGAGATTATCAGTGGTCTTGTATGTCTTCCGTTTTCTAATTATTGCTCCCACAGTTGGTTTCTTCACACCAAGCTGCTTGCCTATTGCAGATTCAGTCTTCCCAGCCTGGTGCAGGTCTACAATTTTGTTTCTGGTGTCCTTCGACAGCTCTTTGATCTTCACCATTGTGTAGTTTGGAGTGTGACTGTTTGAGGTTGTGGACAGGTGTCTTTTATACTGGTAACAAGTTAAAACAGGTGCCATTAATACAGGTAATGAGTGGAGGACAGAGGAGCCTCTTAAAGAAGAAGATACAGGTCTGTGAGAGCCAGAAATCTTGCTTGTTTGTAGGTGACCAAATACTTATTTTCCACCATAATTTTCAAATAAATTCTTTCAAAAATCAGACAATGTGATTGTCTGGATTTGTTTCCACATTTTGACTCTCATAGTGAGGTATACCTATGACGACAATTACAGGCCTCTCTCATCTTTTTAAGTGGGAGAATTTGCACAATTGGTGGCTGACTAAATACTTTTTTGCCCCACTGTATATATATATAGCGCTGGTAGATTTTTAATCTACCACTTATATGTAAATTTAGTGGGTCATTTGTGCTGTACATAGTTCAAATTTAATCTATGGCTAAATTAGCCTCTGTTCCAGCGTTGGCTGTGTTGCGTGCAGTTCCGCACTGTTGCCTGTAGGTGTCGTTGTCACCATAGGTCAGTGTTGGAAAGCAACAAGCTGAAGTATATTGAGTGCTCTTCTTTCTCGGAGACAACTCGGCAGAGGTGGTCTGCTGCTGTGCACTCTGGGAGAGGGTACTTAAGTATCAGATGCCATTTTACTTTCTCTTTCACCTGCTGGCCCTCCTGGCCTAAAGGTATGTGACTGGGTTGGAGGGTTGTGTTGCTGCAGCCGTGCAAGTGGGCCCAGAAGCTTGTCTGGGGCCTACTACTACGGAGATGGTCCTGTGCGGTCTGTCCTGCGGGAAGAAGCCAGACAGACAATTGAGAAGCCCCAGGGGAGGACCTGTCTTTGGAGAGGACCGTGCGTGTGTGTATAGTTTAACCATTTTTTACACTCCATAGCCTTTTTTTCTCTAGAAAAAAGCAAGGGGGAAGGCGCCTCTGGGTGTAGAAGAGAAGTCATTTATTGTTTAACCACTTCAGCCCCGGACCATTTGGCTGCCTAAAGACCAGGGGACTTTTTCCAATTTGGCACTGCGTCGCTTTAACTGCTAATTGCGCGGTCATGCAATGCTGTACCCAAACGAAATTTGCGTCCTTTTCTTCCCACAAATAGAGCTTTCTTTTGATGGTATTTGATCACCTCTGCGGTTTTTATTTTTTGCGCTATAAACGGAAAAAGACCGAAAATTTTGAAAAAAAATGATATTTTTTACTTTTTGTTATAAAAAAAATCCAATAAACTCAATTTTAGTCATACATTTAGGCCAAAATGTATTCGGCCACATGTCTTTGGTAAAAAAATGTCAATAAGCGTATATTTATTGGTTTGCGCAAAAGTTATAGCGTCTACAAGCTAGGGTACATTTTCTGGAATTTACACAGCTTTTAGTTTATGACTGCCTATGTCATTTCTTGAGGTGCTAAAATGGCAGGGTGGTACAAAACCCCCCAAATAACCCCATTTTGGAAAGTAGACACCCCAAGGAAATTGCTGAGAGGCATGTTGAGCCCATTGAATATTAATTTTTTTTTGTCCCAAGTGATTGAATAATGACAAAAAAAAAAAAATTACAAAAAGTTGTCACTAAATGATATATTGCTCACACAGGCCATGGGCATATGTGGAATTGCACCCCACAATACATTCAGCTGCTTCTCCTGAGTAGAGGGATACCACATGTGTGGGACTTTTTGGGAGCCTAGCCGCGTACGGGGCCCCGAAAACCAATCACCGCCTTCAGGATTTCTAAGGGCGTAAATTTTTGATTTCACTCCTCACTACCTATCACAGTTTTGAAGGCCATAAAATGCCCAGATGGCACAACCTCCCCCCCCCCAAATGACCCCATTTTGGAAAGTAGACACCCCAAGCTATTTGCTGAGAGGCATGTTGAGTCCATGGAATATTTTATATTTTGACACAGGTTGAGGGAAAGTGACAATTTTTTTTTTTTTTTTGCACAAAGTTGTCACTAAATGACATATTGCTCACACAGGCCATGGGCATATGTGGACTTGCACCCCAAAATACATTTAGCTGCTTCTCCTGAGTATGGGGATACCACATGTGTGGGACTTTTTGGGAGCCTAGCTGCGTACGGGCCCCGAAAACCAATCAGCGCCTTCAGGATTTCTAGGGGTGTAAATTTTTGATTTCACTCTTCACTGCCTATCACAGTTTCGGAGGCCATGGAATGCCCAGGTAGCACAAACCCCCCCCCAAATGACCCCATTTTGGAAAGTAGACACCCCAAGCTATTTGCTGAGAGGCATGGTGAGTATTTTGCAGCTCATTTGTTTTTGAAAATGAAGAAAGACAAGAAAAAACATTTTTTTTTTCTCTTTTCAATTTTCAAAACTTTGTGACAAAAAGTGAGGTCTGCAAAATACTCACTATACCTCTCAGCAAATAGCTTGGGGGTGTCTACTTTCCAAAATGGGGTCATTTGGGGGGGGGGGGTTGTGCCACCTGGGCATTCCATGGCCTCCAAAACTTTGATAGGCAGTGAAGAGTGAAATCAAAAATTTACGCCCTTAGAAAGCCTGAAGGCGGTGCTTGGTTTTCGGGGGCCCGTACGCGGCTAGGCTCCCAAAAAGTCTCACACATGTGGTATCCCCTTACTCGGGAGAAGCAACGGAATATATTTTGGGGTGTAATTTCACATATTCCCATGGCATGTTTGAGCAATATATCATTTAGTGACAACTTTGTGCAAAAAAAATAAAAAAATTTGTCTCTTTCCCACAACTTGTGTCACAATATAAAATATTCCATGGACTCGACATGACTCTCAGCAAATAGCTTGGGGTGTCTACTTTCCAAAATGGGGTCATTTGGGGGGTTTTGAACTGCCCTGGCATTTTATGCACAACATTTAGAAGCTTATGTCACACATCACCCACTCTAACCACTTGAAGACAAAGCCCTTTGACACTTTTTATTTACATCAAAAAATTATTTTTTTTTGCAAGAAAATTACTTTGAACCCCCAAACATTATATATATTTTTTAAAGCAAATGCCCTACAGATTAATATGGTGGGTGTTTCATTTTTTTTTTCACACAGTATTTGCGCAGCGATTTTTCCAACGCATTTTTTTGGGAAAAAACACACTTTTTTAAATTTTAATGCACTAAAACACACTATATTGCCCAAATTTTGAAACAAGAGAATCTGGATGCCGCACACTGGATAAAGTTGAAAATTCTTCTTTATTGTAAAATCAGGATCATCAAAGATACAGGACAATCAGGCAGATGGTACAGACACGCTAATACTCAACTAGTGAATGGTAGCGTTCAAAACATTCACCAATGCAAAGACCAGGATTGTCAGGACAGGAGGAACAATAATAGCGGGTGTCACGCCTATATCCGCGCTTGCTGCAGACACAACATCTTTTTTGGGGGGTTTGCTGGGTAGGGGTACTCGGGAGGACATAAAAATGCCTCTCATGCAGCCGACTGCATTTGGTTGGGGATGTGACTGGGGGAAGTACGGGCGCTGCAGAAGTGGTGGGTTCCCAATTATTAGGATTGGCGAATGCAGCAGGAAGGGCATTATGGGCACGACAGGCCTGTTTGTCTTCTTCTTGGTGGCAGCGGGACACTACTTGTGCTTGCCACCTGGCCAGCTTGAACTGCACCTATGGGACTCGCCACGTCACCAAGTGTTACTGCAGTGCTGGTTTGACTACGACCAGGGTGTACTAGGCCGCTGGTGCTTGCCAGTTCACCAAAACGCTACCAAAAAAACTGTTAGCGATCGCAGGGATCAGGCCTGACTCTGCGAACGCTGCAGTTATGCGCTTAGTGTTTTGTAAGTGACAGTGATCGATACTGCACTTGGGTGGGCTGGGCTGGGCCGGGCGGAAGGGCAAAACGCAGGTGCTAGCAGGTATCTGGGCTGATCCCGCTAACACTGCATTTTTGGGAACCCTAAACTGCTGGGGACGCTAGTATAGATCTGATCGGATCAGATATTGATCCGTTCAGATACTATACCACTAAGGGAGGCGTATGCTGCGTGCGTGGGTGTTAGCGGTACTGGCGCTAATCTGACACTGCCTGGGGCGATGCATATCACCGCCGAGCGATCAGGGGGCTAAACCTTTATTCGGTAATAAACGGCGGGTACCCTGACACTATAAAAAATAAACTAACCAGCATCACCCGTAACAGTTATATGGTGATCAGTGGTGAAAGGGTTAACTAGGGGGCAATCAAGGGGTTAAAACATTTATTAGATAGTATATGGGGGTCCCTGACGCCATAAAATGCTGACGGCGAACCTAAATATTTACCTCCCTAACTAGCGTCACCAGTGACACTAATACAGCGATCAGAAAAATGATCGCTTAGTGACACTGGCGACGGGGGGTGATCAAGGGGTTAAAACTTTATTGGGGGGGTTAGGGGGTACCCTAGACCTAAAGGGGGCTAACAGTAACTGTCCTACCACACTAACTGTCACAAACTGACACCATGCAGTAATCAGAAAAAAAACCTGCTTGGTGTCAGTTTGACAGGAGGGGGGGTGATTAGGGGGTGATCGGGGGGTAAAGGGGGGTGTTTTGTGTGCCTGGCATGTTCTACTGTGTGTGTGTGTTTTCACTCACAGTGCAGTCTTCTCTCCTCGGTGCCGGAACAGAAAATACCGAGCCGAAGAGAGATGACATCATTTCCTTTGCTGCTGTTTAGCATCAGCAGAGGAATGATCTGATTGGCCAGCGGCGATCGTGAGGGGGGCCACAAATGGATGGTCTCCCCCTCACCTCCGATCGCCGCTGGACAAAAGCGGACAGCCTCGGGCACGGGGGGGGGTTCCTATCGGACCCCCCGCCCGCGGGAGGTAGATCACTTACATGTACATGATTCTGCCTGCCCGTGCCACCTTGCCGACGTACATCGGCGTGAGGCGGTCCTTAAGTGGTTAGAAAGCAGTGTGCAAAACAACTCACATTTTGGAAGTATAACAAAGGGCGTCTAAGAAGCCAGCGGGGGGATCAATCGTGTGGTTGTACATCAGATGGGTCACGGTGGTGCGGTGATGCCTGATGATGTCCGTATGGCTCGTAGTTTACCGCTGAAGCCGGCCGCGGTATCGATGTTTTCCCAAAACGAGGCCTGGAACGCACATGGAAAGCAGGCGCACAGCCATGACGTCACTGGTAAAGCGACGCGTTTCCTGAGCGTATGGGCTACGATATTCTGGTAGCCTTCATCAAGCTATAGAGGGATCGTGTAACTGGCTTAAGAGGACAAGGGGGGAGGGAAGGGGAGGGCCTATAAGACACACATAACAATGCAGATAGAGTTTCATATAAAAAGTAAAATGAACCAGAGGTCATTTAAAAATGAGTAATTTAAGAAAAGGGGGCTATTGTTTAAAAAAGTTTAAAAGAAGGGTAATTATTTAAAAGAAAAGCAATCATTTAGGGAGTGAGCAATTGTATAAATGAGCAGTTATTAAAACAACAATTATTCAGAGGAGCTCTCCAAGTCACAGTGCAATATACCAAGTACATATGTAATAGTATACAATAAAGAGTAATATGGAAATGATACATGGAGGGAGATATCTGTACCTATCTCTCTATGCGCATATAGGTGATATATAAATTTAGAGAAATAATAATAATATTGATTTATGAATTTGAAAAAAATAATGATAAAAATAAAATAATAGAAAAAAAAATAATAATAAAAAAAGAAAAAAGAAAAAATGAATAAAGATAAATATAAATATAGAAATAAAATAAAGATAGTAAAATTAAAGATAAGAATAAAAATAATAAAAATAAAAATAAAAATGAAATTAATAATAAAAAAATTGGGGTAACTGGTGCGAGCATATGTGCCCCATCTATTATCGTGAACCCATGCGCATATAGGTACAGGGATAGGGAAAAAAACGAATCCAATCATGAACAATTGGAATAATCACTGAAAAAGAGGGGGGGTTAAGAGGCATAATTCACGAAAAGCAACAACACTGGATAATGGGTTTATAGGATGGTAGCGATCTCAATACTCTCGTTTATACCCCCGGGCGAAAGTACATCTAAGGTGTAGATCCAGTAGGTCTCACGGGCGCAGAGTTTCTTAAATCTCTCCGCAGCCGGAAGGGATCTGTTCAATAACCCAGACTTTTAGGCCAACCGTGGAGCTCTGGTGGGTCATAGCAAAATGCCTTGGAACACTATGAGGGTCTGTGCCCTCTTCAACAAGTCTTCTGTGCTTGCCGAACCTTTGTCTTAGGGTCCTAATTGTTCGGCCCACATAAATTAGGCCACAAGGACAAGTTAGACCATAGATGACAAAATCAGATGAGCAGTTAAAAAATTCTTTAAATACGTAGGTCTTCCCCTTGGTGGTAAATGATTTTTGTCCGTGTTGGACAAAAGTGCAGGTTTTACATAAAGCCTTACGGCATTGATACATACCCACCAGAGGGATTAGAATAGGTACAGATGGTATGATTGGAGTAGATTTTAGTTTGCTTGGTGCAATCTTGTTTTTTAAGTTGGGGGCCTTACGGTAGATAACCTTTGGGGCGGGCAGGAAGAGAGATTTTTAGGTAGGGTTCTTGGTGTAGGATCCCCCAGTGTTTTTCTAAAATCTTCTCCATATTTTTATGCTTGTGGTGGAAAGTGGTTATAAACCTACTAGAATGGTCGTGTGCGGGTTGATGGGTTTTGGGAGGCTTCCCGTACAGATAGTGATTGTAGGCTTCCTCGACAAGAGTTTCTGGGTACTTTTAGTCTAGGAATTTTCTTTTTAGGGTTTTGCCGAGTTCGGCATAATCGGAATCCTTAGTACAATTCTGCCGAAAATGGCAAAACTGTCCTTTGGGAATATTGGTAATCCACTTAGGGAGGTGGCAGCTCTCAAAGTGCAAATACGAATTACCCGCTGTAGGCTTAGAATAGTTTCTAGAAGTAATGATATCACCATCATGTCCTAGCTCGAGATCCAGGAAGGCCATGGTGGTAGAATCTGTAGTTGACGTGAAGGACAACCCATAAGGGTTGTTATTACAATGTTGAACAAACGTGGTAAACAACTCAGTATCACCATCCCAGATAATTATCAGATCGTCTATATATCTCCCCAAAATTATTATATTGGCTGCAAAGGGGTTGTTTTGGTAAATAAAACTATTTTCCCATAAGCCCATGGCCAGATTGGCGTACGAGGGGGCAAAGTTGGCCCCCATCGCTGTACCCTGTATTTGTTGATAATATTCATCGTTAAACGAAAAATAATTATGCGTCAGGCAGAATCTGGTTGCTTCCAGAATAAACTTCGCCTGGCGCATATTGATCAGGGGGTCACAGGACAGGAATTGTTCTAATGCCATGAGACCAAAGTGGTGTGGAATTGAGGTATAAAGTGAACACACGTCAAGTGAGAGCCAAACGTAAGTGGGCTCCCACTTGTACGGTGACAATAGCTCTAAGAGATGGGTATCATCACGAATATATGATTGTAATTTGGATACCATAGGTTGTAGGAACTGATCTATGTATAGGCTGAAGCCTGTCGTAACGCTATCCATAGCTGCCATGATAGGCCTGCCTGGAGGATCCTGTAGGCTTTTATGGATCTTCGGCAGGTGGTAAAAGTAAGGTATCTGATAGAAGTTCTTGTGCAAAAAAGAACTCTCGATTTTTGTGATGATACCTTCTTGGAGGGCAGTGGAGATGAGTAAATCAGCTTTTACAGCATAATCGGCTGTGGGGTCCTTGGTAAGTTTGACGTATGTCATAGTATCAGAAAGTAGTCTATATGCCTCTCTCAGGTAATCTGATTTGTTTTGAAGTACTATACCACCTCCTTTGTCTGCTGATTTGATTATCAAATCTTCAGTGTGAATAAGTTGGTCAAGTGCTTTAATTTCTGAGGGTGATAGATTGTTAGATTTGGAAGCAGAAGTGGATTCACAGAGTTTCTTGAAATCAGCAAAAACAACTCTGTAAAATGCTTCTATGTATGGGCCTTTGGACTGGGTAGGGGAAAAAAATTGATTTGGGCTTAAGAGTGGTGTCAATGATGGGAGGGGATGACATAAGGTGCTGCGTAAGAGAATGGAGCACCAAGTCATAATTATAGGATACATCAAGATCGTCAATGTCTGGAGACAGTTCCAAACTGGATGTAGGTGAGGTAGTGGTAAGAATGGTGGGAGGAGTGACATTGCAATCACTAGAAATGTTTATTTCTTTTTGGGATTGAATATGAAAATGTCTCTTCAAAGTAAGATTCTGTATGTAGCCATTCAGATCTTTGAAAAGAACGAAGGGATTAGGTTTATTTGTAGGAGCAAAATTTAGTCCATGACTGAGAAGGGACAAGTCTGCATGAGATAAGGTACGGGAAGATAAATTAAATATTTTTATAGTTTGGGGTATTTTGGTGTGTTCTTGTTGTTTCTTGCCTCATCCTCCTCTGCAGCCTCTTCTGCGAGCTTTCTTTTTCAGGAGGCTGGAGGCAGAGGAGGACTGAGCGCTAAAAAAGGAGAAGCTGTGGAGCAGCCAGCATTGGACGATGTGTTAACAGGGGGAGTGGTAGACTGTGGGACACAGGGAAGTGATCGCTTTGGGATAGAGGGTGTCTTTATAGGGGGAAGTGTCTGTGCACTGGGGTTCGGTTGAGCAACTAAAATTGTGTTGTTGCAGGGAACAGTAGCAGCATTGGAGGTATCCCTAGCTGAAGCTAGAGGACTTGAAATGGAGGATGTGGGTTGCATAATTGTTGATGAGTAAGAAGACCTGTTGTAAAACTGATGGAGAGCACCAATTAGCTCCTCTTTTTTATCATTATTGGTATGTGATCCGGAAGTGGTATGGTTATTCCGGGAATGGTGAGGGGGGCCTTTGTGGGCGGACATTGGGATGAGAGTTATCTTGCCTACGACAGATAGAAATGTTATTGTTATCTAGTCGTATACTCATGAGTGGGACGGGGGGGGGGGGTGACTAGGGGATACAGGATGGTGTCGATCCTGATTGGGGGGGTAGGGATTAGAAGAGGAGAGAGATTGGTATGGGATGCTCTTTTTGTTCCATTGGAAGACTCTATTAAAGTTATAGTCGTCCAGATCACGCTTAAATTTACCCATTTTTTTTATTAATAAGATGGTCCTTATCTCTTTTGGTATTTTCTTTCAATATTTCTAGCCATGATGATGGGATATGAACTGTGAATTTGGAGATTTCTTCTATAATGGAGAAAACTTGCTGACTCAATTTATTAAATCTGTGTGTTCGGTCGGAAATGAGTGTTCCCATCCACTTGGTAGTACAAAACTCTGCGATACTAGCCCATTCTTTTTTGCCGTCTTCATCCAAGAAGGAAGAAGGGCAGTTTTTTATCACTCTTAGACCTCTGGGGGAAACTTTTAAATCAATATACTGCTGTAGGAAAAATTTGTCCCACCATTGGGAATTGGTGGTACAGATCAGTCTCTCCAGCTGTTTAAATTTGCCACAGAGGCTATGGCGTACCTTGCCCTGAAGCTTGGCTGTATCCAAGAACAAGACATTCGGCGTTAATTTGGCAAATAGTGAATCAAGAGTCGCATATTTGTGACTAGCTATACTGGAAATTATATCCATGATGGGTAAAAAGTATGAACAAATCACACGTTATCAGTGAACCATATGTGTGAGTGATGTTTTAAGCAGAAAACCAGTATGCGGCACAACAGGCTTCAGAAGCACAATATACAAGGAAAGGCGCAAAAACCTGGAAAATGCCCAAAACCATCCCAATCAGCAGCAATTGGTCACAATTATAACAACATATATATAATATATAATGTGTAGACAGGAAAGGGATATGTCTATATAGTCCATTAAAGTCAGTTAAAAAACGGGCTGTAGGAAAGGGTGTTGATGTGCATCCACAAGCAGGGCTGCCTTCTAGAGAGTTGAAACCAAGCTCCAAAGATCTGTAGAAAAAAACAAGGGGGAAGGCGCCTCTGGGTGTAGTAGAGAAGTCGTTTATTGTTTAAAAAGCAGTGTGCAAAACAACTCACATTCTGGAAGTATGACAAAGGGCGTCTAAGAAGCCAGAGGGGGGATCCATCGTGGGGTTGTACATCAGACGCAACGTCTTGACGTCACTACGTCTCAAATTGGCGCTACGCCTTAGCTCCATTTAGACGTCGGCGGACGTATGGACTGTAAGCACAACATATCTTGCTGCCATAGTGACGCGCATGCTTGCGCTCCATTAGATCTCCCAGAGAGAGGCGTGCAACGCACGTGGCCGGCGCCATCTTTCTTCCACCCGGAAGTAACGTCTCCTTCACACGAGTACCGATTGGAGCCATAATTTTACAGGGGGGTCACTTATTACATATAAAGGGCAGTGAGTGAAGTTGTCACCAATTGTACTCACCGAGGCCGAGATGCCGAGAGCGGTTACGCCTTGCGACTAAGCGAAGTCCGCCCCCTGGAGTTGGGACAGGGAGTGAACGGCACAAAGAGGCACAGGCTCCCCAATGGACCGTGGGTGACTTGCTTGCGGGGTCTTGATAGGGAAGAGCCGCTGTGCAGGCACTGGTAGGCAGGTATAGCTGAAGACAACAGGCAGAAGGTCCAGAGCTGAGCAGAGGATCAAACACCGGGATGGTGCTATGGTACTGCAGGATCTGCAAGGTAAGGTGACAAGATAAAGAGAGTCCAGGTACAAGCAGGAGGTCAGGCTAGGAGACAGGAGACAGTCCAGGTAACAGGCCGAGGGTCAAACACAGGAGATTGGTGGGAATCCGATAAACAGGCAGAGGTCAGGTCCAGGAGAGAGGCAAGAGAAGTCCAAGGGCAAATCCGGGTCACAACGGGTAGTCAGGCAGAGAAACAGGATACAAGTTCAGGTAATACAGGAAGCTGAGACAAACCAGCAACTTGTGTGATTCTCTGAGCGTCTTTTATAGGCCGCCCAGGGAATCACGTTGGGTGTGCACCAATGCGCGAGCGCCGTAGCGCCGAGCCGCGAACGCGCATGCGCCGAAACGTCGTTCCGCAGGGAATGCGTGAGAAACGACCAGACCGGAACGAGGGCTTCTTCTGACAGTGCCCCCCCCCCCCCCCCCGAGGGGTGGCCTCTGGACACCCAAGGTTGACATCAATTCTGGATGTTCTCGGTGAAAAGCCTGGAGAAGCTGTGGAGCATGTAGATTCCTGGCTGGTTCCCAGGAGTTATCCTCAGAAGGATACCCCTTCCATTTGATTAAATACTGCAGCTGTCTGCCATTTTTTCTGCAATTTAGAATCTTTTCTACCTCAAACTCGTCTTCTCCGTTGATTAGAACCGGTGGCGGTGGAGGTTTTTCTCTGTCAGAAAAAGGGCTGGGAGCAATAGGTTTTAAGAGAGATGCATGGAAGACTGGGTGCACCTTGTAAGCATCAGGAAGAGCTAATTCAAAAGCAACTGAGTTGATTACCCTTTTTATTTTAAAAGGACCAATAAACCTTGGCCCTAGTTTCCGGGAGGGAATTGGCAGTCTGAGATGGATAGTTGATAGCCACACTTCTTCGCCTACTTTAAAGGCCGGGTTCTCCTTCCTTCCCCTGTTGTAGTACTTTTGGTAGTCATCGGAGGTATTGCTCCAGGGTTTGGTTTGTCCTCTCCGTCTGGCCGTTACTTTGAGGATGATAAGCAGAAGACAAGCAAACTTTTATTTCCAAGGTCTTGCATAATTCCTTCCAAAATTTTGAAGTGAATTGAACCCCTCTGTCAGAGGTGATGCTCACCGGGGTACCATGAAGCCTGATAATTTCTTTAAAAAACGTGCTAGCAGTAGCGGAGGCAGAGGGAGTACCCACCATGGGCCGAAAGTGTGCCATCTTTGAGAGTCGATCAATTACGACAAAGATAGTCGTGAACCCCCCTGATGGAGGCAAATCCACAATGGATTGGACAAGGAATGGACAAGGGTTTGAGTAGGCCCCACGACTTTGTATTTGAGCCCTTGCTGCGCTGGCACGGGATGCAGGATGAAACATAGTTCTTGCAGTCTTGTCTCCAGCCTGGCCACCAAAAGGAACGTGAAACCAACTCCATGGTCTTTTGTGACCCAAAATGGCCTGCTAGCTTGTGGTCATGGAAGGACTGTAGGGTTAGGAGCCTAGATTCCAGCGGGACAAAGATTTTTCCATGAGACCAGAATAGACCATTGCGTTTCTCCATAGAAGCTATGTGGGGTTCAGAGCATTGAGCGGATGCAGATTTGATTGTGGACATTAGGTCTCCTGGAGTGACTAGAAGGAAATTTTGCGGGGACAAGATGGTACTTGGCTCTGTTACCTGGGAAGTTTCATGGAACATCCTTGAAAGTGCATCTGCTTTTCCGTTCTTTGAACCTGGTCTATAAGATATGTGAAAGTTAAATCGGGAAAAGAAGAGAGCCCATCGGGCTTGCCTGGGTCTTAGACGTTTAGCAGTACGCAGGTATTCCAGGTTCTTGTGGTCAGTAAAGATCATGATAGGATTGGACGCCCCTTCAAGCAGATACCTCCACTCCTCTAAAGCGAATTTGATGGCCAGTAACTCCCTATCGCCTACATCATAGTTTCTCTCGGGGATGCTTAGTTTCCGGGATGCAAAAGCCACGGGATGTAATAGAGCCTTGAGCCCTTGTCTTTGTGAGAGGATGGCACCAGTAGCGGTCTCCGAGGCATCAACTTCCAGAATAAAAGGCAGGGCTGGATCCGGGTGTCGCAAGACTGGTGCAGACGAGAATAGTGCTTTCAATTTTAGAAATGCTTCCTGAGCCTCCAAGGACCATTGAAAACGATTGTGCTGGCGTGTCAGTTGAGTAATGGGAGCCACAATAGCTGAGAAACCTACAATGAATCTTAGGTAGAAGTTAGAGAAACCTAAGAACCGTTGTACCCCTTTTCTGTCTACAGGAGCTGGCCATTCCTGGATTGCTTTGACCTTCTGGGGGTCCATTGCAACGCCGTCAATTGAAATTATGAATCCTAAGAATTGCACTGTTGTCTTCTCAAATTCACATTTCTCCGCCTTGAGGTACAATTTGTGTTTTCTGAGAATCGAGAGAACCAGTTGGACATGTACCCGATGGAGTTCCAAGGTGGCTGAAAAAATGAGAATGTCGTCAAGGTAGACTACTAGAAAGTTGTCAAGATATTCACGAAAGATATCGGTCACCAGGTGTTGGAACGTGGCCGGGGCATTACAGAGTCCAAACGGCATCACCAGGTACTCATAGTGTCCAAACCTGGATCTAAAGGCGGTCTTCCATTCATCGCCTGCTCGGATCCGGATGAGATTGTATGCGCCACGCAAGTCTAGTTTGGAAAAGATGCGGGCGGATCTGAAACGTTGGAATAATTCCGGGATGAGAGGAAGCGGCTACCGATTCTTGACGGTAATTTTATTTAATTCCCTGTAATCGATGCAAGGTCGGAGGGATCCATCTTTCTTTTCTACAAAGAAAATACCAGCTCCAGCCGGTGATGAGGAGGAGCGAATGAACCCTTTCTCAAGATTTTCATCAATATAGGTTTTAAGAGCCTTTAATTCTGTTTTGGACAAAGGAAAAATGCGACCAAAAGGAATTTCAGCACCTGGCAACAGGTCTATAGGACAGTCGTAAGGCCGATGAGGTGGTAGACAGTCTGCCTGCTGTTTATCAAATACATCTCTGAATTCTAGGTAGCTTCCGTGTACATGTTGCAGACTATCGGCCATGGTTGCAATGGTAGAAACAGAGGCTGGGGCCGGAGGAAGGCAATGTCTGGAGCAATATTGGGATGCGAAAGAGATTTTCTTCTTATTCCAGTTGATCTGTGGTTCGTGGGCTTGAAGCCATGGAAGTCCCAAGATAATGGGGAACATCGGAGAAGAAATGATGTCAAAACGTAGGTATTCGTGGTGGCCAGTATCAGTGGTGGTAAGGATGGGTCTGGTTTCCTGCGTGATAGGCCCAGAGCGGGGAAGAGACCCATCGGCTAGGTGGATCCGTAGACTTTGGTTCTTCGTGGTCAAAGGAACATGCAAGCTTGCGGCTAATGAGGCATCCAAAAAAAAACAGCTACACGCTCCGGAGTCAATTATAGCGGGTAGGTGAACCTCCTTTTCCGGCAGCTGTAAGGAGACAAAAAGAGTGACATAAGGCTGAGAAGAACCGGTAATGTGTTGATTAATAGCAGACCGTAGGTAGGACTTACTGGGTCTCACGGGGCAAGAATGAAGGAAGTGTCCCCAACCCCAGAGCCACAATAAAGGCACAGATTGCCCTGGCGCCTACGTAGTCTTTCCTCTGAAGTGAGTGGAGCGTGGACTAGACAAAGCTGCATTGGTTCAGCTTCAGGAGCAGTAGGGACTGGTGGAGCTGTGTAAGGTAGATGAATGGGAGTCGGTTTAGGCATCATCCAGGTAGGGCGAGGAGTCTGGAAACGCTCGGTGCGTCGCTCACGCATGCGACGATCCAGTTTGGTGGTAATTTGGATGAGGTCCTCCAAAGAATCGGGGGTCTCCATCCTGGCCAGCTCATCCTTCAATGCTTCAGACAGCCCTTGACGGAACTGGTATTTAAGGGCAGGTTCATTCCAGCCAGTATCAGCTGAACATCTCCGGAACTCCACGATACAGTCCTCTACTGGTCTTCGCACTTGGCTCAGGTTATGCAATAAGGCTTCGGTCGTGGCCGTGCGCTGGGGATCATCGTAAAGTTGTGCCATACCTTCGAAGAAGGTATCTACCGAATTCAGTATGGGGTTCCTTTGTTCCATTAGGCTATGAGCCCAAGCTTGCGGTTCATCGGCCAAGAGGGAAATGATGAACCCAACTTTTACCACCTCCGATGAAAAGGTCCTGGGTTGCAGAGCCAAATACAGAGAGCAAGCATTTTTAAAAGCCCTGAACTTTTTGCGATTGCCGGAGAAACGCTCTGGTGTGGGAACCCTAGGTTCTGGAGCGGCCATGACCACAGTGGGATTAGTTGGTATCTGAGGAGAGGAAGCTCCACTGGGAGGTACAGAAGCCGCTGCAGGAGCTGGAGATGGTCCGGAAAGCTGCTGAAGGCGGCCATCAATTTGGGCATAGCCGTCTTGCAATTTCTGAACGGCCTCAGTGAGGGCCGAGACCTGCTGACACAGGATCTCCAATGGGGAATGCGCTCTGTCGGCCACAGACATGGCTGGTTTGTACTGTCACCGATTGTACTCACCGAGGCCGAGATGCCGAGAGCGGTTACGCCTTGCGACTAAGCGCAGTCCGCCCCCTGGAGTCAGGGAGTGAACGGCACAAAGAGGCACAGGCTCCCCAATGGACGTGGGTGACTTGCTTGCGGGGTCTTGATAGGGAAGAGCCGCTGTGCAGGCACTGGTAGGCAGGTATAGCTGAAGACAACAGGCAGAAGGTCCAGAGCTGAGCAGAGGATCAAACACCGGGATGGTGCTATGGTACTGCAGGATCTGCAAGGTAAGGTGACAAGATAAAGAGAGTCCAGGTACAAGCAGGAGGTCAGGCTAGGAGACAGGAGACAGTCCAGGTAACAGGCCGAGGGTCAAACACAGGAGATTGGTGGGAATCCGATAAACAGGCAGAGGTCAGGTCCAGGAGAGAGGCAAGAGAAGTCCAAGGGCAAATCCGGGTCACAACGGGTAGTCAGGCAGAGAAACAGGATACAAGTTCAGGTAATACAGGAAGCTGAGACAAACCAGCAACTTGTGTGATTCTCTGAGCGCCTTTTATAGGCCGCCCAGGGAATCACGTTGGGTGTGCACCAATGCGCGTGCGCGAGCGGCGAGCCGCAAACGCGCATGCGCCGGAACGTCGTTCCACAGGGAATGCGTGAGAAACGACCGGACCGAGGGCTTCTTCTAACAGAAGTGGCATGGCACCCCAGATGATGTCCAGTAGGACGAAACGCGTCGGGACCGTCTGCTGATACCACCTACACTGCCTGGTTTTATCTACTTTCAGCGCTGTATTTTATCTTCACAAATTTGAGTGTTTTACCTTAAATAAATGGGCTGTAAAGCTTTTTTTATACAGTATCACGCTATGTGTTCTCACATCTTTTTTATATATGCTGTGGATATCTGATTGGATTTACCTCTGCCATACACAACTCCTACAAGTATCCTGGTCATCCTTACTACATTTCCAGAGATCCTCATCTATACAAGCCTAATTGGCACAGTGAGTGTACACCTGTCTGTGTCCAATTGTTCTGGTAAGCCCCCCACTTCTTCATATGGTGGTGGATCTGCTATCAACACTACATTGTACTCGGAGTCAATCTGTGGATAGTGTAGGAAAGGAACAAAAGGCAACAGAGAACATAGACCTGAGTTGTGCCTGGGTCAAGTGGTCAGTATGCCTGAAAGGGGGCATACCCAAGTATGAATTGAATTAAAATGAAAAAGAAAAAGAAAAAAGGGAATGGGTGGGTGGGACACAAGATCCTACGACCATAAGAAGGAGAAGAAGGAGGGCAGGCTTTATGCAGCCTGACTCCTCCTACAATTACAGGCTGACCTGCGGTCAGCCTTACACTTGTACTCAGAGTCAATCTGTGGATAGTGTAGGAAAGGAACAAAAAGCAACAGAGAACATAGACCTGAGTTGTGCCTGGGTCAAGTGGTCAGTATGCCTGAAAGGGGGCAAAAATGACCAGTAGGATGAATATGATACCAAATTATTACCCACTGAAAATGCGTATGATCTACTAAATTACCAAACGCTTGTGGTATCTCAAAAAGTGGCTCTGGGCCAAGCCCAGAGAAACAAGACGACCTCCACCTGCCCAATACGGGCTGGGATCCCTGGCACAAATATGCAGAACCTGCTCCTATCTCTTATGTCCCCAAAACCCGGGTATAGGCCTGCCTTGAGCACTGAGCTGGTACCCAACACGAAGGAGACCATGAGAATGTGATAGATATGACATGGAAAATATGACCCATGATGAGAAGTCTGCTGATCTCAGCAGGAGGGCTACTCGACAGGAACCCTGAGGATGGCTTAATAGAATGCACAGCAAATAAAGAAAGATCTGTCGGGGTCTACCCACAACATGAAATGCTGAGTCCAAACCAGATATGCCCCGACAATGCCGAGTCGATATGAGTTAAAAGAGGCAAAAACCGAACCAAGTAGGAAGACTACTGAAACTGGCCTAGAGACTGAGAAAATTCGGAATCCACTGAAGCCCCTGAGCCCGCAAAGGCTGCTGGAGCTACCAAGGCTGACTTTCCAATACTTCCATGCTTCTGCCAACCCTAGCCAAATGTAGCTAGGAAATAAAAGGTCGAGTGTATTACGACAGGGAAGAACCGCAGTCCCCTGGGAACCTACTCTGCGTAAGTGACACGCCACTGGGACAGCAACATGAACTACGAGAAAAACGTGAGCATACTGAGAACCTGCGCCAGGAACGTAATCTGCGTGAAGGAACCAAACACATGTATTGCGCGAGCTGACTAAGCACCGAGGCTGCAAGAACTCGCAACTACATGAGAAACACCGGTAGCACGAGAACGTGAATTGATGAACAGCGTGAGAAACATGAGAACGAGAGTAACCTGGAAAACGAGAGAAACATAAAAATGTGAGTTTAACATAGAAACAAATTGCAAGAGACACATAAATTGCATGAGAAACGAAATTGCATGAGACACGTAATTACATGAGAAACGTAATTGCATGAGAAACGTAAATTGCATGAGAAACGTAAATTGCATGAGAAACGTAATTGCGGGGGGGCGCTCGTGAGCAGCGAACGAAGATGGCCGCATCCTAGCCTCGCTCCTCACCGCCAGGACACATCGGCCCCATAAAAAGCCAAGTAAGAGGGAATCCCCGTCCCCCACTACCTCCCGCTGACTCCCGCAGCTGCCGTGCATCCAGCGACACGAACGGCGATGCTCACGCGAGCATCCAGCTCACGATCTGCGGACCGCACACTGCCTGGGGCCTCCCCGCCGGACGCCATGTTTGAAGCCCCGGCCTCAAGTCCGGACCCCTTCTCCCAGCTTACAGCCGAGGATTTGGATCGGTCTCCCGCTGTCGGCGGGGACCCGCTCCAGCTGCCGTCACTGCGGGATGCTGATCTGCTCTCCCGCTTCAAGACCATGTTGCAGGCAGAACTATCAGCCGCAACCACCAAGCTGGCCACCCACCTCACTAAAGATATCAGGGAGCTCGGCTCCCGCACCAATGACCTAGAGGACAAGATGGATGCCGCTGCTACTGTCCTAGAAAACCACGAGCAGGACATTTCTGACATTAAGAAAGAACTGGATGTAGCCCTACTACGCCTGGAGGATTTTGAGAACAGGGCCCGCAGAGGTAATCTGCGCCTGCGGGGCATCCCCGAAACGGTCATGGACCTCACCTCCACTGCCACGGCCCTGTTCCAGGAGCTTGTCCCAGCCATCCCCATTGACAGGCTGGAATTTGACCGCATCCATCGGTCACTCGGCCCCAAGAAATCAGAGGGACCACCCCGCGACATCATCATAAAGTTCACTTATTACCGCACTAAGGAAACCCTCCTTCGCGCGGCCCGGGACAAGCCCAACCTCACGTTCCAGGGATACCACTACCAACTTTTTACAGATCTCTCCCAGTCCACGATTGTGAAAAGGAGACAGATGAAGCCTTACACCTCAGCTCTTCAATCGCACCAAATTCGGTACCGCTGGGGCTTCCCCTTCAAGCTATCCTTCTCATACAATGGTCGCAGTCACACGCTGACCTCGCCAGACGAAGCACAATCCGTCCTGGACTCTCTCCATCTGCTACCATCTGGTAAAAACACCCGAAGCCCAACTGGATCAACCCCCCCTCAGCTTTCCACTAACCTCCCGGGTCGCACATGGGAAAAGGTCAAAGGGCCGAGACGCCCTCCCCCTCCCGCTCCATCTATGGCGGGCTCTCAACGATCTGATCCAGATTGACCCTTGAAACCGTGAGTCCTGTTTTCCCCTTTGGTCCTCAGGACCCTTCTGTATTTCACCAACCATCTCCCGTAGATGATGGTTGGATTGGATCCCCCCTCGATGACTTTCCCTATTCCCCAATGAAGGACGTGCTTGGATTGGGTCATATGCCTTCCTCCCCACCCCCAACCCGCCTTGACCCAACCGGTTGGTGCATGTTGTGATGTCGCCCCCTCACCACCCTTCTATATGACTGCCCTATATCTCTCCCACACACCCTGACTGGAAGTCTCTAAACCATTTCACCTGCTTTGGCACCCTGTCAGACTCAATTGTGCTGCTCCAGGATTTTCCGAGCGTATTGGTATATTCCAAACCATGCAACACCTGACTCTTACTACTTCTCACCACCTCCTCAAGAGCTCCACTCTGGACTTCCATGTTGCATTAACATCATAGGCTCCATCGCATCCAGAACCCCACTGTCTTATTTGAACTTATAATTTTTTTTATTTATTTATTTATTTATTTTTTTTCTCCATCCCTGCCCTTTTCTCCTCCCTCCCCCGCTCCTTTTACCCCTCCCCCTCTCCCCCCTCTCCCTCCCCTCTCCCCTCACTCTCCCTCTTCCCTTCCCTTCCTTCCCCTGCCCTTCATGGTCCTGACCCTCCCTTCCCTACCTCTTGTACGCTCCTGTCTGATCTTTAACCAATGATGCCTAGGTCCCTATTTATCCTATCGGAGGTCTCCGGGGGCCCTCCCTCCGCTAGCGATAGCGGTTGGTGACCGGCCCTGGGAGGCTTTCTGGTGGACCCTATAACTGAGCCCCCTGGCCAGGAGGCTGGGGGTTAGCCAGTCTGTATGATATGCACCGCTAATGTTATTTGCAAGTTATGTTTAATACTGTTTTCGAGTAATACTGAATTATATGTTTAAGTACTGCTAAATTGCTGTGACTCATCTCCAGGTTGCTAATTAATGTCCAGCCTCTTTTATTAGTTTACTTGGACCCTTTGGGGCCCGCTTCCTGGTGGTGCTTGCGCCTGGTGGCGGGATTCAGGGGACCCCTTGACGGACTTTGTACCTGACAGTCCGGGCTGGCTAGCTGGAGTTCGGTCTAACTAAATGGTCCGAACATCAGAAGTTACACGTCCCATTTGTGTTCTTTATTGTTATATAATAATTCTGTGTTTAAAGCTCTCTTGGCAACCCCTCATTGCAATTTATCCTTGGGTTGGTTGTTAGCACCAGTAATCTTGCCCTAACCCTTAGTTACACCCCCCCCCCCCCCCCCCCTTTCCTTTTTAAGGGAATTTTTTTTTTTTTTTTTTTTTTTCTCCCCTTCCTGAGGCTGACTCGGCCAGTGATCCCCCCCCCCCCTCTTCCCGGCACCCCCCTCTTCTTGCTAAACTTTGAGCTGCCGAGACTTAAAATGGCCATGTGTCCGGCGGTCGAGCCCCCCCCGCCTTACACGTCTCGCCGAAGACGTGGTTTACGCCCAACGTGGCGCATCTAGTACGTTTGTACTGTTTTTGTATTTTTGTTTTTATGTTTCTTTTTTCCTTCCCCCATCCTACCCTTTGTCTCTTGTCTTGCACCTTTCTCTGTCTTTCTTTTTCTTCTTCCCCCAGGCTGGAAATCCGCAAATGTCGCTGGCAGGGATCCCTACCGACCTGATCTGCAGCTGCTGGACACCACCACGTAAGCTAACTTCATCTCCTCACAATGACCCAATCTCCGTTGAAGTTTTATTCACATAATATCCATGGTTTTTAATTCTCCAATAAAACGATCCAAGGTGTTTCACCACCTAAAATCTAGTGGCATTGACGTAGTATGCTTGCAAGAGACCAGGTTTTCCTCCTCTTCTGCCCCGAAATTTATCTCCTCTCACTTCCCTACATTCTATCTGGCTTCTGCCCCCGAAAAGCAGAGGGGGTTCTCATTGCCTTCAGACGCAATCTCCTATTCTCATGCTCCAAGGAAATTGCGGACCCAACTGGTAGATACCTATTACTCCAGGGCACGTTAAATGGCCAAAATGTAACCTTGGTTGGGTACTATGCCCCGAACCGATTCCAACATAAATTTTTCTCCCACCTTCTCAAGGTCGTGTCCCAGCACAGCTCCGGGACCCTCATCTTGATGGGTGACACGTACGTAACCCTGGACTCCTCGATGGACAGGGAAATACCCATCAGGATCCCCCCCTCTCATGATTTAGTTGTAGAGGAGCAGATGAGATCCCTTATACAATCCCATGGCTCAATAGATGCATGGCGGGAGCTCGATCCCCGTGACCGCGATTTCACTTACTACTCTAGCCCGCACGACAGCTTTTGTAGGATCGACCACTTCTTCATTCCTCTACACCACATCTCCAATGTCCATAAAATTACGATCCCCCCTTGTGTGGTCGGATCATGACCCTATCGTTTTTTGTTCACTTTCTCAGGCCTGACACGCCCTACCTTCCAATGGCGATTAAACGACTCACTCCTTACATCACATGACGCCCTTCTTGAAATCCATACGCGACTCCAAACTTTCTTCAAAGAAAATGTGGGCTCTGTGTCTTCACCCATCTCTCTTTGGGAGGCCCACAAGGCTACCATGAGAGGCCATTGTATACAACTGGCATCCTCCCGCAAACGCCATAGGGAAAAGCGGACCCGGGAACTTACAGTTCTTTTGGCCTCCGCTGATGCAGAGTGGAATCCCACCCCACGCTAGCAAATAAGAAAGCTAGGGACACCCTTGCAACCGAATTAGACTTGTTGGCCTCCGACCAAACCGAGAAGGCCCTACGGTGGGCTAAACATAAAATTTATTCTTGCGCGAATAAACCGGGCGCAATGCTGGCTAAGAAACTCAATGCTACATCTCGCAGCCATAAACCTATCCGCCTCCGTACTGCTAACGGAGACCTCACTTCAGATCCGAGCAAAGTCACTGCAGCCCTGGCAGATTTCCTAGCCTCACTTTATAGCAAACCCTCCCCCTTTCCTCTTAACCTCGCGGACGATTTCTTCCGCGATCTTCATCTTCCGCCTCTCTCCTCAGAAGCTGTGCGACTCTTAATGCTGACATTACCGAACTGGAGGTGGCTCAGGCCATCAAGGGTATTCGTGTTTCGAAGGCCCGGGCCCAGATGGCTTCACCGGACTATACTACCGTAAGCTTTCTCCCCTCTTGCTCCCCCATCTGACGGCCTATTTCAACTGCATGAAGCAAGGAGCGCTGCCCTCCCCGGACACATTACGAGCTCACATTTCC
The DNA here is from genome assembly GCA_037952835.1 of Lithobates septentrionalis. Lineage (NCBI taxonomy): Eukaryota > Metazoa > Chordata > Amphibia > Anura > Ranidae > Lithobates > Lithobates septentrionalis. The sequence continues at coordinate 2,141 of JBBDGP010001174.1, read as the reverse complement.
ATGATTCCTAAGACCACAGAGGAGGCGCACGAACCCCAGGCGTTTCGCCCAATCTCTCTATTGAATGAGGATGTGAAGCTCTTGGGAAAATCCTAAGCTTTCGCATTAACAAATACTTGCGCTCCTTGGTTCATAGAGACCAAGTGGGCTTTGTACCTGGCCGTCAGGCGGGGGACAATGTCCGGAAAGTTGTTCACCTGATCACCTTATTGCAGCAACGCAAAATCCCGGGCTTTCTCCTCTCTCTTGACGTTTATAAAGCTTTCGATACCCTCTCATGGGACTATCTCCGTTACGTGCTACAACGTTGGGGCTTTGGTGACTCAATCCTATCGTGGCTGACGGCCCTTTACTCAACCCCCTCTGCCTCGGTCCGCTACGCTGGTTGCCTCTCGCCCTCTTTCCCTATCTCTAGAGGAACGAGGCAGGGCTGCCCTCTATCTCCGGTCCTTTTTGTCCTTGCCCTTGAGCCGCTAGCTATTGCCCTTAGGGCAGACCCTAATATCACGGGCATCCCTTATGCAGGGTGACAATTATAAACTGAATATGTTCGCTGACGATGCCCTCCTAACTCTCACCAACCCCATCGTCACCCTACCAAATCTCCAGGCCCTTCTAACCCGATTTTCATCTATCTCTGGCCTCCGTATTAACCCACACAAAACTACCGCCCTGAACGTCACTCTCCCAGGCCCCCTAGTCTTACATCTCCAATCCTCCTTCCCTTACCGATGGGCAAGTTCCTCCCTGGACTACTTGGGCGTTAAGTTGACCCCTTCTTACGACTCCCTTTTCTCCGCCAACTATTACCCACTCTTGCGTACCATCACGGCCCTCATGGCTTCGTGGCGATTTCCCACCTTATCCTGGATCGGTCGTATCCATGCGGTCAAGATGACCATTCTCCCCAAAGATTCTTTACTTCTTTCGAACCTTCCTGTCCGAGTCCCTGCCTTCTATCTGCGGCTACTTCAGAACAGACTTCTCTCCTTTATCTGGGCACACAAACGCCCCAGAGTTTCCCGCTCCACTCTCTATGCTCATAGGTTACGGGGTGGACTAGGCGTTCCGGACGTTGCAAAGTACTACCAAGCAGCCCAAATTTCCCAACTCACCATGCTCCACGCGACCTCTGATATCCCCCTATGGGTTCTCCTGGAGGTACCCAATTGCGCGCCTGTCCCTATCTCGGCCTTATTGTGGCTACCCCCTAAAATGCGACCGCCTTCTGCTAGCCCTCTCATGACGCACAGTCTGAAATTGTGGGACTCGATTCGATACTCAGGGAAACTTATGTCCCATTCGTACCGCTGCTCCCCCTCTTGAATAACCCTATGTTCCCACCGGGCCTAGAACAACCCTATATTTTTTCGTGGTGGCCTGCACATGGGTTCTCCCTGGTTCGTCACTTTCTTCGTACCCGCGCCTTCCCTGCGTGGTCCTCGTTTCAAGAGACCCATGATGCTCCACCTGCTGAACTTTTCCGCTACATCCAACTGCGACACTGGATAACTTCCCTCCGGCGCCTAGGCTCCTTCCCATATCAAATGACTGCCTTTGAGCAATTCTGCCAACAATGCCCGGGTGCTCGCGGCACCATTTCCATGATATACTCCTTACTAACTGCTGGCAACACTTCCACTACCCTTTCCTATGTGCTTAAATGGGAACGCGATTTATCCCCCATAGATCTAGCAGATGGAGTAAAGCCTGGTCCAGTATAGCAAAATGCTCATTTAACACTGCCACGTTGGAGGCGGCCTATAAGGTCCTCCTGCGCTGGTACTGGGTTCCAGCCCGCATCGCCAAATCAAACCCATCTTGCAATGATAGATGCTTCCGAGGTTGTGGGTCAAAGAGGAGATGAACTGCACACATGGTGGTCTTGCCCTCGTCTTGTAGGCTTCTGGTCAAGGGTCTTTGGTCTACTTTCCTCCCTATTTCATGTCCACTTCCGCAAAGACCCCAAATTTGCATTACTTCATTGCCCGCTCCCGGGCCTTTTCTCTCATCAACAGAAACTAGCTACATACTTATTTATCGCCGCCAAACGAACAATAGTGAGGGCTTGGAAAAAACCCTCTGTCTCATTCGCAGAGGTGAAGACTTCATTGACGACCCTCATGATTCACGAGAAAATG